>JAFREQ010000026.1:3043750-3652500 GCA_025331565.1 Holacanthus passer
ATGAAGAATACACAGACAGCGAGGACGAAGCAGAGCCACGACTCAAACCTGTCTTCATTCGCAAGTATGAACTGAAACAACTGCAAATGTTTCTACAATCAAATACACTTTAAGTCATAAATGCTCCAGCAAATTTCTTTGTTGATGTCATGTGAAGGCAAGAGTCAGTTGGCAATGAAATGAAACAGAATCTAAGTCAAAGAGAAGAAGCAGAGCTGTTGTCTTTCTGTCTTACTCATGACCTTAATGTCAGACCTCAGATGCTCATGTAGTTTGAATGGGATTACATCAAGTCAAGTTAAATGTCCCATAAATGGGCATGAGTTCATAATTTTGAAATAAAAACACAAGTAAGTGTTGACTTTTTCAAGTTTGTTTAATATGTATCTTCTCTGTTTGCACCACAGAAAGGACAGAGTCACGGTGGCCGAGCGTGAAGCAGAGGAGCAGAGGCAAAGGGAGCTGGAGGCTGAGGCCAAGAGGCAGGCGGAGGAACGACGGCGCTACACCCTCAAGATCGTGGAGGAGGAGGCCAAGAAGGAGTTTGAAGAGAACCGACGTACGCTGGCTGCTCTGGACGCTTTGGACACCGACGGAGAGAACGAGGAGGAAGAATACGAAGCCTGGAAGGTCAGAGAGCTGAAACGCATCAAGAGGGACAGAGAGGCCAGAGAACTGTGAGTAAACACATATATGACGCCTTAAAAGACGTTATAGATGACCCTGATATATTTAATACTAAAAAACTAATGTGCTGTTGCTGAGGGTGGTAATGATTGGTGTCTGTCCTCAGCATGGAGAGGGAGAAGGCTGAAATCGAGAGATTCCACAACTTGACAGAGGAGGAGCGCAGGGCTGAGCTCCGCAACAGCGGCAAAGTCATCACCAACAAAGCCACCAAAGGCAAATACAAGTTCCTGCAGAAGTACTACCACAGAGGAGCCTTCTTCATGGTAAGTCACTGCAGAGGGGAATTCTTACCATGAGTGCAGTTTGGGCGGCTGTCATTTACCTTGGTTACCTTGGATACATCAGGTCCACATGAAACATTTCAGGTTAAGATGTTCAACACTCATTTAAATTCTAGTTGTCTTTCAAACACAGTCAGACATCTGAGAGAAGTGTAGGCATAGCATGGTACATTGGCTGGTACTGATCAGTTTACCGTAGACCTCTGATCTTACCTGTATTGTTAATCCTTAATTCTTCTCTTTTTTATTGTAAGTATGTGTTTCATGTAACTTTGATGTTCTAGCATGCCCTTCTTGGTCAGGATACACCTCTAGAAGAGATTTTTATTTTCAGTGATGCGTTTTTCTGGTAAAATGAACTTTTTAGTCATATGAAGAACTTGTTGAATTGGTCTGTCAACATTTTCACATATAGAATTGACCTACACAGGTTAACATTCACAAAGCTTATTACACCAGTTTCAACTTCACCTAGTTTTAGGAATTTGTGCTCTTAAAGATAAACATTAGAGCCCAAATGATACAAGATGATACGATGTACAATATTACACATATATCCATGTCAGTGTGTAAATGAAAAGTTTAACTGTAAAATGATTTAATAAACAAAGGCGTTTATGAAGTTAAGATAAACCTTTATTCGTCCCACAGTGGGAAAATTCACAAGTTTGAAGTTTGACTTGATGTTGGTGGCAGTAAATCATCAGCTGCTGGTTGCTCAGTGGTGTGTAACTGTGAATATGATTTGTGTTACAGGATGCAGAGGACGATGTGTACAAGAGAGATTTCAGTGCACCTACTCTGGAGGATCATTTCAACAAAACCATCTTACCCAAAGTCATGCAGGTCAGCTGCTTTCACTCATATTTACTGTGTTTCACTGTGCTGTAGGATGTTGTAGCCAAAATGATTCACCTCTGATCAATGAATCACTTGTAAGTTCAGTTGCAAAAAATATATATGTATTTTGTGTTTATTTGAATAGAAAACATGTTGGAATTAATTGCTAAACAGGTTTGATATTTGTGTGCTATTTGGTGGGAGAAAAATATTTGGCTACTTCTTGCCTTTAAAATATTTGTATCATTAGTCAATTGCACATGTACTAAATGTGTGTATATTCATATAACCCCTAACCCAGCCAATGTGTTATAATTCTGATAAACATTTCTACACATTAGTTATATATCTTGTAGCTGATGTTTTGATGTTTTACTGAGGCCATAGTATATTTAGATGTAACATATTTTAACCCAAGAAAATGGATGGACCTCTCATCCATATTGTAGTGGAAAAATTTACCAGCTGGATTTGGAGCTTTCCAGTTCTCTGGTTTGACCTGTTGTGGTTTGTTTTCCCTCATAAGGTCAAAAACTTTGGTCGGTCTGGACGCACCAAGTACACCCACCTGGTGGACCAGGACACCACGTCGTTCGACTCGGCCTGGGCTCAGGAGAGCGCTCAGAACAGCAAGTTCTTCAAGCAGAAGGCGGCAGGCGTGAGGGACGTGTTTGACCGGCCCACAGTGAAGAAGAGGAAGACTTAAGATGCGGAACAGACTTCATCAGGTCCTCGCTGCAGCTTTAGAGACTGTCCAGAGACTGAGCTGCATCCTTCTGAGGCCAAGGATTCTCTTTCCTGGACTTTGTTGTGGAAGGAAAACAGACTGATTCCACCACTTGTTTATCTACCAGGAGGGTGCACCATCATTTAAAAAACCTAATTTAATTTTGAATCCTCAAACCCAACTTAAAATGCAGCTGGTTTCAATTCATCAATATGCAGAACATCACGTCATTCTAGGATCTTGGCCGTAAAAATGGAATCTAGCTTATATTTCCTACTGTATTTGAGGATCTCTGCATTTTGAGGAGATGAAGGGAAAATCTTAGTGATGTAATGTCCTAAAGGTTTGTATCCATTGTCAACAGGTTTGTGGCTTTTGAGCCGCATCACACATGGATACCTCCTTCAGTTTAGAAACAGTGGGTTGGGGTCTAATTTTGTACAAAACAGCTTGTAACAACATCAAGATTGATTCTTTACTGACTTCCTGCTTTACCCTTTTATTCCATAATTGTGAAAGTACAGGTATTGTAAGTTGATTTGTTTGTGAATAAAACTTGTATTTTCAACATTTTTAAAACTTTTCCACAGAGAGTAAAACAAGTATGAAAGTGACTTAAATCATGGCTCCACACAGAGACGGGTC
Organism: Holacanthus passer; assembly: GCA_025331565.1. Lineage (NCBI taxonomy): Eukaryota > Metazoa > Chordata > Actinopteri > Pomacanthidae > Holacanthus > Holacanthus passer. The sequence goes on from JAFREQ010000026.1 coordinate 3,046,934, forward strand.
AACTTTTATTTTAAAAAAGAAAAAAGGGATTCATTGTAGATCACAAGAATTTAACCGCTGAGTTCAGCCACATTGTCTTGATGAGCCCTGGTAAAAAAAACCAAAAACAAAGTGAAGCAGTCCAGTGTGTAAATGCTGTTTGTTCAGTTGGTCAGAGCCACCAGAGCCTCCACCACGTTCCCCATGTGTTCCCTCAGACTGCGTTCTGCCACGGCCCTCGAAATCTCCATCTCCGACATCTGCACAGTAACATGAACATCAGAACATGAACCAAATGGACTGTTTAAGAATCGAATTGTAGCTTAAACTAAAGGCACAAAGTAAGCACTTAAATTAACAAGCCAATTATAAAAATGCACGTTTAACTGACTAAAAAAAAATGATATAACTGATGCTCACATTTGCAACCAATCCACAAGTAAAAGTCAGTGTTCATAATGTCACAGTATGTGGACACTACACCCACTGCCACTGTTCATGGTTTGGGTCCCTTGATTCCAATGAAGCGAGATCTTAATGCTTCAGCATAAAATCATAACAGCAACAGTGTTTTTCTAACTTAGTCTGTTGCAGCAGATTTGTGCCCATCATTTTGGACTGACATGTTTCATTATCAGATACTGGTGTGCCGTTCCAGTGTCCACACACTTTTGGCCATGTAGTGGACCAAAAACAGGTGTGCAGCTTTAACATCAACTGAAAAGATTAATAGACAAAAACATCCCAGAATGAGTGAAGAACTTACAATTAGTTCTACGTCCTCTTTCTTGATAGTGACTTTGGCCAACTCTTTTTCTCTGAAAAAAAAAACAAAGAGTGAGAATCGACAGGTTCTGTGTTTTCAGGCTGCACATCAGGACAGTTTGACATGAAAGGATGAAAATACATCAAACCTGCTGAAAAATGTTATTTTCCTTCTCATAAGCCGTTAACTTTCTGTGGTAGCCTTCATATAATAAAGATTCATAAAATGTCCAAGAGAGAACTGAGGAGATGATGTGTCACACATGATGTGTCCACATGTAAAAGGAGGGAAGGTCAGCACTGATCTTACCTCTCTTGTTTGGCTTTCTGTTCTCGTGACCTTCTGTCTCCAATCACTGACATGGCCTGAAAGGAAAAAAAAAAAAAAAAAAAAACACATTAGTATTTAGGTCATTTTCACAGAGCTTCAAATCCAAAATCCAACTGTAACATCACAACACACAGAAAGTCCTATAGGTATATTTAACTAAAACCTTCGAGCAATAACACAAGGAATTCACTTCCATTGTTCATTTTATTTCCTCAATTTTAAGGTTTTGAATAATAAAATCTACTCATTTTAAAGAAAAGCACATAGTTTGCTGCACTTATATATGACATTTGGACATTATCTCAATATCATTAAACAAACTCAAAGTTGTTGCTATGAACATAAACAATGTCCCCTTTTAACATACAAGATCTCTCACATTTCACTTTGGTCAAGTTTTGATACATACTTATTACAGTATGTAATAATTTTAAATACTCATGGATGTCATCTGAAACTTCCTGTTACAATGACATTCACACAGGTGACTTTCCAAACTGGTGTCAGGTGATATACTGTACATCAAATTTTGCAAATTTCCCCAATGTGGGACGAATAAAGGTTTATCTTATCAGAATGGGAAAATCTTTCAAATATCTTGTATTTGGTATCATATCACAGTTCAAGCATCTGACAAAAACAGTTCACTCAACCAGTACCTGAATAGTCAAGTCTGCAGCTAAGATAACAGTTTCCACAAACACCTTTATCAGAAACACAACACTACATAGATTTATTAAGTAGGTGATCTAGAGGTGAAACAATGACAATAAGTTGACTCACTGAAAAGATGATCAAGAGCAATAAGTTTCACAAATGTAAAGAGTTGCTGCTCGTCTTTGCATTATGTTGTTTTACGATGAATATCTTTGGGGTTTAGACTGTTAAGATAAATTAAGAAGTCATCTTGTTTTTACAGAGACTAAAAAATTAATTGGTAAATCAAAAAAATGCCACAGATTAATTAATGATAAAAAGTGTTAGTTGCAACCATAATGTTGCTCATCAATAAATATCATAGTGATATTTGAGTTGAGTTTTTCTATCTATATTGACAAATTTCATTCCTTATTCCTCCTAAAGCTGAAGAGAGACATTTAAGCCTCCAATGAATTTCTAAAACTTAAACTCATCAGACTATTATCCATGGCAGTTTTTCCAGACAGACACAGATCATTTCTTCTTTTATAGAAAAACTACTCAGAATGTTTTGTCACATCTCGTCACCATTAGAAAATGTTCAATTGTGGTTTTTATTATTTTGGAAAAAGTAATAAGAGGTCAGATATTCCTTTCAGTAAATACCCATAAGATATACTTTTAACTGTAACACTGGTTTATTTATTTAAGCTACATCCAGGTGTTTACTGTGTTTATTTAATTATTGGTTTAGTTGTATATCAAATTGTCCTTCTGTCCTATGATCTGTCCTTGTTCTGGTGAAGTTGAAGACTGTTACTAACATTGTGTTTTGTTAACATGTTTTAATGAATCAAAGGGGGAAAACCTCTTTAGCTCGTTAGCTTCGAGGCAGTTAGCCACTCAGTTAATCGTTAGCTGCACAATTAGCAAGCTAATAATAACCGCTTTTTAAAATCTACTACTACATATAAATCTACATATTTAGTTAGACACCTGCTTAAATAAACCACAGCACAAACCCTCCTGTCTGAACTCTGCTCATGGTTCCGGTGCTGATGTCGGACAGCAGCCAGCAGTGGCCGCATGTGTCCCGGCTAACTGTCGCCATCAGCCCGGAGCTCTCACCGTCTCCAGGTCGGAGCTGGAGATTTCCTTCTCCTCCGCATAGTCCGTCACTCTCTCCAGATCTGCGGCCCCGCTGTCATGTTTCCGGGGCTTTTCTGCCGGTTTTCCAGTGCAGTTTTCCTCGGCTTCCAGGTCCAGATCGACGTCTCCCTCCGCCGCCATGTTTGCTCCAATAGGGCCGGAACAAAGAGGAAGGTTCCGTCAAACGTCGGAGGGAAAACGGCGCAGGACCGGAAACAGAAGGACAATTTAAAGAAGAAATTAAAAATAGAAAAAGTAGATTTATAAACATATATGAGATGTTGTTGTACTGTATAATCACTGCTAGAATGTGACTAAATACATTTACTCAATGACCGTATTTAAGTACAATTTTGAGGTATTTGTATTTTACTTGGATAGGTATATTTCATGCTACTTTGTACTTCTGCTCCACTTACTTTGCATATTTAGATTATTTATATTAATATTATATATAATAAACTAACAAATAAATTATGATATATATTTTTATAGATTAAGATACTGGCAAGTAAACAAAGTAGTTGAAATTTACCCCAGTTTAAAAAAAAACCCAAACATTAGCTTAAAATATTATTTCTCTAGGTAAGTTTATCATGTCATTAAATCATTTATTGGTTGTTTAAAAAAAAAAAAAAAAAAAAATCAAACTGACAAATTCAAGCATTTCAAGCAACACAAAAGAGCAATCAGTGTTTAAGTCACTTACAAAGTCATCAACTCATAAAGTGTCTGAATGAAATAAGACTAATAAAGGAATAAGATAAAGATAAGATAAACCTTTATTCGTCCCACAGTGGGGAAATTGACAATATTGTATCTTATTTCATCCAGACACTTTACAACGAGTATAAAAGAGTTTTCTATGTTTGAGAAGTGTTTTTCCCAAAAGTCCAGGAATATTTCTGACAGGTTTCCACACAACTACTTTAATGTATCTGTAATCTTATACAACATGTTTTAGAGTCAATCCACCAAATACTTCAAAATCCATCGAGGACAGAGGGACATGATGTATTTCCTGGGGAAGAAGGTGCATTTTGCGAATTAGAATTGCAATTAAAGTATAAACTGATAATAATCTTTTGTCTAAACTACAAACATTTTGTTCAGTCATTGTCAGTCGAGTGAATCATATTTATTTTTTGATTTGATCACATATTAATGTGTATTTTTAAGACAATATATTAATATGTCTGATTTATCTGCTTTGTTGTTATTGTCTGAGAGAGAATGAGAAAAAGACAATAACTGGATTATGCGGACTATTAAGTAAATCACTCCGCCTCGTTCTATTCCTGTCTGTTATAAGAGGTTTACTTGTACTCGAATACAAATAGCCCTTCAACCACTGTAACAGATTTCCTGCGTCTCCAGACTTTCCAGCTCTTTCGTGTGCTTGAGCTTTTTCAATCCACCTCCCAATAATCAGATTAAAGGAAAGAGAAACCTGCTCGTGCCTTCACGCCTGAGCAGGACTGAAAACCACATCAGTGCTCTCTGGTTTCCCCGCTTCATCCTTCAGGAGATGTGTGTGGTCACGGACGGCCGGGGGAATGGCACCGGGGCCCGAGAGACGTCGCTGTCATCACACCAATCCCTTCATCCTGCTGTATGACTGACGGCTGTCTGACTGTGTGGAGCTGACGTCGCCTCAGGCCTCGGGGACGTGATGTCAGGACGTGGGCTTCGGGCTCAGGTGAGACTCTGCAGGATGCAGGTGAATGTAAGATGCTGAGCTGATAAAGGTGTGATAGATATCTCTCAGATTGGGGAAAAAAGGTACCAAAGGCAATCACACATGAATGGATGAATGTGAGAGGGTTTACGTAAAAATAGTCCCCTGACATTTTGGAAATATAATAACTTGAAGAAAAGGAGATTTCTGCACAAAACTCTTGTTGAATACCAAGATCTTAAATGAAAGGTTGCCACTTTACATGAGTCGACAGGTGTCCACATACTTTTAATCACACAATAATCAGCCAATAGATAAAAAATGAGTAGCCAAAATTTCAAAGTTAAACATCAGGTTTTGGCGTAAGACCAATAAAGACATGAGCTTCTCTCCATTTTTCACCAAATGTCATCCATTAATATGTGAGCTAAAGAATGTGGCACAGATTAAATCTTTCTGGACTCTTTTAATAGTCTGTCCTCAGTCTGATTCCTCAGAATATGAGCGGGTTGTTCACTCAGTCATGCCTCAGTTATGAATGGGCACATTGTGTTTTTATGGGAGGGACTATTATATTAGGAACTATTATTGCTTCCAGTTACACATGATTCATTTATAACACCCAGCTTTTTATTTAGCTACGTATAAAAACAGGCTTAAAAACTGGTGAAAAACCATTATAGCTTTGCTCAAAAAGACTCCTTAATGATTGGGTAATTTTTCTGGTCCTTTTTTTGTAAACAAACTTGGATTTCAGCCAACTATTATTGCGCAAGCCCGTTGAAACCATAGATTGAGCGCTTTCACTCAAGCGGTGATTTGCATCCGCTGATTTGCTTTTGTTTGTTCTCTTTGGCACTTCCTCCTCTCCCACAAGGCAGCGGCAATTATCCCAGAGTGAAAGGGGCCCCCAGGAATGCAGGGCCCGGCCGCCTGGACCGCTCAGAGCAACACGTGTTTATCACAGGGCCTTACTGCTTCACTCCCGCTCATGTTGGAGGGAATAATCCAAAGTGAGATTAAGGATACTATGTGAAACAATGGTTGTTTTTAAGCTTGTAGGGACGTTTCTGGTTCTAAAAATTGTCACACAGAGTTTATTTCTGGTTGTTGAACTATCTGCTCTGGAGGACATGCTTGTGAGATAAAAATCTAAATGCAAAATTCAGATTACATTATTTTTTTATGAACCTTATTTTACTTTTTATAGATCACAGTTACAATCCTAACATGCTGATGTTTAGCAATATGATGTTTACCATGGTCACCATTTTATTCTAGTGTGTTAGCGTGCTAACATCCTCTAACCAGCACAAAACACAAAGTGTGTCTGAGGTATGAGTATCATTAGTTTTGCAGGTACTTAGTCATGAACCAAAATGTTGGACAAATTCGAAATTTTGGCCTGATGGTGGCGCTAGATGAAATCTTAATTGATCATTTTTATTGCAATTCATCCTGCAGGAGAAATTAAAGGTGAAAAAGGTGGCGCTACATGAAAAGTCAGGTGCTCACCAAACTCAGTAGGACTCATCCTCTGGGGTCCATGAATGTCTGCACACAATTTCACAGCAACCCAACGAGGAGGAACGACCGAATGACCCTGCTATCTCTGACCAACTTTCACACTTTTCAAATTCAAACACAGAAGAAGTGAAAGAAAGTTTGGTTGTAACATCTGGTTAAATGAATATAAAATCAGATGTGTCTGTGTGAGGGCGGAGGAGCCTCCTGCCTTGAGCTTCTAGCTGCTGCTCTGCCTTCATCAGCTCCAGACTTATAATCCTACAACTGTCGATTTGCAGGAGAGAGAGTTCATTCACTGGGTTGTGAGTCCAAGCCTCTTAGTTGAGTCTGAACCAAGCTGACGTTTCCTCTCATTTAACCTCTTGTTTGTCGCTCAGTTCCTAGAAAGTGAACCTGGACGGACTTCAGCTCTTCTGAAGAATCACAGAACAGAACATTTTGGCACAGGCTGCTTTTTTCCAACATACATCCAAACTAAAGCTGCAGATAAACATGACAGCAGCCAAATGTGACACGTTACAACACAACTTCGGATCATTTCTGTCGTCACCTGTTCTCCTTGTACTCTTTGACCTGTCGGTTCTTTTAATCTAATGTTACTCTACTTTTCTCTTCTCTGAAAATCTGTTGTCATTTTGAATCTTTACAGAAACTCTGTACTAACAAACCAAATAATAACCTGTCATCCATTGATAAGAATTCAGTCCCATTTTTATGGGTTTTTTTGTTTCAAAATTAAACTGAGTTGACAGCAGGCCTGCATGTATGTAGTTTAGCACGACAACAATAAGAATACAGTTTGTAAAGTTATTAAAAAATATTATTTTAAGAACTCAGCACAGAGAACAGTTTTATCTTTCTGAGAAAAACACGAACAGTCATTGTTGCTTCTGACTGGAAATTGTGGCATTAAAAGAAAATACTCAAGTAAAGTTCAAGTACCTCAAACTTGTACTTAAGTAAATGTACTTGGTTACATTCCAGCACTGAAAGTGAAGGTGTGTGTCCAGGTGAGAAGCAGCACAGTGACAAATCACTGCAGTTTGATTGGTCAGTCTGAGAGCGTAACAGGACGCAGTCACTAACGTCCTGTCTGGGCTGGTGAAGGTCATCCTGACTGAGAGGAGGGCTGAACGACGACGGGATTATCCCGGCGCTCCGCCCTGCACACTAACCCAAATCTAATCTGACTCTCTCCTCATGCACTCAGCGCTTTTCTCCAGATACCAGATACATCATTTCATTTCACTGCCGCTGTGCCTTCACTGACAGATCAAATCCAAATCCAAATAAAATCACACAAACTGACCTAAATAAAAGCAAGGTCGCAGGAAACTTTAGAAAATTGGATTTGCAAACATTCCAGAGCAGCTGGAAAGTTTGCATGATTTCTTAAATTTGATTATTAGCTCCTGATGTTTTCAAGTAATTGACTCAAAAACCTTTAACTCTAATGGGATAAAGTGAACGTTGGCCTTGTATGAAAATACTGAATTAAAAGTCTAAATCATTTGAAAGCTAAAACATTAGTTGCAACTCAGTTTTATTCTCTGCCTGATGACTTTCCTGCCGTCCATTAGAGCCCCACTGGCCTGTTGATGATTAAGCCGTGAACACATCTACTAATGCACCCGTCCTTGTTGGTTCCATCACAGACAGACAGGCCTGCGTCCAGTCCGTCCTGCCTCAGTGTTTCTGGGTCGTAACGCCGTCATGATAACTTGTTAGGATTACGGACGTGGCCTCTTTCTGTGGGTGACACTCAGACGAGGTCGGGGTCGGGGGTCTGCAGGTGGGAGGCATCTACAGATCACACGGGGTAATTGTTAATTTTTGTAAATCTGGATTAAACAGGAGTTCGGCTCAGTCCCATTGTGTTGCGAGGTTTGTGCAGCACTGGGGGAAGGGAAGGGAGGGACAGATGGGACTGACACATGGTCCCTGTCGACCTCCTCCTCCTCCTCCCCTCGCAGACTCTCTGCCTAATCTGACCGGGTAGGACAGGGGGAGGATGGGGGAGGGCACCGGGCATTCGCCACCACCTCTCCCTCTTTTCTGGCAGCACCCAACACAGCCGGAGAGCCAAAGCACGCAGGATATGGGCAAAAAAACAACTTATTCCCCAGTGAGGCTGGACCGAGAGCAGCTGAACCGGTGCTCATGCTGAGGCTCTCGGCCGCAGGGAGCCCAGCCGGACCAGATTTACCTCTAATCCAGCATAAGGAGCGTGTCGGCACAACCTGCTGGACTTTGTGGTTTTACTTTTTATTCCCGTTTTCTAACAGGCCGGTTAGAGGAAGCTGTGTTCTGGCCTCTCTGAGGATGTGAGGATGCCATCTTTGCAGGCACGCTGAGAAAAACCTGTCTGTGCTGGAAGTTCATGGCCAAATGTAGAGTCGTGGTGGCTGAGGAAAAGCAGTTCAGAGGCACAATGTCGGCCACTCAGGGGATGAACCGCAGTGGCGTCTACAACTACTTCCTCAACATGGTGGCCTATCAGGTGAGAGCTGATGAGCAGCAGCTGGAGGCAGCGACCGCAGCTGGAGTCTGAGGGTTTCAGGGTTTGTTTGTTTGAGTGATTGTGAGACAAAAGTTTATTTTTCTGATTAGATGGTTTTATATTAACTCTGGAGTTGATTTATTAATAATGATACAGGAGGGGAATTAATTATTGAAAATGCTTGAGACAAATTTAACATTGGTATAAGTATTCAGATCTTTTATCTAAGAAAAAAGTAGCAATACCACAATGTTAAAGTATTCCATTACAAGCACTTGTCCTGCTCTCAAAATTTTTTGAGTTCTGTGTGTAAAATCTGAATCTGCAAAGGAACCAGTAACTACAGCTGCAAATAAACGTAGTGGAGCAAAAAGTAAATGTAAATGTAAATATAGCAAAGCAGAAGTATAAAATGGATGTAGTCAAGTACAGGTAACTCAGATATGTGTACAATTCTAGAATTCAACAATTTCATTTAGCAGATGCTTTTATCCAAAGCGACGTACATTCACATACTGATGGAACAGCCATTGGGGACAATATGGGGTTCAGTATCTTGCCCGAGGACACTTCGACACATAGACTGCATCAGGCCAGGGATCGAACCACCAACCTTCCAATTGGTGGACAACTGCTCTACCTCCTGAGCTCCTTAGCCATGATGCTCCACCACTGGCAAAGGTTGATTTCTGTCTCCAGTCGTGGTGATTTTCATTCCAGGGTTCAATCAAAAATCAGCTGCACCTTCTGATTCAGCGATCAATGCTGCGTTATGAGGATTATAATATTCCTCTTGTTGTTGAAGATGTGTCAGGGGGTGTCCATTCAAGTTTTTGGGGCCTCAGTTTGTAGCTCGGCATGATATTGTCGTGGTGTTCATGTTACCATCAGCTCTTCTACGGGTTTCTGAATGTATTTTTTATGTAATTTCTTTGAAAAGTCGGCATTTTGGGCTTCGGACTTCAGAGAGAATTTATCAGATATGTGAACTGATAATGACTGATGCTCAGTCTGGATATTTACAGTGAATCTCCTAAAGCTGCATAGGGAGATGAAAACTCTCCAGAATCAGAATCAGTTCATCGGAAATGTCGGTTTTTCATTGTCAGTTATTTGGAGCTCCTGACCGATGACCTGTTTGTCCAGTCAAACAGTTAGTTTGGTTCGGGGTTGGACAGTTGAAAGTTTAAGTATCTGTGATTGTGAACTGATGAAAAACACTCGCATAATTAATCGGAGGGTGAGAAACACCAAACCAACATATGTCACTCAATACTTTGTGACTGTCCAACTCTGTCTGTGACTCAATGGTTCCTACAGAAGTTAAAGTTTATCGATGGGTCACAGGCTGTAGTTTCATTTTAAAAAAGTGTTTCATTTCCTGTGATAGCTGTTTTCCACTGTAACAAACATCAGTCAAACAGGAGGAAAGAGTTCCTTCATTGGGGACTAGTTTCAGTGGCGGATTAATTCCATGGATGAAAATGTTTTTCAACTTTCAACTTTTGGATGAATTGCCATGAAATTTTGACCCTATTGACTTTAGCGCCACCATGAGGTTCACATCTGTGTTTTGAAATATTTCCCTTCAGGATTTAATAACTTCAGTGATCAGTGAATTTTCATCATCAGTCCAGAACTTTTGGTTTGTGACCAAATATCTGCAGAACCAATTCCCATCATCCTCAGCTGTAGTTTGTGTTTAGTGCTTCTAGTGTTTGCATGCTAACATGCTAACATGCTAAACTAAGACAGTGACCATGTTAAACATCTGCTGCACATTAGCATGCTAACATTGTCATTGTTAGCAAGAAGAAAACAAATCATACCTGTCTGTTAATCATCTGTTGTTTCCTGCTCCTGGTCCTGCTCCTCCAACGCCTGGGTCACCTGTTGATGATGTCATTAAGGAAACTGAATGAAGAGAATTATGGGAAATGAGAGGAAAGCTTTAATGCTGTCGTCCTGTAGTACCACCTGTGGCCACAGTGGCCGCTGTTCTGCAGAGGTTTTTAGAAGCATCAGGTGGGAATAAAACCAACATGTGAAGAAATTTAGTTTATTTACATGAAATAAATCAGAATGAAACATAATTCACCAAGAACATGTAAATAAGGACTTCCTTTGCTAGAGGTGTCACAATAAAATTCAGTGTATTTAAGTAACTTGTGCTAAAAATAAAATAAACAATGATATTAGTTACAGATAAAGTAAAGAATCAAAACATCAAAACAAAATTAAGATAAAAGTTATTTTTTTTACACATGTTCTGTTTTAAAAAACCCATATGTCGTTAAAGCAATAAAAGAAAATATAAACAAACAAAATCATAAATCAGAAGTTACATTAATTTAAAAAATAAACAAAAGTAAAATGTATATTCTGTTAGAAAGAAAGAAATGAATGTTTTCATAAGTAGCTACCACAAATACTCTTGTAACTTATTGAAAAATGACCTCTGCTTTGTCAGCATTTATAACACTGGAACTTCTGCTTCAACTAAAACTGCTAATTATTGACATCAATGACTAAAACATAACAAACTGGATGAAAACTCAATTGAAATGTATGAAGTTGCTGCTGTATATGATGAAAAGTGAATGTGGATCACTGGTGCATTAAGTGTGTGATTCATGCAGGATTAGCTCTCAGATTAGCTTCTTGGAAAAATGCAGGAGATCCTTTAATCATCTATGAAGAAACAAGTGAAGTGAGTCGTCATCTGTGTTTATTAGAAAATTATACCTGACCACAGCATTCATGATCTCACAAGTCTTTATCTCCAGGAGCTAAAAAGAGCAGAAGCTCTGTTTGCTGATTGTTCCTCAACAGCTTCATCTTCACATCAGACCCAGCACACGGCTGTCTGGCCTGTATTTACTCTATGACCCAACTTATTATTCAGACTCAGCATCTATGTTTTGATCACAGTGATTATTCTGTGTTTATGGCAGATTTGCTTCCTCGCTTACTGCAGCAGCTTCACTCTGACTATTAATCCTGTTTTATAAACGTCAAACTGGGCCAGAGGACAGACGTGTGCGGCGGTCGGGACCAAACACCTGGCTGTCTGCTAGACGGCTCAATGAAGGCTTTAAAAACAGCAGGTTTTCACATTTTACCTTTTGTTTATTTGATTTTCACAAACTGAAGCACAAGATCAATATTCAGCACACGAACTGATCGGTTCAGTCTGCAAAAAGTGCAAATTCATGAATAAGAGATGGCAAGAGGGCATCTTTAAACTGAAGGGTTGAATAACCAGTGATTTGTTGTGGGTTGGAAACATACAAATTAAGCTTCAGTCTCCACAGTGCGTCCAACAAAATCTCATGTATTTAATCTTTTTAAGTCCTGCAGGCCGACTGATGTTGGCAGCGGCCTCTCAGGTCAGAAACTAGGTTATTTTCTGGGGTGATTTTGGGTTGCAGCATCACAATATAAACATATTCATTAAGCAATAAGTCAATTTGAAGATAGATGCATGAACCTACACGAGACTTTGGCATCAGAAACACTTTCTCCCAAACAGGACCTGAGGACGAAGCTGAAGGATGTGAGGCTCTGCAGCAGTAAGAGCAGTCAAACGGTCCCTTTAATCATCTGTTACAGGATCAAATCATTTTTGAGCTACTGTACCTGATTAAAGCTCTATTTTTATTCAGTCTTCTCTACAATGAGAAGATGTTGGATAATCTTCTCTGCATTATCCATCAGATTATAACTTGCACGTGATGAGTGATAATATCTGGATTCACTGCACCAGCGTTCGGTGCATGCATTCATGAAACGGTGCAGGATGGAGACTCTCAGGCTGCACATTTGTCCAAGGATGATTTTTGCTTTGCAGCTTACTTCATGTGATTAATTTCCAAATATTGAACATCAGAGCAGAGCAAAGCAGTAAACTGCCACCACCACATGTGTACAGCCGAAACCATCTTTCTATTTCGTGCGTCATGTTGTGGCCCTGATAAAGCAGACAGACCTCCAGACAGTAATCTGCAGAGTCTGCTGGAGCATCAGACAGATGTGCGTGCAGGTCTTTGCCTCCTTAGATTTAGTTCAGGATCAGCGGTGATGGGCTTACATCCAGTCGTCCACAGTCCTGGTTTTTCAGAATCAGAACCGGCCAGATGCTGCTGGACTCATTAGATTAATCTGCCACAAACTGCCCCGCTGCCAAACACTCGGCCAGTGTAAGTTGTCCGATACGCTGACCTCCAAAAGTCTTCAGACAGGCTGAGTCTGAATTCCTGACTAACATGCAACAAAAATCCCTGCATTATTATCCCATCACATTATTTCAACTGTCTTAAAACAGCACTCACATGCTCGTATGTGCAATGAAAAGGATTTTGTTTGCTGTGTTTTTTTTCTCCCTCCTAAGCTTTTCCAATATCAGTGATGAGGGACAAAATTCACAATCTGTGTAAGAATAGATTCCAACGTTCAGCTGAAGCTACTGAGAGACTTCAGCAGACAAATCAAGCGAAGATCTTCAAATGTACAAATGTCCCTTTTTACATCATTTCCATTGTCTGTGGTCTGAGGCAAGGTTTCATACTCAAAAGACTTTTAACTTTGCAAGACACCATTTAAACCACTAAAAAGTGTTTTCTCTGTTAAATCTTACTTTTAAGTGGGTTGTCTAGAATTTATTTTCCACATACTTAATGTACAGATCCCAGTCAAAAGCTCAACGCATAAATGTGTGTTTCCATTCTCAGAACTGCAGCTCGTCATTAATGAAAGACACACACGCAGATCCATATTTATTTCTCACTGTTGTTATGAATTCAGTTATTTTCTTGCTTATTGTTCATTTGGATCCCATTTAGTTGTTTACTTGGCTACAGCTGTTCTTCCTGGGGTCCATTTAATTATCAAGTCAGGATCTGTTCTGGTTTCAGTGACATGATTAAAGACACCAACTATCAAAACAGAATCTATAGAGAAGTGAGAAATTAAAGGAAAAACCTGAATGAATGAGCGAAGAAACAGGACAAGAGGGTTCACTGAATGTTCTATAGATTCAATTTGGTGACTGTCTCCACCATGTTGTTGTGTTCCTTCTGCTGCTGAGCTTCCTCCGTCCTCTCCTCCTCAGATCTGCTGTTGCTGTGGGCCGGCTCCCTGCTCGCTCTGCTGTGCCTTCTGTCCTCCGGTCAAGTCCTCCACCAGCACCCGGGTCATGTACACCCTGTTCCACATCCTGAGCTGCGCCGTCTCCTGCCTCATGTTGTCTCGCACCGTCTCCGAGCTCGTCAGGGAAAATGTGAGTGCTGGATCTCGCCCTCCATGACGTGCTCATAGAAGACAGGAGCACAAATCCAAGAAATCAAGTGAAATAGAAGAACCAATGATCTGCTGGATGACAAAAGTCCTGACACAAATAACTACAAAAATGTGTGTGTTTGCTCTTGATGTGAATGATGATGTTCTCATTGAGGTATTTTCTAAAAGGTTTAGGTTTCACTGCATGTAGAAGGATCGACTCATAAAAACCTGTTTTAACATCATGAAGTTTCACCAAAATTCCTCAGCATCTTCTGAAATCTTCACCCAGACAGAGAGACACAACATATACAGATATACAGAGGTATAATACGTGTGTGTGTGTGTGTGTGTGTGTGTGTGTGCATCAGGTGCCTTTCTTCAACATGGTGTGTGACCAGGCTCACGGCGGGGGTCACTGTGAGATGCTGGTGGGCTACTCAGCGGTCTACAGAGTCTGCTTTGGCACTTCCTGTTTCTACCTGATGATGGCGATCTTCCTCATAGACGTGAAGTCCAGTCAGGACTTCAGGGCGCTCATACACAACGGGTCAGTTCACCTCAGCAGACATGTTCCTCCTGAACCGAGACACTGCCACTGAGACTGATTGATTCTTTTCAATGAATTCTAATGTTCCAACTTTTGCAATGATCCAAATGGTGGATTATGGATGGATCATTCAGACAAACACTAAAGATCAACATGAAGCTCGGAGAACAAATTTTCTCTGAATTTCTGATCAGGTTACAAAGATCTTTATGTCTCTTCCCTGAATCAGAATATTTAGAACAGACCTGATCACAAACAGACCTGTCTTTAAATACACACAGCTTTAAATACTCCACAGTCTGTGTGTGTTTTCTCTCCTCTCACCTGACCTGCTCTATTTAAAGCTCTTTATTGTTACACTTTCCATCGCAGCCCGGCAGATTAGAGCTGTGACGTGGCTTAGATTAGGATTTGAGAGGCTGCTCCTCTCTGCTATAAATCTACTCTGCGAGCGTCTTATTGCTGAAAGGCTTCGGGGTCTTTGGCGAAGGTTGCGGCTCTCAGTGGTCTGCAGGGGGTCAGGGAGTGACCCAGTGCCCCGCTGAATCCTCGGATGTCCTCTGAAAGACCAGACAGAGTCACAGGAACATGCAGGGATTTGATTAGAGGCCTCATTTCCAATTTACATATAACACTGAAGACCTGTTAATGATAAATAAGCATCCGTGTATTTCTCAGTTGATACTTGTCAATAATAATATGTATCTACATATATCAGAGAAGAAGAAAATGCTCTCATTTTAGAAGCTGGAAACAGTAAAAGTTTGATGTTTTTGCTTGAAAAATGACATTTCAACTTCTTGATTTGATTAATTTTAGCACAGAAAGATAAAAAACAAAAGTCTGAAAAAGTTTTTTCTGTTTTGGCAAAATGTCCATTATGGAATATTTGAATCCTACAGCAGAAGGATGAAATACTTGTACTGTACTTACATATGGTGTATTTGTTGAACACTGTATTTGGCTTTAACAGCAGAGATTATTCAAAGTGGTCATAATGTTGTTTTTTTACCATCATTACAGAACTCAGGCAAGTTTCAAAATTCTGATATTAGTTTTAAAATCACACAGAAATCAATTATTCTTGGGAACTTGGGAAAACAAAAAAACATCTAACCCATGAAGTTATGTACATGGAGAGAACGAGCAGAACTAAGAAAACTAAAGAAAAATGCAACACAAAAGTCGATCAATTAAAGCAAATTAGAAAAAGTGGGAGGCAGTTTAAGTTTGTGTCTTCAGGTTTGTTGTTGACTGTTTCTTCTGTGTGTTGACCTGCAGCTTCTGGTTCCTGAAGTTCATCACGCTGCTCGGGATGTGCACCGCTGCCTTCTTCATCCCCACAGAGTCTTTCCTCCATGGTGAGAAACTGTTTCCTGTCACATTCATTCATTCAGTACACTGATAATAAATGTGATGGTGATGACGGTGCACCTCCTCCTGACTCCTGGTAGGGGGCAGCAGAAACCTGCTCCTGAAACCTCACAATGACTCACTGTGAATTATTGGACTATAAATCTCTGCAGCGTAATTTCACTTTGTTTGGCAACAGTAAATCCGATGATGATACAAGACCGATGTCAGAGCGTGTTTGTGATTTACAGCTCGCTCTCCTTCTCTCTGTTTGCCTCTCCGTCTCTCACTTCCCTGAAATAAATCAAAACTTTATGGATCACGCTTCTTCTCTTTCTCCCTCTCTCTATCAGCTTGGCATTATGTTGGTGTGGTGGGAGGATTTGCCTTCATCCTCATCCAGCTCATCCTCATCACAGCTTTCGCACACACCTGGAACAAGAACTGGTGAGTGAGAGGGTCACAGAGATAAAATATTACATCAGGCTATATGTATTATATTATGATACAGGTGTAAATCACGACACTGGACATTTCTGGAAACTCTAAGTAAAAACTGGTGATAAGAAAAATATTTATATATGAATTATATGACCAAAAGTAAGTGGCCACATCTGTCTACATGTAAGTCTGGGGACGTGTGTCCTGGTTCCACAAATCCAGCTCCACAAAGAAATAGTTTTCCCAGTTTGGTGTGGAAGAACTGCACAGAGCCCTGACCCGAAGCCCATCCAGCACCTTTGGGATGAACCGACTGAGAGCCAGACTTCATCACCCAACATCAGCGCCGAGCCTCATTAATGCTCCTGTGTCTGAATGGAAGCAGATCTGTGCAGCAGGTTCAACATCTGGTGGAAAGACTCAAAACAGAAGAGTCTGTTAGAGCAGCACATTAACACTCATACTTTTGGAATGACATGTTTTCTATTCTCATGTGGGCGTAATGTTTAGGTGTCCGCATACTTTTGGCCTCATTGTGGATCTGACTTCATCTTATTGATGCAGAAATCCTGTAAATTCCAGTATTGTCATGAAGCAGTCTTGCTCAGTGGTCCAACATCAATCTGAAAGGGGTCACAAGAAAAAATACATTTGACCCATAAAACTACATTTCTCTTTTTACTTTTAAGTGTGATTTACTGGATGATTTTCAGGCCTCTGAGGGAAACTCCTGACCTTGTCGAAGACATGTGCAGTGATGACAGGTCACAAGTCAAATAGGTTGGAAATCACTGGTCTAAAACAACTGAGAGATGATAAATGAGCTGTTGAAGTGGCGGCAGCAGAGGCTCAGTAATTGCCTGGCGATTTCACAGACATCATGAATCTGCTGCTACACGTGCAGTCATATCATCACTGTCTAATGAAAACCACATTTCTACAAATTGGCTTAATTTGATTTTTTCAATTAAACTGAGAGAATAAATGTTTTGAAAAATTACACTTCATAGGCGAAAAAAACCTATTGTGTCCATCCTGAGGACATTTGTTGCATGTCTGTCTGATTCCTGCTCCTCCTTCTGAGCTGTTTCTCCTCAGATGTAAAAAGTTCTGGAGATACGTGGTTCTCACAGGACCGTGATGATATGTTATGCAAGGTCCCTCTTAAATATACGCACATCCAGACTCCAGCCTGGTTCACATCTGGAGAAGAGAGTCTCTTCTACCCTGGTGATGATGGATTCGTCTTCTGTCCGGCAGACCTGTGTAAATCACACAGACCGACTTCATCCACATCATCATCCACATCTGTCCCGTCCGTCCAACATCTGGAACTCTGTTTCTGTTTCGTTTAATTTTTCTAGTTTGTGGCTTCAACTTTGTTTGCTTGGTTGCAGTTTTGCTCTTTGGTAGTTGGTGGTGATTTTTACTTTACAATCATTCTGTCCATTTGTCTTATTCTTATTTCTAAATAATTTTACCTAATAATTCACTTTAGTCAGAGACACTTCAAAGAAAGAGTTGATCATTAAAGCACATGGTCAGTCAGTCAGTCAGATTTGGCTCTTAAAGATGGAATTAATCCCCATCACACATTAAAGCTAAATAATTATCTTCATTATAGATTCATCTGAAAATTATTTTCACGCATAATTGATTTCTATTTGAATACTCATTATAATTTACCACAACCCACAAGGGACGTCTGCAAAGGTCTTGTTTAGTCCGACCAATTTACTGTCATACATGACAAAGAAAAGCATCAAATCGGTTAAAAAGTTGGAACCAGCAAATGTTTTCACTAACAAAATGACAAATTATTATTTGATTATCAAAATAGTTGCATGTAATTTTCTGTCAGTTGACTAAACAATCAGTCAAACTTAGTTCATAAGGAGGAGGTTGGGATGGTGGATGAAGCAGTATGAAGGTATCAGTCACACTGCACACCTGCATGGACCTGATTGGCTGTTCTTAGTCAGCTGATAGTTGCACAGCTGATGAATGAGCCAATGATGGTGACACATGAACGACACAGCTGGTCTCAGTCAGCTGATGCTACGCTCCATTCGTTTCTTTATTTGCTTCTTTACAACTTTGTTCATCTGTCCTTCATTCTGTCTTTACTTTTTATTGCTTTGTTTGTTTGTCCGTTTGTTTCTTCGTCCCCTCAGTCAGACTCGTCCTCGGACAGTCGGCCAGGCCAGATGTTATTTACTGTGTTTTACTGTGCAGCTGTTGCTGATGTTGCTCGTTCACCTCTGAACTCTGCTGTGACACGGCAGAGATGTAGCTACAACAGCTAAGAGGATTTATCCATTCAGGACCTTTTCCAAAGCAAATGCACACGGCTGAAAATCCTCTTATTGCCTTTGCGGAGACAGGGAAGACGACGAGAGGAGGAAACATCCAACACACAATCAGACAAACAGTGAAAAAGAGAATAAACTGACTGTTTCTCTCTTCTGGGTTTGAAAGTCAGATCATCCATCAGATTTCTTCCAACCACACGTGCATCATAATCCAGCTGGTTTTTAGCAACATGTAGCTCTGAAAGTGCAAAACTTGTCTCCTTATCTCCTGAAGCTTCTCAAACTCGCTGCTGTCTTTCAGCTTCACTTTGTTTGCTGCTTGAATTCTCATTTTGGAATCAAGGCATCCTTGAATTGCACATGAATAAATCACTTGTACTTTGATTTGTGACCTAAATTTATGGCAACTTTCATTTCGATCTGGCAAATCTGGCTTTCAAGTTCATATCTGTGCAGGATGATGCGAAGCTGAACATCTTTCTCCTCTGTGTTGCCGTCAGGTTGACCGGAGCAGCAGAGAACAAGCGTTGGTATCTGGCCGTGATGTGCGCCACCCTCTTCTTCTACACCATCGCCACCATGGCCTTCACCTTCATGTACAAGTACTACACGCACCCCATCGCCTGCCACTTCAACAAGGCCCTGCTGTGGATCAACCTGGGCCTCTGCGGCCTCATGTCCTTCATTGCCATCACACCGTGCGTGAAGCAGAGTGAGTTGATGGAACACACTCGCGCGTCTGTCATCGATTTCCAGCGGTGAAATAACACTTAGTCGAGCTCCAGCTATGCAAACATCCCCCCGCTCAAACCGCTGCTGCTGCTGATAATAATAATTAGATGTGAGGTAACATTATCTGTTTCTCCCTTTAAAACCAAATGTCGACTACAGGCCTGTTTTGTCTGCACATGTTTTATGATCGAAATATACAGCTGCTTCCAGAGGTGGAAGTAATAAAGTACATTTACTCAAGTATTCTCAAGCACAGGGTGAGGTATCAGTAGATGGCTGGTGACACCTAGTTACTTTGAAGATTTGGTTTTTGCATTCATGCACTGAACATAGCTGCTGTCAGGTAAAAGTCTTGCGTCTGCAAATTTGAATGTTTGAGGACGTCAAGAAAAGAAGAAAAGTCAAGCTTCTTTCAGCTTAATGACACAATTTCAAACATGTACATTTGAGGGTCTGAATTCGTTCTTGGCCTTTGGGAAACAGATGTTGAGAAAACAGTCTCACCTTCAGATCCGATTAATAACTTTTCTGTAACTCCTGATCACATCACACGATCTGCTGTGTGTGTGCATTGTGACCCTGACTCTCCCCCTCCTGCCTCTGCAGAGCAGCCTCGGTCCGGACTCCTTCAAGCCTCCATCATCAGCTGTTACGTCATGTACCTCACTTTCTCTGCGCTGTCCAGCCGCCCGCCAGAGAAAGGTAGGTTACCCGAGCAGACGCAGAGCAGAGGCTCCACGGAGACACCGAACGCTGCGTCTCTGTCCAGTGTTAACACAGAAACCTGCAGCATGAGCGCAGATTGTCAAGGTTGTTGTTATACTGTGTCGATTCAAAGAGGAACATATGGGACAGGAACTGAAAGACACTCCCATACATGAAGTCTACTTCACTTTAAAATCCTCTCTGTGCCAACATGTTATTAATGACATGAGTGATGCGAGTGAAGTGGACGATGCACACAGTGAAGAAAAAACACTCTTTTTTATCATCTTTCAGCTCATTGTTTTGGTTTTACAGCTTCACTGTTCTTCTTCATTCTTCCTGCTTTTTCACTGTTGTTTCTGACTCATGAGGCCATAAAGCTTTGATAAAACCATGTACGTTACCTGCCTGAGTTAAAGAATCTGGAATATTTTTCTCATTAGCCAGATGGAGAAGTTCTGAAAGAGAGGAAATACTGGACGTACATTTGTGCATGTTAATTTTGTTCTGTATCAGCTGGATGTGTAAAAACCTGTTGCACCAAAATGCTCAAGCTGATAATATTATGTCTAAAAATCAACCATTGTAGGTTTAAGCACTCATTTCCTGGACACCTTGAATCTTTGGAACATTCAGGTGTATTATTATTAATGTTATGTTGGTCAAATGTAGTCGACATACAGTGAACGTCTTGTACAAGAGCGAGAGCAAAGATCTGAGGACAAATTGAAAAGAGATTTCAGTTTTTCTGTGGATAATGTTTTCTGCTGATACAGAAGAAACCAAATTAATACTGAAAAGACCTTCAAACTGGAAAACTTAGACCACTGAAGCTTCATATTAGCTTTGGATGAACTTGGATTTGTGCTTGTGACAGGGACTGTGGATTTTGTTTCCCATCTCTGACTATGGCTCCTCACAGAAATCTGAAAAACCTGAACCTCTCCTTTAATTTCACCACTGGACAAAATCCTCCAAATTTGTTTGTTTTCACTTCGTCATCCTTTCCTACTTAGACTTAATACTAAAGAGCCCACACACACACACACACACACACCCAGTAAAATCCTCTATTTGCCTTTACTTCCCTCATAATGACTCACCTGTTGGCTCCAGGTAAGACAAAGAGCCTCCACATGACTGAGACATTAGTTCAGAGGCTTGTCAGAGGCCCCCCGTCTTATCCGGGCTTTACATCTTAATGGCACACATGAAAATATAGACGTGCGCGCACACACACACACACACACACAGAGATAATCTGGGATGAGATGTGCTCTGACATGCTGCCTGCTGGGCCGGTGGCCTGTGGTGAGGGCAGACTGAAGGATATTTGTTTCACATTCCTCATGGATCCATTGACAACATAATAACACGGACGTTCAGCCTGGCAGCATCATTACACAGTAAACTCACACACGGCTCGTCCTGTTAGATAAAGTGCAATATATCATTAAGATGTGCCAGTAAAGAGTGATGTGTCATGAGTTTTACGCAGCTGAGGAGAGGTCGGATAACACGAGAGGTTCAAGGAAAGACGCGGGACAACAATTACACACAATTTAGGCTGTTTTCAATGAGCCTCAAATCTTGTTCATTGGTGTATTTTTATCGTTCTTGCATTGGTCAAACGTAGACTGAAAATGTTTCTGAGATTTAAAACATTGACAGTGATCGATTCATCAGGCGTCAAACAAACATGAAGCAGAGAAGAGGCGACGAGACAAACTGATAGAAATGTGATGCAGCCGCAGCGCAGGCCGAGTTTGAAGTGTTTGACTGTGTGTAATCGAGTAGGATGAAGTAATGGAAGTAATAATCTCTTTAATTTAGAATTTATGTAAATGTGGGAAGTTGCAAAGAACTCTTGATCCAAACACTTGCACTTTTGATAAATTGGACTACATTTTTCTTTTCCTTCTCAAAGCTCTGAAGGTTCACTGAAGCAGAATATTTAGAGATTTGGTGGAAAAATGACAAATGGTTGAAACAAACTGAGCCAAACAGGTTCTGAAGTCCTTTATTGTAAATTAACTCTCAGTTGAGCATCTGAAGATTTGACTTCGCTGTCAGTCTGAATCGTTGGTTCATTCATGGAGGAGGCAGCAGTTAGAATCAGAAGAGGATCAATTAGTCAATTAATCAATTAGTCACAAATAAATAGAAGAATCGTTTAAGTCATTTAAGTCAAGTGTTCGATGGTTCCAGCTTCTCAGATGTGAGAATATGGTGCTGATGGTAAAGTGAATTTTGAACTATTGGTCAGATGCAAAAAACAATTTGACGTCACCTCAGACTCTCAGAGACTGTGATGGAGATTTTTCCCTGGTTTTATCATATGAATCGATGGATCAGTTCATTGAAAGCAGATGAATCAATAATACGGTCTAATTAGAGCTGTGGTCACAGTTCATGTGAACGGTGCTTGAACAGGCTGTTTTCCACAGACCGAGCTGTGACTGTACAGTCGGTGTGTGTCAGAGTCCCGGGGCCGTGCAGGACACTGTAGCAACATGTTGAGAAAATATGCACTCAGACTCTGTTATAAAAACACCTTTTCACTGCAGACTGTCAACCGCACACGAAGACACACACACACACACACACACACACACACACACACACACACTGTAATATTCAATTTCCACCTACTGTTGCTGAGTTTCCTTTTTCAGCTGCTTTAATTCAGGGGTTCTTCACCTGTCATGGTAACATCTCCAGGGGGGATGTGTGTGTGTGTGTGTGTGTGTGTGTGTGTGTGTGTGTGTGTGTGTGTGTGTGTGTGTGTGTGTGTGTTAGACAAAGAGATCCATCCTCGTTACTGTCTTTTTAGGTCTTTGTTAGCCCAGTCTGTCCCCGGAAGGCTTATTCTGCTCTATGACCTCACCATGACAAACACACACACACACACACACACACACACACGCACACACACACACATACTCAGTAATCCTTGTTTCTGAGAGGCAGAATTAGTCTGGAGTGCAATTGAAAAGACAACTCAAAGAGCAGGACATGTTCTCTCTCCCTTGACGACTCTTGACCCCCGTGTGTGTGTGTGTGTGTGTGTGTGTGTGTGTGTGTGTGCGTGTGTGTGTGTGTATAATATAATCTGAGTCCTGTAATTAGCCAGTGTTTTCACTGAGCTCAGGTTCCTTTCCCCCCCACAACACACAAACACTAAACTTCTCTCAGGAATCCACAGTCGGCTGAAACGACCCTTTGGAGGTTTGGCTGGATTTCTGTGTGTGTGTGTGTGTGTGTGTGTGTGTGTGTGTGTGTGTGTGTGTGAGGAGTTAGAGCATGTGTGTGCATACAGTACATACTTGTGAGCCCTGAGAGTGTCCAGAGGGCGAGTCTATAAGAGAGAGTCCCAGAGGGGAAAAGACCCTTTTTACAAGAAAGAAAGGAATTTCCCAGGAAATGAAACGAAGGAGAAAGAACGAAGAAATGAAGTGACACAACAACACTTGACCTCCATCTGGCACCTTTTCTCTGTGGGGCTGGAATAAACAAGTAAAACACAATGTATATCGTCAAAAAAGGCATTTATAAAACCAGCTGTATTTTAAACTGACTCCTGTTAAAATTACAGAACAAGTTATAATAATAAAGAGAAGAGATGTATTTTAAATTTTAAATAAATTTCTTACACCAGACGGACGATGTGGGTTTGTCACGTCTCCATGACTGATTTCTGTCCACGTCACCCTGAACCCGGATTTCTGAGTGATCGTGCTGTGTTTTCTCTGCCTCAGTGGTTTATCAGGGCATGAACATGACCGTCTGTTACCCCACTGTGGGACAAGATGGCATCCAGAACGAAGGCAACGCCGTGGCCATCATCGGAGCGGCCATCATGTACTGCTGCGTCCTCTTCGCATGGTGAGTACGTCAGCCATGTTTCTACTTTCTCTGAAAGGAGGAATTATGCGGCACAAACATGTTCAAATCTGGTTTGTCCGCAGTAACGAAGCTTCGTACCTGGCGGAGGTGTTCGGTCCGTTTTGGATGATCAAAGTTTATCGCTATGAGTTCCAGAAAGCGACCTGCTGCTTCTGCTGCCCCGAGGAAGAGGAAGGTTTGTACTGACGCACGCGATCAGTAATATTAAGATTGAAGCAAGTCAAGCAGGCGAGAGAGACGAGAGACATTTATACATCTGTGGTTTTCAGCTGAGGACGAGTTTGTGATCGATGACGAGAACAAAGGCTGTCAGAAGGTGATTCACAACGAGACCCAGAGAGTCGCCTACAGCTACTTCTTCTTCCATTTCGTCTTCTTCTTGGCCTCGTTGTACGTCATGATGACCCTCACCAACTGGTTCAGGTGAGTGAACCACAGCTCCTAGTTTTACTATATTGATATGCAATTATTATATCAGAAAAAGTGGAGAGTGATGGGGGTTTTTTTCTGAGAGGAAACTTTCAGAAAAAAACTCTCGGGAAAAACTTTTTGGGAAAATGGAGGCGGGTCTTTAGTAATTGAGCGTCATCTCTCCAGAGAGCACAGCACACTTTTTCTGCAATCAAACATAAAGCAAAACTACAGTGAAATAAATAATGTAAATGTGCAGAATTAAGTGAAAGACGAAGATGAAGAATTTGTGGAATATTTGTGGAATATTTGGTAAACAGGACGTATCATTTTAATTTTAGCAACTCCTAATTCTACTTGGTGGCAATATAATTATTCCATTGAAATATTAAGGTTTAAATTGAAGTATGTCATCTAAAATTCTTTGTGCAATGTTTATGTTTTATATCATTTTGAAGTCTTGTGAAAAGGCTGTTTCTCTTTGTCAAGCGGAGGGTAAAAAAAAGTACGACACTGAAACATAATGTTCAGCCAATCATCCTAATCGTTTCTGACCAGTTCCTGAGCTCTGTCTGTTTTCCTGCCTTAAGTAACACGGAGCTAAACTGTGTCGTCCTCCTGCAGCTATGAATCGGCGGTGTTGGAGACCACCTTCACCCACGGCAGCTGGTCTACCTTCTGGGTGAAGATGTCGTCCTGCTGGGCCTGTGTGATCCTCTACCTCTGGCTGCTGCTGGGTCCTCTGTGCAGCTGCCAGTCCGAATCCAGACCTCGACGCTCTCGCATCAAACGCCGCTCGGCTTCCTGCCGTCACGTCTCCGTCAGCGTCTGACGCTCTCTGCGAGGGGCCGGGCGGGAGGGAGGGCGCCGTGTGGACGAGAGGTCAGGTGACTCCGAGCCTCCCCGCGGTGAACTGCAGGAGGGGGTTTTCAGGAATGGAGGTCGCAGGGGTCAGAGGTCAAAGACTCACAGTGCTGTGAGAAGGACCAATCAGAAGGCTCAGTGCTCAGTGCCCTGTTGATATGTGAAGAACTGGATGAAGACCTGATGTCAAAGACTCCATGAAATTAAACCACTAACGAGGACTCGACTGTGGTTTGGAAACACACTTACAGTACGAATTGCCAAAGGGATCAGACGGGGTGAACTCTCACTCCCGGTAATGTGGGAATTACAGAAAGTAGGTGTACAGATGGGTACGTTTATGAATTTTTACCCTTTAATCTTAGTATTATTTCAAATTTTGGTTGTATTTAGACTTTTAATGTTATAACAGAGGAAGTATTATATAGATTTGCTGTAATATTGCTACAGAAGCACATCCCAGTTTTTCAGTAAGAAAAGAATCTGCAGTGAACAACAAACCCCGTCAGTCCTCTGATCTCAGACAGTTTTGATCGTGAACAAATCTTTCTGAAAGTCGGGAAAAGACAACTATGGCCTGATCGACTGCGTGAGTTCAAATATAATACAGATGCAAGTCTTGTAAACAAATTCAGTCACCAACGAGTTAAAGTACGAGCCTTAAAACAGTTGTTCATCAACACACTGCACCTGGAGAGAGGAACGATTTCATCACACTGTAAAACCACAGCTCGGTGATGTTCTGTTTCTGTTTGTGTCCAGATTAAACAAAGATATTTAACATGTTAATTACTGAGCCTTAGGCTTATTTTTGAGCTGTGGATAGATGCAGACGAGCTGTGTCTGATAGTCAACGGACAGAAATGAAGGCGGTGTCGATCTTGTCAGCTAACACTCTGCAAAAACAGGAAGTGTAAACAGGAAGTGTAAACAGGAAATGTATATCCCAAAATGTAAAATTATTGCTTCAACAACTTTTCAAAGCAGTGTCATAATGAACTTAGCTATAAATGCAACCAATTAGAAATCAGCTGCTTGAATGACAATGAATGGAAATCAGACTGTAGTTACACATAATAACAGCATGAACTTTATTTCATTTTCATTTTTTATTTCAAACCAGAAACGTACAGACAGAATCAGTTAAACTGCATCCTTTCATTCACTTATGATCTTTGTCCTTTATATCTGTCAGCTTCAGGCTTGATCCTTATTTCCAGCCCAAAGCCAAAGAAAGATTTGTTCATGTGTTAAACTAAAACCTGAAGCGTCGCGGATCGTGAGAATAACAGATTCTCTTTCGGTATTTTCTCTGATTGATTTTTAAAAGCTCGGTGACTGAAGGTCTGACGGAGCGACTGAGAGGCAGCTAAAGAGGAATGTATGATGTTCTTCAAAGTTCAACACAGGACATTTCTCAGACTGGAGCAGAAATACTTTGCATTTGACTTATAAGTTGAATACTCGCATCACGTTGCTTTACATCATTCACGTCTAAATTCATTTAAAATCGATTCTTGTTTACATTTTATTTTGCATGTTCCTCTATTTTGAAAACTTTAAAAATTGAAACCAAGAGTGCTGAAAAACAAAACTGACTGAAACTGACTTCCAGAAGGGATAGAAGCTTTCTGTCTCATGCCTTCAGATGAAGTAGTCGTGTCAGGTGAAATGTGTTGTTAATCTAAAATAGCCCCTCAGATGTTCACGTCGGTTTGTGGAAACCTGGTTTCTACATCTCTCCCCGCCGCTGAAGGGACGCTGAGCCGAGGGTCTGTGATGACTTCCTCACAGTTAATGAGCAGTAATCTGGCTCAGTCATCAAATATATGTATTCAGTTGTGTTATCTGCAGTTTATTGTAGTTTTCCTTTGTTGTAGATGTGAAGCTTTTTTTTTTGTAAATACATTGTTTTCTTACAAACGCTGCTGTTCTCATGTCTGGTTTGTTAAATAGTGATCAGCTTTAATTCCAAATTCAACACAATGCTTGGTGTCTGTGAAGATCCACCACAGTGGGTCACTATCGTTCATTCACTCTATGGACACATGTACAAAGGAGTTCTTTTGGCACATGTTCAAACACAAGGCACAGAAGTTATCTGACTATTTCACAGACGGCACGTCCTCTCAAAGCGATCACAGTCAAATCGGACTTTTGTAGCTAATCAGTGCCACACAATAAAATACTGTATATTTCATAATCTCTTTCATGTAAAATATCGCAAAGCAGACCTGATTTAACACACTATAAAAAACTGAATACCACAAAGGAGCAACACAGACTCTGTGACGTTAAACAGCTGACACACAGGAAATGTGTTATAGTTTAAGCTTATTTTTTTTTAATACATAAATACAATGTGAAGCAATATGTCGTTATTATATCTTGAGTTAAAACTAAAAGAAAAATCCACCTCTACATCTGGACTCGATGTCTGGATTGAACTTAGCTGCAGAAAGAAAGATAATGAAGATGGCAGAGTTTCAATCTGTTAGAATTTATTTCACTTTAATAATCTGAATCATTCTGGTCCATTTTCTGTAACTGTGGTTCTTCTGGAGACATTTGTCCTCAGTGAAAATTCCAATTTCAAAGTTTTCTTTAAATGACATCCTCGATGTTCCTCAACATAAAAACACTGGAGTCTCATGTACAAATTAATGGTGGTTAAGTTTTATGGGATGGCAGTCAGTTACGTCCTGGCGGCTCTAGGAGGACGGCGTTGCTCTTTTGATTGTTGATAAGTGAAACTCTGTAAGTTAAGATCGTGTTTTTCTTTGTTTCATGTCATTAATTCATTGTTTCCTGTTTTGTTTGAAATACTCACCTTTCCTCTTGCAGACAATTTCACTTCCTGCTTCTGTGTGTTTCCTGCCCTGATTGGTTTCACCTGTCCGTTGCTATCCTCCCCTCTCTGGTGTGTGTGATCCTCACTTAGTGCCAGTTCGTCTTTGTATCGTGGGGCCAAGCGTCCCGGCCCTTTCCTAGTGTTTAGTCCTACTGTTTTGGGATCTTTGCTTTATTTCCTGGACCTTGCTTGTTTTTTGGACTTTTGATTCTTGCCTGCTCGGACTGCCTTCCTAGTCTTGACCCTTGCCTGCCTCACCGTCCCGTAGGCCTTTTGTACTTTGCCATTTTGCAATAAAATCATTGAAGTGCACCAGAACAGCACAGCTCCTCTGTGGTCTGCATCTGGGTCCCATCCCCTGAATTCCTGTTCCCCTGCTCGCACAAACGTTACTGAAACATTTGCTGCTACACAAAATCTACTGAGCTTCTGGAAACATCTGGATGATTTGGCACAATGCATCCTCAGAAATAAGCAGGAGACGAGGTCAAAATGGTGTTAGTGAGGTTTCAGCTGTTCTGAGGTGGATTCTTCCTCGAGTTTACACACACAAAAATACAATAATATAAAAAATTAAATGATAGCTGTGGAAAAACAGCGATAACATAAAGGTCATTTCAGTCAACGTTCTTCTCTTTGGTATGTGTTTAAAGGTGGGCACACGCATCCACCTAAAGTGCTCTACATGGTACAGTAAGCTGGTCAGGCTTTTAAATAAACGTCTTCTTGGTGTCTCAATGTGACGAGTTTCAAATGAGGCTGAAATTGATCCAGCTGTCATTCTTCTCCTGTGACACCACTCTGGAATTCAGACCATCACATGGAGTCTGACGATGTCTTGAAGGTCCAGAAATGGAAGCTTGGATGTGAGCAAAGCTTCAGTGTGAGCATCATTCTCACACCCTCGTGCTTCCAGTTTGTCTCGACACTCATCCCCTCGCTTCCGCCGGCTGTTTGGATCCTCTGTTGCTGCAGAGTCTTTCGAGCGGTCGCAGCAGCTCGTCCTCTCTCGGTCTGTACGGCACCACGTAGCTGTCCTCCTCCAGCAGGATGCGGTTCAGCGTGTGCTCGTAGTTAATGTGACGACGCACCATCAGTATGTACTGCCTCCCCTCCTCCAGGTGTGGGCAGTCACACACATTAGGGGCCCACAAGAACTCGCGGTGCTCCAGGCGGAAGCTGTTCCGGTAGGTGTGGATGATCTGGACGTCGTAACGCGTCTCCTCGCCTCTGTACAGCTTCCCGAGAACTCTGCCCCGAAACACTGACGGGAAGCAGAGATACATCAATAGAATAGTTAGTATTCTGTCACAAGCACAAACAGCAAAACCACAAGGTTCAGACTCACCAAAGTCCTTCTGGCAATACTGTCTCTGCCGTTCCCTTCGACCTCTAACTCGCTGACATTTCCCACAATGCCCTGCACGATAAATTGAACAGAAACAAGCTGACAAACATGATGTATACGAGGACCTTCCATACCTGTTAACCCTGACATGTTGGGAAATATGCACGCTTGTTGGGAGTTAGATGTTACTTCTGAGCATTGGTGAACCAGATACTGGATCCTTTGTGCCAATTGGTCCCAGTGATCCACATCCATCCCTCTGAACCACCGCCCATATCTCAGATTTTATCACAGATCAAAATAGGTCTGGTGTTGCGACAGCTGTCTCCGCTGAAACGGCCGAGTCAATCAGAGTCTGTTGGCAGGATTAGGACTGAAAGACGTAATCT
The DNA here is from genome assembly GCA_025331565.1 of Holacanthus passer. Classification (NCBI taxonomy): domain Eukaryota; kingdom Metazoa; phylum Chordata; class Actinopteri; family Pomacanthidae; genus Holacanthus; species Holacanthus passer. The sequence continues at coordinate 3,076,641 of JAFREQ010000026.1, forward strand.
TTGTGCAGCAGGGCCCGAAAAATAGCAAGAGGTTCCATGATCGCAACAAGCCAACAATTTTCATTCTTCAATTAACAAGACAAACCTTGAGTGAACTGCTCCTGTGAATCACCAGCCATTAATCTCTTCTGTGTCGACTGAAAATATTTGGGCGGGATGGAGACTAATGGATCCCAACCATAAAACTACTGACATGAACGTGGCCTCAGAAGAATAATTTAATGAGAATAAAATGACAATTCATTCTGAATATCAGGCTAAACAATTTGCTCCAGGTGTCTGCAGGAGGAAGGACGCAAACAAGCGTATTTCCTGAAATAAATAAATGTGTGGTGGCTCGTGGTGAGCCGGGCTGAGCCAGGTGAACGTACTTCCAGGTGAGGGCTGAGGCAGCAGGTTTCTGTGGTTCTCCTCCCGCTCCAGACGAGGCAGGATGGGCTGGTGAGGGCGCTGGTGGCGGCTGTGGTGGGGCGACTGACGCGGCGGCTTCACAGGCCTAAGAACTGGTGGACACAAATCACACACACCGTCGTCAACAAAGGTTACATTTTGAATAAGCTGTTTTGGAACAAACTGATGTATTTCAGCATCAGCAGCAATGCAGTCAAGAAAAAAAGTCTTCTTCAGCTCTGGTTGGTAAAAATGTATTTCATGTCGTGTCCTGGCTTAAAACTCAGACCATCTTCTGTCAAACTAAACTTTAAAACACTGAAGAAAACACAGGCTGTTTAAACGTGTGTTTAAACCAGATCAGAGAAAACACTCTTCATTCTTTCTTCTGATATATTGGTCTGATAGTAATGAAGCAACAGACCTCTCTCAAAATGCCTGTGGTGTTCAAACAGTCCGATTTCACATGCGAATGGCAAATGAGACAAATATTCATACAATTCCTTCTCTTCCAGATTAAGATCATTCTAACCTCATTATGTTCTGCACAACATGAAAACTCATGTCCAAACTCAGCGACTGGAAACTTCGCCTTGTTACCTTAAACAATCAACACACTATTTCTGGCAACGGCAAACAAGAATCAGATTGTGTTTGGCACGAATCCATCGGCCGCAAAATCTTTCCAGAGAACCTGTTTAGATTTATTACAGTATTGGACAGATTCCGACAGAAAGCACAAGCCCTCGAGCTACGTGCAGATTTCCATGCGAATGTTAGTATTTAAGGAGGCAAGGAGAGATTCGGCACATGTGCACTGCAGGCTTATCATGAGAGAGATAACCCGGCCGCATTCCTCAACTTGAGCAACCAGGTCAGCCGGCAGATAAACTCTTTTAAATCAACTGTGACCTGAAGATGGATTTTTTAACCCGTTGTTCACCACAGGTGTTTTCACTTCTTGTGCCTGGTGGGACCAAGACGGAGATGGACTGAGATTTCTGTCCTCCTCCTGTTAGTTAGATGCACCTGTGAGCTTTTGACAACTTCCTTAATCATTCTAATTAGTGCGTGAAAGGAAACACCTGTGAAGGTGTGCAGGGACTTGATGATCAGGATCACAGTCAGGAACTGAATTCTGACTCTTCCTCCAAATAAAAAAAGTCACAGTGCTACTGCTGCAGACTCAGGGTCAAAATCTACTCATGCTCCGGCAATAAAACACACCCATCTGCTCGGCTTCATGTTTCTCTCTTACAGGACTCATTCGCCCTCAAAGTCAAGTTCAGTCATCACCTAACAAACTCATGTTCCTCCAACTCCAGAGTGACATTAAAGGTGGCAGGAAAACACACAAGCTGCTTTGAGAATTTCTCCTGCTGCTTTATCTATGTGCTCCAGTGATCCAGTGTTTCCCTCATTACCTATGATTTCTATTTCAATTTCTAGAGAGAAGTTTGGCTAACCTGGTTTGTTTATGTCTGTGAAGCTTCTCAGTCTCAGTGCAATAAAAAAAAACCCATTTATTTCAATGAGGCGACTGTGTTGGCAGGTTCCTGCAAAATGTTCTCCTGTTTACCTGGTAGTCACGGCAACGAAGGGTAAAATGATTGACGTCGTGAGCTGTAAAATTTAGTCTCATACTATTATAAACTGTCTGATAAGCCTTCAAACCCATTAAACTGTTTTTCAGACTGGACTTCCTGGATGATATTTCATCAGGTCCGGTTTGTTTACAACCTGTCTGATCGTCTGAGTGAGTTTCAGGTCCTTTCAGATGTGTTTTACGATACGTTGATGTGTTCTCAGATCTCAGCAGTTAACTTGGTGAGTGAAATGTTAATATTACTGCTCTACAAAAACAGGTTGTGTGAAAGTGGAATCTGTTTTTTTAAAGTTGTTAAACACAGTCTTCATTAGCTTCAGGGGTTTGAAGGAACATTGAGAAACCACCAGGTCTAAATGAATTCACCATGTGTTCAAACTGAAAAGAGAACTGTGTTGGTGGGAGTGTGTCGCTTCAGGTCCTGGAGAGCTGATGAAATATCATCCAGGAAGTCCAGTTTGAAAAACAGTGGAATGGGTTTGAAAGCTTATCAGACAGTTTCTAAGACTGAGACAAAAGTTTACAGCAACATCAACCATTTCTGCCAAGTAAACGAGAACATTTTGCAGAAGCCTCGGGACGCCAACACAGTAGCCTCATTAAAATGAATGGGTTCTTCATTGCAGCACAGTCTGTTTAAATTCTTCACAACTTTAATTGGAGTTTTGACATTGAGATGAGTTGATAACTTGGATTTTGGGGAGAGTTATTCCTTTAAACTCATGCTTTCATCTAAATTCAAACTTACACCAGTGCGGTCGGGTGGTGGCGGGAGGAGCCCGGCTGGTCGTGGTGGTGGTGGTGGTGGTGGTGGTGGCAGGTTGATCCCAGGGCAGGTAGTTGGCCGTGTGGTGAGCTTGACGCAGTGGACTCCTCCTCCCATGGTAAAGGGCGTACTGGTCCGGTGGCAACCAGTACTCATACTCGATGCCTGGGTTTCTGTCCGTCGCCAGCACCTGCACACGGCGACAGCAGGGAAACATCGAGACTGGCCTGGAAAGGTCTTCAGTCTGTATTTCTGTTCTCACCTGTCGACCTGTTTCACCTTAAAGTGCAGCCTAGAGGTTAAACTTTGCAACTGCATGCATCAACATTTATTTAATTATGAAATAAATTACAAGCATCATATATTTACTTTGTCTGATTGTACTCCTTATTTTGGAATCAGGTCAGCTCTTTGAAACATCTGTCTTGGCTTTATGGACACATGAGCTGTTATCTCTGTTATCTCTGGCTATAATTAGTTATCTCAGGTGAAATTTATCGTGTTAATGAAGTTTAAAGAGGCAAAATTTAGCTCTTTTTCAAGTGTAGAAGTCAATAAGTGTCGTTTTCAACTATAACAGCACAAATAAATGAAAATCTCTTAATAAATATTCAGTATTTACCTGAATATAAAGTGGGAGATTACTGATCTACAAAAACTGATTTAGGAAAGTTGCAAAATAATCCCATCAAAATCTTAAATGCACATGTTAAATTGCAGTATTATTCCCCCGCTCTAATTGTGCCCTCCCAGAAGTTCGGTTTGCATGATGCTCCTGGTTAACAGCTGTTTGCAGAATACCTGCACAGAGCCTGAATGGAAGCAATCAATTATTAATTCGAACCTGCTGTTTGACTTGTGAAAACCTTAACGATAAGCCAAATAACTTCGATTTAACAGCAGACTGCACGGTGAAGGAAAGCAGACTGTGTTTGTCTTTTACTGGTTTTGGTGCCTGTTTGGCTCGGTGGTGTCACGCTGCTTGTGATAAAACAGACTCACCAGAATGGCCTTGATAAAGAGGCCTGGTTTGAATATTGAACGCAGATATTTTCAAGTTTTACAATGAAGCTGAAATGAACAAAGAGTGAGTGATTTCCACATCCTGGGACCAGATGATGAGTAAACCGTCCTGTCCCAGTGTCTCGGATCTCTCACCATTAGATGGAGGTCTTCTCTGGTGGGTCCCGGGACCTCGAAGCTCTCCCAGGTGTCCGCCGAGCGCCGGTACAGCAGCTTGGTCCCGGCCACGTTGTACTCGCCTGGAATACTGATCTTCCAGTTGCCGTTGATGACAAACTGGGAGCGACCGTTCTGGAGGGCTGGATGAGGGAAGAAGGAAACGTTTGGTGTCGTTCAGTGTTGATAAGTGAGTCAAATATTTCTAAATGTGAACAATTAACCCTCCATATGAGTGTGTGATGTTGAGGTAAAGGCAGGCGGTCAGAAACAGAAATATGCCAGCTGGCTATATACGGCAGCCGTCTGTCCTCGGTGCCGCGAGAGAGATTTTCCATGACATGACATGGAAACAAGTACCTTCACCTGCTTTGCCCCAGCGGTCAGATACGGCCTTTAAGAGCGGCCTTCAAGACCACAGTGTGTGCCATTTCAGGGCCTGTTATATTTTGGTCTCATAAACAAGGATGAGAATAGATGTCCTTGGTTATTATGTTGCCTGGAAAACACACGGCAGGTCCAGGGACCAGATGGGACTTCTGAGCAGCTCCTGTCTCCGGGGAAAGGAAGTAACAGCGAGTCGAGGAATCATTTTAAAGAGCCTGATTTACACTGCTGCTACGGAGCCTTTAATCTAAAGTGAGTCTTCTGCAGAAAGCTGGAGCAGACACACACATCAGGCCAGGTGTCCGGTGTGTGTGCGCGACAGGTCGAATCTTACCGAGGTAATTCTTGCTGTTGTCGGTGACTCGGATGTGAGTGGCTCCAGCTGGGATCATGGCCACTTCGTTGTATCCGAAAGGTCCGCCTGGCAAAAAGAGGCGCTCAGTTAAAGGCTTGGTTTTAATGTGAGTTTCCCCTTTAACTACTTCACATGATTAAAGGAAAAGTCAGTGACTGAAAACAGTAAAATGAGGCCCAGAGGAGAAAAACCTCGAATGGCTTTTAAAGTTATTTGAATCTAAATGAAGAAGAACATTAAAAGTAACACGTAATCCTTTAAGAGTGTCTGTTGCCTCGTAGAGATAATTCTAGGTTCAACCCAGTGTTTTGTTGAGACTGGGATGTGACCTAAAGCAACTTAGAGGTCAAACAGAATGAGAAATGATGTATACAGTATAAGAAAACATGCCTTTGTTGCTAAAGGGGCACTCCACCAATTTTACATGTCAAAGAGAACTTAACTTCTACGCAGCCTCTGATAAACAGCCGGACTGTGTCGTCTGCTGCTCTGGAGGAACGAATTTAAAGTGACACGTTAACCAGACAGGAAGAGTCTAAATCTTGTCTGTACAGGAGGCGTTTCAGCTGCTTTTCAAGTCGTCCATCTCACGTCTGATGGAATAGATTTGTTTTTATATCAATCAATACAGCTTCCTACACAGGCTGCGTAAGAGCTCACGCTTCACTGTCCACGCATAAGATAAGATAAGATATTCCTTTATTAGTCCCACAACTGGGAAATTTCCAAATGGGGGAAATTTCTAAATGCTTCAAGTCTCTTTTTCTGTACCACAGAAATTGTGTGATGCAGGTGACCTACACTCAGTACTGCGCCTGAACGCATCCTGTGAAGACACAAACGTAGGACTGAAGCTGCTGTTCTGCTAAAGTGCTGCATTTTCTATCCAGGCTGTGGAGACGATCCGTAATGAATGATGGCATCAAGTTGCATTATGGGACGTGTGGGATCCAGGATTTTTGTGGCGTTGACCCACACAAAGGACCAGCGTCTTCTTAAACTCTGTCTCCATTTTAAGACATTTTGAGGCTTGTATTCTCATAATTGGACTCATGTCTGATGCCTCTGTAAAATACCACAATATTATGCTTTCCCTCGAAGCCCTAATCCACAACAGGTGTCTATTGGTTTGCATATAATTACAGTCACAGTTTATAATTACATCCAAACCACGATGGCGTCACCGGAGGTCGTTACTATAGTGTTCATGTAAACACGAGCTCTATTAGTTTCTCTTCAAAACTTAAAGCTACTGTTGTTCTTTGCATAAACACATTCAAAACCAGGTCATTCAGTTTTCTAGGCTCATTGAAGATCATCTGAAGACACATTTTACTGAAAGAGATCTTTTGAATATGAATCTGGGTGATTTATGGATTTGGATTAGAGATTTTGATTCTAAGTTTCAGGGCTCTTTGTGAGTGAACTAGGTTGACTTTTTAAATTAAATTCAAAGTAGGTGTAAACAGACGGGTCGGCTTATTGAGATGTGCAACATCAGCACAACGGCTGCAGGCCTTCAGTTCACACTCCGCACTTTATATCCAGGCTTAATGTTTGAATAGCTCACTAAATCATCAATCAGTAACTGAGAGGAAATCAGTAACTCACAAAAAAATCTGGATTAGTGATCAGATAATTATGTTCCGGCAGGTTGTGGCTCGTGTCACGATGCTGCGGGAAAGTCTCGATTGTCTGTCATTATGAAACAATCAAAACCTATGATGTCACTAATGATTAACTGTAATTGAAGGTTTACAGGATCAGTTTACGAGCACAAAGAGGGAGAATTTATGAATGAGCTGAAGTCACAAACCATTCATTACGGGCGATATTTCACTCCTGAGAACAGAAAGAGGCTCGGACAGCTCTGTGGCTCCCTGCTGTGAGGGAAGCGTAGCCGCAGGATGAACTCCATTCATCACGGCCTCTGAAGGGAAAGTAGCTTTGGTTGCCCCTGTTTACCCGTTTAGGAGGGAAACAATGCACAAGGCTGATCTGCGAGGCTCTGGCTGTATGATGATGTCGCGCCGTGACTGAGGAAATGTCAGAGTCACAAACAGGCGGCGTTGAGCTCAAGGCCGTCTGACCTCGTGAGCGGCGATTCTGTGTGAGCGCCCTCCGTCAGCTCTCCCTCTGTTGGGAAACGCAGCTGCAGGAGGAGAGAAAACCTCCCAAGGCTGTCGAGACGCCCAAACAAAGCCGCCATTATCAGCCTGTTTTCCTCTCACTCTGAGCCATCATGGCCGACTCTGCTCTGCCTGAACACGGAGCTGTGAAGCGTTGGGTGTTTTTATGTGTGTTGGTACATGATGTGTTAAATCTCACAATTTGATTTAATCCTCAGTCGATGTCAACACAAGATCTAAATGATATGTTGTCCCATCTTGATCCCACCTAAGTCGACTTTCTCTCTCTTCCACATGGCTGCCAACGTTGATCTATCCCGATCCGTCACGTTAATCTGACTGATTATTTACAGTGTTGACTGAAACCCAAAGACCAGGAGCAGAACAACAGGCCGATGTTTTTAAATGTTTCATATATGATGTTGTCAGTGTTGAGGTTTCTGCACAGAATCTCTCCACCTGTTTTAACTTAGCTTCAGTTTTGAAGCAGGACATAATGCAGCTGGTTTGTGGGAACTGGTTATTAAACTACCTACAGCTTTTTCTAACGATTCATGTGACTTTATGCCAAACAGCAGAACTTTGTTTCTCTTTGTATCTGTAGACTTTGAGGCAAGAAGCATTTAAAACAGGGATCCATGAACTACAATAATGATCTTCTCATTAATGCACCAATTTCTTTCTCAGTTTTTCAACAAACCTCTACAGAGTTTAAGGGGAAATGTTGACCTCATTTGCATTAAGAGTAAACATTTTTCAGCTTTCAACAGGTGTGTCTGTAAGTTACTGAGGTGGAGATGGAGATGATTGACATTTATCGCCCCAATGCAGAAGGTTTCAAAATTGATGACAAGTTTGCAGGTTTGCCTCCACCCCGCAGATTTTGACCTCCCTTCATGCCTGATGTGAACAGTCAGACCGTATGTCGGCCTCTGAACTGCAGATACCAACGAACAGTAGGTAGAAAATGTTTCGGTGGCCTTGAGCCAAAGTGTCATTTGGAGCTGAGGAGCTCGGTGTTCTCCCTCCTCCTTCCTGAAATCTTAACAACTGTAATTTCGGAGGACCTGTTGTTAGCTGAATTTATTCCTGGACGGCAGCCAACGCGTTCTGTTTGGCAAAAACTGTTTCCATGGTCGATGTTCACTTTATCAGAGAACAATAAGCTCTTGACTGAACTTGACTGACTAATAACACCGAGGAGGGAAAAACACAAAGAAGGTCTGGGCTTCTCCCCAGATCGTGTTGGTCTGAAACCGCTGCAATTGATTCCTGGTGGAGATAATATGATGATTGTTTGTGTGTGTGTGTGTGTGTGTGTGTGTGTGTGTGTATCCTACCTGCCTCCAGACCGTTGCTCTGGTACACGCTCTTGTGGTGCAGACAGGTGGTGTTTTGTCCTCCACACACCATGCAGGCGTCCTCCTGCTGCTCTGAACCCAAGATGGAGTCGCAGCCGGGTTTCTGTAGGACACAAAGATTCACACAAACAGCGTGTTGATGTGCAGCAATCCAGCCTCACACATTTTCTGCCAAGAGCCCTGGAAACTCCGGCTCTTTCCTTTTGTTTTGTCTCTGCTTCACCTTAAACCTTTGGCCATAACTCAACTCAATCCACTCTCTCTCTCTCTCTCTCTCTCTCTCTCTTTCTCTTATTTTTGCCTTCTGACAAACATTGACTTTGGGAGAAACAGCAGCTCGGGGCCTCAGGAGACGAGCATTGGTCGGAGAGTTGTCTCAGTAAATGTTGAAATGCCAAAGCAAAGAGCAGGGAGGATGAGCCGGGTGCTTTACTGTGTGAGGAGAACCTCGTTGCTGGAAAGATTACAGCGGCCGCTTTCTTCCTCTCCAGCTCTGCAGAGCAAACCAATCAAGGGGGAGGTTCCCAGGCAAGAGAGCAACAATCTAGGGAACCTGTAATCAGCCCCCTAAGCCCCTTAAAACACAAAAAAACACTCCGAGCATCTGTGCGTGCACAACAGGAAATGAAGCCTCGGTGACAGAGAAGCAGAGTGAACGAGGGCCCCGTCGAGGGAGCGAGCGCCGTCCACCAGAGAACCAGCAAACACTGCAGCAACAGGAGACCTCATCTGCAGTAATGTAACTTTGAGAGTGTCAGTTTTTCTATGTGCTCGAACCAGGATTGAAACATTTAGTCAACAAATTGATTACTCAGTCAACAGAACATTAACTAACATCACAACTCTTTATTAACCTTTGTTTAGGTCATACAACAGGTAAAGATACTAAATATTCTCCTGCTGTTTTCCAGCCGTGTCAGCAGCTCAATGACCCGTCCACCAGTTTGGTCCATACTGAAATATATCAACAACTACTGGATGGATTGCCATCAGATGTTCATGGTCTCCAGAGGAGGAATCCTCATGACTTCAGTGATCACTTGACTTTTCCTGTAGCGCCACCACGAGGTTACCATCTTTGCTTTTGAGTGACATATCTTCACTGATATATTGGATGGACAGCAGTGAGATTTGCTACAGACATTCAAGGTCCCCTGAGGATGAACTGTAATATCTCCTCAGCTGTTCTGGCTGGACTCAGACCCTTCGTCCTGTTTCTATTTCATATCACTGTAAACTCACCAGAAACAAAACCATATTTGGGTTTTGGACAGTTGGCTGGAAAAACAAACAATCTGAAAACATCTCCTTTGGCGCTGGAAACTCATGTCGGGCATTTGTCATTATTTTGTGAATGTCAGAAAATGTCATTAGATAATGAGATAATTGATTGATCCTCAGATTTAGCAGCACTGGAAAATGAGCTGTGACATTCACATACACTATACACACACACACACACACACACAAAACACACACACACACACAATGTGCTGCCTCCAAACCAGCCATGTGTTCTGCAGTCTGATCTCAATTTGCGACCTGCAGCCCAACACGCCAGCTGCACGCCGCATCTGCTTCCTGTTTCAGACCCTGTGCTGTTCTGACCTCAGCCTGTCGAGTCAAAGGTCCATGAATCCACTTATTTACACCACACGCCAAACGTTAGCACGCACACACATACACACATAAATATATAGTGACATACTGTAGGTAAACACAGACACATGTTAATCCTTCGTCAGCGGTATAAAAATAACTTTGCCTGCGAGCGCCCCCTCATGCAGCAGATGTGTCTGCTGAGTATTACGTATGCATGCTATTAATCTGCAGGACCTGAGGGACGCCAGCTCATTTCCAAGCATCCCCATCTGTGTGAGGGCACGAGGGTTGAGCGGGGGACGGGCCGGACTCTGGACCGCGAGCTGAGCGGAGCCGTAATGCCGACTGAAGGCTGCAGTCCACACTGATGAGTGCACTCTGGCCCTAACGCACAGCATGGAGTTCACTTCTCCAGAGAGCTGCAGTCACACTGGTCAACATCACTTACACCACAACAGGGTGGGAATGAAGGGAGGAAGGAGAGAAAGAAACTCGGAGGAGTTATTTCAGGTGGCCCGTGAAAAGTCTCCTTTTCTCATCGACACTGTGAGACGACTGACAGTTGGAGCTGCTGTAAGTCTCGGATGGACATGAAACAAACACTGATACAACAGATGAACGACTGCATCAGAAAATATCTGGCTTGTTGATTAGTACGTCGAAGGTACGAGCCTGTGCACAGAAAAACTTCAGGAGAGAAGTCAACTAAAGACTGAAGAGCCAGATATTTTTCTCAAACAGAGCTGGAGAAAACAGAGCTAAAAGGATTTAAAATTGTTAATTAGACAAAAACTCGACTCTAGCTTTGAGACATGAGCCATAGTTTTGGGGAATGGTTTGCATTAACACGTCAGGACTGTGTGTTCCACTAATGGCTGAAAATCCATTAACTTAGAATTGAATCATCATTGAACATTAAATGCATGAAAACAGTCAAAGTAAACACACACACACACACACACACACACACACACACAGAGTACTGCAGTCACTGACCAGGCAGTGTCCGTTGACACACACCGCTCCGGGCTCCTTGTCGCAGGCGGTGCCATCGAGCACACGGCCAAAGTTGTAGTAGAAGTTGTGACCCAAGGCCAGACAGCTCAGCTCACAGGGGTTCGAGCCTGGCAGGGAAGATCTTCAGTCAGTGGCTCATTAGTTTATTATGGGAAAACAGGCGAACAGAGGAACAGGAACAGAGAGGGAGGCGGCCGAGAGACAGAAGCAGGCAGGAGGCGAAGAGAGAGCAGAACAACCAGCAGAAGTCAAAGAGAAAACTCATAAACCTGCGTGGATTAAACTCCCAGCAGGATTCACAGCAGACACCAGAGACACTACATGGCTGCCAACAACACACTAACTGAAGTCACACATGGAGGACAAGCAGAGAGAAACACTCTCAATTCAAACTTCAGTCCCGTCTGTGAAGCCACAAGACTCTGAGTTAACTTCTGAGCAGAATCTTGTGTGGGTGCATCTACAAACCCACAGACTGGACACATGTGTGGAACCCAGTGCAGCATGAAAATAACCATGTTCCTCTCTGCTTGATGTCCAGTTTGAGCAGCAGCTGAGCGGTGGATTGTCTCACTGACCTCCATGAAACGTCGTCCACTGGAAGGAGTTCCCAGCCACTAACGGTCTGTCATTGAAGGCAGCGCACTGCATCTCTCTGAAATCCTCCGAGCTGGGGGGGCACTCCTGCACACACACACACACACACACACACACACACACACACACAGTGAGGACGTTGCATTGCATTGTTAAAACACTATTCATTCCCTTCATCTTAAACCAAACATCAAGCCAAACCCCGACTCTTACCCAAACCTTGACCCTGTCATAAATCTAATTTTAAGCCTAAAATCAACTCTTAACCCTGAAATAAATGAACAACCTTGTGATGAATCCTCACATGAACAGATTTTTGAACTGCAGCAAAGAGAGGGAAGTCTGGGATTTGTGTCCATCCATCTGAAGACAAACTGCCACACGCACATACATTCAAGCATGTTTTAACACGCTGCAACACATCTGTGTGTTTTTCCTTTAATCAACATGGGCCGCGGCGACTTGGCTGTCCAACACACACACACACACACACACACACACACACACACACACACAGCCGCTGACCTCACAGCACGTTTCTAACAGGTCTGATACCTGACTGCGACGTTAGATCCCTGAGTTCAGCGCAAAGCAGCGCAGAGAAGACGCTGGTTAATATGTCAGTGAAATTCCAGATCACACCCTGAAGCTCTCGGCTGCTGCACCTGCCCTGAACACACCTATATGAGCAACCTCGAGAGCAAACGTCACCCATTGTTCTAAAATGTCTGAAAGTGGGTTTCCTGCAGCGAGAAAAGCCTTGAAGCTGAACCGACCTTGGTGTTGCAGATCTTGTATTGTCTGGGATCTCCTGCACATGGTCCACCCACTGGGTTCCTGAGACACAGAGACGAGAGATTTATGGGACCAAGTGTCCGAAACACAGCAGGGAAGAGTTTTCACTCTCGGTTGGACATGTGTGTAGTGAGTGTGCAGGCTGCTGTAATGTCTGGCTGGATATATATATTTGGTACAAAATACAGTTTATTTAGGTTCAGTTACTTCAAACAAATTTATCAGAATGTGTTTAGATGATTCAAAAACAGGTGAACATTCGATTTGTGTTTGTATGTAGACGTCTGTTCGGATGTTACTGTGGACAAAATGAATAGATATAAATGTAGTTTAACATCACGAGAGGATCTGATTTATTGTGACTTGTTGTTATCAGCAAGAAATACGACGTCTGGGAGTTCGGAGACGAAAATATGGTTGAAAACTGGTTCAAATACATCTGATTCGTTTTTAAACATCCAAGTGTTTTTGTGCTAGAAATCATTGAGCCTTAAATTGAGATACATTTGAAATGTGGTTAGCAAAGCATTTGAATTCTGTTCCAATCCATTTGTGAAATATGATCATCTTAAAACATGCTTAAAATCTATTTCAAATGTACCAACTATCTACTTTTCAAAGATATTATTTAAAATGCATTTTAGGTTTCTCAGAAAAAAAACACCAGACAATGACAAAAATGAAGGCTTTGCACTTTTGAAACAATCATTAGGAACCTATTCAATTTATTATATAAATGTATTACGTATAAATACATCTTCTTTCTTTCCGAACACACTGAGCTCTGCAGGACCCGGCTGGTGTTTACCTGGTGATGCAGGTGCGCGTCCTCACAGAGGCTCCGCCCCCGCAGCTACGTGAGCAGACAGACCAGCCGCTCCACGTCGCCCACTCGTTCCTGAAGTGCAGCTGCCGCCGGGCGCGCGCCGGACGCCCTGATGAGGACTCACCGGAAGGACCCCACGCAGAAATCCACGACTGAGACATGAAAGTGACAGAGAGAGACTTTAAAGCTGACATTCAACACTAAACCTTATACCTCGCTTTAAACCTTAATATCTTCTTAATTACTGATGCACATTACAATCTCACATCACCCTCCTCAGCACATGATGCTGAGCTGCTATGACGCCTCCGTATTGAGTCCATAAGCAACAGTGGTTAACGTGTTGTTTTGAGTGAGTGAGTTATTTAACAGGGCCACTTTGCATCACCTGAGCAGCATCACACCTGAGCTGTAAACAGCATCCCTGTATCCATATGCAACCTCAGTCACACACTGTGACACCTGAACGCAGCAACCCGCTCTACAATCACTGTTCAGTGCAGAGGTTACGGAAACGAAAGGACATCCGACGTTCACATCAATATAAGTTCAGGTTCATCTCACACAAGGAGGCTCGTCTGTTTCTCAGTTTTCTAGCAGGACTCTGTCAAACACCACATCCTGCTGCAGGTTGTATTTAACAGCACAGTTTCACTTTGAAGCTTAAATGGATGAAGCTTAAATGACTGTGTTCAGAGTGATTAGTAAAGTTCAGACTCATTGCACAACTTGTTCTTCAATAAACCAAAATGTTTTTCAAAAAGTGTCGACACTTTCATGAAACATAAAATTAATCATTTGTAAAATCATTACTGTGAAGCCGTCTGAACCCCTGAGCTCAACATGAAGTGAGTTCAATGAAAACATCATCTGGCGCACACGTCTCGCTTTTGTCTGCTGATGTCCATAAATCTCTGCGATAAAACTTCCACTTCAAATCTTTATAACAAGCAAACTGCACCAGGATCAGAACTGTGCTGACGTTTATGGTGTGTTTCTGTCGTTACAGCAAGAGGAAAAACACTTGAGTCTGACTGAGGCTCTTTGTGACTCATAGAATAGAATGCACACACACACACACACACACACACACACACACACACACACACACACACACACACACACTCTCAGCTGAGAGCGACCTGTGCTTCGACTTTCCATCATTTTCCGTGGCAGGGTCACCTGAGGTTGCCCTCATTAGTGTTACCACCGGCCAAATTAGCGTTGATAACAGTTGGAGATGGGGTCGGCCGGCATTCTAGATTAATGAAAGTGACCTTTGACCTTTACACTGCACCCCTCCTTCACATGAGCAGGATAAAAGCTGCTCCTGTGTTGGAAAAGCAAACTGCATCCAGTAAAAAGGACGGAGAGAAAGAGACGGACTGAAGGTCAAGAGTCGGAGACTGTCTCTCTGTCTCTGCATCAGTCCTCTCGTCTGTCAGTGGACACACACACACACACACACACCTCTGGAGCTGACAGACAAACTGGAAAAACTTTCCACCTCGAAGGCAACAAGAGGACAGCGGGTGAAGACAGAGACATTTCCATCACACACAGGCTTCATCTTGTCCTTTACTGCACTGATGTGTCCTTTCTGATTTATTATTGAATCTTTATTACGTCCTGTTTGTTCCTCTGTTTTCTGGTCCGTTAGTGAACAGGACATCTAAAAATGTGCGAACAGATCTAAATTTTCCTTGGTGAAAAAAGGTCCGCAGCGCTCACAGCGAACATGTGGACGAAGCCTGGAAAAAAAGCTGGTCGGCTTTGTCCAGTGACAATTCCAATAAAATTCAAACAAGATGGCTGCGTCCTCAACAACGTTGAAAAACGGGGAGAGAGAAGCACTTTGCAAATTCTTCAATGAACAGAAAGCAAGAAGAAGAAAAAAAACAAGTATGGAGCCGCAGATGTCGGGAAGATGGAGACAATATGGTGTCTGTTCTGCAGTTTTATATCACAGCAGTGAGACAAGAGCTCCACAATCCTGAGTCCAAGAAAGACTGTGTGAAAACAAATAAAAGCAGGATGCAATCATTCACAAACAAACTGTGTTTACAGACAACAGTTTTCTGAAGTTGTTCCTGAGTCCATGTATTAATCTCCTTCCTACAATCCTGTGTTCACAAAGTGTTGAACCTCTCTCCATCCTCGCTTGTGAACGACTGAGTCTTTCCAGGATGAACCTTTCAGACCCAATCATGATCCTATCACCTGTTACCAATGAACCTGTTTACCTGTGGAAGGATCCAAACAGGTGTTTTTGGATCAGTCCACAACTTTCACAGTCTTTTGTTGCTCCTGTCCAACTTGTTAGAAACATGTTGCTGCATCAAATTCAGAAGAAGCAGATATTTACAAGAATCAATGAAGCTGATGATCAAACATTAAATATATTGACTTTGTGCTGTTTTCAGTTGAGTCTGTGTCAAAAAGATTAGCAAATGATCACATTCTGTTTCATTCATGTTTTTCACAACTGTGATGAAATCAGGGTTGTAACTGGTGAAATGCTTCTTCGGTCATATTAAAAACAAGCTCACAGATTATCACAGATCTTTGACAGCAGCCACGAGGGAAATCAAGACACGGACGTGCTCCGCCTGCAGACAGCTGACCAAACTTTCAGGCTCAAAGCAAATGACGCCATGAGAACAAGGAAACTTTATATAACATGTGTAAACTTCACCTTTGCATTCACCTCAGTCTTAGTAAGAAGAGAAATCCACAAGCTCTTGTATTTGTCTTGTTTCCATCTTTAACTGGCTGAACGTTGATGACACAGACACAGTCGGTTGCAGCTGTGACGATGACTTAATGCTGAAAAAGTTTCAGCCATCTAAAACATGTAAAACAACTTTTCTTCAGAGTCCCATTACTTCTGTTTACACGACGCCAGTTTAATTGTGTCGCACTGTTTTTCGTGACAACAGACAATAAAAGACTCATCTGTCACTGTGTTCCCGGGTTTGATGTGACAGAGCCGCGACGGGTCGCCTCTCTGTGTCTGGTTATTCCATCGGGCCCAGGGGAAGGTCGGTGTGTGTGTGTTCCTGACAACAAGACAAACAGTGATGACAGACGGACGCTGCAGCAGAGAAGGTGGCGCAGCAGCAATCAGGATGACAGCCGACGGGAACGTTACCATTCCCAAGACCAAATACAGACAAGACAAACTGCTGCAGAAACAAGCCAATCAGCTCTGCAGACCTGCTCACGTCTCACGGCTTATTATCTAAATGAGCTGGATTTTCCTCTGTGGAACCTGAGAGCAGGCTTTTCTCCACATAAATTAACCTAATCACAACATTTAACTCTGTCAAACGAGAGAAAAAGAAGACATAGAGGCAGGAAACAGTGGGGGGCCGAGGGGGGGCCCGGGGCCGGGGGGGCCTTGGCTCCTGACAGATTCAGACTATGTGTGTAGATTCAGCCCCGTGCGCTCGTAGAAACGCTGTCATCCAGCTATTAGCTTTGTATATTTACACAACACAAAGGGCGACATAATGGCTGCCGACAGACTTATTATGTACAACTGAATTCCTGAGTGAGTTCACTTGTCTCTGTTACAAGAACTCAAACGTGTTTAATAAAGACTTTGTTTGAGGCTCAGAAACTTGAATTACTCAAATGTTATTCAACAATTATTTTCATGTGTAATGTGAAAGGCAGCTCTGTGGAGCTTTTAAGCCTCTTTTATCTCATTGTTTTGGTTTTTACGGCACATTTACTGAATGATTCAACTTTGAGTTTTGGACTTTTGAAGACAGACACCACAGCATTTTTTCATTCTATTCTTGATGTCTCACACACCAAACAATTAACACTTAATTGAAGAAATTGTGAGCAGGTTAATGAATAATGAAAGTCATGATTAGTTTGGTTCAGTTTTGGACGAGCACAATTTGACTGAGACTATTTCTCATGGCATCTCATTAAAGCTGTGCTTAGTTGTGATTGAATGTACAATCAGCGTCATCTGATCTGATCTGATGAGTCCAGGGTCGGTGTGGTGTGGTGTGGAGTCGCTCCTGTCGAGGTCGCGCTGTGACTCGTGTTGATGTGAGCCGGTCTGACTTACGCTCTGCGGGGACGACGGGCAGACGGGAACGACCAGCAGCAGGACAAAGGTCAGGGTCTGGCACAGAGTCAGCTTCCTGCAGACAGACAGAGAAACAAGTCAGTCAGCCGTCGCATCTTCGCTGTTTTACTTTTCATCTACTGTCACAGGAAAGTGAAGCTGTAGACTTTGTTACGGCAGAAGTGTTTGAGAAGGAGAAAGAAAGGACAAGAGAGGAAACGGAAAGAAACGCCGCGACTGACACTTCAAACAGCAGAGGTCTTTAGGTCACTGATAATATCCACAAATAAGCTGCCACACTACTGCGACCCCCCGCGGGCAGGAGCCAAGGTCAGGAATGCCCCCCCATCCAGAGAGTATCATTAATTCCTCCTGCCCACTTCCCCCACCCCCACCCCCCACCCCAACAGCGTCTGATTAACTCCCACACACCGCCCGCCTGACTGAACCCCCTCATCCACCCCCCCGTCCAACTGTTGACCCCCCGTCCAACAGTTGACCCCCCTTACATAAAGAGATGCTGAAAACCAGATCATTTGCTCCATAAAACTATCATTTGTTATTGATGCGACACAGTGACTCTCTGTTGTTCTGATGGACAGATGCTTCAACACAGATGTTTCCAAACCACCTATTTACACTTTACATCAGTCTTAACTAGCTTTGACATTTCAACCTGCAACCTGATTTGACACATCACAATGTTTCTGTGATTTTATTCCTCATTTTTACTGAGTCCATGTATTTATACGTTTTATCTCACATGAAATGTCACACGGCTTCTTTTTGCTGTATGTGTTGATTATTGTCTTTGTTGCGTCACTGTGCTGTTCTGTCGGCCGTGTATTGGATTTACATTGATTGCAGTTGTGTGTCGCTTCTCAGGGACAATAAAGTACAACTTATCTTATCTTGATGATAGTTTGTCAGGTGCTACACACTCTCTGATTATCTTCTATTGTTGCATCTGTTTCTGTTTTCACACGCTCGACCACTAGTATTAAACCAAAGACGTTCTCTTTCACTGTCTGTGATGCACTTTCCAGAGCAGAGAGGTGACAGTGATACCAAGCCCTTAATGCTGGTCCTTCTTCATTAAAAGCTCCGTCATGGTGGAAAAGCTGGACTCACTGTTGCAAAGGCCGACAGTTGTTTTTTTCAGATTCTGTTAACACAAAACCAAATCAGTTTTATTTGAGCCAATTTTATTTCACTAAAATTCAGCCTGACACATTTGGCATCTTTGGAAACTTTGGGATGTGAAGTTAAGTTGGATGGATGGATGGATGGATGGATGGATGGATACTTTATTTGTCCAAAACTGGGAAATCCTAGAATTGATGCCCTCCAAGCACAATTGATGAATATTTACCATTACATTCTGTGTGTGTGTGTGTTTCTGCACCATGACATCACCAGTACTTTCATTTCACCTTATACAATGTGTGACAATCTAAAAAAGCTCATATAAAAAAGGCATTTTTGATCCATCGCCAAGAGCTCTGTCGGCTTCACTGAACCAAAGAATCTGAGTTTGATCAGCCTTAATATCACACAGGAGAATGGTGACCTTGTAGATCAGGCCGGGACATTCCTGGAGCAGAGACCAGGCTCTGACAGCAGAACAAACCTCAGTCGACAACACTGGCTTCATTTTCAGACCCAACCTCACTGAGTCAAGAGCAGGCGAGTGCCGACACAGTGAGACACTTCTGAGGTGCGACCGGATCAGACCTCTGTAAATCTTTGTGCTGACTGTCTCTGTGTTTGCTCTCCTCGCCGCCTCGTCTCCTTCTTTACCTCGGGGCAACTGTGAGACTCTTTTTCTTCCTCTGACTCATCAAAGGACAAGTGCTCTTTTCTGAGAAGTGGCGGTGATTCTTGGAAAGCCCCCGTCTTTGACGGCTTCCCGGCACTGCTTCGCGTGTCGTACCTTCACGGCTCCGTTGGCGACGGGACGGAGGAAAAACGCTCAGGACGAGCTGCACTTGGAAACTCACAGCAACTTAATCTTCTCTATTTCCTCGGCCCTGACCTTCTCTCCCACGTCTCACTTCATCCTCCGTCAGCTTCCAGCCCGTCTGTCATTTATCTCCCTCAGTCTGTTTTGCCTCTTTTATCTCTCCCTGGTCATGAACGCAGCGCCGGTCCAGAGCTTTAGGAGTTGTCTTTTGGCTCCGTCCCAGGTCAGTAGTTGCCCCGTCCAATTAAACGATACACATCTCGCTCACACTCGGCTGAGCGGCCCTTCCCTTCAGCTCCCGTCTTGGCCTTACATGGGGGAATTCATATCAGAGGAACGAGGAAGGTCGCGATGACCGAAACAAGCAGCGGGCTCATAAATCACGACTGATGTAAGAGGCCGTCTCGTTTTCACAGACTTTATTTTACTTCGTGAGCTGAGCTGTGACTGAAGGGTTGTCGTGTCTGCAAGTCTGACCTCCTCAGCTTTAAATCAGCCGCATGTTTTTGCTGATTGCTGCACGGTTTTAAATATCTGAGTGGATTTTTCCAACAACCAGTCAGTTTGAAGACTCTTAAAAACTTGTTTGAGTCGTGTAGTCCATCACAGCGAACATCACATGTGCATTCATTTTGTCAACGTCAGTGATCCATTTTGAGCTGGGTTTCATCATCACAGCAAAACTATACATATCAATGCTGTTGATTTCAGTTTCACTTGATGTTCGGCTTCAGATTTTGAACCATGAAAAGACAGCAGATCTGGTCACTGACTGGTCCCCCCCCCCCACAGGGGCCCTTACAGAGGTGAGCAGGGGTCAGTCCGCCTCCTCCGGCTCTCATTAAGACTATAGCAGCACATTAGTGAATAGCTCCGGGGCAGGGAGGGGGAAATGGCTTTAATCAATACGAGACCAGTTGTTTATTTTGACTGACATTAGTCGCTCTCGTGACGGAGACAGAAGGAAAAAAACGCCGGCCCCACCCGACGCAAACAACCGTGAACCGCTCTTATCGTTAAACAAATACTACTCAGACTGGAATCATCAAGACGACGAGCTTTTATCTCAATGTGGCTTTAAATAGTAAGATTGAATTCTCAAAATTTTATTATAAATAAATGGGATGAAAAGTTCCATTGACAGATGCAACAGGGTGATTAAGACAAAATGAGCTGAACTTGTCGCTCGGTTTCTTTTCTCCTCTAAGTTTGATTTTCTGCGGAAACATCACATGAACACAGCAGCAACTCACATATCCTGTAGATGTGGAACCATTGTTCAATATCAAATATTTAGTAAGTTATGTTTCAGACCGATTAGTCATGTGAGTCGTTTTTGCTTAAAAATTTTGATTCCAGCTTCTCAAGTGTTGAAATGTTCTTTTTTCTTCGTCGTCTATCACAGTGAAGTGAACACCTTTGGATTTTGAACTGACAAATCGAGATATGTGGAGACGTTATCTCTGGGAACTGTTGATGGGCATTTTTCACTATTTGCTGATATTTTTATAGACGTTCCTCCATTCTGTCGCTTCATACAAAAATATACAAAAAAACAGTTAATAGAGAAAAGACATTACAAAAGTGCATCAACTGGTGAATGTCAGTTTTTGGTTCCGGTCCAGAAGTGGAATTTAATGCAGATTTGGATGTTTTAAAATGGTATTTATGGGATCGTGCAGCTTTGGCAGGGATAAAAACTTTCTAATAATCCCATCGACTGACATTTGAACAAAGTGCGATCTGCCCACATAAAGACACTCAGACACGCAACCCAGCCTCCATCCGGCCTCAGCGGCACAAGAGGCTGAACTCTCCCCACCCACGCTGATCACTCCTGTGAAAGCGCTGAACTCACAAACCTGTGCTGAAACACACCCAGACAGACAGGTAGCTCTCACGTTCCCACCCTGCACAAATAAACAACAGTCTCACGCTGTTATCATTCAATTACGCTGGAGCTATTATGGCGCTCAGGTCGGAGAGCGCTGCAGGTGAGAATGTGTTCTTTGACCTCTGGGAAGGTGTGAGTCACGAGGAGACACCTGACTGAAGACCTGCCACTTTAGTCCCTTTGTGTTGGAGCTGGGTCTAAGTGTTTCTGTATGGTGACCCACAGGCGTCCTTTTTACGACGGGCGGCACACCCACCGAGTTTGGAAAAGCAATATGTCTTCCAACCGGGGGCCGGTCTTAACCTTTGACCCGAGCAGAGATTTAGCTGTGACCCACCCGGCGTTTGTGAGAGCCCGGCGGAGGGTCTGACGGTTATATGGAGCGCGCGGCTGAATGAATTGACACAACCTTTAACAGATGTTCAGTGTGAAGGCTCAGCTCTGACCCCTGGATCCGTATTGACTATGAATGAGGCGGCAACAATCGAGCGCTCAGTGGCCTCGGTCAGCGGGCATCGACCGAACGAGCCTCTTTGAACACAAGTGGAGGGTCTTTGTGCCTCAGCAGCTGCTCCGCTTGTAGTAAAACATTTTAGCAATAAGAAATGAAACACCATCGTACGTCAGGACAGAACTCCCAGAGAGGATTGTGGTGAAATGACTAAATTAAAGACAGACACTTGTCTCGTGTTGTTGATTTTGCTGTTGCCAAAATGTCTGGACTCAGACTCTCGCTTTGCTCCGGTCCCTTCTCTTCCCTTCGCTTGGTTGCACCTAACTCGCTCCTTCCATGACAGGGAGAACAAACTTGGTACACCGTCATACCTCAGGGATTATGAGATTATCTTTTCACAGCCACTTGGACCGAAGCGGAGCCTCTCAGGTCGTCTACAGTCATGGTCTAATGACATGAGAAACATGCAGAGATGCACGCAAGTCATAAAAAAATAACTTTTCAAATATTACAAAGCAGATGCAACCGAGAGAAACCACTTCTTTCACCGCGTCGACTATGAGCTTGTCAATCTCTTCACCTCGTTTTACACCCAAACACTTAAACACAATTAGCTGTCTTGAAGCTGCCCGCAGGATTGGGAGTTTCTGAACTTTCTGTCTCCATCAGCTTCATAATTACAGTTTTTAAAACACTAATGGTCCAGAGGCAGAAATCGCAGATCTGGATCACCACCAAAACCAAATCAATTGTTCCTTGGCGCAAAGCCCACGCGTCCATCAAATATCAAATTCTTCCACAAGGTTTAAAAACATCCTGCTGACAGACACACAGACGCACTGACTGTGTGGAACCACAACTCTAATCCTGCTTTCAAACAGTCGAGCTTCCGTCAGGTTCGTGCAGAGACACAAACACGGAGCAGTAAACTCTTATCTGACTGAACCTTGAAACTGAACAGTCTCCATCAGTACAATCCCGACTTCATCTGACACAGACCAGGACTCAGCGTGTACGTGGATCGAGTTCAGGGCCCGGTTCAAAGAAGCCCAGAGACAGTGTTTAGACGAGCAGGATGTCGTAGTGGGACATGACATGAGGCGGATTCTTCAGATACAACTGTGGTTTTCAGCCGACACATGTGTTGACCTTCTGTCGCAAAGATGAGGAACTGCAGCTTTTGTATTATAAAGGTTTATGTGGTTTTTGTTAATAAATCTTTGACTGGATGAGCGACTGGAATCTTTCCAGGATGTCGACGCTCAGACGAAGGTCGAGCAGAGGTTTACAAAAGGTCACATTCTGGTCTCTTTCTTCATGTCACAAGTTTTATGTCCGGCCATTACCTTAAAAAGATCATTTACAGAAGTAGGAAAAGTACAGGTGTCATTAATTCCACTAACCATGGCTGTGTGCCAGCATGAACAACACCAGGAAACTGAAGCAGCTAAATGGAATTCAGCCATCATTCATTTTAATTAAACCTGTACTTTTCCTACTGTGACATGTCGAAATGGCGTATGTGAAAAATAAATGTGCTACTGATTCCGATCCCTGATGCTGTTCGTTCCCATTATCTGCATTTTGTATCCTTCAAAATGAATAAATTCAGCAAGTGAACATCTGCAGGATCTGTATGACGGAGGGCTGTGTGGTCTTATTGAGAAATCTGTGATGGGATTACTCACTGGAAATGAGCACCTCCAGGCTTGAATGGACATGAAACTCTCCCAGTTGAATCATCAGCAGAAAAGATGAGCAGCTGTGTGTGAATGTTTTTCACAGCAAGTCAAAGGTCCATGAGGTGGACGTGAAACCTTGAGCAGAACCACGAGGTGGTTTCCTTGAGGAGATGTTAACGATGACTCCTGCCGTGCATTTCAATACAAGACTATTATATGAAGCACAAACACTAAAACCTCAGAAACATTCAGCAGTTTCAATCAGTTCACTTTCAAACTCTGGGTCAGTTTTGGATGAATTCAGTGACTGTGGTGCCGTTTTTTCTTTCTAAAAGCACAATGAAGTATTTTGAATCCACTCCAGCTGATTTGTTCCTGACTGGCTTCGCAGCAGCTGAGGCTCATGGGTATTTAGAGCCATCTGCAACTGTCTGTATGTAGGTCTTCTCATAAACTGTGCCTTCAGCTATCGAGTTAACGTCTCTATAACTTCGCTGAGGATCAGAAGCTGTGGACACATCTGGGCCCTTCATGGTCAGTGCATGTGATCTGTAAAACTCAATTAACACAGTCTTTTTTTTTTTTTTAAATAGCACAGTTCTTCTCAAAGAGCTGCACAACAGCGAAGGACTGAAATTCCTCCCTGAGTGACATCATAGCATGTAAGAGCAAATTAGAGTCCTCGTTTTGAAGCTATATGCTCAGTGTTCCATGGTAAGTAGATTAAATCTGTTCACGGGGCCGATGGCTCCTTCCCAAACAAACATTCCTCCACAGAGTTATCAGAGAGACAGAAAATTTGCCCCGAGCCAAATCTTCCTCTCCTGTCGGCTTTCCGCAGACCAGTCGTCCACCTGACAGACACATCTCTCCTGACACATCAAGTGCAGCCCATAAAAGAGGAAACACACATCTTGTGCAGAAATGTCAGCACGTGTTGTTTCCACTATGAAGGTTAAGACGTGAACGAGGTGAATATAAGTTTACGATTTTACAGAATCTGGATGTGCAGGTTGAGATTCAGAGGCTCTGCAGCCGCCTGTGTTTGTGTTCTCCGCTGCAGGGATGGGATTAGATCAAATATGAGCAGGGTATTTATAGCCGCTGACATTTAGGAGATAAAGGTAGTGTAGCAGGATGGGTGGAATGCGGAGGCCAGGAGTTGCAATATCACAGATAGTGTGTGGCGGGAGGATTACCTCACCCACTGGCAGGAAGTAGCCGACAGCAGACTGGATCTGACTTCTGCCCCCAGAGCAAACACGCACAGCGACTGCAGGATTATCTCGACCTCAGCCTCAAGTTTCTCTCGTGCAAAAGTCAAATAATGCAAAACAACACATGGAGGAAATGCTGCCTCCAAAACCAGTGAGAAAAATGAGCACTTCTTTTCTCCTGCAGCTCTTGTCATGAAGTGAAGCACAAAACAAACAGGGGGAAAAAAACTCAACTGTCCCTGGAATGTATCACCTCCCATCCTTCACTGTACTGCAAAAAAATGTTCAAGGCTTTGCGGCTCCTTGCAAGGAAAACGACTCAAGGTAAATATTTAAAGCCACCACATATTCCCCCCCTGAAATGCAGCAGAGCCAGAGTCTGAAGGTCTCTAAATCACCTTCCTGCAGCCTGAACACTTCAGCACAGACATTTGAAAGTTACCTGGTCAGCTGTGAGGACATGGTGGATCCTTGAGGGTTTGGCTTCAGGTGTGTTTGCTGTCAGGTGCACTCCTGCTCCTGTATCATGGTGTGAAGGGTCGTGGATCAGATGCACAGAGCATCTGAGCTGCAGGAGCCTCCGACACTCGGATCTCAGAGCCAGCACCATCCATGTCCAGCTCCGTCCTGCAGGACTCTGCCTCCAAATCTGCCTCTTCTATTTAGACACTTGATAAATGAGCTTGAATGAACTCGTGCAAACAGCTGCTACTCCAAACGCATCACATCAGGTTTAGGTGGAAAAGAGAAGCATCATGTTCTGACGTCCAGGTGAAAGAAAGTTTCCTCTTCACGTTAAAAACACTCATGCACGTTCCTCCAGGTAGGAAACCTTCAGCTCAGCTCGTCTCCGCCCTCCTCTCAGCTGCAGCGGCTCCACAGTGCGCACCGAGCGGCAGGACCGCGGCTGAAGAGCGCAACACACCCGCCGCTCCACTGCGCATGCGCGCGCCTCCACCTGAGCGCCCCCCTCTGCTCCAATCAGAGCGCGGCAGCTTCCGTGAGGTCACAGGTGACGCCCAGAGATGATGAAGGTGAAGAGGAGCAAACGTCAAACGTCATGAGTTAAAATAAGCAGGTGAGTGAAATGAAACGAAGACTAAGACTGAGGAACAGCTGATGCGTTCAGGGTCTAAACAAAAGCTCCAAAAACTGGAGATGATGGAGGATAAAAACCAGCTGGATGCACAAAATCAGAAAAACGCAAATTAAATTTCCAATCTGAGAATCTACTTGTTAAAATTTAGTTGAAAAGAGACATTTTATGATCTTAATGTGAACAGAAACCAGTCAACAGAAAATCACCACTTTAATGTCCACAAAGGTTCCTCTGTATTCAGATACTACAGTCTCCTATAGCGCTGGAATGTAACTAAGTACATTTACTCAAGTACTGTACCTAAGTGCATATTCGAGGTACTTTTACCTTACTATGAGTATGAGTATTGTTTCGTATGAGTAAATCCATTTTATGCTACTTTATACTTCTACTTAACTGCATCTTGGAGGCAAATATTGTACTTTTTAGTTACTTTTCTAGTTACTTTTTAAAATTGTAACTTCTCATCTCCTTCCTGTCCAGTGAAAAGTATCTCCAGATGTGTTGATGTTGAATGTTTGAAGTTTTCCATCACGTCCTTCTGAAGCTGAATCAACTCTTTAATAAGCTTCTTGGATCAGCTGGAAAATAGAAGAGACAGAATCACCTTCCATTTCTTCCATCCTTTCACCATCTCAGTCCCTTCATCCCTTCCTCACTCATTCTTTCCCTCCCCTTCGCCCTCCTCACCTTCCTCCTCCCGTGTCACTGTTTCACCAGACGGCTGCTTTAAGGGAGATAAAGCTCATCGTCACCTACGTGTCAGGACACCTTTCTGTGTGAATCGCTCCGTAGCAGCTCTTTGCTTCTTCCAGAAACGTCTAACGTTCCCTCTTGTTTTTGTGTCTGTGCGTAACTGAATCCCTCATTTGTGTCTCACTGAGCTTTACAGTTGAAGAACCACGTCCCCTTTTAGCAGGTTTTGTTTCACAGTCGAAGCACATTTTGTGATGTATGAGGCGGCGACGTGCAGGTCAGCTCCAGTTTCCTACACGGTGACGGTGAAGAAGCCGCGCGACCTCTCCGTGACCTCGGTCTGCCACGGCTCCGCCAAGACGGAGACCATTCATCTGAGCCGTTTAAACGCGCGACCTTGAACCGTCATCTGGATCCGTGCAGACGAAACAGAGGAAACAGGACGACGTGAGTTTCTCCACAAAGAGAACTGAGATCTCAGCTGCCACTTTCTGTTACTACCAGTACAGAGTTGGCTTGTTTTTGTGCAACTGTTTTACAGAGTCAGAGCAGTTACACAGGATCTGATGGTGAAGTCAAACCTACTAATGTTGACTTGCAACACGAGTCTCCATGAATCTGCAGGAGCATCAGCAGGTTCACAATCTGCTGGTCTCGTCTCCTCAACAACATGTTCGGTTTAATGAATAAAGACGACTAGAATATTTCACTCAAGTAGAAATATAGATGAGTGACATGAAATGAAATGTTCATATCAAACCTTTTTTTTAACAGACGAGGCTGAAAACTTTATTTCTGTTATCAATAAACCCCATAAAAAGAAAAAAACCATCTTTATCTACTCAAGACCAAAACCCATTGACTTGTACTGAACATGTAAATCTAGTTAAACTTTTGAAATCTAAAGGCTCAGAAATGTCCTCAAACAGCTGCTCACTGTGGTTTTTATCAAACAAACAGGAGGAAATGGTTCATGTGTTGGGGACTATTTTCAGCGGCGGATGAATCCACATTTGGTCTCTGAGTGAGTCTGTTTGTGGGATTGAGTCCAGATAAACGACAGTGAGCGAGTTCATGGTGATGAAGGAACAACAGTGAGTTTTAATGGACTCAGAGGACGAGGACAGATCAGACTGTGAATCACACACAGCACTTGTCAGGAGATGGGTTCATATTAGGTTTCAGTCGTTTCATGAGATTTGTTCACAATAATAAAAGTATCAAATATCACCAGATGTATCCTTTACTGCTACTGACATGTTTCAGCATTAAATGTAGCTGCAGGGTGAAGTCGATTCTCCACATAGTACTTTACTTCTGCCTCTCTGAGACTCAAACAGACTCACAAGAAATGATGCAGAACATGTAATCGTGCCTGTCATTATAAATACTCTATTACTCGAGGAGAGCACAAAGTAAAGTGGGTGAGTTGTATCAGATCATATTTAAAGGACAGATTCACTTTTGCTTTCACACATTGGAAACAGTTGGAAACAGTGGGTGTTCATGTCCGTGCTGGTGTAGGACATGGAGGACAAAATCCACAGTCCTCCTTCTGTGCAAGATGATATTCTAGTCAAGTTATGCTGAAGCTAATATGAGGCTCACGCGGTCCAATTTAGTCAAATCCATTTTGCAGGGTTTGCTTCTTTTCCCGGCCTCCTCCTGCTCTTTGGTTGAGGGGGAACGTGCAGATTGTTTGGCTGCGTTGGAAATGATTCTGAATGCATATCTGTAACAACGGCGCTGCGAGTGGAGATGTTTCGGCTCCTCTCCGCCTGCGTCTGTAACAACGAGTCGAGTGTCCGCCGTCTCTGAGCCTGTCGAGGCCTGTGGAGACGGTTTCCTCTGCCCTCCCTGTAGTCGCTGACTCTCCTGAGCACACTGCAGCGTTCAGGAGTGTTTCCTGAGAGACAGATAGCCGAGTGTTTACAGTAATCATCACATTCATACGCTCTCTCTTTCTCTGTGTGTGTGTTTGACAGTGTGCTGCTCTGTAATAAGAGTCTCCTGAGCTGAAGAGACGCTCCTCAAAGACATTAGTGTGGAGGAGGTGGAGGCGGTGGAGGGGGAGACTTACACCCCCTCTCTCCCCCACCCTGCCTCTCTCAGGTTTGCACTCATGTTGGCAGCCGGCCAGCGTGAACGCAGAGACTGGATGGGCGGACGGGGCTTCGCACAGCAGCACTGATGAAAGGCTGCCGCTGGTGGTGTGAACATACATTACGTGCAGCTGCAGCCTGGAACTTAAATGTGCTTTAGCTTGTAGAGAAGTGTCGTGTTGCCGTGTGTTGAAATTCAAATCTGACGTTAAATATTAGTTTGCACCTGGATGATTAAAAAGTGCATCGACTAGTGAGGCAGGTCCGGACGACGTCAGGATTTTCACACGTTGGACAGACGAACCACACGGCTGTGGTGCGTTCAAGTAATTAGAGGACAATCAGGAGTCTTTAAGAAAAATGGCTGCGAGATATTTCATTAGCGGTGCTGACTGACAACCTTTGAGAGAAACTTTGCACAGGCAATGAAGAACAAGTCAAACATCTCTTTAGCACCAGTTTTTGGATTTAAAATAGATTTAAATTTGTGATATAGTTTTGCTGATCCTGAGTCAGAGCTTTGAAGCCATTGATCTTTTACGGCTTTCTAATTGTTTGTGTTATCACCTAATATTTGGATTTAAAAATGTCACCTTCTGATGAGCCATTGAAGTTGTTTGACTCACATTCAACCATGATTCTTCCCAGTTTACACCAAAGTGAAAAGAAACTTTTTTGTGCATCACAGAGACTCAGTTTGGAGCTTTACACTGTGGCACGAAGTGACGACACAGAGAACGTCACGTTGTGGTTTAAACAGTCTCCTTTTGTT
Organism: Holacanthus passer; assembly: GCA_025331565.1. Classification (NCBI taxonomy): domain Eukaryota; kingdom Metazoa; phylum Chordata; class Actinopteri; family Pomacanthidae; genus Holacanthus; species Holacanthus passer. The sequence continues at coordinate 3,105,617 of JAFREQ010000026.1, forward strand.
TGACACGAAGTGAGAAATATCAGTGAGATTTAATGTGATGTTAGAATCTGTAGGAAAGCTGTTGTCAACACACGGATCACAACATAACACAACTTTCATCTGTGTCTACAATGAATTTGTGTTTCCTGAGCAAATGTAAACTGAACAATATTTTCATTCAATATTTACTCTCCACTCTGTGATTATCACTGGGTTTTGATGCAGATCCAGATGCTGAGATTAACCAAGAAAAAAAAAATACTCGAGCATCCTTGGCAGAGATTCACCTTCTCTGAGTGCCATTTTCCTTTCTGCATGTTTGCCCAGGAGGCTCAAACCGTGTCTGTGACAAGACAACATGCAGGTCTGGGCAGCGCAGACAGGTGATTAAAATCTGGATGAGTGTCATCGAGCAGCGGGAAAAAAAACCACTCTGGCGTCTGGAGAAGCATATTTGTGGATTTTGTCAACAGGAGCGTGTGGGTGCTTCTGCTGAGGAGACTGATGAATCTTGAATGAGTTTTACTCCGGATGTGTGGTTCAGGAAAAGGTTTGAAATAGAGGATGAGAATTGTCTGATTGTCCACACATGCAGCATCATGGGTGGTGTTTGAAGTGGAGGGATACAGCGACGACATGACCGGCTTTTATATTTTAAACAGCCTGAAAGTTTTCAGAAGAGCCTGCAGGCACTTCCTGCTTTCATCTCCAGCCGCCGTCTGTCACATGGGCAACATGTTAGCATTTACACGGACGTGATGTTGTGACATGTTTTGGATGCGGCGCCGGTTTAATGGCTGTACAGCAGAAATATGTGTTGGGCAGGCGCTCGCCGAGGCCGTGGAGGTTTGATGTATGAGCTTCATAAAGTCCATAGAACGAGAGAGGTGGAACAAAGAGAACAACAAGTTTGATTTACTGCTGGCAGGAAGGTATGAGAGCGCGAGTCAGTCCGTAACACTCAGGTTAGAAATCCTCCAAAACAAAGCTGCTTCCCAGGACCTCGGTGTTCAGTCACGCCTGTTCGTCAGGGCCGCGTCGTCCGTCACAGCAAGAGCTTTTCATCGCATGCAGCCGCCGTGGTGATTTTACCAACCACTTTCCCATAGGAGAAAATAACACACGCAAAAAAGCCACTTTAAAACCTGCAGTAAAAACCATCCACTACATTTACTGGACTGTTTGAACGCTGTGAAACAGGCTCAACATCTGCAGCAAAAGTTTATGCACAGAAACCAAAATCTGTTGGAGGAATAAATCAGAGCGTGTTGTGCAGAAAGATGTCGACACCAGCGTGTGCAGAGGACGTGACGAACATACAACATCTGCAATACAAAAAATGTGCATTGTTTCATTTAGAAGATGAATGTTTCAAAGAAATTGCCAAAAGAGAAATCCTGTTGACAGTCGAGAAAATGTGTGTTGTTATTGTGTCCTTGGGGGTCATTTCACACTTTCAGGGAGCGTCGTGAAAACCTGATGTCGAAACTGGGTACAGTCTAGAAAACCTCAAAGTGGATTGTGCGGTGATCCAGATCAGATGTGAAACCGTCCACTCCAGAATAAAGTCTGTGGGTGAAGGAGGAAGTTGTGGGCTGCAGGTAAAATGTGTGTGATGGATGTTTGACTGATGACATGTGATGTTATTTGTCAGGATTGTCACGTGTAAAACCAAACCATATTAACCTCCACAGCCACACGACCGAGAGCTTGATAGTGCGTCTGGATTGAAACATGAAAATATAACAATGATAATAAATGTTATTCAAATCTTCAGGCAGCAAAATAGTCACATAAATAGAATTTCACACAATCTTTAACTAAACTTGAGCAGAACAAATTTGTCGGTGTTTCGTGTTTGTGAACCATTTTCACATCCTGTCTGAGGCACGATATTCGACGATACCAACACGCCGAGGTTGTAAACAGTGTTAAGTCTAAATTCAAACTGACGTCTGAGCCGTCAGAGTCCAAACAAGCTTCCTGGACGGGAAACGTCTGCCGCCTCCGTCCAGGCTGACGATGCCTCTGCGTCTCACATGCGAAGTCCAGTGAAGCTCGGGCTTCAGTGCAGGCGGCCTCCTGCAGAGCAAACTGGATGTTAGTGCACGTACAATAAATTACACACACACACAGATAAACACAATTTGTCTTTGGCTGAGGCCGCGCAGATGAAGCAGACAGGTTGTGTTTATGTCGGTGGCACGGTAGTCTGAGAAACACATCCCATCATCTCAATACAAACATCTATAAGCCTTAAAACACAGCTGCAGGAGTGAATCAACAGCACTGCAGCGTCTGAGTGTGTGTGTGTGTGTGTGTCTGAGTGTGTGTGTGTGTTTGCATGTAAAAATAACTCCACGTTTACCAAATTAAAATCACAAACACGCAGTAAACAAGTCATTGCTGACTCGCTCGTTGCCGACAGATGTTCCAGGAATGTGGTTCAGACTCGCTGGCTGAGAAAAACACATGAGCATGTAAACAAAAGCCAAAACCGGCACCGACCACATCGAAGCCTGCATCCACACACAGACCGCAGATCAGATTCTCCTCCTCCTGTTCTGGGAATGAGGTTTATTTGAGCCTGTTCGGCTCTGATCCTGCTCCTGTTGTGTGGGATTAAGCTATTTCAGTCACCGGCAACACACAGCAGCGGAGGTGTGACGGCGCTGCCACCCGAGACGACTAAAAATACAGATCACAAGCTTTTACTCCGTTTGACAACTGAGGGACTTTTTAGTTGTTATAGTCATTGGATGTTGCTGTGAAACTCATCTCTTTGTTTGGTCTTTGTCTCATGTCTCTCTGGTTCAACTGCAGGATGGAAATGAAACTTTGTGACATTCGTGTTCTTCAGGTCATCTCAGACTTTTCATATCAATAACTATATCTACCGATGACTGAATCCTTCGCCCCGTCGTCTGAGGTGAAGCTCATCGATGGTCCCAAACGTTAACACTAACTCCAACCCTACAGTGAAAAGCCATATCTAATCAAATATTTCGTTTCTGAGGCGGTTTGGTCTGTGGGTGTATTTTCAGCATCGCACTGAATGATCACAGGAGCCGCGGTCGGGGATTCTAACTTGCACAAACCTCAGTCAGATAAAGGATTAATGAGTCATTCAATGAAACAGAAGGTGGGTTAACAAGGGTGGTGTGTTTTGGTGATTTTGCCAACAAGGGAGATGAAACTGATTCATCCCTGAAGCCTTTTCTCCTGTAAAAGCCAAACACGCTGAGTTGGAGGCTCCAGCTCAGAGCAGGTCGTCCATCAGTGTTGGTGGTTTGACTTCAGCCTCCTCCTGTCCACATGTCAACGTGTCCTCGTCCCTGTAGACCAAAGTGTCTCACTGTCACATATTTATCTAAGTTAATGTATCTTCTTCTGTTCTTTCTGATGAAATCCTGTGGCTGACTGAACAAAAGCATCTTTTGCATCTGCAGTTGCAACAGTTTCCCCTTTTGGCCACATGGACAATAAAAAGATCGTCTTCGTTGTCCACGATGTGCAGCGGAGACGACGGGAGATGAGGTTATTGGAAAGGGATGTTGTTCTTGGCTTGTCGACTCTGCCTGTAATGGATTTTCTAAACTCTCCACCAGGTTTTCAGAAAACATGGCAAAATTATGTTTTTGTATTTATTTAGCTCTTTGCACAGTTTTAAGTCTCAAAATGGAATTACACGTGGATTTTCTTTCTCTGTCTCTCTCTCTCTCTCACACACACACACACACACACACGCACACACACATTGATGCCATAAGAGAATTAAATGACTTCACTGTATTTCTGGTGTCTCAAACAGCAGAAGCAGAGTCCAGCAGTTCTGCTGTGAGTCTTTTATTCTGCACTGAATGAGGACTCAGTCCGTCAGAACGTGTGGGAGCCGCCTCACTTTCATTCCATGCCAGCACTTTTTGAAATCTGCCCAGCCTTTAAATGAAAACGGGACAAAGCGTTCAAAACATATTTCTATCTCCTCTTTTATCGATATTACAACCACCTGAAGAAATCCAATCTGGGGACATTTTTGGTTGCAGTTTTTCTCTGAGGGGTCTGGGTGGAATTAGCTGCGCAGAGACAGCAGGACTCGCCGAACCACATAAACATCAGCAGAACATGTGGTAAAAACAGGCCAGTGAAAGTTGAGGGTGCTTCTCATTGCAAACAGTAAAGGAACAAGGACGTGAGAACTGCGAGCAAATGAAAAACAAGGACGAAAAAATTTATGATGCTGAAAAGAATGTGGCGACAAAAGGAAATGATGTGGTTTGGTGATGTAGTTAAAGTTACAATTCGTTGCCTTTGTGACACATGTGGTCGCTGGTGGTAACAGAAAGCACATTTTAATATCACACGACTGAAGGTTTCGTTCAAAGTTACCACAGGGACAGAAAACAAGATTTGAGCAGCGTCAGAAATGCAAGAGAAGACGAAAGAAGAGGAAGTGAAAAGACAAAACTGAACACATGATCAAAATTGATCATCTGAAAACTGTCACATGGAGAGACAGTTACAGAATGTAAATACATGACTATTAATGAAATGAATTAAAACACTGAAATAATCTAAAAGAGATGCACAGTGGATACCTGGATTAAGACAAATCACAGTTGATGACGCGGATAAATGACCTTTGACTTCAACGTAATATAAACACAAATCAACCAAAACACGGCAACGAATTGTGTCTCGTGCACATTTAATAGCATTTCAAGCACTCGATGTAGTAAATCATGGCTTCAACATATTTATTTCTCTCTCTCTGTGGCCCATTCGGGCAGTTTGTTTTGCAGTTGTGCAAACAGGACGGCAGTAAGACAAGAGATTTGACCCAAATGCAGACGACAGAGGCAGAGCTGCAGCGGTTCAGTGAATTCTAAACAAAAAAAAAAAAAAAAAAGCAAATGCACAAAAGGCTGATGGGATGATGAGGCAGGCAAATCCAGAGAACAAAGTCCCAAAAAACAGGCGAGTTCCAGGAAAACACAGCAAAGATTCAAAAACACAAACACTTGGAAACAGGCTGGAACGTTTGAGCCTCGGTACAGAGACGAACTGGAGAGAGTCCAACACACAGACCAGAGAGGAAGCTAACGAGGGACAGGTGAAACTAATCAGTAATCACAAAGGTATGAAACACAAAGGCAGGAAGGAAACCAACACACCTGAGGACAAACTCTTTAAACATAAAGCAGGAAAAAACTAAACTCAAAACTGTGACATTTCCATTTTTTATGTGCAAATTGAAAATGTGCAACAGGTTGGTGAGAATCTACTTTTTGCCATAATAATGATCAACAAATACAAACACTTAGCAAACACAATGATTATCAATAACAACAGTGAGTGGTTTCATAGAGACGTTCAGGAGACAGAGGAAAAATGAAAAAGTAGAAAATCATCTGCGAGGAAGCAGTTACAGAGATACAGAGACAGATAGGTGAGGTGGAGGGAGGAGGGAGGAGGGAGGAGGAGGAGGACCCCCCCACACACACACACACACACACACACACACACACCAACCCACCGCCAGGACGGTGCAGAGGTCGGGGTCAGGCCTCTTTCACGACTCAACAGACAAGCTTAACATTTATCACAGCAGAAAGAGGAGGATGTCAGAAGCAGGAGAAGAGACGACAGAACTGACTGATTGATTGATTGATTTTCAAAGACAAGTTCATGTGTGAGGATTTCGGTGTTTTGATCAGCGGCTCACGCATCATTGACTGACATGTCTCTGAGTTTGCCGGCTTGTATAGATTGTTTTTGTATTTTCAAAACATATTATGATGAATTATATCCACATTAATTCACGCATGACTCAGGCGTTTTTTCTTCGTTGACTGTTCGGCCACTTGGGGGCAGAAGAACAAGCCGAACGTTCTGAATGTATTTCCTGCAAACTTCTCACTGCTGCTGCTAATGTGGTTGTTTTGATCGACTGTGGGGTGTAAAATTTGTAATGAGTGGACCTTAAGTTAATTTATATTTACATGTTCTCCAGTTTTCGTCTGTGAACTAAGTGATTATATCTGTATGGCTCAGATTTTGTATGTGGGTCATTTCACCAAAGTCAGAATTTGCTCTTAACGAACTTAAACGAAAGTTAAATACAATAAAAACAGCTCACAGTTTTCCTGCCAGTGGCTTAACAGACTTCATTAATTACTTTCAGCCAGCAGCTCAGTTCAGAGCTCCTTCAGGTTCCCACCAGCTGGACGGTACACACACACTAACATCATCCTCAGAGGAATTTCAGGCTGGCATCCTGACCTGCCCAGACTCACTATGTGGACCGACTCCAGCTCTCTGACTGATGACTGTGATTATCTGTTCAGCTCCCTCTGTGTGTGTGTGTGTGTGTGTGTGTGTGTTGTTTTGGGAACTTACTACCAGATTTCATTCTACATATGAGGGTTGGCTGATTTCCAGGAGCCCACACTGTCCATCTGTCAGACTATACTGTCCTCTCACACTCCTATCCATACAGTATACTGTGTGTGTGTGTGTGTGTGTGTGTGTGTGTTGGGCTGCAGTTCCCTCCCACCAGGCACCAAATGTCAGAATTATAAATCCACTGTTAACAAATTGAGAAAAACTGATTTGAGGGTTGAAATGAACTATTTCTTGGTAAAAACATATCAAACACAGTCTCTTAAAATATTTCTCACATGTCCTCAGTGTGTTTGCTGGAACAGTTTTTGGTCTCTGTAGTTGTCTTCCTGTCCACACTGGCTATAATATGACCCCAATGTAAGTGACTGGGGACAAAATCCACTTTGCTGGGTGCACATCGATGTTTTATGTGAAGCAAATATGAAACAAATCAAGCAGCTACATATCAAAGTTACGGTGCTTTTAGTCTTTTTCTTCTTCCCTCACTGCAGCTTATAAAGAATCACTGTCGGGAGGAAACACAAAGAAAGAATATGTTGGAGAAGGAAGTGAATTTTTCTCCTCCACAGTCTCTGCAGGCTGGTATGAAGGTAGAAACCAGCGTCGAATCGTTACCATCTGACTCCAATTTGGATCCTTGCAAATAAACACTGAGTATTGCTGCCATCAATTTCACCTGAAGGACTTTGTGGCGTCTTTTCATGAGCTGGACGCAGCTGGAAAACCAAGAAAAAGCAAACTTGTCTACTTCTCTACTTGTATGAAAACAGGATTGAGGTCAGTGATGTTTCACTTCGGAGGGAAGGGAAAGCTTCTGAAAAAGTCCAGATGTTTCTCCAACATGTTGACTTTCAGGAACTGATACAGGAACTAAACCACAAAGTCGTCTTGAAAAGAAAAAACGTCATTTTAAAAGTGAGGAAACTTTAAAAGATTGATGATGTGGTTCAGTGAGTGTGGAAAAAATGATTTCATGTATTGAACTTAAATAGACTCAATATCAACTCTGGATTTTTCTGTCTCTTTCTAAACTGATGTTAACATGTTTAAAAGCAAAGCAGTTATTTGTCTGATCAATGAAACCAAACAAACATAAAGGAGAGAGTTTCTCACAGAAAAGAAAATAAAGTCTAACTTTCTTTTGAAACAAGTTGTCAGAAGGTAGAAAGTTCTCATAACAACACATTTTATATGTTTTCCAATGTCAACACAGGGGTTTTCTTTTCATGGGATGTGGATCTGAACTTCACCACACTGCTGCCACCTACTGGCAGAACAACAACTGCATCCTGACACGTTACCACAGCAGGTCATTTAGACTTAATACACAGTATAGTTTTATTGTTTATATTAAATCAGAAAGATAAGCACTATAACATACGTTACAAACCAAGAACATTTTATATTCTGGGGGAAAACAAACTCAAATGACATTACAAAAAAAAAAAAAAAGTAGTAACACTAGTGGACAAAAACATTCTTTAAATAACAGAACTGTACATTTTAATATGCAACTAAAAAAGTAAGACACCAAAAAAACCAAACAAACAAAAAAAAACAAATGAAAGAGAGACAGAAAAGAACAAGTTAGTACCAAACAGAGCTAAAGCTAAAGGGAAGTGATAACTAGCTGGTTACTGCTGGAATATGAAGAGTCCAAATACAACAAAGTAAGGCAGCAGAAGGCAGGCGTTCAGATAGACAGCAGCAAACAGGCCGGGACAGACGACAGAAAACATTAGAAACAGAGGAAACTGCAAAGTGGCTCCATCACTCACCCGCCGTCTTATAGAGTCAACAAGAGAGCAGGTAAAAAGTATAACAGCTGTATATGAATATAAACTCTTAGAAAACCTCATGATAACCCGACAGCCCTCTTCATTTTGTATTTGACAAAGAATCACGCTGAATCTCGTTCACACTCTCAGAAAGAACCCACAGTCCACACGGTGCAGGTCTGACGTCTTCTGACCGAAAATAAAAAACTACATTAACACACAAGCAGTGCCATGCACCTTCTCACCTGCCGTCCAAGAGTTCCTTTAAATCATTCTCTAAACTCTTCTTCTCTGACTGTTGGTCAGTCAGATGCAAATCCTGCAGGAGGCGACGCTCCTCCAACCGACCGACAGTCAACACACTGTGGACACTGGACACATGTAATATTGTGATTCTAGTGAATTTGATCCCCCACATTGTGAACAAAACAACATAAACCTGCAAGCTTTACACTGCATAATGTACAAGTTGCACCTGCTCAACAGGGTTCACTTAATTGGAAAAAAGTTGCATAGCTAAAGGAGCAAAAAAAGACATTTGCTCCAAAACCTTTTCAGAAGCAATATTAAAAATAGCTATTTGACTTTATTAAAACAGACACTAGGGGGCACTCAATGCCCTAAATGGCCAAGTTATTACATCATCAACTGTAAATATGGGCTCTTTACAAAAACATATTACTATAAGACCACAAAGTCAAAGCCCAGAAAATAAAATCAATGTTCTCTCATCATATCAAAATCAAACACCTGTTGCTGGTGTTTTAAAATGTGTGTATGTGCAGTGACTATAAACAAGTTCAGTCACATAAAGTCTCACGTGTCTTTGTAATGGCTTCATTCAGCTTCTTTGGGTTTTCAGGTAAAAAAACAAAAAACAAAAAAAAACAACAACATTCTTATCAGGTGTAAAAATATCAGTCTACACACTGTGAACCAATTAGTGCAAAAGAGGTTAAGTGCAATGTTACATGATGTCCGATGTCCACATGATTACAGTCTGCTCTCTGAATGAGTCACTTCGACTGTTCAGCCACAGAAGGGGGGGACTGTACTGCCGTAACACAAAGACAGAAAGCCAGATGCAAAACGATATTTAGGACATAATCGATCCACAGTAGCACAGCGCATGCCCTTATTCACAACAGGATTTAAAGTACAGTACAAGCGCCATTACAAGTCGGTACAAAATGTAAAATAAAACATATGTAACGAATTTACATACATGTATTTTCAAAAACAACTCAAAAAGAAAAAAGTGAAGTTCCTTTTTAAAATGGGTTTTGATGCCGTCCCAGTGCTGTCAGAGTTCTGCCAAAGGACTCATCTGTGACCGAGGGGGATATCCGTCCGCATGACCAGGAAAAATATAGCATTTAATCAATACATCTTTTATTTCTCAATTAGAAATTCAAAAATCTATACTCTTAAGTAATATTTACTTATTAAAATCTCATCTTTGTAAACAGTTTGCCCTTTTTGTTTCTAGTTTGAAAATACATTCTAATCAGACTGAAATTGAGGCTTTTATATATATATATATAGATCTGTGGCAAACAAACACATTTAAAACAAAAGCTCTAATCCCTCTAACTTCATTTCTACCATGACTGTTGAGGAACCTGAAGCTGCCATCGCACGGCTGCTTTTTAGTTCACCTGAAGAAAACTGGGCTGCCAGATGTTTCACAGAACTTGTGTGACTCCTCCAGAACGCTAAGTGCAGCTCCGGGCTCCCGCTCCCTCGTTTCCCAGAGCTGGAAGAGAAGTAAATCGTGTGTTGGCATTTCTGCTGCTCTTCAGCATGGCGATGGCGTTGCTATGGTGTGTAACCATGGCGATGAGGTTGCCATGGCTTCAGGGGAGCTGTGATGGGAAGGGAAAAAAAGCGGGAGGACTTCGGCTCCTCGCTGAATTGTCTCACATGTTCGTCCGAGTCGATTTTGGGCTCTGGAGGAGGCGCGGGCTCTCGGAGCTGCTCCCAGTGCTCAGTTTAAACCCAAAACTGCATCGAGTCGCCTCGTTTATAAAGACGTCTGAGAAATACGAGCATGTGTGAGGGTATGTTTGCATGAAGCAGGTGTAAACAGTGTTTGTTCACAAGTGTCCTCCTTAAAAAGTGTGTGAGCATGACTCTTTCACATTTCATGAATCTTAGTGGCGGTGGACGCATGCAAAGTGAGAGATTGTTTGCATGCATATTCAGTTTTGTACACTCTATACACTGCAACTCTGTGTGTGTGTGTGTGTGTGTGTGTGTGTGTGTGTGTGTGCTTGCTCTCTTTCTTGAAACCTGTGATGCTCTCTTTGTTCAGAGTCTGTCACTGCGGAACGTGTCCTCCACAGACGGGTCCGGCAGCACCATGTCGGGATCACTGAGCATGCTCAGACCGTCCAGGCTGAGGGGCTCGATGCGCAGCTCGTCCTCCAACGGGAAGCCTCCCTCCGAGTCAAAACATTCAGGCACCGTCGAGAGCGCATTGCTGATGTCCTTTGACAGACTGGGGTTGGAGTCATCTGGGAGAGAGAAACAGAGGACGGTGGGTGAATGTTTCCTCCTGACTGGAAAACACTTCTTCATGCTAACAGTCTCAGTGGCCTCATCTTTGGTCCTGACAGCTCTTTTTTTAAAATAAATATGAGACTGCCAAATAAAAAAAGTTCCTCTCTGTGGGAATCTGATTTAGAAGAGTATAAGGGCATATAAACCTTTGAAGTTTTAATTCCACTACTTTTACAATGTTCACCTCCTACTGTTGTTTTATTGTTCTTTTATTTTTGCCTTGGTTTAATGCTCTGTTTTAATATTGTCTTACATTTATTTTTTATAGTATTCTGTCGTTGTATTTTTTCTTTTGAAAAGCCCTTTGTGTTCTGTGCTTGGCAAGCTACATAAATAAAATTTAACAGATCATTAATCTATAACCTGAAACCTTTTTTCTTATGAATTAAATTAACCGTTGTTGCTTGAACGCCAATAATGAAACAGCCTGAACACCAGTAACACAAATAGCAGTTGATAGTTTTCCCTCCTGACAAATCTACACTGAACTTTAAATCCCTAAACCTACGGTTCAAAGTTAAAGAGTGGAGTTTGCTGGAATTATTAACTGACACTGACTCTTATCAGTTTATCACACATACTTTAGCCCCTTAACTGCAAACAGCAACAAACTCCTGCTGATGTTTGCACTTAGTCAAAGAGCAGTGAACAATGAAAAGTCAGGGAAACATTCTCATCTCTCTAAATTAACGCTTTTACTGTAAAGAACTGAACGTCTTTAGTGACACATATGTAGATTCACACAAATCTGTTCATATTGCAAATCAATTTCTGTTAAAAACGCAACTAAACAAACATTAAATTCCTCTTGCTCTACGGTGGCCTGTGATGGACACCAAAACAACCTGCCACACTTACCGGTGAGGATGATGTTGGGCAGTCCTCCGCTGCAGTTGGAGTACAGCATGTTGGACCTCATATGCATGGGGTCATGCAGGCTGCCGTGGCTGCCGCCCAGCCCCGAGAGCGCGGCCTGGGAGTAGTTGAGCAAGGAGGAGGTGGAGGACGGGTCGAAGCAAGAACCCCCTGCTGTGGAGCTCATGGTGTTTTCCAACAGAGCGAACTGGTCCAACTAGCCGGCAGATGGCGGAGAGAAAACGGCAAACGAGAGATAATGCAAAGAATCAGTGAGACGAGTTTTTCAGCCTGGGAAACTGTGTCTACATACTCACACAGTTGGTGCTTAAATGTGTGTGTGCACTGTTATCTGTGTGTGTCACAACCTCTACCTGATAGGGCAGGGTCTTGCTCTGGCGATTGGAGAACTGTGGCTCCATGAAGGGGTCGTTGAAGAGGGCCGCCATGTTGTTGTGCTGTCAGGGAAGAAGAGAATCCCGAAACATCCGATTGTTGTCAAAGTCGGGAAAAACAAATCTCTGATAGCTTTCTTGTTTCTGAGATAAACTGTGACATGTGCAATGTAAATAAACAACTTTTAATCAGTTGTTGATTGAGCCAAGACAAAGCTTTAGTCACTGATTAGTGGTTACAGGATTTGCTGGTTTTGTCTGTTTAATATAATCGTGAACTGAAAATCTCCTGTTGGACAAAATGAGACCTTTGAAAACATCAACTGGACAGTTTTCACATTTTCATAGACTAAACAAATAATTCACTAATTAAAAAAAAACGATTTTTGATTGTAGCCCTGAAGGCGACACAGTTGACAGTCACACATACGCACAAAAAATATTTGTCCACCTGTCAAACTTCACTGGCTTGAATACGTGTTAATGACCAGAACTCAAACGTGAATGAGTCACTGTCACTGTCACTCACTCAGTATGACAGGATGTCCCATGTCAATGTAATCTAAGAATTCTCTGATATTAAGACATATTACAGACCTTCATATTTACAGCTAAGGACAAGATTTGTAGAATATTTCCATTTGTCGTGTTGGTGTATTCGGCAGGAAAAACAAGCTACACAGTAAATGTGATTGCTCAACTTGTGTTGAGTTAAAAACATTTAACAGTTAAATCTAATCTCCCACACTAATTTCTGCCCTGCAGGCAAACCAAAACAAGTTATGAACATCAGCAATGCACATGCACAGAACACCACAAACACTGGTGCACAAAATATGATTGTATGATGTGTGTGTGTGTGTGTGTGTGTGTGTGTGTGTGCTGCTGCCAGCCTGCTGTCCACACACACCCCCCCTGACAAAGACGCTCTTCATGGCACTCACTTGGCTCGTGTTGAAGTCCACTGGGATGTTCTGAAGAGGGGAAACAGGCTGCTGCTGCTGTTGTGGCTGCTGCTGCTGGTGTTGCTGTTGGCGTTGTCGGCTCTGGTCCACTGCATGCTGGGATTGTTGGTAGAGCGGATAGGGTGGGGGCGGCTCCCTTGGCATGTTGCTGGTATCCAAAGCAACTCCCTACACAGGACAGAGGAAGCCAGCAGGACTCACTAAAGACTGACTTCAAGTTTAATAAAGAGTTGGGACTGGAAGTGTATGTTTTCTGAATGTTGTGTCATTACTCAGCTGCACTTTCCACATCAGCTGCGGCAAAAACAATTGCACCAGTGTATTATTTTGCAACGGCAGGATTTTTCACTTGGAGGCTCAACATCTAATAGTTTTATATCATGAGACATTTCAGATTGTTACTAACATTGTTTTAGATTCAGTTCTAGTTTTATTATTTTTGACAGGAGCGGTTCTTAGTTTACAAACTGCAGCAAAACTGAGGTTGCTCCAAATGAACAACAGCTCAGTTCAAGTCCTATTTTTGTTGATCTGCACTAACAGGAAACAAAAACTACTCATGTTTCTCACACTTTCAGTTTTATAGATACGTTAATTGTTTTTTGTTTTTATAGCTGTTGCTGTCAGAATGCGAAAGCTTCAGTGTGTGTCAGCTGTGTGTACCTGTGTGATGGGGGACAGCGAGGGGGACATGGTGGGAGACAGCTGCTTGGCCAGACCCCTGCGCTGCTCGCTGCCTGGTGACAGGGTGAGGGGGCTGATGGGAGCGGGCCGTCGCCTGGGGGAGTTGTTGGACAGACGCAGGGACGAGTTGATGGAGGGATTGCTGAGCGACGACTGCAGCTGGCAGTTGTTGAGGGACGCCTGGATTGAGGGATTGCTCAGAGAGGAGGAGAGACCTGTGAAGACAGGAAAGACAACAAGAGTCAGACTCAAAAAGCTTCAGAGCGAAAATGTACATTAGAATGAAACTAATATGGCAGCTTGTGATGTGTGGCAGATATGGGCCAGTAGAAACCAAGGCGAACATGTGGAAGTTATGACGTAGTATGTACTCGATTTTCCAGCACGCTCTCCAGTCCCCGACCCAAAACACTGGACTTTATTGTTTGACTGGGGAGGGAGAGAAAGATGGAGGGCAGAGGAAAGGAAAATGAGAAGACAGAGGGAAAAGAAAAGAGCTGATTGTAGTGAGCCAAAACAGGGTCAAAGTTCCTGTGTCACTTTGGTGCTCGGCCAAGCTGAACTGTGTTCGACATGAGAGCCCAACCGTGCGTACGCTCACAAAACACAGAGAGGAAAGGCTGAGCGGGAGCAGCGGAGGGTGTGATCGGATCAGGCAGCGGAGTTCACCGTGAGGAAGTTGGAGACAGAGATATCATTCAATGAGTTATCCAGCATGTACAGTTGGCTGGCAGAGGAAGAAATGTGGAATCTGCTCAAAACACTGGAGCAGTGGTCCCAAACATGGAGTCTAAAGCTGGAACAAACCTTATTATTATTAAACCTACAAAGACCAGGAGATGATGACTCATCCACTGACACACACATTCTTTAGCCTGGTGGATTGTTTATTTTCAGTGTGAGGTGTGATTAATTCAATTCTCTCAGCCAAATTCCCCCCATCTCCTGGAATGGGTGCTTTTGTGTCGCGTTCAAACATAGAAAGCCAATTTTGACTTATAGAAAACTATTATCTTTGAGGATCTATAAACTTAAATCATCATTCCCAAACTGAGCCCCACTGAACAGACTTAGTCCAGCTTGGTCTGTTCGGTTCAGGGGGTTGTAAGATGGCTGAGAGGAGAAGAAAGCAGAGAAATGTATTCCTGATTTAAAAAAAAAAAAAAAAAAAAGCTGGCCATTTATCCTGTGAATATTAGACCCTAATTATAAAAAAATAAAACAAATTAACCTGCACACGCCTCACAGAAGTCACGAGTTGCAACTGCTTTGCTTTAGAGTCACAGGCCAATAAGGGCGAGAACCATTCATGCATAAATGCCAAGACCGTACATTCACAGAAACACAAAGCTGAGCTCCACCCACCCTGTGAGTTGCCGATGCCGAGGTGCATCATGGCGGCCGGCAGGTTTCCGGTGCTGCTGCCCCCGCTGAGGTTGGGGTACCCTCCATTGTCCTCAGGGTCCAGCGGTGTGGAGAGTGGTGAGGGGAAGTGCAGGTTGCTGAGGTCGGGCAGGGAGCCGCCGGTATTTAACAAACCCTGGTAATGGGACAGACCAGGGTTCTGCTCCGGGGACGGGAATATACTGCAGCGAAGAACACAAAGGTTTGACTGATGCTCAGAATGTATTTGAACTAATGTAAATATTGTACATAATTAAAGGTGGGGTCATGAAGTGTGCTGCCTTTGCCATTTCAAATTGACAAGACGTTTCGTTGACTCCCATCCATTTGTTCTAGCCTCTACTTTTCTCCACCCACACTCCATTTCCTCTATTATTTCTCTAATTTCCATTTCTGCTCATATGCTGCATCAACAACAGCAACAGTGACTCACTGTTGTCTGTCCCCACACAAATACACACAAACTGGCACAACATGAAAACAATGAACAAATGCTTGCCTCCATAAACATACAAACAGTGTGTCCCTCTCTTGGCTGCTCAGCTCAAAATGTTGGGTCTTTCTTAATTATCACTGTTCATCGATCAGTCATTTATACATTAGACAAGAGAATCTTAAATCTTTCATAAGACTGCTTTCTGTATGATAACATGAAGTCTACGTCTGTCTGATCGGTATGCTCTACAAGGCAAACTGCTGGAGACATCCGTGTGCTTCTAAATCATGACATGACACCGGAGGTCGTTTGCAGCGCAAAGACAATAGTTTCAACAAACTGTGGTTAAACAATGCCCCTGGAATCTGATTGTAACAGCCGTGTTCCTCTTATTTTAAAAGGGTTAGACGTGTAAAGAGGAACACAGACATCCTGTTTGACGTGGTGGGAAATTTGTGGCATTTCATTTCTAGGATTCCATTGTTTCTGATGACTGGCTGC
Source organism: Holacanthus passer (assembly GCA_025331565.1). Lineage (NCBI taxonomy): Eukaryota > Metazoa > Chordata > Actinopteri > Pomacanthidae > Holacanthus > Holacanthus passer. The sequence goes on from JAFREQ010000026.1 coordinate 3,121,581, forward strand.
TGCAGCTACTGCCTACGAGGCATTAAAATCACTTTAATGATGATCTGGGTACAAAGGAATGAAAAAAAAAAGTTTATCTACAAATGAACCCTGTGATTCAGCTGTGAGACTTACTTGATTCCAGGCACTTCACATGATTTGGGCCTTGAAGCCAGAGACTGAACCTGAAACAGAGGCAGAAAAATGACAAAACTTGTCTCAATCAGATAACAACACTCCAACACTAAAACTGAGTCACCAGCCCACAATGACTCAATGAATGTAAGTATATGATGGTGGAAACGCTGATTTCTTATATGATAGTGACAAAAAAATGGTTTGTCAGGAACAAAAATGAGCATTGTGCATAAAATGTGTGCTTTCATTTCATGTTAAGGCCCAAACAGATTGTTGTTTTGCCTTTTCTCATCTAATTTGATGATGATTTGATCGTGATTTTTTCCATGATGCTTTGGTTGTTGACATTCCTGATCAGAATTTGTTCTCAGACTCATTCTGCCTGATTTACAGTCACGCATGAAAGTTCAACATGTAGTCTGACGTGACTGGGGAATTTAAGGTGTCGCAATCAGCTAAACTGACAGTGACCATTCTCAAACGACGTGAATGTTGAGCAGTCTGATCCCTGATGTTGATAAAGAATCAAACGGGCACTGATGTAAGAAGTGAGCAGCAGTCTCACCTTCTTGGCCTCCCACAGCTGCTTGGGAAGAGGCTTCCCGACACCTATTACTCTCTCCTCGTTGGGCAGGGAGGGGAAGGAGAAGACTGCAGAGAAGAAGGTGCACTTTAATGAGAAATGTTCTACAGACAACTAAAGTAAATTAACTCTAGATTATTAAAAGTATAACAACTCACCATTTCCATCTGCCTCTGCCTCATTCACACTAGCTGCATGCCATCCTCCGCGAGCAATAAACAGGAGAAAGGAGAGGGGGAGGGATGATGGCGAAATAAAGAAAGACATAAAAACAAAAGCAGAGGAACATTAGAGGATATTCAATATTAAGCAGCTGTTTGAATTATCCCGGCATGTCTGGCACCAATAATGAGTCCCTCTGACAGGAACAGGCCTTTGGAATACAGACTGCAATTACTGCGCAGTTTCATAAACACAACAGCTGGGCATCTGGCATCGTGTTATTAGTCACACAGATGAAGAAAAGGAGGAAGAAGTCGAGCGGGGGGGCTGTTCATAGACTGATGAGGAATAAAGAGAGCGCCATTGTTTTTCTCGTGCCACAAAGAGCCTCTTTCTCTTCATCTTACTGCAGGACTGATGTCAGATGCACATGCCTTTGTCTTTTCCTCCTTTTAGCTTTTGTCTATTCGGAGTCTAACTGTGTTCAGCAACACTTCCAGAGCACTCTGTTACTTATTGGGAAAATACTTTTGGTTTCTCTCTCCTTCGAGTCTCCTCATCGCTCGGACTTAAACTGGGCTTCTCTTACATTAGCCTTTGAACCATTGCCCGCCCATTCCTTCTCCTTCCAAGCTCTCAGTCTCTCTGAGGCCCATTCATTTTGAGAGGCAGCTTTTCGGCTGCTGGAACAGATGGGACAATGAGGCGATACAACGATCTGGCATCGTTACATTTCCCCTTCAGAGGTGTGTAGTCGCCGTTGCTCACAGAGGCGCAACTGGGACGGAAATAGGACAACTGGGATGGAAAATGGCTGGCTTGTGTCCCTGGCTGGATCACTTACACCGTGCAATGCAGTCAATATGGGTGTTGTACAGGCTCAGGATTCAGAAAAATCTTAACTGTCTGTTGCTAAAGCGTAGCAGTAATCAGAGGCCTTTCAGCTGCAGATGTAACATTAGATTTCTTACGACTGATGCGGCTCCTTCTCCACTGACAACAACTGGCAGAAAAAGGGATCGCACTGAAAAGACTGCAGCCGAACTCATCTGCTCTGAGTGTTTCCACCTCGGCAGTGTGACTCATAGCTGTAATTTCTAGTTAGACGCTTCTTTAATCAGCCAAGGCTTAACACCACTCAAAACCCGCTGAAACCTTTAGAGGTGTCAACGAGGCCCTGGGGCTTCACAGCTCTCCGCGCTCCGGCGATGGCAGCAGCGAGGCGACGAGGCCGCGCTGCTCCTTCCTTAACAGTTTGGTGTCATTGCCTCCTCAGAGGAAAGGATATAGAGCCTGTGCAGTTATGTGCAGTATGTGCTGGTGGACTATATACAGCAGGCTATGCTATGCCGTATGTACTGTGTGATCCTCCACAGGCAGTTCAGTTCACCCTTGAGGAGACATTATCACCCACAACTATAATGACTTGATTCTAGCTCTGCTGGCAGCTCCACACTGAAGGAGGCTCTGCAGAAGAGTCGAGCTGAAAGATCAGTCAACTGACAGAAAAGGATTCTGATAATTAATTAATCATTCAAGTCATTTTCTGACAAAAATTTTCTGACTGGTTCCAGCTTCTTCAAATGGAATTGTTAATAGTCTTCTTCGTCTTATGTGATAGTAAACAGAATATCTTTGGGTTTTAGATACATTTTAAGACGTCAACATGGGCTCTGGGAACCTGTGACAGGGTTTTTTTTTTGGTATTTGCTGACATTGTATGAAACCAAAGGATCAATCAAGAAAAGCATCTGTAAATCAGTCGATAATGAAAATAATCATCAGTAAAACAAACACAATCATAAGCATCAAATACCTGACATCAGCTATTTTTGTAAGCGACACACACACAGGCCAACATTTCTAACAGGGTCTAAGGTGAAACATTTAAAACACAACGGACTGTAATGTAGGACAGAACCATTAATCACAATATTGAAATTTTCCCCCCCAAAAAATCAAATGTAAAAATTTCCATTCCCACTAAAATTGTGACCCATCTTGTAATAAAAATATCTGTCAAAATAATCCCAATATGATTTTTTTTGCACATCGTTCAGCCCTACTGTATATTCATATATCTACGCTGTTTTGATTCTGTTTGTATGTGAAACTCAAACTTGGCCAAGATCTTAAGGCAATATCCTGTTTAAACTTGTTGGCTAAACACAGCGGGTACTAATGCAGCGCAGGAGCACTTCTCTCATCCACTCCGCACTTCATCAGCGCTGAGATCAGACAAACGTGATAAACACTGTCAAAAACACACTGGACGCTCAGATGGAAACGGCTCAGGAGAGGCGCGAGGGAATGGATGGAGAGTGTGAAAAAAGAGGGAGGAAGATGGATTCCTCGACTTACAGTTAGAGGTTTGTCTTTGGACAATTCGACTACATAAAGTATAAACAGAACATTTTAAACCAACAACGGCCTCATGGTGATTTGTGTAGCTGAGCCCAGAACGCAGCTGGCTGGATGGACTGTGTTCTCTGTTAATAAATGACCCGAGGAACAGAAACACAAACACCATAAACTAGCATGATTACTTTGACATGGACTCAGTTGAGCAGCAGCCTGCATACTGCATGCGAGCGAGAGGGGATCTAGTTTCAAAACACATGTCAGCTCGGAGGTGACTTTCCGCCCTCACAAGGCCGCACCTCTGCTACACAGTATAATGCATAGGATGAGTGTCAGAGGTGATGTTTCAATACACAAGATGATCCTAATTAGTCTCTAAAGGCTGTTTCCTTCCCATATTCATGGTGCGTGTGTCAAACTGTGTATATTCCACCTGCTTTTCATCTGTTAATAGATCCTGTCAGCTCTGCTCCTCGTGGTCATTCACACTCACTCACATAAACAAATCAGGTCAGCAACACATGCAAGTCCAAGTTAGTCCTGGTTCAGCTGCGCTTCACCTCAGCCAAGCCCAAGCAGAAAGGTAAACACATTATTCCATGAAAAGCAGTAGAGTGAGATCTTTTCTCATAATGACAGCAAGGAATTCTGTCAAAGGTAGCAGCTAATGTTAATAACAAATGAGATTTAGTTCAGTTTTTACAGCAAACATCTAATGCAGATTTTATTGCAATGTCAAGTCAATGAAGAAGTTTCTGCTAAAAGGACAGTACATGGCTTAGAACAACCTTAGATCCCCTCCAGACATGTTTAAATATATAAAAACACTGAGCTATGAAGAAAAATTTGTGTCTGATCTGATTTTTCCACAAAATAGTTCAATGGTGCTTTAAATTCTTAATATAAGCAAATACCGTTCTTTCCAGAAGTTGAACTGTTGGACACAAGATGTCTCCTACTAAATAAATCCTAATAAATCCAGTTAACATGCAAAAGAGATTTCCACATCACACTTGTATATTGGACCACGAGTGTCTTCCACACCCACTGTGACGTCACATCATGCTCATATGTGCATGTCTTCAAGTCTTCTAACGTCAAACTCTGCACATACATCCGTGAAGCTCAACCATCCAACAAGCAAAACACATTTCTGAGTGGAGGAGAACTCAAAGTCTTTGTTTTGTCTCCTGGCTTCGAGATTGAGGTCAAACTGTAAGATTAGTGGATGGACAAACAGTAACCTGAGTAACTGAGACCAGTTTGAATATAGAAAACATTTCCTAGAATAAGACCAATGGGTGGTGGGATTACACTCAAGCAAGAAGACAGAAGATCCAAGAATTTGTTTTAAGGTCAGTGCAAGAGGTTTTAAATTATGCAACTACAGTCGAGAGAGAAATGAAACTACACAGAGATGAAGTGTAAAAAGACAAATTGGTTCAAATGATGGAGCTGAAGCACAAGCCTCTCCAAGCTGGCACGGAGCTAAAGACACATAAATGGATGTCAAATATTTAAGATGACACAACCGAAGAAACTGCTCTCTTTGAAGGTGAGTATCTTATGTTCTCAGTGTGTGTGTGTGCTACTCTCACCATTACGCTGGGGAGGACCTCGACCCATCTGCTGGTTCATGCCAAAGGGGTCCTGAGGGTTCGGGTTCATAGCACTCGTATGGAGAGCAGAGTCTGAGTTGGTTCTGTGTAGGAGGAAGAGGAGGAGGAGGAAGAGGAAAATTATGCAAAGTGTTCCAGCACCTTGGACAGAGGCAGAGGATTTCTCAGGGCCGTAAGGTCAGTGAGTCATTCTGCTTCCTGCTCTGCCTCCACACAAGCTGCATTCATCTGAAAGCTCACACTGACCTTACTCATAAACATCCTCACAGCACTGAACTCAATGTTTATCAGTCTGTGATAAAAACACTTTTTGGCTCAGTGATGAAATAACGATCACCTTAAAGGACTTCATATACTGCAAACATGCTGCTGGTTTTTATCCCTAATCATGTTGATAAAGGGAATATTTGTCAGACTTTCCAAAATGACATGATGCTCATCCATCTTTTATGCAGTTTATAAAGGTTCAGGAAGGATCTGGAACTGATCTGACAGGGTCATCAGTCTCTTCTTGGTTGTATCTATCTAATATGAGCTGTGAATTCACACACTCACACATGTTCACCTTTCACTTACCAGGCACTCACTCACTCACTCACACACACACAGGGGCCAACCTACACAAACCCCAGAGTCCTCCATCACTCCAGCTGCGAGCTTTCTCTAGTGCTATCCATTAAGTCTCAATGGCTTCTTTCATGCGTCATTCCTACTTTTCTTCTAGTGCATCGTAGCAAATTGTAGTAATCACACTTAAGGTTGAGTCAGCTGAATTTAATGCCATTTGTACGCTGCCAGGTTTGGTTTTCTTCTGTCAATTTATGGCAGGCAGAGTTGGCTTAGACAAAACAGAGAATCAGATAGTTCCTCAAAAAAACAGATTTTAAAGCTTTTAAAGAGTTCACATTTTTTTGTAAATTGTTTGGTTGTCTGGGCAGATGTCAAGGCAACTGATGTCATCGTCTAAACAGGAAATATGTAAATAAACATGTACATAGGAGATCAACAGAATTATCACCGGCCAGATTGTCTAAACAGCTTCTGTGTTTCTTTAAGCTGTATTTTAAATAAAAAACATGGCAAACAACACAGTGTATGAAGGAACTATTCCAAATATGGAAAACTCATTGTATATAATAAAATAAATTTGTCATGTTTTACATTAAACAGCAAAGTCGAGGTCAACATTTCGTTACACTTGAGTAACCAAGTCAAGTTTTATCATATATTTTTCTTTACAATATACGTACACATTTCTATAACATTAGCAGTTTTATGGTCTAAATAAGTCACATTTAAAGAATACTGACATTTTGGGAAATGTGTTTATCTGCCAACTCAAGGACTGTTCAGTGGGATCAATGTCATTTTCATCTTTGTCCATTAAATATGACGTGTTTCATCTAACTTACCGTTAACATGTTGTTAGGGCAGGATATCAACCTGTAAAACTGTTTCTCTGACAACTTTGAACAAAACCCAGCTGACTCTTAAATGTACTGGAGCCTATTTTAAACTTTTCTAAACAAAGAAAATATTTATGTGCATTTTGAACAATAAGTTTGGAGATGTAATCACAACTCCTCTCTGTGTTCGCATGGTCCATGTGCTCTCAACTGTCAACTCAAACAGGATTTGCACTGAATGCAGAAAACATTAACAATACAAACAAAAACAATACAAATACAACACTTGGAGAAGGATGTAAAAAGGCTGCAAGTAAGAAAATGTGAACAGGAAGCTTTGATGTTAGACTGTGAAGGAGCCATGAGTCCTAAAGCTGGGTTAGTAAGAGAGGAACTATTGATTAATCCTTCAGAAGTTCAATCTGAAGATGAGCGGGAAACTACAAGGGAAAAAAATTAATAAACCATAACAGTTTTGATTTTGAGATTCTGCGGCCGTCTATCTCAGTGCTTCAAAGGAAGAAAGGAGGGGATTATTGAGATGTTACAAATCAGGCAGAGATTTACAAAGGATAGAAACCAGGACGCAATGTAGTCAAGAGAGATTGCAAAAGGACAAAGAACAGAATTGTTGGCCTCTGTGTGAGCGAGGGATAAAGCGGTAAAGACAGACAGAGGGAAAGAGGGAGATAAGAGAGAAAGAGGGGGGTCAAGGGTCACCTGTTGAGTTGTGATATTAATCTAAACCCAGGCCGTTTTTCCTCAGTCCATGGCTGCTGTTCCCTTCAAAGAGAGACAGAGGAAAAGAAGGACAGACAAATTTACTGGGTGAAAGCAGAGACCCCTGGCTCCTGTCTTAAAGGCTGTGAGGAAGAAAATATCTTAGTAAAAAATCATGATGACTCTATGTTGGCGTATGTGTGGAAGGAAGAAAGACCCTGGACAACACTCAGATAAGCACAATACTGTTGTATATTGGAGGAAAACAGAAAGACCGAATAATTTAAAAGCAGAGAGTGAAGACAGATGAGTTGGAAGAAATGAAGACAAACAAAGACAGAAGTGCTAACGAGAACAATGACTGCAAGCCAGGTTTATAAACCTGCAGCTGAGAGCAGTTACAAGCTGTTCTCCCATATCTAATGGGGAGAGAAAACTGGTGCAACACATCCAGCTCTCTGGGGGAACGGCCGGCCAGAGAGAAACGACGTAAACAACTTGATGTGAAGGGTCATTGTCAAAGCCTGAAACGGTGGAGTGGGAACAGTGACTAAGTGGATTTTTCTGAAGCGTTCAGCAAAAAGGGGTCTTGACTCTTCCTTCGGCTGAAAGTACAGAGAAGCAACCAGTGATTTTTTTTAACTGGCACAACTAGACTTCTAAAAATACAAATGGTCCACGAAAGAACTTAAACGTCCCATTAGTGCTGGACCACCCTTCTTTTCAGCCGTGCTGGTGGTCTTGTTCTCGGTATGCTTGCTTACAGGGAATAGCCACAAAATTGTGGTACTTTTGTTGTTTATTAACTTTAATTAAAGAAGTGGATTCTGTGTTCTTCATCCAAAGAACACTATACCACTTATGTTTAAAAAGTTATTTCTGTTTATTAGAACTTGGGTCTTATTTCAAAGTTTTGGTTATCATCTCTTTTGGTTAGGATAACACTGTACTGAAAACAATTGCTGAGATCTAAGAACACTGTGACATCTTAAGCATGAAGTCAGACAGGTCAAGAAACACAAGAGGTCACATGATCTGACGGGATGTTTAAATAAATAAATAAATAAATAAAAAGCCAACAGTTTATCCAGATTATCTAAACCACTTGAGGAGGAAGTTTTTCATGTCTTGACATATTTTTTGTGACGTTATCACATTCCCAGATCTCAGCAATTAACTTGCTGAGTACAATGATATTATGATAGGAATGTTGGACAACAGGGCCAACTGAGGGGCCTGGGGCAAAAAGATGAACCCTTTCCACCCACTCTCTGTACATTTAAGTATGCTTCATGTTACCTTTAATTACCCATCAGGTACAAACAGTTGTCTCTCATTTCCCACAGAAACAGTAACAGCCCTATGCAGCATCGTTACCACGGAACCAGCAGGGGGCACTTACATTCATGAATGCATCTTTACCCTGGTGAATTGTTGTGTGTTCAAACAACAGGTGGCATTTGTGAGTGAGGTGGAGCCCAAGAACATCTCTGGGATCCCAACCTACTGCACAGTGGTAGTACTACAGTACAACGCGTTAACTGCAAACTTTTGGCCAAGATCGAGGAGGTCGGGCAACACAGAGAACATGAAACATACAGTGAGTAACACGGGCAGCAGGAGGCCAGGAAATGGACGGTGAATGTTATAAAAGGCAATTTGAGAAAGAAAACCTGATGTATTAAGATAAGATATACATTTATTCATCTCACAGTGGGGAAATTTACATTTGTATTAAATTTACATTTAATTTTGTTGTTGACAGCATTTCACAAATTATTTGAAGTTCCCCAAACTCAAAAAACCACTAATGTTGAAGGAAGTTTAGGGACTTTTCCCCTGTGATATGTAAAATGTGTTTAGAGTTTATTAGTTTCATGTTTACTGGTAATAAAAGTTTTCAACTTTTGGTTAATTGATTTAACATAAATATGGACCGTGTAAGCACAATATCAATAGAAATACTTAAGGAACTGAAACTAGATTTTGACACAGAGTCCATCGAAATTTAATCTTCTTTCATCTTTAAGCCTTTCAGGTTATAATAAACGGGAAATTATCCTTTAAAGAAATCTTGTGAATGATCAAATAACACATTCTTCTTCTTTCAAATTAAAAGTTCAATTCATAAGCAATAAATCCAGCCCTGTTTTGGTGTCTTGGCCTGGAATGATAAGTAGCTCGTGGTGGCTAATGTTAGCAAACGTTAGATAGACACAGCTGTGCAACTGACACTTCTGAGTCTGTTCCTGACTTCATGACTCTTCTCTACTTGTGCTACACCAACACATTTGACCATTATTCCATTATTGTGACCACACTTGCTGTTAATCAGTTTCACTTTCAAAAGAAAAACATTGAAACGCTTTTGTATGACCTGAAACATGCTGGATAGTCAGACTAAAAACAAGGCTTTTATTAAGGCTTTAGAAATTCAACATGAAGCAACATTACAGCCTGTAGGTCTCCAGTCATACTACAGGGGGCCATCTCTGACGCGACAGTGTCCTTTCATGCACTGAGACAGCGAGAGTAAAAACAAAAGCAGACAAACTACAACACCTCCATGTGTGTCACATCACCTAGTTTAGCCACTGTTTGTCACCGTTGGGTGTAATAGCTTATATTTATATTTAGATATGTGATGCAGGCTGTGGAATGCAGATGAGCTCTGGCACTCCACCCATCTGACAACAGATATCAGTCTGACACAATGACATGTTTTTGTTTGTTACTGCTGGATTATTATTAAGAAGTTGGTGTTTATGAGCACAAACACTGGTCGTTTTTAAGGGAGTGCTACAATCAGACCACTTAGATGGAAGATAAAAAGCCCTCGAGAATCACCACACCACATCTCCCAAAGAAGACATTTTAAGATCTCTCCTCTGGAAAGCCCTTCTGCAGAGCAATCTTCAGGGAGCCTGGTCTGAGATTTCATCCCAAGAGAGGCTGGTACAGGAATAGCAGGCCAAAGATGGGTGCATGGAAGAGGAGGGCGTGGGAGTGGATCAAGGCTCTGACCCTGAAACAGATGGCCTCCGAAGGGACGCATCCACGGCTGGACTCAGGTCCGATGCCTGATGACCTCAGGAACCAACCCTCCTCTAAGAAATCCTCCTAGACACCGGCACAGTAATACTGACACGCCACATTTCCGAACAAGCACTATACTTTGAGTAAACTCTATAGGTCAGATGGAGGATATAGAAAATCGTGGCCCAACTCACTACAGATGGACAAAGTTGAGAAGTCCCTACTTGAAAAAAACAACCTCAACCAAATCCAGAGAGATGATAAAATCTGTTGGCCAGACTGCTGGTCATGGAGCGGTTAAAGGCTATGTGAACAGCTCTGTTCCCCTGCATTTCTGTCATGCCGGACAATCCCTTAGCACTGCCTCCAAGTCTTGAACTAAAAGAGGCTGGAAAACTTGGCAAGAGTCATCTTAATACAAACAACAGTAAAAAATATAATGTAAGTGCAACCAAAAACAAGCAGCCTTTCAAAATCTGCATGTTTGCTGCACACCTCTCTCTGTCTCCTCCTTCTCAGTCGTCAGTGCTGGAAAGGCTCTGCATGCAGCAGATAGCTGATCACTTGTGATAGTTAAAGCCATGAAACAGTTAAAGAGCTCTGTGGCTCTTCTCCAGAACTGACTGGCGGTAATGTAGTGCAGATGTGGTTGGCGTTGTAAACACTTACCGCCCCACTCTCCCCTGAGACGGACAAGCAGGGAATCTGCCTCTCATTGCAACAACACGAGAGCCTAAGATCATTACCATGGATGGATATTAAGATGAGGCACTGATCTGTGCTTTGGACAAGAGGAAAAATGAGAGTAGATTACCAGCAATCTCTACTAAAGGAGTGTAATAAAAGAGAATTTTCTTCAATGGGATTTCCCAACAGGCTACTGGAAGAAGAGCCTCCCTAATCTGGCTAGACTTCAGTCCAGACTCTGATTTCAGATGTCCCCTCCAACAGTGTGTTGTGTCTTTACTTAAACACAACACAGATTGTGCAAAAGCAAGCTTATGTACTGTTCAATCATTCTGGCCACATATACAGTTTACAGGACAAGGACACTTATGAAATATTGCTGTTGAAATGACATTAATCATGATGTAATTTGTGAAATTATCAGGCTGCAAAGGAAACATCTGTCGTGAGTATGACCATGACAAGTGATGCAATTTTGCCCCTGAAGCCAAGAAGTTGATCAAATGTTACACGACAATTCATAACTAGTGAAAGCAACTGAAAATTAATTACGGGAATTATGCAGCTGTCATACCTTGAAAAGTCAGTGGTGGTATAACTCCTGTTCCATCTAACTATTTCTATGTAACATTAATCTCCATCTTTTTCTTTTTCCATTATACTCTTTCACATGCTCTGTGAGTCTGTAAATCAACCATGGATCATAAAAGTCTAATTCACTTACGACATCCTGCCAGAGCCCGATAGGCAAAGTTTCAGGTGGGTTTACTAGCCAGCTTTTTTACATAGCAGGAGCACAGAGAGCTACTAGAAATAAGAGCAAGCAAGGAGCACCAATGTTTGTCTTGGCCGAACCTTTTAAAAAAAAAAAAAAAGATGCAAGCCACAAAGAGCATTAAAGATCGAAATCAAATCAGAATGTTATTTTAAAAGTGAGCTAGTCACACCCCTAATTTAACTATGGTCAAAACATAATTACCACTAAAAACCAGGATATGTGGACATTAAGTAGATTTGAGTTTGAGTGCTCTCCAAGCTTTCAGACTCAGTTCAGACCAGTACGAAGGGGAAACTTCTATATCTCTGCCTGTGACAGTGAAGTGGGCCAAAATCCACCACTGAGGGGAAGTTTATCCCTGTTACACACTGTGACAACAATCTGCTGCAGGTTGGAGCAGGAGGCTCGACTTGGCCTGCAGAGACTTGACAGAGCTGATGCCAATCACATATACAGGCCTATCGGAGGGGAATGAAGAAAGAATCAAAGGGAGAGATAAGCGTGAGTCGAGATAAATGGTCATCTCAAGGTTACAGGAAAATATTTTTGTTTACGTAACCTTGTTTAAAAAAAGGGAGATTGTGATTGAACAGATATAACCAAAAAGAGGACGGTTATGTCCACAGAGACCATGTATGACAATCAATGGAAAATAATTGAGTCACAAACTGGTTCATTACTTTTCAGCATAGTAAGAACGTGTTTCTGCCACAGAAAGATTGACTTCATGAAGAGTATGAATGAGTCTATTAGTCAAGCATGCATGTGCCTTCATGACAGAAAACATAATTACTTAATTAAATGAAAATGGTTGTCACATTTTTTCATACTCTAACTGAAGATTAGATGACATGATGTAGATCTTTCATTGAGATACACAGTCTGGAACAAAGCAGCGTAAATTAAACGTGAGAGTCTGCGTTCGGTGCTTTGTGCCACATGGCTCTCCCACAAACACACCCACTCTGAGAACACTGACGTCTGGTTGCTCTGTGAGGACGTTTGTCAGCCAACCTGTTTTGTGCTGTCAACAATGATGAGAGGGCGTGGGCCTTATTCACTTCTTCAGCACAAGCTGTTAAAGTACGCTCAACACGGAGCCTGGCGAATGTCTGTGTCGGCGCTGCGCAAGAAGACGAGGCAGGGTGATTGGCGGCCGGCCAAACCAGCATACAAAACACAAGTGTGGAGACAGAGCAAGAGTGAAAGGGAGTGAGTGGGGAGGAGCTTGGCTGAGCTTTTTTATCACAGGGCCATAATTCACTCCCTTGTAAACACAGAGGAAAAGCTGTAGACCAATACCCTGACTGCTCTACGTGGGCACAACCAGAGCTGGAAAAAGGGATCGTGCAGCATACATCAAGGTCAGCTGGTGTGGCACTGCTTTCCAGCAGGTACTGCTATTGGATTCCTGCAAAGTTAGAGATTGTGCACCACAGGGCAGTGGTGCTGTGACAACAGAAAATCCCTAAACAGTAGGACAACTGCTGTTGGGCATGACCTTTAAAGCAAAAGGCTATCTGTCAAACACCTTTAGGTAGACGCAGCCTCCGTGGGGCTCACACAGCATCCTGACACTCCAAACATTCGTGCAGAAACAATGAAGGCCAATAACTCCACCAGCCTCAGCTCTGCTCTGAACATCCACTGATCATATACACTTTTGATTTGTGTTTGATCGAGAGGGCTGGTGTCTGGATATAGAAAGATAATACTAGTAGGCACAGAGAAGCTTGATACAGGAAACAGACTGGCAAGAGGAAACAGTTCCTGTTGTAAAACAATCTAGTTAGAGGAAGAAGAGAAGACAATAAACATTTTGTCAGCAACTCAACAGATGTACTACTCACCTTCTCCAGTTGTTGTCCAGAGGTGGGGACAGGTACACTGCTCCATATGGAGAACTCTCTATGTGGGTCGCAGTTAAGGAAATTTTCAGCACAAACGGAAACATCATTGTGACATCAAGTTAATTTTCTAAAGACTACATGTGTGTACTTCCATGTTATTACATATTACCACACAGAAAGAAATAGAAGACAATGGGAACTCAACACATTTACAATGACTTGACAACAGTCTACTTCACCAGGACTGTATTTATAACTACAGCTCTAAACTCAAACATGCATGACATAAAACCTCAGAGGATGGCAGTAGAACATGTTCAAAGAGAAAAGAAAGCATTCATATTAGGAGCACATTCTCATCAAAGTCCTACTGCAGTGAAAGACAAGTACGAACAATAGAGCTGCCTTTTCAGACACTTAATGAAACAATGACAGCATTATTTGATTCACTACTGAATGGAGAGGCAGTTCCTGGCTTTGTCTGTGAAAGGGCAGGACTTAAGGAGGGTGGTGTTTCGTCTTGCCGACAGTCACTCTTTTAGAGTTTGCAAGTTGAGCGCCTCTGACTTGAAACGGCCTCCTGTGTGGGTAGCTGCTTCGAGAGGGGTGTTCAAAACGATCAACAAAACAAATTAAAGGAGAGATGTGGTGCCACACAAGGCCAACAACTGCTCTACACAGCATCTGCTTAGGCCTTGAATAAATGATTATCAGTGGTGAGACAGATTTACAGAGACTGGAGCCCTGCTATCGCTCATCCCCACTCAAACAAAACATGGGATAAGCCCCTTTTCAAATATACATAAATACAACTAAGTGGAAAGGACACTATTGTGATTTCTCCAGACACAGAGGAGGGAAGGGAACAATCTTGTCAAACTGGTTATTTGACTGGTTCATGTGCTCTTACATAAGACCTGTCAGCAACTATAATGGTCGGGTCAACCCCCAACTGTAGATGGCACAGTTAGGTTGTGTGTCCAGCATGAAGGAACGATACACACACACACACCATACTAGCAGTGACTGTTAAATTGGGATATAATTCAAAAAACATCCATTTTTTAAACCAATCGAAGCCACAAACCACTTTTCCATTTTCAAAATATGGCATTATGGTTGGACAAAGCCAGAGCCACGAAGTGCACAACACATTTTCATTTTCAAGATGGCTCCCTGTCGCCATCATTTAAACCACTCTCCACAGCAGATGGCTCAACTGAAGGCTCAACTGAAGGGTTCAGATATCAATACAAGACTATGAATCTAACCAGCGATTCAAACACTCGATTCACACATTTTGAATCATGCACTGTATTTTTGTTCTGATATCAGTAGTTTTGCAGAAGTGGAGAAACACAGAAAGGAGATTGGCCCTAAAGCTAAATATTGCTATAGCTTAAAAAAATTACTAACTCTTACAACTAAACAGCTCACTGACATTTGCAGTATCCTGGTTTCTGCAAGAATTTCCCTTCAGGCGTCACTGCATCAATACAGAATCACACTGTTTTCACTTTCAGCATGAAGTAAGTATTTATAGTTTGGAATGTGAATAGTGATTGTGGAATAGGACACTTATTTCTTACACTGGTTTGTGGAGCTTAAGTTGCAAGATGAGTATTAAGAGAAGACCAAGAATCCTCTTTCATAGGATTCATTTCACACACATGCACAGTATGCCCATGTGTGGAGCCAGCACCACCCAACAAATACAAGGGCCAACTGCTTCTTTTTTGACACTAACAAGAGCAGACTTTTATAGGAGTGCCTCCACCCAGGATGTATACATTACAGTGTGTTCTACATTACAGCACATATCCACAATACACAAGAACATTTAACACAAACCACAGAGCTTGCTTATATTGCCTAAATTAATTTAAATTACATTGTGATCAATCAGGAACCCTTTGACACAGTCTTTCAAGTATGTTAGGAGTTCTGCTATACTGGTTGAACTTTTCAATTTAAACTTCCTCCTCAATGTATGTCTCCACCGTCTACTGTACACATCAGCCCTGCCCGCAAATGAAAAACATGCATGACTCTATACAAACTGTAGAATAAAGTTTCATCAACAATGTCAAACTGCACTGACAATGACAGAAAAACTAATGTGCATTTGTGGAATGTTTTCCTCAACATAACGCATACATCCTAATGACCATTACAATATGCATCTGTTCAGATTGTTCTCTGTGGAAATATACGCTGGTTTGACATCGCATGCTGGGACACAGGACAAACTCCCCTCCAGCCTTCACACACCAGAGTGACAGGTCACTGAATCATCTTCGTCCTGAGGCAGGAAATAAACAGATCTGCTTACTAAAACACTATGTGGGGGGACTGTGATGGATCAGTGGGCTAAGTAGTGTTTCATGTAAATGCGACATATTGGGTGTGAATCCAGATCAGGAGGTTGAATCCATGTCCTGTATCTCTTAACACAAACTATCGCATTAACTATATATTATTTCTAAAGAACATTTTTTAAAACCAAATACACAAAATGTCTTATAAAAAACGTATTTTATAAGACAACTAAGTAATAATATCGATGCAGGAGAAGAGGCACCACACTGTAGTGACATTAATGTGGTTAGATCACAAATGTACTGTTTAGTGTTTCTGTTAACTCAACAGGTCTAATGACCAGTTATAAGAAATAACTGCTTTTATGTGACCATGTATAGAGCTAGAACAGGAGCTGTACACAGGGATCTTGGTCTTTCTGCACTCCAAATTGAACACGTGATAATTCCCAAGGTGCTTATACCAACTTCTTCAGAGGTACAGCCTTAAACTTGAAAATTGATTTGCAAGTAAGTACAAGTGCTTTAATTTTGGTTAATTTTCAGGCCAGTATTTCCAAATTACACAAGGCAATCTATTATTTGATAACAGCTGCTATTCACTGTGGTTCTAAATCTAACAACTGACTTATGTGTCTGTTTTCTGTACTACATGAGATACTGCCACATGTGATCACTGACTGGTAACATTCATGGTGATTGGCTGTCCGTTGTTAATGGGAGCAGTTTTTATGCATAACTGGCTCATAAAACTTAAAAGCCTGAAATAATATGACTACAAACAAAGGAATGCATAACCAAAACAGCAACATGATCAAGAAGAAATGGGACTTTTTTCTGTTCTTTCTCACTCCAACTCTAAGGAGACTCTGGGGAAGTGGATTTTAAAAGGTGTAGCAGAAAGTTTAAGTGCAAACACGTACTCCTCTGTTCCTCATTCTGTCATCATTACAACGATTAGACCCTTCTGCAGCTTCCTCATTAAACACACACACACACACAAAGCTGCTGCATTTAAATGCAAAATACACACAACCTAAGTGTGCACTCAGAGTATGCTGAGAATCTCCTACTGACAATGTCCATTAGGCATAAGTAAAGCGCACTGTCTCTGCGTCACATTTCAAATTAGCATAATGACTAATTCTGCTCCTGAGGCTACAAAACAGCTGCCTACACTGGTGAGTGTCGTCACGCTTGAAACCACACCACAAACGCAAACCACCATGAAAAAAAACTATAAAAAAGACAATGAAGACCAACCACCTGGAAGCCACAACACTTCCACATCACTGATTTACCCTTTGAGATCTCCTACTGTCAATGATTTAGCCTTGGAAGGATATCTGCCGTCCGTGCTTGTCGATGGGTCGGCGGTGGGGAGAGTTGATGCGGTTGCGGTCTCTGTGGACCCTCTCGACCAGCCCATGGTGGCGGGTCCCTCTGACCGAGTCCAAACCTGAAGGAAAGCCACCCTGAGAAAGAGACATAAGACACATAAGATTGCAGTTTTCCACAGGCTGGCAGGGAGACAGGAAGAGGAGCATCTGACCTGATCCTTTGTCAAATGCAATATTAATCAAACCTCAGTTGTATCTGAATGCAGTACTGTGCTCCAATTTTGTTCCTTTAGCAAAAACCATTATTTCACTTGCATCCATGCCTCAACTGAAGTCTGAATCATCAGTATTTTATAAAGCGATGCACCATTTTACTAAATTGTATTGTAACAATCACCGGCTATTATACAGTCATGTGATGACTGCTGAGTTTCAAATGGGTTTTTAGGTCATGGCTCTTCAAACACAAAGGACTGCTGATTAACACTACAGACACAAAGACACAATTAAATATACTCTCTCTAGTTTAGTAATGACACAGAATAACACATGACCTATGCTGCCATGTACTATTGTGGGTTTAGTTAAAAAATACTACAAATAATAAAAAATAGATTTAAAAGCCCCATTGGTACATCACAGCAAAGAAATTAATGTAGTAAAGACAAAAAGTACTCTTATGCCAATATATCATGCAATAAAATTAGAATAAAACCAAAATGCACTCTAATGCCAGTGCACTTAATATAATAATGAATAACAGTCAAACATAGTCACTTTGAGCATAGCACCAGTCAGAGTAAATAGTATGCAGGAGGATGCAGAGGAAAGAATTACATACATTTCTTGGCTTTAATTACCAAACAAGTGTACATTGACGTGAAAAACAAACTCACACCTTCATTGCAAGTTTACGCCCCCATCTTTTATTGCCCTGTTCGCACCAACTGTCAGAGACCACATGGTTCACACTTTAATTGTTGGTCATGTGTGGACTGCACATGAACTGCAGATTGAGGATTTAAATGAAACTGTTTCTGTGACTTTTACACTCAGAGCTGGCTGCATTAAGTTCTCTGCATTCATTTAATTTAATTGGGGCTTAAAAAAATGGTTATCATCAAGTGGAATCTAGAAGCCTTTTAGTTTGTCGAGTCTTGTTCCCAGAAGAGAAGGTGAATGGACTCCAGAAGCGAGAGGGGCTTTCTCCCTCCATGTGGGGATTGATTTCTGGACCTGGCCACAGTGTTGCAATTACAGCTCTACCTCAAAGGGCCATTCTTTCAAATAACAAGAGCACTTTCACCTGGACCCTGTGTATCCCAGCACAGCCGGGTCCTCGGAGAGCTGACACAGATACCGGCTCAGGGCTGCAGAGAAGCACTGCTGGATCATACACAGCACTGCAGTGCTTGAAGGAGTGCTGAGAACTCGCACGCTGATGTTTTATTGCAGATTTCTTTCAGTCAACAGCTAAATTATTTAAAGCTCTCAGGAGAAGCTTGTTTGCACTTCTGAAGGTCCAGTATAGTGTTTTGCAGTTAGACTTGACCAGCAGTTCCCAAAACTGGGGTGTTTTGAAGATTTACCACATCATTGTTCATTTATTGTGTTTTTAACAACCTCTCACCACATCAGAAGAGCACGGGGAAGATTTGACACAGTAAACAGAGCTCAAAGAAATGGAGATATAACTGAGCCCTCAACAGTCTGAGAAGACGGAATCTGAGCCATCCAACAAAACTAAAATCAGGCTCAACACTACATGACAAACGGCTTAACGTACAGATTCGTGGTGCATTCCCTGTGGTATTGTGTATTCTCACCATCATCTCTGTGTTATATTGCTCTCTTATTCCTGGTGTACATGAAAGTAAGACTAGAAACCGTCTATCTGTGAAGTCAGATCTGCGGGTTGAGATCTCTCTACCCACATCAGAGAGTGTTGGCAGCAGCCATCTCACATGTCCCATTAAAGTGCCTGCAACCTTTTCTTGTTTTGTTTGTTTGTCCTTGTCCACCTTAAATATTAGCCAATTTTAATTCTGAACAGAATGAAAAACAAAATACATTTAACATATTAGAGCATTTAGTACATATAAACACACACATTTTGGAAGCTCAGGGTGCTGTGGTCTACAAGTTTGGGAATCACTGGAATGGACAACATGAGAAATGGTAGTTGCTGTGGTCAGGCCTTGAAAAACCTGTGACTGAGAACAAGACCTTGAATTTGGTGGATGGTAAATCTAAGGTAAGCAGGGTTTTAAAGAAAACCTTCATGTTTCGTTTTACATTAAACATCCCTTTGCATGAACAAAAGGATGTGAGTACATTCACACAACATACAGTCCACTGATTTACAGCACCAGTACATCTGAACAACGCTGTGTTCAGACTGACACAAGTACTATGTGAAAAAATGCTGCCTCCTCATTCATTTGAATGGTACTGCTCTGTTGGCACAGCTGGGCTGCTGTCAAAGTCAATGAAAAGCCACAAATTCACACTGGACGGCGCAAACTGATGCAAATCCATGTGAGTTGAAAGTGTTTCAACTTGAACAGAAGGATTTGTGTTCTTTCTGTCTGAACACATCTTAGGAATCCATCTACACTGGGTGGACAAAATACATCACATAGGGTGTTCAATGTACAGTATACATCACTGTAAAAACCCTGGAATAAGCACTACTGACAAACCTATGGGGCTGGTTTCCAAGAGAGAGATGATACCTTGTCCCGGACAAAAACAAAATTCTATTCAAGTGAATTTGGAATTTAGCATTTAATGAAATTGCAAAATGTCTTGGACAAAGATTCTTATTTACTTTTGCTGACTGTCTAAGAGATACAGTTGAATAAGTAGATTGTGGTGCTGCTGTATAATTTGACTGCAATGAGATCCCACCTGAAATTCAGTGCTGGTGTTGCCGATCTGATTGACGTTCGGCAGAGAGCCTCCATAGTACGGCGCCCGGGACTGAGACAAACGAAGCTGCTGGATCTTCTGAAACTGCACCTGTAAGTCAAAAGGGTGACAAAAACAACCACACAACTGTCAAGGTTTATGAATTCTGGACATGTAAAGAACATACAGCTTTGCAAACTGTGCCAGTTTGGGACTTTCTTTCCAACCATTGTCATTGTCTCTCACCTAAGAGACTTCAGAGACATAGGAGACAGCTCTCCTCTTTCCCTGTCCTTTGTCACTCTTTCATTTTTCCAATTTCAGTGCTCTTAAAATTGCTGTTTTTCTATGTATGTCTCTTCAAAACATTCACAGAAAGCTGTAGATGGACTGAATCCGAACGCTCTAAAGTCAGACGGTGACGCAAGCTGCTCCTCTAGTGTCAAAACAACTGTCACACATTATAACTACTATTGTACATTCAGGCCTGTGAATCAAGTGCTCTCATCGCCTAATGGAGCACAGAAGTAATGTATCTAAAATAAATGATAAAAATTCAGCAATATTTGCAATTTATTGGACACAAGTTAAGGGGACACATTCTAGGAAATGAGCAGCTTGGCCTCCAAACCTGCACCCTACCAGGAGATGCCACAACGATTACCTCCCTGAAAACAGAAGGCAGCTTGTTCTGCCAAGGTAAGGTAAACAGATCCAATCGTCCACTGTGATCAGGAATAGGCAAATCCGAGGGGCATTTCTTCCTTAGACTGCTGAAAGGGCAAAATTTGAATCTCAAAGACTGACCTTATTTGATTTTATCAATAGGTTTACAGAGAATGGACAGAAATCTCTCAAAGAGATTGTGAATATGACGAAGACGTTAGGAATGAAAAACCTTGTCCTTGTGCGTCACATTTCTCAGTTTATATGTAGTATTTATGGTGCTAACCACACTACATTCTAATCATTTATACAGCAGTCAGGGAATTTATCTTGTTTGGAACAATTTTTTGTTGTTTCATCATTTTAATTCACCAACAAAAATTGTTGTTAGTATAGTTAAAACAACAGTGGATAATTTCCCTTCCCTCTGCACTGGACACCTTCAAATATAACATGCAGCAGGGACCCAAAATGTCCATTTCATTCTGTTAACTGTGGCCAATGAATGTCAGATTACAACCGACCAGGCTGCCCAAAGCAGAGGGACATACGGACAAACATATTACAGACATTAGTGTGATTAACGTGGGTGTTCCAACAGTAACATTCAATCTAATACAAATGAAAAAAATATTTAAATATTTAAAAAATAAATCCTCATTTAAACCTCTTACTCCAGTGTTGCTGTTAGCTGTTACATAACATCAAACATGCAGATTTTACACATATGGGATTCACAGGGATGCCGAGTCCCTGCAGCAGAGCAGCAGAGAGAGGGCTGGAGTCTGCCTGTGCTTTCAGGTACCACGTACAGTTCTTCATGGCCCCTCAGGGGGTTTATATTCAGTCCTTTGGTCACTGGTGCAAATGTTAAAGCGGCTACTTCTAATTCCAGCTGTTTGCTGGCAGTGTGTCCGCTGCCCTGGCCGGCCTCAGGCTCGCTGACTGGGCTTTTCTGTCTCACAGGGGTCACTGACAGTTCATACCTTATAGCAAACTTCATTCGGTGTCGCCTCAAAACCACATCCTCTTTGACTGGCCGTTCAGGACTCTCCCTCTCATAGAAAGAGCACATTATAAACCAGTGGTATGAGAATAACATGAAAAGGGCCTTTTTATCCTCTCAGGGGTCACTATTTTTATTGCTTGGAATGTGTAGTGCATACACTTGTGTATATTATCATGACATGCAGAAAAAAATGTAATCTGTAAAACAAGCACATGACTAATTAAGAAAAGATATTCCTCTATTCTGAACCTATCCAAATGATATCTAGAGACCTGAGGAAGTGGTGACCAAATGTCTTCAAGAAGCAAACAGCAAATTTCGTTGCTCTGACAAAGGGCTTGAAAGTCTGACCTCGGATCAGTACAGTTAGGAGCCATGAACAACAAACGAGACTTTTGGCAGCAACATTCATCTATTCATCAGCCTCACCTTCTCTTTTTAAAAACCACAGGCCATATTATTCTTTCTACTCCTGTTCCATTGGCATATGAACGCACATCACTTTGGATAAAAAGTAACTGCTAAATGAAATTGTAGAATTGATTTAGCTTTCTGATACTGAGCCATCAGCTGAATATCAATTGTTCTTTATTGATTAATGTGCTGATTATTATCCACCACAAGTTCTCATTGCCCAAGGTGATGTCTGGTATTTACAATGATATATGTTGAAGAAGAGCAGCAAATACTTAGATTTCTGCTTTTTTTAAAAAAAACAAAAACATTTTGGCTTGAAAAATGACTGATTATCAAAACAGTTGTAGTAAAAACAAACAAAAAAAGATTGAGCTCAACTGGATTATATGCTTTTAATGCTTTGTGGAGTCAAGGAAAAATAAAAAACATCTGGATTTTTTTGTTATACAGAAAAGAAGAGCTAAAACTATTACTCTTATTGGATAAAGTGATTACTCACATAATTGGCACTCCACAAAAAAAACTGAAGAATGAATCAATCACCAACTATTTTCTTAAACAATTAATCATTTCAGTCATTTATCAAGAAAAACTCAAAACAATCTCTGGTTCCAACCTCTTTAATGGGCAGATGTGGTACTTTTTTCCCCTTCTATTTTCTATCTATGAAGTTTTGGATGGCTGTTTGGACAAAACAAGACATCTGAAGGAGTCACCTTGGACTGACTGACAAAAGCACGAAGGTCTTTTATATTGCTGCTGAGAAACAAATCTGAAACTCTGCTGCTTCATGGTTAAGTCTGAAAGACAATTTCATTGAGCTACAAAAAAAAATGTAAATTGAAATGTAAAGCACACTTTGATTAATTTAGCTCGAAGCACCAAGTTGTAAGGGACACTGCTCAACACAAATATGAGTGTATATGAGTGATAGCCCAACCATCCTCTCGAGCTGGTCTCTTCACTGTGGAGAGTCTGTCCACAGTGCCCAGGATGCAGGTTGCACTTCAGCTTTCAACAGGTGGGAATTCATTAATTATGACAGAATGACAGGGTGCAAACAGCCGGGTCTGAAAACATGTGTCCTGGACCCTAACAGGCATCACTGCTTCCTTTGGGTGGATGCAACAGAGCAGCCTAGGGAACATTTGGCGGGTGGTGCAGATGTGGAGGAGCCACTTTCCCATTTCCTGTTTCGCTGCTGATTGCAATCAAAAACCATGTCTTGCACTGTTTATGAACATTTCTGCATCACAGATGACACGTTTTGCAATATATTGTTCCTATTTTGTTTGTTTTAGCTCAAGTTGTGATTCTTTGTGGTTTTGTTTTTTTCCCACAGACCAACTTATGATTGCAGGTTTACCACTGTTGAATGAATGCACGGAGAGAGTGTTAGTGGTTGAATACCAGAAATCCCAGTAAACAGATGGAGTCACAGCTCATGACAGAGGCAGCTTTGTTTGATCGCAATGAACAGCGCACTAATGGAAGACAATCAGCTGAAAATGAAGTGTATTTACCCTTGAAACAGTGAGGTCTGTCATCAGCTGTTCAAAGGCCCGCGTCTCCTCTGCCTGCTTCTGGTTGTGCAGCGCGATCTTCTCGCTGAACTTCCGGGGGTTTGAGCCACCTGTGCCCGGGGAGCCGGACATCGTGCGGGCCGCAGGTTTACAACTTCAGCTACTTGGAAAAAGTGGAAGACGGTGCTGCGAGTCTGTTTTTTCAAAGTGTGTCAGTGAGCGCTGCAGTTAACCCATCAGTGTTTCAGAAACATGGCACACTTTACTGTTTGGATGAAGCTATGTCAGTGTCAAGTTTGCTGGCTGCAGTATCAGAACAGATGCCGTAAGCTAGCAGTGGCTAAGCTAACGTTAATAAAAGTTGTCTTCTTGTGCAAACAGCAGAATAATTAAAGCTTTCGTACGTTGAATTATCTGTTTGCAATCCAACTATTAACTTTCTAAAAGAGTGTGTGTTGATTAGAAGAAGTTAATGCTGAAATATAACTTCATATTTGCAGCGAACCACTTGTTTGAATCTTAACATAACATTAGCCGTGGTTGCTAGCACAACACTGAGAGCCGCAGCTAGCCAAGTTAGCTAAGCTGCTGTCATGTCAACGATTCTGACCAACGACACTCTGACAACTTGTCGACACTCGGTCAACATCTAACAAACACGTATTGAGGAGCAGTTTGGAGCTAAAATGTTTGAGGCTGCTGTCTGAGAAAGTTGTTAGCCTCGTTAGCTAAACGTCGCTAGTAACGTTAGCAGAGCTCGCGGAGCAGTTGGGCAAAGGTTCGCTCGCTAAACTGAGCTTCAACAAGTGTCCGCTGGGTCTCGTCTCGTCCGGACTCGGCTGGATTTCGACTTCTGTGTTTCCGACAAACTGGGAAAACAAACGACCTCCAAAATATTCACACGTGATGCCGGATTATAATCCACAATTTGACACTTAAAGTGGCATCAGGGCGCCTGTGAGTCGAGTCTTGTGTTAATCCAGCAGAGAGATTTCAAACTCCAGCAGGAGGGAAACAAAACAACACCGACAGGAAAAAGACGATTTCTTCGTCGCAGCCGAATCTGAATTCTTCCGAGAAACTGCTGCAAATGTTTTCGGCTCATGAGTCGTCGGTTTTCAGGGGTTTGTAACCGCAACTCAGATCCGCTGCTCGCTCTCCTCAGACCGCTGCGAGAAAAACATTACCTCGTTAAACACCGGCAGTACCCGCCGCGTCCACAGGGCGGCGACAAACCCGCCACATTATCCTCTGTGGGATTATTGCCAGTGATCAATATCTGATAGAGAGGTTCAATCATCAATAGATGGTCTGGGTTCAATTTAAATCCTGGATCTGACATAGAGACCCCGCCAGCCTCTGTGTCAGATCCAGGATTTTCTGCCTGTTGGAGGAGTTCAAGTTTTTCCCTATTTGAGCCAATAAAAAAAGATTATTTTAGACATTATAAGAAACCATTCATGCACTAATAGAACAATCTTTTGTACTGTGGTGGTTTGCATGTGACAGTTTTCCAAATCAACTGCATAACTGATAAACTAGTATTCAGCTTCTTTACTTACGTGTACAAGTAACAAAAAATACTCAGTTACAAGTAAAATAGAAGTATTACCACCAAAATATATTTTAGGTATCAAATGTAAAAGTATTCATGTAGCAGTATGACTCATGTAAATATATTTTGTACACTATATTTGATTTTGATATGT
This sequence comes from Holacanthus passer, assembly GCA_025331565.1. Lineage (NCBI taxonomy): Eukaryota > Metazoa > Chordata > Actinopteri > Pomacanthidae > Holacanthus > Holacanthus passer. Next base: position 3,146,792 of record JAFREQ010000026.1, read on the forward strand.
TAAGCAGAATTTGAATATGTTTAATGCATTAGCTGGTTGAGATGGAGATATTAATTAAATACTGTTCAGTCAATAAGCATGCATCATATTGTACAAAGTAATTCTGTGTTTTGTTTGTATAGTCTTCTGTAACACTAGCAGCCAAATAAATGTAGTGCAGCAAAAATAAAATATTTCCTGCTGAATTATACCATTAAATAGAAATGAAAAAAGTACAAGTACCTCAAAAGTATTTGAGTCGATGTACACTTTGTCTCAGTAGAGCTTTATTCTAAAACAAGTAAAATACATTTAATTGACTGTGAGAAAATAGAGAGAAAATAATGTACAGAGAGCACAGTCTCCTTGTTTCTGATGACAGCATCAACCTCTGATCATGGCAACTAAACATGAGACAGAAAAATCAGCGTCTAGTTCAATAAGGTCTGAATGAAATCTGAATTTAAGGCTTCTTGTAATAAGTCAATCTCTGATACAATAAACACATAACTAGAAACTGGATGGTGTAGAGTGACATCTACTGGACCCACAAGTCTAGTTTCTGTAATACTGCACATCCTCATCTCACTCACATGAGCCGTCTTCGGTTTTTCAAACATCAACTACAATATAATGTGAACTGACAACATAAAATATAAATAAGGGCAACTTTGTCGAATAATTTTCAACAAAGACATAAAAATAATCTGCATTCAACGTCCATCTTACACTTCTAGATCCCATCCTGTTTCACAGATGTGATTTTGTGTTTGCTAAATGGACTTTGTAAGATAACAATAATCTGTGTTTCAGTTATAAAGAGCCCATGAGAGATGTAAAAGAAATATCATTTCCAGTAAGTCATCTGAGGAAGCCAATGAGTGAGCACATCTGCACAGCTGTGTGTGCTGAAAGTGCAGGAGTCAGAGCCAAAAGCAGAAACACACTGCAGGTCAGTTCTGAGCACCAGGGCTGTAGTCATGGCCGGCTCAGTCCAGTCCAAGACGAAGCGACGTCCCGACAGGAAAGACTCAGCCAGTTACTGCCTGTGACTTTGTCACGTTCACGCAACTAATTCATTCCAAAGTTATTTATATTTAAACATAAAGATTTGAGTTCAGCAGCTCAGCATTTTGTGATGCCACCTTCTCTTTGCATAGATATCAGAATATTTGTGGATGGGTTGAGGCGGGTCAGGACAGAGCTGAGTCATATTCAAATCAAAGTATATGAACAATATTTTAACTTCAGTGTTTTCAAAATAAAATATGATGAAGAAGGAGGGAGGAGTGCATCTTGTTTTTTCCCCCCACAACTCTTTCACTTTTTCTCTCCAATTCGTCTCAAGCAACAACACAAAACCAAACACAAAAATGTCCGAGAGGAGACGGAGTCGTCTCATGTACTACAGTCCTGCTGAAAGGTTCTCTAGCACTTTGGTAAAGGCAGAGGAGATGTTTATCAGGCCTGTATCAGTCAGGTGAGCAAATAAACTAACAGCTAAGAAAGACACAAAACATGACGTCTTTACATAAAACATACATTTTTATAATTAATCAAAGCCCATGCACAAGATATTCATAATATTTAAAGCAAAACATACAAATCTTAAACCTCTGACCTAGCTGCAGTTACAGACAATATAAAGAGTAAGAAAAAGACTCCAGCAAGCTTTCTGCGATGTGCCGGCTCGAGTCATTAGGAATAAAGCACATATGGTGATCCACATAATAAAAAATAATGCACATAATTTTGCAGAGGCACATGAGAGAAGTGCAGTAAGGAATGTGTAGGAAAGCCAGGATGGTTGAGGTCAGGGCTTTCTGCAACCCTCAAAGTGGGTTTTGTGGTTTAAATCAGTGTCTGTAGCCCTTTTATCCTTTTTTTTTCTCTATTTCCCATAAAATTTCTTGTTGAGCAGGAAAATGAGCAGGTTGACGTTGATGGTGGCCCGATCGAAGAGCTTCATCACCGCCACGCCTTCATACTGCAGCTGGAGGAGATCCTGAGGAACAAACACACAGAGAAAAGATCAGGCACGAGAAATCAATCACAACGTGTACCAATATCTTTCTATTTTAGCTCAAGAAAAAAGATATGAAAGAAATAATACCTGATATTCTAACTGTAATGTCTCCAAGTGCACGCCCATTAACTTGGCCTTCACATCAAAAACTCCAACAGTCTCTGATGGTGAAATCTCAAATATAACATTCTTGAACCTGCAAAGAGAAAAGAGTGAAAAAAGAGGGAAGAAACTGATCAATGAAAGTTTACTGGTCATTCAACTGTCATGAATTCAACTGAAACTGTTTAAACAAAGTAAACAAACTTTTTCGGAGGATTGATATGAATAGTGTTTAGATAAAGATTGAGAACAGTAGAAATCTGAGGGCATTATCAATGTTACCGCTTCAAAAATACACAAGCCAGAATCGCATCTTTCATGAGCGATCAGAACTCACTGGTTGGGCTGCAGGTCCTCTATCGCGATCAGCACGCCCTTCTCATGCAGGCGAGAGGCGGTGTACTTCTGCGACACCTGTTTACTCTTCTTGGCCTTGTTGTCACCTGGTTTCTTTGACAGCCTGAGAGGAGAGACAAAGACACAGGTACATAAAACAACATAAAACCATCTCTCATCTCAAGTCTCTATTTCAGACCTGAGGTGCATCATTCAGCATTTCACATTATTCTCAGAAATACTTGTGTGTAGCTTTTGTGGTAAAAGTGAAGGAGGAGAATCATTCTGATTATCACGCCTTGTGTCGTGTGGTCGTGTGTGTGGGTATCTCTCTGCAGCTAATCTCATATACTACTGGACCCATCAGCTTCATATATTTTGAATCTGCATGTACACACAAATCATCTGCCGCTACCCACAAACTGTTTCCTCCAGTTTAGAGTCATGGACAGTTCACTCCACCACTATCGGCCTCAGTGAGCTGTGATGCTTTAAAATGATTTCAAACTGTGTGAGCGTTCCAGGTGATTTCCTGTGTGCAGTAATGTCACTGCAGCAAATATCGTGAGACATTTTAGCAGCAAGACTGAAAACAGTAACTATGAAATTGACAGGACAGATGAAACGGAATTAAACTTTTAGCTCCTGAAGTAATTTTTTCAGGCAGCTCTGACGGAGCTCAGGATTCATCAGAAGGACGGCTGCTTTACTCCAGTTTGTATGAACCTGGACTGTGTGTGTGAGCTTTTGGATGTGTAGAGGAACACAGAACATTAACTAACATTAGATCCTGACTGATCCTGTTGGCGTGATGGGAGATTTAAACAATCAGTGAATGTTTGTGAATGTATGTGAGTTGATGACACAGGATAATTTCACCTCTCTTTAAAGGGAGGAGGACCTCCGGTGGTTTGGATCCTGGTCCTTGGTGCCCACAGAACTGGTTTTCTATCTAACCCGGCAGCAGCTGTGCTTAATTGCATTCTGCACTCCAGGAGTAAAACAGCCCCTGATTAGAGGTTCCAAATCAAAACCAGCAGGAGTCTGAGGATCAACACTGTGTCCCACTGCCTGTTAGAAGTGACCCAGTTCTGCACATGTGGCACAATTCAGAAATGTGCATTAAACAAGTGGAAAGGCAGACGAATGCCATATTAGTATATTAGTTTTGGGGCTGATTCATACTGTGTGTGGGAATAAGTCTGTTAGAAGCGACACATCCACTGATAAAGTTTAGATTTTTAATGAGACTCTGATTACAGCCTGTAATTTTCCCCTGTTTTTGAAAGCGAGGGGGGACTACAGGTTCCTCCCACCGCCCCGGCCCAGGAGATGTAAACACTTGCCTCAACCCCTGCTAACACTCCAGCATGAAATATGATTCCTGTCTTTATGTGCACCGTACAGATGCAGGGTAACTTTGTTAACAGGAAAGCTTTCTGTCTGCAGTCTAATCATGGATGCATGTGGGCTGTTTGGGGCCTAAACAGGATCCTATGGGACTCACCTTTAGAGGTGTGATAATAGTTTCACCTACACTACAGATCACGTGTTAGTGGAGACTGTTACGAGAAGACAGAAGTAAAACAGAGAAATGTGAGGTGTTATAAAAAGTAAAGGCCACTCACTTGCCCTTGCTGGCCAGGTTGTCCATGCACGTCTTGATATACTGATTGTAAGAGTCAATCTGAACGTTGAAAAAAGTGGTCTTGGAATTCAGGGCGGCGTTGGTCTGCTGAAGTCTCACCAGCTCGGCTTTCCGACGCTGACGATACCGCCTCTGATTCCTGATGTCCTGTAACACACACACATACACGCAATAAGACACGGAGGACACTTGTCTCAATTGTCCGATTCCAGAGATGATGTGGTCGTTTTTTTTACCTTGGCTATGTCGTTGATGAGGTCCTGGTAGCGGTTCCCGGGCTGAACCTTCCCCAGCTCTGCCAGCCTCTGCAGGTTGCTCTTGATCTTGTCCTTCTTGCCCTGCAGCGTCAGGCTGTCATCCACCACCGGTTTCACCTGCTTCATCTTCTCTGGAGTCTTGGCGTCTCTGATGGCCCTCCTCTGCATGGCACGCTGGTACTCTGCTTCCTGTCATCCAAGATGCATTATGGTCACTACACTTTCACTTACACAAGACTTCTATGAAAAGAGCTTTAATTTTTTTTCTCTCAGTGTCACATTTGAAAGGACATTTTTGATGTCTGTTTAAATTCACCAATACATAAACATATATTATGATAATTTGGAGCAGAAAAAAAGAGACTGTGATGAAGACAAATGTCAGCAGTAATCTGGTATTTAAATGGAATCATTAGTCATAATGTTATCTACTATTTCCCATTTCCCATAAACACAGCTGCTTCTGTTGGAAAGAGGATGTTGTCATAGGCACAAGTTGTAATTTTCTAAAATTCACTTAGCACTTAACATTAAGCAAATTTGAAAAGGAAGTGGAAGAGCCTCTTCCTGTTTTGTGCCATAAAGTAATCCAGTAGTTTGAAATCTGCAGTGCAGACAAAGCTACTGGTCGACTGTCTGGTAACTGTGGCTTCACATTTTAGATGTTCAGTACATAAACATACAGTGGAACCTGCAGGTGTTTTTAAACTGTGGGCAGTTCACCGAGAAGCTTCGTTGACCCTAAATCTTATGACTGACCTGTTCTGTGCTTGCTGTTGAGTCCAGGATCTCAGTCAGAGTCTCTCCAGGCTGGAACCTGATCACATCCACAATGAGCCTCTTGGTGCTGAAAAAACATTTAAGAAACGGTTATATTTTCTGAAACAACCACATTCATCTGCTTTGTCAGCCTTGAATCTCCCGTATGAACCTACTTGAGCAGGAGAGTCTTGGCGTCCATCTCAGCATTGGCCTCACCGGGGACGTCAAATTTGTTAGTGAGCGTGAGTGAAACTTCAGTTTTCCCCATCAGCTCTTTGTTTGGGTCGTCAGGAGGAAGAGGATTCTCACCTGAACGAGACAGAGATAATCAGATGAAGTAACACTGCGCTCAAAGGATCAGGTGATAATACAAGAATCAAAGGGAATTTAAAAATTACCAGATTATTAAGGGTACGCTTTAAAAATGCATTGCTTTATTTAACATTTTTCAAGTTTAATGCGATCACAAAATATAATCAAAGCTACAAATGAAAACTTTGAATCAAAAAGTGTCAACATGCCCATAGATAAATGTTAGAACAGGGAAAGAAAAAACACACGATGAATTAGTTCAATTCTTTTAACGGCTGATTTTTGCTGGACTGGAAACACACTTGTCCGCCTCGCTCCACTCACCGATGAGAGACTCTACGGTGGGAACCTCGCCCAGGTCCTCGAGCAGCTCGTGGATGGGGTCGTTGTGCTCGGGAGCAATGGCGTCCTGATGGTCCAGCAGCAGCTAAAATAGAAGCGCAGTATGTTAGTGTAGAAGACAAAAACATCTGAAAACTGACAGGAATATGGAACCTCAGGATGCAGAGAAGAGCGATGTGAGACAGAAAGAGCAAACGTGAGGCGGTTCAACTCACTGTGTGAGTGTTGATAATCTCTCCAATGGAGATGTAGATGACGGGTTTGGTGACGGTGACCAAGTCAGAATATTGATCCACGTTGAACTTATCTTCAAGTGAGGGAACGTCACATGCTGCCAGGAAGAAACGCCTGTGATGGAAGATGGAAGGATAAAGTCAGAGGAGCCACGAAAAGAGCTTCAACAACAAAGAGAAGACGAGAGGAGCTTCATATTTCTATAACACTGAGCATCAGACCTGAACTTCTGATAGGAAGCACTCAGATATTCATTGATGGGATTGAGGTGGGCGTTGTCTCCCAGAAACATCTTATTGGAGGCGGCGTGCTGCAGCATCTTGGCGACTGAGCCCAGGTTTCGCCGCTGCTCGGTGGTCAGCTGACCCCCCGCCGACACCTCAATGATGTCAAAGGCATCGGGTGCAACGATGGCCGGGTTCATGTAGCGGTAATACAAGAGGTTCCCCACGATCTGAAAAGTCAAATTCAAATGACTCAATCAGTGAAAATGATTACGATCAGAAAATGTGACATATGTCTCATGCTTTCTGAGCCCTTGTTTAGGATGAAAATATTACCAGAGGAAGTCGCAGAGAGAGGCTGCAGCTGGATGGCAAGGTGGTGAGAGCAGCAGCAGGAAAAGAGAGAAGAGGAAAGAGAAACGTAAGAAACAGGGAAAGGAGAGCCAGGCAGAAGATGAGAGGCCGCTTTCAATGAGGAAGCCAGAGATGAGCAGCTATGGTTGTCCAGCTCACCAGGATTAAAGGGTCAGTTCACCCAGTTCTCAACAGAACTTCCACAGTTTCATACTTTGACTGTATGAAGAGGACGTGGTGGTCGAAGGTTGTGGCTCACAAAAACATTTTAAGCACCAGAAATGACATTCGTCTCTATTGTACTGGGGTACAACTGTGCTACATGGGAAATGTTTTGTGATTTGGATGAAGTGACCCTTTAAAGATAGTGGAGCATCAAAAGGTGTTTTCAGATCAGAGAAACGTGTGTCCCTCTGTGTCCACGCTGCAAGAACTGGAAATGATCTTAGTTCTTAAAACTCTAGTGTAATGGACTTATACTTCACAGTCGGTGTTCCACCAGCACAAGAGGAACCTCGAGTGAAGTAAGTGTACGTTGATGATTTGAACACCGGCAAGTGCCATTTTTAAAAAATAGGGTAAAATATTATCTGTGTTATAGCTTTAAAAAAATGAAACAAAATATGGACCGACAAGGAAGTCAAGGATTTATCAGCTGTATAGTTGAAACGCAAAGCAATTTGATTCGCACAGAAGTGACGTAGCTGTATCACTCCCCTACCAGCTGATGTCACTCCAAGAGAAAAAAAGCCCTCGAAGGCATGTAGTTCTCCTCTCAGACTCTCCAGAAGTGTTTTGGTCTCAAAACGCTCAACAGCCAACCAATCAAAGAATCAAACCTTGAGCAGCTCATCCTCTGTGGCATCTGGGAACTTCTCATGCAGAGTGTCCTTCAGAACCTTGGAGATGAAACGCATCCCGTATCTGACAGAGACAGTGGGAGAGAGACGAGGTCAGGCAGGAAAAAAAGCAGCCGACTTACGTCTGTAAAAATGTGATCGACGCAGACAGTGAAGCCGTGAGCGAGGAACGTACGGTATTTTATCCACCGAGACGACTATGGCCGACAGGAACTTGTCGGTGATCGTCTTCATGTTCTTGATGGAGGCTTCCAGTCTCGTCCTCACCTCCTCGTGAGCCATAGCCTGCTCTGGAGTCACGTCGTAAGGCAGCTTACTGTTGAGGACGGGGGAGGAAGAGGAGAGGAGGAGAGAGAGAAGGAGAAAAGGAGGAACCATCAATGTTGATATTAACCTCTGAAGCCTGTTTTTTTTACTAGTGTGCTGTAGTCATACTGTCTTCACTGCAAAAGACCCGTCGACAAACAAGCAATATATTCAATCAGGTCAGCAATAAAGACTTGGGAAGATTCTTGAAACGAGCACAAAAATCAGTCACTCCTCAATCAATACAGAAGTATTTTAGATATAAACAAAGAAATCCATAAATTCAAGATAAGGTGCCTGAACCTGGTTTGTGTTGATTTTAAATCTAATCTACAACAATACGAAATGTGTTTTTGTCTAATCTAAATAAGTAGTACACCAACAAGTTTCCTTTTAAAATGGTTTGTGATCCAGTAAGTGTGATAACCAGGCAACCCTTTTTCTGTTATCCTACTTTCCAGCTCTAGACTGAATATCTCACTAGGAAAACTGAAGGCCAGCTACTTAGAAAAATGTAATGAAACAAAAGCAAATGGTGCTTGAGTTTTTAACACTGACTGAAGAAAACAACCCTAAATGAAGCTGTACGACTTGCTTGATGCGTTGCTTGATAATTAAAGCACAGTAAAATTTAAACAGTAGACGCCTTCACAGGCAGCAGTTCTGCTCCAGCTCACCTGGCCTCTCCGGTCTGCGTCTCCATCTGGTTGACCCAGCTCTTATAGATGTCCACCGGGTCCGTCTTGATGTTTAGCGTTTTGTCCTCCATGATCTCCTTGACGACCGGTGCCAGGATCTGCCGCAGCGCGTTCTGTCCTCGAGCACCTCGGTGGAAACTCACCACCATCTTGATGACCGTGGGGTTTCCTGTGACGATCTCCTTCATCTGGTCCACTTTCGACCTGCGGACGGTTGTTAAAGGCAACATTTCAGTGTGCAGTCAAGAACAAGGCCTCATCTGATTCAAACCTGTGGTCTGTAATGATGATTGATTGGCTTTCAGTCTCACTTGATCTCCTCCTGCAGGGCAGTTTTGAAGAGCTTGAGCAGCAGGTACTCCTCTCTCTGGTTGGAGGCGTAGTTATACAGGGTGAAGATGACAGAGTCCATGAACTTTGTGGATTTATTCTGTGGCATCTGGAAGATAAGCTTGGCGAGATACGTCGGGTTGGTCTGAAAGGAAGCAGAAATTTGGTTAAATAACATTAGAGAGGTATCGACAGCTGCAGGAGCCAGTATCTCCAACTTTATGACTCTGTTGTTCATCTATTAGTAAAGTGCTTTCTAGCAAAGTGATCAGCAGCAAAACAGAGCTCCTGATTAAAAACACAGAGACCAGGCAAAGAACAGAGATGTATTGCAATGTTACCTGTAACAGGTAAAAGAGGAACTGGTAGGCTTCCAGTTTGACCCTCTTCTCCTTGCTGAGGGCCTTCAGGCCTCCCCTCTGCTTGTTCATCATCATCATGTTGGACAGCTGGCCCTTGTTCTTCTTGGTCAGCTTCTTGCTGTGGGACACCACCTCCTGCAGGGTGATCTTGTTCTTCACCAGCAGGCCGATCTTGATGTCCATCAGGTTCAGGTCGTTCTCCAGCTGCTGGTTGGAGCGGATGTTGGTGACCACCTCCTCGCGGAGCCGCATCAGTTCCAGCTCCTCCTGGAAGTCCTGGTCGCTGTGGTCCAGCAGGTGGACGAACTTCCTCACCACCGCCATCGGAGGGTCGTCAGCGTTGACTGTGTGAGGACATTTTGAGAGTCAAGCCACCACCAAAACTGGAGACCAACTCAAAGCGTAAAAACATTCTGTTTGATCACCCTTGTTGGGATCCTACTCACTCAGCGTCTTGTAGTCATCTCTGGCCTTGTTGGCTCTAATGAAAGCCTGAATCTTCACCACATCATTGATCTGCAGGATAAAACAGCAATCACTTGGCTGATCAATAGTCTTCATTAGAAACAAAGGAATCCGCTGTGAGTCGGAGTGGAAACGACTTCACACATGCTAAATGAGCCCTCTGCCTCCCTCAAACCCCACAGGGCGCAGAGTAAATGTCAGCAGACGTGTCAGGGGAAATTTATGCGCAGTGATTTAAGGCTTTTATTAGATAACAGTGCAATTTGTTTACTCTGAACCCTCAATTTGGTGACAGAAAATTTACAACGCCTTGTGTTTCAAATTGTCCAAAACTCAATTTGCAGCCAATTTTATGTCACAAGGTTTTAGGCTACTAATACTCACGTGATCTCGGAAGTACTTTAGGCGATCCTTATATTTCTTGCGAGCTTGGTGCATCCGAACCATGGCTTGGATCTGAGGAGGACAGAAACAAACCTCTTAGTCTTAACTGCATTTACATGACTGATAATAATACTGAGATAATATTGCAAAGTAATTTTACCTTGACAGCCTCGTCGCTGTGGTCTTTCAGATACTGCTTACGATCTTTGAACTTCTTCCTCTGTTTGTGGCCTTTCCAGTGGGCCTGAGAAGAACAGATTGAGAATATAATGAGTCCTGATAGCAGACAGATGTTTCTATATTTATATACTCAGGATGATTGTCGTACACGTCTATCTCACCTGTATGCATGTGACAGCTGGGTCTTGGGATTTCAGGAAGTTCATCCGCTCCTTCAGGCCATTCCTCACCAGGTAGCCGCGGCAGCGAGCTTGCAGCTTGGCAATTAGAGTCTCGTTGGCGAGCCAGAGCTGCTCTCGATTGTAGGCCGTCGTTACCCCAGAAACCACCGACTGACAGCCAGAACGAAACCAGTTTAATGCCGTGTTAAAAAACTACAGCCATGCAGCGCAGCACAGGAGCAGTGACCTACCTGGATGTCCTCCTTGTTGAGCTGGGAGTTGTTCTGCAGGAAGCCCTCCGGCTCCACCCAGGTGCCCTCCTTGGTGTTCAGGTTATAGTAGTAGTTGTGTCCTCCCTTCACCCAGTGTTTCACCCATTCACTGCCATTATCACCTGCACCGACAGCATTACAACATGATGGAGGCAGCAATTAGCGAGAAGCATGTATTTCAGTAATGCAGTGCAGCAAGTAAAGACCGTCACAGTTTGGAATATAATTTTTAATCACAATATTTTGGATGCACAAATGCAAATGATTGCATTCTGTGTTTTATGTACACTCAACAGTGTTCAAGCTTTTTTTGGATCATGGTTGTACGTTATCGAAAGGCACAGCAACTGTCACCTTTCTGATGGCATTACAGTCACCAAGTTAAAAAAACACATAAATAAATACATTTGTCATTCTCCTTATTTGTCCCTGAATTTTGTCCTCACCTTCTGTCTTCTTCTTGTCCTTGATCTTGGCCAGGTCATCCTGGTAGGTCTGGGCACACTCAGAGGTGACACCATACAGTCCTGCCCCGGGGTTACGCAGAGCAGCCAAGGTCTGAGCTGGATCTCCGGTGTCCACCGCCTCGTTGATGGCCTGGATGGACTGCGAGACTGTGGACGCAAACACAAACATCAGCCTTTGCTGCTCTTCACACCATCCTCACATTTTCTGCAGACTTGTACATAAAACATTAAAATGAAATGAGTGTGTGCTCTTACACTGTAAGGCCTCCCGTGTGTCCTGGTTAGCCTTCAGAATGGCGTCCTGGATCTCGTCCAGCCACAGCACAGCAGACGGGTCCTGGGTCTCCTGGAAGGACACGGGAAAATATGTTCAGACACAAACAGCGCACAGCAAGCGCACACACACACACACACACACACACACACCTTCTGTCCTCTAACTGGTGGACTCATGGTCGGTCTATGTTTCCTCCTCCAGGTTTACACCAAAGCTACACAGTTATTTCAAAATTCATTCAAAATCAAAATGAAAGACAAAATACAGCAAAGAACTAGTAGAATGTGAATTCAACTTCAAATTCTATCAAAGACCTGAAAAAATAAACACGTCTCTATCTGTGTATAAATAAATGATGCTTTTTAAGAGTATGATTGTTGTCAGCAGAGTTTGGTTTGGTTTGTTAACACTGTAACATATTACTTGAATTGAACTTTTCAGACTGTTAGAGCTGGAACAATAACGTCTTGGTCTCTGAGTTTTAACACCAGCCTCTGTCAGGATGAAGACGGCCTGTATTTCCCCCGCTGCTGGCTAAAACAGAAATAGCCAAATATTCAGCATGAACAGCACAAGACCGAGTGAGATAACTGCTTCATTAGGAGCCTTTCTGCACTTGTGAACGTGGTTAATTTAATAGCAAATGCATCCGTTGTCCTTGTGTGCAGCTTCTGTCTCTTGTTGACTCATTTTAATTCCATTTTTAAAAATCTACAGGAGCACGTTTCACAAATCCTCAGTCAGTTTTCATATAAACCAGAGTCCTACAGTTGCTGTATGATAACTACAGTCTGTTGCTTTTTCGGGTTTAAGATTCCAGTGTGTTCAAAATACAACACATCAAACTGTGTCTACTGTTGATGATGTCTCTGTGTCTGTGATGGATATTTTAAACCATCAACTGCTCCTGCAGCTGCTGGAACTAAGCAGACTTGCTGTCACACCGACTACATTTGTCCATTTATCCTTAGAAAGAGAGGAACACCACAAACAGAGCTAAGAATGCAAGAAATGTCACCGACAGATGTTTCCTCTTAACAGCGTAAAGTGCTTCAGCGTGGACTTTTCCTTTATGTCACTTGATTCCATTGGCTCACCACACAGACCACACCATTACTGAGTCCAAGGAACTGTAGTTACACCTAACCACATCCAGATGGCGCACTCTGTCTCTGTATAAAGTGCTGCAGCTGCTGCTTGGTTTCGGCCTCGTCCTCCGTGTGTCCCGCCCCTTCATGCAGCGCTTCAGGCTAGATGAGAGGAGGTGTGTGTGTGTGTGTGTGTGTGTGTGTGTGTGTGAAAGAAGTGGGCGGGTAACACTGATACCTGATCTTGAAGATTTCTTATGCAGGGGGAGGGGGTGGGGGTGGCAGCTAACATCTGCAACAGCGTGCACCAGGAGTCGAATGAGCTCCATCTTTATAGTAAACAGAGCCGTACCTGGGCGAGCGCTGATTAGTGTTTGTATGTTTGCACTCGGAGCTCTAATTGGTGTTTGTACTGAAGGTGTTGAGTCACTGCAGCTGGCAGGAGGCGCTAGACAGGGTGTGGTGCCAGAGTGGGCCGGGGACTGGAGGAGGACTTGGGCGTAGCTTCGTGTGCTTCATCACATGTTACAAGCACATCATGGAAATAGAGGAAGTGAAAGCTGGGGGGGTTGGGCAGTTCATAATTCATCTTTCTAAACGTTTCCTCTGCACAGCACCCTATTTTTTTACTTCCTTAGAAAGCATGAGCTCATTCATGTGTCTTTAGGCACAAAGTGTGGGAAGCTTGAAAACACAGAACAAAGCACACGATTCGACTGAAACCTGAACAGTTGTGATTGTTGCAGTTACAAAGTGAAGTGATAAGCATCTGAAGAGACGAACTGTAGTGGACTATATTCAGCTTGTTAGTCAGTGGAGTCTGGGCAGGACTTCCTGCTGTTTATCTAGGCACGGCCCTCAGCTTCTGCCCGACTGTCTTCCTGACTAACTCTTCTAACGCTGCAGAGTTAATGAGGCGACACCAACAAGCCAGTTACAAATTGAACCGCAGGCGCAATAACAAGATTTGTTGTTTCTTCATCTCCAAACTCGTCCGACCTCAGATCACCTGGAAACACCCCTCTCACAGCGTCACAGTGTCGGGGTCTCTCTCCTCAGTCTCCTCTGAGCCGCCGCCGACCTTCTGATCGTTCCCTCTCAGCAGGACAATATCTCATCAACACCGACCCTTTGAATCCCAACAGGAAGCTCACGCCGCTCTAACAACCCTCAAGTCTTTAGCTCATCACCTCAAACAGACACACTCGCCAATCAACAACCTGAGGACGGGGGGTGTGTGTGTGTGTGTGTGTGTGTGTGTGTGTGTGTGTGTGTGTGTGTGTGCCCATGGCCCATTTAACACAGCGGTCAGCTTTCTGTCCTTTTATGGAAGCAAATGACTGAGGCTTGTTATTTCCTATGCCTGTGAAATCGGCAGGAAAATAGTTTGGCTTCTTTTTCCTCTCCTTTTTTTTTTGGCTTCTAATATTTTTTCAGGGTCCCGTTACGAAAGTGTGACAAGTTCCCACATGATATATTCAAGGCTTTAGATGTAACCGATGCCTGTTGACATTTGAAACAACGTGGGCAGTGACCAAGTATTGTCCGACCCTGATAAGAGACTTCCTTTATCTGTATTTACACAGAATAAAAACAGACTCGGTACTAAAATGGAAACGCTGAGAACTGTTCTATTTACAGATCTTGTTCTAAAGCAGTTTTGAGTAATAAGTTAATGTTTGTGAGGAATTTTCACCTCCTCTGTGGTAAAACCCAGCTCCTACAGTCTGACCTCCCCAGCAGCCCTGGTGACCTTTGCTTCTCCTACGACAGGAAGACAACCCAAACTTGGCCGTCTTCCTGCAACATCACATGCAAATAAGCTGCACAGACGCAGACGTACAAGAGCTGCTTTCATCAGCTCGCCTCACGCAAGCAACGATAACAAAGGCAAATGAGTCAGACAGAGAACTGATGAAGCGCTTTCGAGCAAGACGGAGCTTCTGTTCAGTGTGTCTCCTTCTCTGGACTCAGAGATGCACATGTGAAGGCAAGAAGAGTTACCGAAACAGAAAAGATTGGCCAAACCTCAAAGAACTGAAACAGCAGAGAGAGCGAGGAGACGCAGGCTGACAGGTCACATACAGACATATAGGACAGGAAGTGACTGGGGGGAAAACATGATCACACCATGACATCAGCAGTCTGGCGGTGTCATGAGGTGCTCAGAGGCCTGAGTCACATGAAGCCATCTGCAACCAGGATGGGATCCCACAAAAATACATCTATACAGCGTTTAGGTATTACAAAGACTTAATACATGAATTTTCAGCATCTATATATATCAAAATAGAGCAAATGCTTAAACTGAAACAAAACACTGCCTGTTCTACTTGGGGACACACCTTTGCAAAAGCTCTTCAGTTGAGGGAGAATTACTAATGTGCAAGAGAAAATACTAACTGTAATTCAGATGAGTGAACTCTAACCAACTTGCTGGACCAGTATTTTAGAGGCACATGAAAAATCTGAGTTCTTATCCAGCAGCTTGCTGCCTGAACTAGAACAAATATTGAACCTCGAACAGCTGCACATTTTTGGCCCCGTGCAGCAGGAAACTGGGCCACTTTTTTTTTTACACTTACAAAAACAACAGCTTGAGTAACTACATTGATTGACTAAAATATATGCATCGTATGCCGGGTCATACTGTACACAGCCCTGACAACGTTCAACAGTGTGAGCTGCTGTCAAGAGGCTGCATGTAACTGTAGCCAGGTGCTGTTTGCATTAAGTGTTTGCATAATGCTCACCTGAACACAAGATACACATGAAAAAGCAAATTACAAAAGGAGAGAGCAGGACACCGACTCAGCAGGCGGGGTAAACCATCTATAGACCTGAGCATCTGTTTTCTGCGTCCACCTCTCCACAGCAGCTGTTGTGTGCTGTGTGTTTGTCTTACGTGAGCCTTCTCCCTGCGGGCCTCCAGCAGCTTATCGTGGTAGTGCTGAGCCACAGACGGGTCCACGTCCGTGAGCTTGGCCGAGGGGCTCTGCAGCATGGCCAGGGTCTTCATGGGATCCCCTTCATCCAGGGCCTCGTTGATCAGGCCGATGGCGGCGATACCTGCACGTACACGAGCAGACGTACAGAGAGAGCAATGAAAACTCTGAGAGGCTATGATGACCGTCTAATATGGGAGGATGCTGGAAGACATTTGGGGAAAAATGGATGCCGTCTCTCACGCTCATGCTCCTCCTGCACAGTCAGGTTGACCTGGTCGACACAGGCCTGGATGTCGTTCCAGGTCAGATAGTCGCAGCCCTCCTCTCTGGCTGCCGCCTTAAGACGCATCAGTTCATCCATGTACCTGAGGAACACACAGGTCGGGAGCCACGTCAACATCCCGCTCAGGTCAATTCGAGAAACACACAGAAAGCTCATCGTGTCACTGAGTCCTGTGTGTGTGTGTGCGCGCTCACCTCTGTGCATATTCGTCCTCCACGTTACTGAGTCCGGTGACGGGGCTGGACAGCTGTTTCCAGAGGGCGGCTCGGTCTCCGACGTCCATCGCCTCGTTCATCAGCACCACCGATGACAGCATCTCCACGGCAACAAGCAGCTCGGGGTGGGAGCGAGCCCTGCGGGACACAGGACACAAATTTACCTCATATGTCAAACTGTCGGACTACCAGGGGCAAACGATACGTTGACAGTGTCTTGATTTGTTGTTCGACGGTGCGTATGACAAAAGCTGCTACGATGAGTCGATTCAGCTATTAGTCAATCGAAAAAAATGTGTTGCCAACTATTCTGAAAATAAGTGAATAATTTCAGTTATTCTTCGAGCTCTGGATCTTTTTAAATGTAAAGATTTGCTGCTGCTGGGGATTAAAAAAAAGGTTTGGATTGTGGGTTGGACAAAAGGAGCAATCTGAAGATGTCACCTTGGGTTCTGGAGAATTATGAAGAGCATTTTGCACAATTTTTTGACATTTTATAGACTAAATAATCCAGATAATGGTGATAACTAGATGATCAAAAAATAGCTGCAGCCCTAATTATGACAGATAGAGGTTGCATAGTTTTAAAAGCTGCACAACTGTTATGCACAGGAAGTCTCAGATGGAGACTGTCTTGTAAAATAATGTCCATGGCTTCTTTCCATTATTGACTCATTGTTTTAGTCTATAAGGTCATAAAATAGTCATAAAAAAGCCCATCAACAGTTCGCAGAGCCCCAGGTGATGTCTTCACGTCTCACTGAACATCAGAATTGATCAGGATTAATGTTCTGTTGATCGTCCAATCACAACTGTTCCAGCATTGTGATAAAAAGCTGACAAAGTAAATGTATTAGTTAAATTAAATATGTATGTTATCATTTGGAAAATTAGGCAAGACGTTGCTGAGTGTTTTGATTTCACTGTGTCTTGAAGTCTTATCAGGTGAACATAAAGTAAACTCTCCTATCAACAGACAGGGCTGGTCTTCCATATCACAGCTGCAGGAAAACAGAGTGTACAAACGTCAGCGTGGTACTGACTGACAACGAGGTGAGTTTTCATTTCAGGTCAACTGATTCTGGAATTTTGCCTCAAAGCCACACGATCACATGTTTCTCCTGGTGAAGGAAGTGATGGTGCAGGTGTGGGCTCTACGTGCGCGCTCTCATCACGTGTGTTGTTCGCGGCTACCTCCGGGCTTTGCTGCTGCAGACTGGCCAGCTCTCTCTGGTAGAGGTCTGCAGCGCTGGGGTAGACTTCAGGCAGCTGAGCGTCCGGGTTCATCAGCTCCTCCACCGTCTTCTCTGGCACGCCCGCCCTGATGGCCGCGTTGATGCGCTCCACTGCCTTCAGCACTACACACACGCAGAAAATTAACATTCATGGTTGAATTATGAGAAATTGTGAGACTTTGTTAAAATGCGTTCTGTGCGTACTCTTCATGTAGCCTTCTGCAATCTCATTGGCCACGTCCACGCCGCCCTGCAACTCATCCTTCGTCAGTGCTTCTCCTGGTGACCCCTAACAAAGAAGAAACCAATGTAAGATCATAATGAGGATCAGACTTTTCTCCTACTTCTTGACATAAACGCTGAGCTTCAGTCTGCTCCTACCTGCTCTTTACCCTCTCGTTCAGCCTGCAGCTGTTTGAGGTACCAGCCTTTGTTCTGGGCCTGCAGGTTCTGGATGCCCATGGCTTTAAGGGCCTCATATAACTTATCCTCGTCGCCGCTCAGCAACGCCTGCTCGGCCGCGCTCAAGGCGCTGCTCACTGCAGGAGAGAGGTTGACATTTCACTGCTGTATCGTGGAAACCGAGACAAATGAACAAATCGTGTGTGTTCGGGTGACTCACCGTTGACCTTGTTGACGTTGCCCTGGATTTCAGCCTGGGTGAGAAGCTCGTCGTACACGTCTCTCTCTGCGTCGGCGTTCTCCATTTGCTGTTGGAGCGGCAACAGTTAGGAAAATACAACAGCATTAAGCACCACACATCCGTCCTACATGACACCAGAGCGAAGTCAATTTCTTTCCAGAGGGCACTTTCGTTCTCTCGTTCTGATATTTGCCGTAATTTTGGTCATTTATTTGCTTCACCTATTGGCAAACTTTTTACATTTCAAATCATAGCACATCACACGTCCTACATTTATTACTCACTCGAGGAAATAGCTGGTAAATCTGTCAAAAGAGGACGGAGTGCTTTTATTCCCCTCTCTGTCTCCGTCAGTCCATCTTCCAGCCACGACTCTTTACTGTCATGGTTGTCTGAATTTCCTTTGCCTGAGTGGTTTATGTGGCTCTAGCATGTTAGTTCTTCTGCTTCAGGCTGCATGTTCAATTATTTTCTAATCAAAAAGGGGACTAGTTTTAATTATATATGGGCTTTTTATGGCCTGTGAAGGATAATGTGCCCCAGGCCACCTGAAGCCAGAGCACAGCTTCCACCGAACGCTGTCTGTGATCTGCTGTCGTTTCGTACCCGTTTGCGTGAGTTGGCCACCTTCTCTCCTTTGGCCTGGTACAGCGTGTCGTGGTACTGACGAGCAGAACCGGCATCCAGGTTGACCAGCATGGCGTTGGGGTTCTGCATGGCGGCCAGCGTGCCCTCCGGTACGCCGTGGTCGATGGCGTCGTTGATGGCGATCACGGCAGCGTGTACTGAGGAGGGAAGAGGAGACGGTGAGGAGCTGGCTGCAAGTGAACTTTGGGGGCTTTTATCTGTTTAATATCAATTAATCAGTATTGTATCTTATTGTACTCTATTTCCAAAAATGTCTAACTTTTCTTTTAAATACCATCAACAAATATTTTATCTTGTGATATAAAAATAGATTCTTCAGAAAAATTCATCAGCACCCACATACACTCAGCTGGATGCAGTTAGCCCTCTGAAATAAGCTTTTCTTTTATCAATGTACCTTCAAAGTCTACAGACAAAGTAGAGCTGAAGCAATTATCTTGGGAATTTGAGGCGAATCAGTGTTTTTGTGTGTTGAACAAAGACAAAAACAACTTTGATAATTTAAGATGTGAGAAGAAGAAATTGCGTCTTGTCTGGTCATTGTGATAAAAATCATATGAATAAAACTTTATTATAGACTGTGTTCATAGAATTGAATAGATTCAGTGAGATGAACACTGACCATCATAAACAAAACTTTGTAAAAAAAAAAAAGACAAAAAAACAGAATAGAAACAGACTATCTTAGGTAACCAGTTGACAAATCCAAATCCGAATTTAAACGACCTCCAGAGAGTTGAGTTTGTGTCTGTTTCATTATGAAAGCATGAGTCAACTTCACTACATAATCTACAGCCATGAGATCCCGCCCCCTCCCCTTGACATCTGAGCCCCCCTCACATGCAGCTTCATCCACCGAGAGCTCATTGGCCAGGATCCCGCCAATCTTGCTGAAGGCGGGCATCTGGATGCCATACTTTTCCAGCTCGCTCTTCATGTTGTTGATCTCCTCCTCTGGGAGAGAAGACAGAGCAGAAGGAACACATCAATGGACGGAGGTGAAAAAACAAAGTGGGAGGAGTGGGAGCAGACGGGGGGCCGGGTTAGAGAACACTGTGGAGACACACTGTTCCTGGCTCCTGTGTGATAATCAGATTTTGAACGGGAACTGAACTGACAGGAAAAGCCCTCACAATTACTAATGACTTTCACATTGCACAAAGCTGTGTGCTCCTCCTCTCACTGCTGTTTTCAGCGTGCAGACAAATTCAGCACTATTCACACTTCACGTTAACTTTGGCAACACGCTGACGTTTGTAATACTCTGGATTTAAGATGACATAATTGGGTTAACGGGGACAGAACGAGGAAAGCAGATGGACAGACTCATGCTCACACTCTCACCAGTGAAATCGACTTTTCCATACAGATCCTGGATCTGAGGGGCCAGGCCGAGCTTGAACAGGTACAGACTGTAACAGAGGACACAGACACAATAAATAAAGAAACCGAGTGCGTCAGTGGCAGAGCTGAAACGTCACAGAAAGAAAAAGACAAAAGACTATTCATGCAGGGTCTTTGTGCTCAGGGACATGTTGTTGTCTTCTATACTACAATTTCAGTACAAACTATTAACCAACATAAATGGAGAGGAGTAAGAACAAATATCAGGATGCAACTATGTCATTTCAGGGCTAAGAGACAGATGTCGCACGATGCTGCTACTTGTGTCACTTTTCTTAGATTAAAAGCTAACAGACATTAAGATGTGTTTCTTGTTAAAAGTGTCAGATCGGATGTGGACAAGAGGTCGCAAAGGTAACTTCAGTTTGAAGGAGATGAAGGAGGCAGAGAAGAAGCTTCAGCAGCAGATTTGATTTGAGTCAGTACATCACGTCTTCACCTGAATTCCAGACATTAAGTGAAATATGTTTTGCTTGATCATATTACTGCTGCACATCTGTCCAACACCAAACCACTTGTTGTCGTCCAACTTTTTGAGATAAAAACCTGCAATTCTGTCAAATTATGGTGTCGCAACGTCACTAAATCATGTCAGTTGCTGTTTAACTGAATCAGTTGGTGGGCAAACTTCTGCAGCAGCTGGGTTTTTACTGGTGTGTGTTCGGGTCGGTCACGCAACCTGGAACACGAGCACATACAAGCACACAGGCCTCTGCGTCTACTTTACCTGAGGAGGAATGCTCCATTAAAACGCACCGCTCCATACCTTGTACCGCCAAATGCCTTTCTGCTGAAAAACGGCACTGTTCACCTCATAAAAATGTCAGACTTGAAACATGCTCAGACCACAGGGTACACACAGCTTCTCCAGAGAGCCGGAGCCGCTCCAGCTCGCACAGTCCAACAAACGAGGAATTCATTGTGCAACATAATTTCTAAAACAAACATTCAAAACACAATATCTGTTTGTTGACCCCAACAGTGTTTTTAATGGTTTTCAGTTGGCTAAACAAATCAGAAGCAGAAGAATCTAAACCGCGGTCTGATTCTGTTTAACCAACAATGGCCTCATTGTGCAGACACACACGAGAGAAAGGAGAGCGGGCCGAGTACCTGAGGGCGTGGATGCAGTAGATGCAGCGCGGCATGTTCTTTCTGTCATATATGTCTGTGGTTTCAGGGTAGAAGATCTGAAACAGACGAGGACAATAAGTCAGTGAGAGCAGCTCCTTCAGGTCCATGGCAGCACGCCGCGTGTCGCAGCATGTATGCAGGAGTCATTCAGGACGTGAGCACAGTCGGGGGGTTACACAATGTAAATGTGCATTCACACGCCCTGGTGTTGTCTCTGTGGTGCAGCTGAAATGGAAGTTTTGAAGCAGCTACTTATATTTTCTGCTGCAGCTGCCAACTGCTGGTATTTGGGCTGATATTCAACGTTTTTTCATGGCAGCTCAGCGACAAGTATTCAGAGTTTCCCCAGAGTCGACGGTGGAAAGTTCTCCGAAAAGCACTTTTACTATAATAGGCCACTGTTTGCTCCTTTTAAAGGATCATTTCAACAAACTAACTACAAACATGCACAGTTTATGAATCTACTGATTTTCTCCCCTCCAGGGAGCCGCCGGCTTCAGGTCATTTCTCCACAGTATGACAATCAACAATACACAAATACAAAAAGCATTAAATACTCTTTTCTTCTTACAGCAAAACGCCACTATTCAAGATTTTAACTGGCTGCTGATCAGCAATTTTGACATTAAAATGAAAGAGCAAAATGTTTTATAATGTCCATGAAGAATGGTTGGTTGCACATTCTCCATCACAGCTTCATCACTGTGTGACAAGAACTTACTGGATCTCAAGCAGATTTAGAGACTCTGCAAGTTTATTTTCATACTGTGTTGAAATGAACTGGCACCAATTGACGCCTTGAAGGTAAGAAATCAATCTAAAGCCAATATAATTCAATAATGTTTACTTCTAATGACTTAAATCATGCAAAACCAATATGGTCCTTCAAGGTGAGGAGACCTGTAGAACAAGTGGCTGAAATTAATTTACAGAAAAGCACATTGAACAAATGAATAAATACAAAAACTTGAAGGTAAAATGTTTCTAAAGAAGCTGATACTTTATTTCTGTTTTCCTGTCCAGGGAGGTCAGAGAGGCTGATAATTAACACAGTAAAGTTAACACTCCTCTGACTCTGACTGTATTTGTAGCTATGTTTGCGTGTGTCAGACAGTATAGCTGTGTGTGTGTGTGTGTGTGTGTGTGTGTGTGTGCTCACCTTCGGCAGTCCCTTCTCTGACATGGCGTTGAGCCACTGGATGACGTTGTCAGTGTGTCTGAAATGGAGACCGGTCGCCTGTGAGACAGAAACAAGATGTGAGACACAACAGTCCCGACTCAGACTCGAGTCCAACCTCGTTCACAGCAACAGCAAACAAACCGAGGCCTCGTTCAACCGGCGGCTTCAGGGTCACTGTCACACACTGGACTTCAAAGAGAACACATCAGTGAAGACTAAATGTTTGTCGAACCACAAATATCTCATAATTACACCTCAGACCAAAATGATGGAGATTAAAAAGTTCCTCTTTTTCAGCTCCATTAAAGGAAGAAAAGTGTTTTGTGACTTTTGACTTCAAACACGTCGGCGTGGAGCCTGAACTCTTCAGAGCCTTCGACTGACTTAGTAACTGACAAGTAACATAAAGACTGCAGGCTGGTCCGTCCCGAGCGGGACAACTCGACAAAGTGTGGCCCTTCATGGTTCCAAGAGGACAATCTCCAGGTTTGGTCTTTAACTGGAAAACTACAGGCTTGATTTCTTTATGCAGATTCAACTTACTTATTTACGTTGGACTTGGAAATGCAAAAGAACAGAGACTCAAATTCACATTCACAGCATCTGGCTTTAGTGACTGGGGATTAAATCATGATAAAAAACTATTTGATCTGTCTCTGATGGTTAAAACCTAAATGCATGTTTTCACCTTGTACCGCGTCTGCTCGCGGTCGTAGATCTTCTTGAGGGAGACGGTGCGCGGGGCGAAGAAGTTGCCCAGTTTGGCCAAGTAGACGCCGTTCCTGAGTCCCTCCTCCAGCTCTGTGGTGGGAGGCAGCTCCTCGTCCAGACAGGCCTCCATCCATCTGTGAGGAGAGGGAGACGCACGTCACATATCACAGCGCACACAAAGACATACATATGGCTTTGATTCCCTACAGGGGCAGCTACTACTAACTGTTTTTATAAAAGCCACAAGACAGAACTTAAAAGGGATTTTATTCAACAAGGGCGTCCTGGTCCTTGAAAATAGAAAGCAGCATCCAATGTTAAAGCAGTGAGACCATGTGAAACTGAAACTGAAAATTAAACTCAAAATTTCAGTTACATGTGGAGCAACTTCCCGTCCGTCTTCACCACCAGGTCAAACATTCCACCCGTCCAACGCTTCATGACAGGATGCCTCGAAAACTAACATCCAGATTCCTGTCAGCCTCAGCTGCACTTTGACTAAAGATGGAGACCGGTGCATGTTAACATACTGAGCATGCTCCTCTTATCAAGAGCTCAGACTCGTAAACCGCAGCTCAGACTGATAAACATTAACCAGGTCCGACAGTCGACTCGAACCACAGATGTCTCTTCAGGACAGTATCACTCGTGTCTCCTACACACTCCCTCCTGTGTCTTCTCATAAGACATCGTCTCATGAGTTACTCTCCTGGACAAACACCTGACGTGACCTGTGGTAACCTCTCCCCCTTAAGTTCCCAGCATTCCTCGTGTGTGACATTTCATTTTGTTTTAGGTCATATTGTGGAGTCACATTCCTGCTACGTTCCCGTGTCGGCTCCGGGCCACGGAGGACACACGCTGAGCTCTCACAGTGGGACGGGCCTGGTGGACCAGATTCCACCCCCTCATCACCATCCAGCGACAACAGACCGAGACTGTCTGTGTTTGTCCCTTAACTTCTTCACAGCAGGAAATAAATCATCCCGGTATCTCACTCACTCAGATATGAATCTGTTTAGAGTTCAGCTATAAGGAGGAGTCACAGCTTTCTTCTTGATGAAATCTCACTTATTTCCACTCCAGGAGCTGATTTCCTGTTGCTGTTACATTGTAAAGTATCAGACTGTTGAAACATGTTTGCTCTCAGATTCCACAGTGGTGTCACAGCAAAGTCAGAATATTAAAGTGGTTTTTCCTTTAATACATGGGATGATATCGAGGGCAATTAAATTCACTGAGCAACACAGATTTGGGAAAACTGGGTCAGGGTCCAAAACTACTTTCTTCATTCCACTTTGTTGCGTCACATTTTGAGCTTGAGATCAGAATTTCTTTGACTCTAATCCTGACGTTTTATGTCTGAATCAACTGTAGTTAAGGCCTTCAAATATCAGCTCCGATTACGAAAACCTTGAGTTTATCGCCGGCTGTGAGGAATTTCACAGGAGCGAGGTCAAACACGGCCTTTTGAAAAAGGCAAACAGCCTCTCTCTCTTTTCATCTGCTGAGAAAACACTGCTGTAACTAAGGTCTTTGTCAAGCTACGACGAGGTTAACTACATCCTGAGTGAGATTAAAAGATTCCTCCCCTCCTACAGACAGACCCCCACACACACACACACACACACACACACACACACACACACATTTGTAGTGACTTTCACTGACTGTGTTCAATCAAAGACAAACTAATCTTAACACTAAACCTGAAATAAAGCCTCATTTTCAGGGATTTTCCTAACTTTTCCTTTCTTGTTAAGACATTCTCTCCTCATACAATTTCACTCCCACACTTTGCTTTTCACAGGCCAGCGAAGCACCAGCTGAAACAACTTCCCTCCCAGGAAGTCGTGACATCGGCTCTGGAGACAGGCTCGCTATTGAGGACGAGGTGACCGAGGCACGGCGCGGGGGCCGGGGCCAGCCAGGAACAGGCCCCTCCTTTCACTCCACGCTGGAGCAGTGAAAGGCTCCATAAAGGCTGCGAACTAATGGCTCTTTTATCAGGCCTACACACCCTTTTCCAGGCCAGCACAAACACAGACACACCCTCCACTTAACCAGCGAGAACAGCAGCTATGAATGGGATTTCACAATGTCAACAGCTGGATTCCAACAACGGCCGAGACAGAAATGTCAAGTTGTGATTATGACACTCGGAGGCATGAGGACAATTAAAAAAAAAAAATAAATAAATAGTGGCAGATATGAAAGCGTCGTCTGGAATCTGCAGAATTACTCTCAACAAATAACACATCAGACGTGAGAAATGAAGGTGGGACGAGAAACTGAATTCAACATTCATGTCGTGACAGATGGAAATAAAGAGCAGCCAAGTGGAACAATCAGCCTCCTCCTTCTGACTGCAAGACGGAGACGACTACAATACGTCCCTATAACTAACTAAAGGCAAACCAGCGGCAGAATGGCTGCAAACATGCAAATAAAATCCAATATTAACATTAAAATAATCAAACTAGCCAATTAAAACAAAGAGCTTTAGACTGTATTTGTTTTCATTTCTTAATAACCTTGTACAAATATCTAAAAGGTATATATTTTTTATTTAATTTCCATTTATTTGGTACGACTGAAACGCTGGCAATAAGGAACACAGAAACAACCCTTCCACACATCATCCTGTATATTAGTCAGTAAACACAATTCATTTTATACGTAATATGAACTTAAAAACTGGTCCAGAGAAGTCGAGTGTAATCAGAGTAAGAAGTAGAAGAACGACGCTCGTCAAAGTATTGGAAATTAATCACTACAGAGCCACGTCTTTGTCGGCAGGTACTGAGAACACGGACAGATGAATCATCGCCACAGGCCTTATTCTGTTTACATGCTCCAACACCCTCGGTAACAGAGAACTTTTCATAGTTTTATCAGGGCTCAAGTCTGTAATCCAGCGAAGGCGTCACTGCCGGATTCTCGTCATATCATACAGAGCAGAAATATGTGCAGACATTTGGGAAAATGGTTCACTGCAGCCTCCTGATTGTAGAAAATCTGGAGAATTACTGTGGTGAAATTTAACATGAAAACAGCCTCAAACTGGAGAAATGTAAATGTTAATTATAAGAGAATCAATGAAGCCAAAAAGCCAACAGTTTCATATCAGTTTTAACTTGTTAATGAACGGCGGAAAATATAAAACACAAAAAATACAGCTGATCTAAATCCATTTCCATTCATCAGGTGTGGCTGCAGAGTTGAGGAGGGAGAATCAGTCCCATCAGACTGACACGGTGTGAATTAAGTGTGAAACAGTTCTGATTCTTAATCAGAAATTAGTTACCAGCTCGACTCCTTGATTGTAACTCGAGAGACGCCGACACGCGAAATCTGTTGTTCAGAAATGACAGACTTCAATTACGCTGTCAATCCAAATCAAACAAGGGTGTGTAATAAAATATGATTGTAATGTGGGACATAACAGCACAGACTAAACTGACAGGCCACATATTCAGACTCTCGCTGGAGATTTCCCGTCTCTGGTTAAATAATTGGAGCATTGAGCGTTTTTGTCAGAAATCAAACAGCAGTGCCGAACAGGAAAACCTGGAAACACAGAGAATCATTATCTGCTCCCTCCTGAGATCCTGTTTGCCGACAGGAAGCCGAAGCAGGCGCAGAGTTCAGAGGTCAGTCTCATAGGAAGAGGTCTGCTACTGACCACTGTCTCTCCAGGAAGACACACACACACGTCGCCAGCAGAGCCGTGTCCGGCCGCTGTCGAGGTGCATCCTCTGTTCTCCTGCACAGCGTAAATCCAGATCGAGTCCTCGGCCTCTCCTGCAGCGTGGCCGTCGGAGAGTTTCTGTCTGCACGGAGATGAATAATCAGGTTGCACTCTGAGCCACAGACAGTGCAGTTAATGTTTAATACCATCGAGGCAACAGAAGACTTGTGCTGACAGACCACAGGCCTTTTTATTGTAAAGCACAGACGTATTGTTCTCTTGTCCCTCTCTGGGAGCGGCCTCATTGGATTCACTACCTCATTGTTGCTTTACAGCCGTGACCCAGCTTTTCTCAACAATGACAGTTTGTGTCTACTGTGTCTGATCTGTCTTATATTAGAACATCCAGCAGACCTGGGTGATAAAACGATAAATGATGTACTGACAGTTGACACTTCATCAACAGAGTTTTCAGTAGTTTCACTTAAATGAATTAAATGCAAACTGTCATGAAAGAGCATAACAAATACGCTCCGGCTCATAAACAGCCTGTAATATGTAACATATAATAGAGCACGCTACAAACAGCCAATCATACACCAGCAGCATTACCACATGACCAAGTTTTGGAGAAATGAATGCTGCGACAGAGATAAAGACGTCGACTGTCTCCTTTTTCCCAACGAAGCTACTGTCTGTGTGTTTAATGAACCCGTCAGATAGTCATAAAGTTTTTCTTCAACAAACAGTTAAATGAGACCTAAGCGTCCAGAAAAAGTCAATCTAGCCAGATTTTAGTCTTGCAGTTTTTTGACCTGCAAATGACCAAATCCATCCTTTTGGGAAGCAACACATTGAATATGCAAATCGCCAAGTCAGCATCTTTGTCAGATGAGCTTAACGGCTTAATCTATAATTGGCCAACTCAACAGGAATCACACACCGAGATTTCAGCTCAGTCGTTCAGTTTATTTAACAGTTCGGTGTCATTCTGTTCCCTGATTTTAGCTTCAGAGAAAACACAGAAATCAGATGGAAGGTGCTTCACAAACAGTGAACTGTGATGATAAAAAACAAAATGTTATCGCTCATCCTGCTGGACTGGAGGAAAAACATCCCATAAACTGAACTTATTGGGTAAATGAGGTTACAGAGAAACATTTAAAAGCTTTAATTGACTGTAACTATGAGCTCTGAAGAGTTTTTTCTGTCACAATTGTTGAAAATAAAACTTAAAATATATATTTATAACAGATGGTTCTGGATTGTCTGACAGACAGAAGAAGAAGTTTGAAGACGTCACCTCGGGCTTTGGAAAGTTGCAACGACTATTTTTCCTCCTTTTTTCTGACTATGCTAAAAAAATAATAAACATATTAAAATGCAAATAAAGTCCAGTTTCAGTTGTGCGTGTGAACTGTCAGGTCTGAACGCCTCAGCCCATGAACTCCACCCACAACGTCAGCCTTAAATCGAGGCCAGGAAAAACCCTGTTGTACATCTGAACGTTCTCAATGCAAATCTGAGAGAACAACAACCAAACATGACGCTAATTTTAGACAACAGAAAGACAATCAGTCTGCACTTCTCAACAATGTCCTGCTTTATTCCCGGCTTTTTACATGAATACGTGCGTCTGAATAGGAAAGAAGTGCTGTGTGTTTACAGAACAAGGCAAATCATCACTAACACACAGAGACTCCCCGTCCTGTCGGCGGCTTCCTCCTGAACATTAAGAACATTACGATGATGAACTGGAGTCTAATTAAAGAGTTTAAAGGCAGGTTTGGAAGGCAAGCTCTGGAATTATGGAAATCAACAAGCCAGCAGGAAATCACAACCTTAATCTAAGTCAACGTTTCACAGAGGATGGAAGGAAACGAGGAGAAAAATGACAAGAGGGGACACAAAAAAAAAGACGAGCGAGAGCCAAATCGTCCATTACATGCTTTGCTGGAACGGTGGAATCTGTGCACCAGCTGACCTCGTCCTCTCGGCTCCAACAACCTGACGGCGGCTGGACTGGACGGACACTGTGCTCGCTGTGTGAAATCCAGCTCAGCGCGTTAAAGTGGGGAAAACAAACATCCACGTTCCTTTTTCAACAAGGCCTGAGACGTAGACCGCGACAAACTTCACAGCTCCTGACACTGACCTCTTTGTGCACGTTTGGTTAGAGAGAACGACATTAACTCACCTCTGGTTCACATGAACCTTCTTACATCTGCAACATTAAGTCTTTGCAAATAAAAAAGTCGTCTTGATATTCTCTCATTTCTGACTCCAGACACGAGGAATTAATGTAAGTTAGTTGCAACAAATGGCTGATTATAAATGAACTGAAGATCAATTAGCTGAGTGAATTACTGACATTCTGTATTTTCTAAAGTGAAAAAGTTTGGGAAGTGATCATTTAAAAATGCCTGACAATCACAGGTTCTCAAAATGTGAGGATTTGATGATTTGGGCTCCTTTATGTGGTTTTAGGTCGTGGTACATTTTGGACAAAAACAAAGCAACAACAACAAAAAAAAGAGGATGTGAAAATGGATTCTTGGGCTTCTTAAATACATTTTTACATTTTGCTTCAGTAAACATGATGCAGAAATAAGAGAATGAAATGTCAATGCTCCAAGAAAGTTGCATCCATCATAAAACAAAGAGGCAATTCGAATCATTGATTGAAATATATCCAAGCTGTTGAATAAGTCTATTTAAAATGGGCTCATGTAGACGTCATCTTTTCTTATCTTAACACTTGATCTAGTTTAGTTAAAGACGTTTTCCTTTGACAGAAGCACAGCACTATTAATGGTTGTGACCTTTGACCCATCACAGAGCTGAGAGCGTCCTTCTGAGGACAACTATCCATCACATCTGACCTGTGGTCTCGAGGTTATCACAGTGCAAAAATCAGCTGACACAAAGTTGGACTAGCACAAAACCACACCGGCCTGAGGAGATCAGGTGGAGGGGGGGGGTGAAAACTGCTGCGTCAGCTCATCTCCACACAGGATTCAAAGACTGTTCTGGCTGTGACCAACATCCAAACCAGAAGAGTAACTTGGTGTCTCAGGTTTCACCGACGGCCAGGTGAGAGCCGGGGGAGGGGGCGGGGCCTGGACGGCTCCTGCAGGTCTTTATGGAGCACTGATCCCTCTCTCCTTCATTCCCACATTCTGATGTGTCAGACAGGCCTCGGCAGGTAACATTTACACAGCAGCCGAGACACAGCGCTCAGCGGTGCAGGCGTGGACCTCGAGGCTCATTCAGAGCTAAATCACATTGATTTAAACAGGCAGTTCACAAGATTATAGTTTTTCCATGTCAGTGACTTCAGTGTTTATGGCTGCGCTGCTCCCTCAGCGTGGACCAGACCTTCATTCTGCTTTATATCTGGGTCTTTGGACACGACTACATCTGTCCGTCGTCCAACACATTGATCCAAAAACATCTCAACAAATACTGGATGAGTTGTCTTTAATTTAGTACAGATGTTTCAAGTTTTTTTTTTTCTCTCTTTCTGGACAAACTCTGAAATAATGAACTTAAATACAACACGCTGTCGACGACACTCAACCTCGAACCTGCATCTTATCGGCTCACTGTCTGTCGGCCTCTTTAGCCTCCACGGTCTCTTTATACCAGAAGGTTTGCGCGCGCACACACACACACACACACACACACACACACACACACACACACACACACACACACAGAGTATCTTCTTTTATTTCTTTTGTGGTACACCACCATGCTTAGTACAATGAATGCAGCCTCCGCCCAACTGGGTATAATTAAACACAGAAAAGCATGAAACCTGTATGAATTTGGGGGGGTCAGATTTCCCTGTGGCATCGGGGGAGGGGAATTACGTGCTCGTCGTACAGCCCAACGGGATCAGATCGTATCACTGTGAAAAGGTTGGACCACGTCAGTCTTGTGCCATTGTCCTCCTCACGACAACACAATCGGGACCTGACATTACATAATATTCATTGCGGCAGCGGTTTTATACACAAGAGTCTTTGGAAACTGTTCGAAAACAGGAAATTACAGGCGAATGGTCACAGCTTCAGGAGGAACTGCGCTGGTCTCTCAGCGAAGGGTGAAACTGAGAAGATGGAGCTTCTGTAAAGCTTTGAACTGAAGAAACTCGACATAAAAACTGCTGTGATCCAACTTTGACAGTTCTTTTTTTAAACACTAATACTGACTCAGAGTTATAAGCCTTTAAATAGTGTTTGTGTTTGGTTGACCCCTCCACCCCCCCACCCCCCCACCCTCCATTCAGCAGTGCATAAAGTGAGTAATCTCTTAAAATGCAATTTTGCTTAGTGCAAAATTCTGCTGTCCAGCAAACAGACACGAATGTGACCGAAAAGTTTGTGACGTGACAGTGATTCTTTGTTGGAGACGTTTGACTATTGTTGGAGTCAGATAACAGACAGGAAGCAGGGATGGAGGAGCGTAATCTAACGCAGCCCGATACGACGACACTCGACTCTGCACGACGGATTAGAGATAAAACACAGATTATCTCTGTTTACTGTGAAGGATTATCTCACTCTGTCAAAGTCCTGTTTTTACACAAACAGCTTCTCTTAAGGGAAGATTAAAACATGGAGATGCTACACAATCCTGCAAACCCCCAGCCTTGAACAAAATGTGATGTAAGCAGTGACTTAGTGTTGAAACTGTTATGTCACAACTTCAGAAACAGTCTGCAGCTTCTGATGTCTGACTCTGAACGACGAGAAACTGCTGCAGCTGAAAACTTGATCCAGTTTTATTACTGTTACAAGAACATGTCGAGGTTACACGACAGGTTTTAGCTTTGACAGCAGACGGTTAGTTCATGAGGGTTGGAGAAGCTGAAGCTGTCCCAAAACTTCAAATCCCGCAGGTATTTTTCCAAGAAAGTTGAGGAGAGTTTGGTGATAATTCCCAGTATTCAACCCTATTCACTGCTTTATAAAAAGGTATAGCAGAAAATATACATATTTAACCCGGCTGACCTTAAACGCGAGAGTTTCAATGTATTTGGATTGAAAAACAAAACAAAATGTTACCTCAAGAATGGAAATAAAAATATAAAAATCCAAAAGATTTCCACCCTGAAACTAAAAACAAAACAGGAGCAACATGTTACCTTCCTGTCAGCTGTCATTGCTGTCACCCAATAAAAATACCACTGTGATATAAGGTTGTCAAAAGCATTGACACTTCAATACTTTTTTCAATAACACATTTAAAACGATACAATGTCAAAGTACCAAAAGTATAAAAACAAACAGATCTATGATCAGATTTTCAACCCGGGGCTGCACAGATGAAACAAGAGGGAAGACGATCAGCTGGTCGTCAACCTGTGGCAGCACGACGTGAATGCATGAACAGTCAGCGAAAGAGAAGAGCGAGAAGCAACATCCTCAGAGGAGGATGCAGAAGAGAAGGCAAGAGATTTGCAAACACAGATTTGCATAAGGAGTTTCAGAACGGTGACACCAAGAGGAGGGAACACTACACATTTGGTTAAACATCTGAAGAACCGACACCCGGATCTCAAAGACCGGAGAGAAGTAATGATGCTTTAATATACTGTTTCAAATGTCCAACGATGGATTGGGCGAAATTAACCCTTAATTCACAGTTAGATGTCAGACGTCACAGAAAACAGCTGCAAACTGTGCAGGTTGGTAACTCAAAAACAAAGATCCTACTTTGTGTGCCGACGACTTTATTGAGTAACATTTATACTTGTATTGTATCGAGGTTTAGAATTGTGCTATCATGAAAACATCTCTGTGATATATGTGTCGTTTGTGCCAACAGCAACAATCTCAGGACAAATGCTGATCATTCTTTAGTGTCAGCTCCCTGACACAAAGGGCTTTTTTTATTAACTCAGCATTTCATCATCTTTCACTCAAATCGTGTCCATTTGTCAGCGTGGACACGTCTCCGTCTCCGTCCCGTCACACAAACACCGACTGTGACTGAGCCTGAATGGACTGTGTATCAGTGAGTGACAGCGAGGAGGAAACCTGCCAACCACAGGTGAACTGTCACAACCTCAGCGCTCACGCCCACATGACTCCACGACTCTACTATGTTCACAACACGACACCGTCATGTCAACAGCATTGTTCTCGAACAAGGTCACAGCCTGCAAAATCAAATGTGGAGTATCTCAGACATGACCCTGAACCACAGAAGAAGATCCTTTGCTTTTGATTACAGTCACGATCTCTGGCTCCTCTGAAATCTCTCCACAGTGACACTGAAGCAAATATAGAAAAGGCACAAACATGGTGAGATAGAAGTTTATTTCCTGGCTGTTTTATTTTACTATTTTGTCGACACTGCTGTTACATAATTAGTAACTGTTGTCAAACGTGACAAACTGGCAAACGAGGTTACCAGTTACGACACGACAGACTGATCAGGTTTGAGGTTTAATAGTGGAGGATAATTGACTTTGTAGAAGAGGTGTTTCCGGTTATTTATCAGTCTGCTCAGGAGCATTAGAATAAGAATTTGAATAAAAGAATAATGCAAAATTTAAAAATAAACACATTGATCGTACTGCAGTTTTATTTAGTACAAAAGGAAAAAAAAAACCTCACCTGATCTTTGTGTGTGTGAGATAATGGAAAGTTCAGAATTCACCTCCCAGCACGTCTAAAGCTCAGGAACCAACAACAGATATCCTGTTTTAAAACCTACAAGAACTGATCCTGCAACAAAAACCTGCGCTGAAATTAGATTAGAGATTAAACAAATGGGATATAACATGTTCATCACAGAGCTTATAGGAGCTGGGAGGCTGATTTTGTAACTCCTATTTCCTATCAACTTCTGCCTAGTCTGAAAAATGATCTATGTTTTATCAAGTTAAGACGTTTATGTAAAATTGATGCTACAAGTTGAGGCTTAAACGACTTTTAAGGTTGTTTTCTGAAACACAAGGACTCAAAAGTAACGTGTTGAAGTAAAGCCGTCGCTTTAACCTGATTTTTTCATATCTGAAAATCCTTTTACAACAGAACATTTTCACTCAATCAACACAAACATTCATGAGGGTCAGAGAATATTTTGGTCATTTGGTTAAAAAAGTGAGGTACGTTCAAGACCGTTCATTTTCAAAAGAGCATAATTCTTCATGAAATATGACGGTTTTGTTTCGTGGAACCCTGTCATTTCAAAAATGTTCACGAAACACTAATTAGACACCGATGTGAGTCCAACACATCTGAGCGTGTGCTGTAAATAGACCTGAACGAGAACCTCCCTCCGACAGGAAGGAGGCGGCTCTGAAGCTTTTCTCACCACAGCGACGACGGGAGGACGAGGACGAGGACGTCCCGTCACTGATGTGGTCAATGAGGAGCGTTCGGGGAGATAAGGCAGCAGAGACGGGAGGGAGGACGACGCCGTAGCTCTCACATCATCACGTCGAGCAGGCCGGCGCTTGTGCTGCAGTAAATCCTGTCGTTCATCATTCAGCTCTGCCTCCGCAGCCTCGTCACAAAACCTCACACCGTTCAACACTGTCTAAACAAGGACTTCTGCAGAATTACTGCTGTGGGCAGGACACAACACAACACACACAGAAACACACACACACACACACTGCACACACACACTGCACACACACACACACACACACTGCACACACACACACACACACACACACACACACACTGCACACACACATTCCACTGCACACACGTACAGGCCATATTTTCATGTTGCAGGTCAGAATGTGTCCACACTGATTTCTACTTCTGAGATTTCTCATTATTTTGTGTGTTAATTGACAAATAAGTATTTTATTTGTAGCATAAGTTAAACTGAATGTTTTGTGGTTTCAGAGTGGGATTTTTTTAATGATATTTGTTCTGTATGTTACACGTTCTTGTGCTGTGTTACTAACTACGAAAATAGCAAAAGAATAAAACTAACGCAGTGTTTTCATTTAATCATGTTTGAATCTAATCTGACGTCAGGACAATTTTATTGAATTGATCTTACGGGATTAATCGACTGAATTAAAATAAACATATGAACCCAGTTTGTTGTCGCTCAGGTCTGATCTCATCCATCCATCACTGCTGACGTTAACATTTTCATTTATGCAGCAGTTAGTTACCGAGTTGAAAATGTGGTTACTGAAACCAGCGAGTCCAGTAAGGCAACAACTCGAGACACACAAGGTCAAACCTTCACACAGGCTGTGAACAAACCCTGCATTTTAACCCCATTAGCTCCTGAAACTGAAAGTAAGTAAACCCACTACAGCTCTGGAGCAAACAGACATCGAGTCTGGTACAACTAGAAAAATAAGAATTAATTTGCAAAAAAAACACCAACAAAACAACAAAGAAAAAAATGCATAGTGGGTTTTCTGCATCTGTTCAGGGAGTTAGATAATCTAATCTAATCTAATCTAAGTCCACTGTCCCATCGTAGACTCTCCGTCCTCTCCTCCCTCAAGGACAACTCAAACACTCCTCTTCCACTTTCACTCAGCTGCTCTCAGATCTGGGAGAAACCTGGTTCACCTGTGGCATCAAACCCTTTCAGCTACGCCCAAAAATTATTACATCACCTGCTGAGCGAGTCATTAATCATCAGCTTTATTTCACTGCATGGAAACAAGAAAGAAGTCGACATATGGACGACGTGTGACAGAAGCGTCGAGGCAGCCACGACACCCCGAGAGTTATTAAGTGTCATTTATCATCAGTGAATCTGCAGCGAAACTGCCCGAAATGGTTCGTCGTACACTGATGTGATGAGGAGGGAATGTGGAGTCGACACCGAGCACGGATCAATAAACTCAAGTATCGTGCTGAAAACACGCCCAACTGCATTCCCAGGGAGACTGAAGCCGAGAGCCAGCGAGTGAGAGGAGCAAAGAAGAAACACCGGCGAATGTGCAGAGAGAGAATTCAATGTGTTGAAGGAAATGCAGAGAACGAACAACAGAAACAGTCGATTGACAATTTCTAATAGTTGATGAGATTAATAGTAATAGTTGTGGCCCTGCAGGTTTGGAAAGCAACACGCAGCACACGTCGACAGAGCTGAGCAGGTCACTGAGCATTCAAATATGCACGCCTGATAACGTGCACAGCAGGTCGTTTGAGCCTCCGGCTCGTTCTCTGTATTTGATGTGAACATGAAAATAAGAGCGATAAGACACAGTTTGCATCTGCGAGTCCAGTGAGTCCACAGAGGCCATGTCCCAACACACAGCTGACAGCAGCAGAGTTCCAACAGCGACACAGCCACAGAACATTCCTGCAGCCGCCAGGCACTCAGGTCAGCTCGCGCACCTGTCGGAGGCATTCCCATCATACCACGCTGCATCAACACGCTCTCCCAGCATTCCCCCTCCCAGCGTTCCACTGCAGGCTCAGGTGTTCCCCGCACAGAGCTCAGTACACCTGAAACAGACACCTGCCAGAGGCGACTCAGCCAATCAGGACGCAGCAGTTCAGAGAACAAGAACTGCAGCAGCCACACGAGCAAATCATTAACAAGAACACTTTCACGGATCCTGAAAGTGCTTTTACTTTTCACATGTTGGTGCTGAATATTTCTGTTGTGCTGAATTTTGGCAAATCCAGAACCTTGGAAATGAAACCTGGACCAATTACAGGAGTTACAGCATTTAGTCATTTATTCATTTGGGAAGGATCTGCAGGGCTACAAACCACATGTTTAACTGAGACTAAATAATAGGTTTAATTCAGAACAAAAACAAGCAGTAGCATATTTTTGAAAAAGGAACTAATAATGGTTCCAACACATTTACTTTTATTCAGCAAAGCAACATCAGCTCGTTGCCAGACACAGATGAAACTCTTCAATGTGTCCCACCAGAGCAGGTCGAGTAAAAGACCATGTTTGGTCAACGAGCTCATAGAAAACTGCAAACTCTCGACATGCAAATGACTTTTAGGAAACCCTGTCAGAGCGTCTGTACCAGTGATGTGGTGGGTTTAAAGTAGAGTCACAAACATGAAGAAGTTATGAGCTGAGCTTTTCATTCGTCTTCATTACTGTATTTTTCTGAGACACAAACACGAGCAGGAGACGAACCAGACGGAAGCCACATTTTCACCGAGGTCATCTTTTTGTTGTCTGTTAATAATCGACTGTTTTGCTCTTATTTTGAAGAGACCTGCAGACTTACACAAACAGCATAAAAAAAAAAAATCAGGGACAGTCTCAGAAATTCATCTGGGGAAATAAAGGAGAGCACAGACTGAGGCAGAGGTGTGAGGTGGAGGCAACACGAGTCCAGACAAAACATAAATCACTCCAGGAATTTCCTGAACATCACAGACGGACGATAATAACAGAGTCGCCGAAGGACGGCGGACAGCAAACACACGCACATCGCGGTCGCGCAACCACTTTGCTTTTTCGTCAGAGTGCACAACCTCGCAGCGGTGCTCGCACCGGAACCTGTTGCTATGACGACTGTGGGTTTCTGTGGCAACGGTGAGACATACTAAAATCAACAGGGACTGAGTCACTTCCTGTCTCGCACAATCCTTCCTCTTTTGAATCTCCGAGCCGCCACCGGGGTCGACTCCAGAGTCACTAGATGCAACCATGCACAGCTGTTAACAAGCTCACACAACCACTGAGTGTGTGAGTGTGTGAGTGTGTGTGTGTGTGTGTGTGTGTGTGTGTGTGAACTTTGTAGCAGACCTCACCTGCTTCTTCATAAACTTCGAGCATCAAATGACAGCAGGAGCTAAAAGTTTGACTATGAGTTAGAAATAAAGTTATGTTGTACAAACTTTTTCTTAAATTCTTTATCTGCTCATTAATTAAATCAAATCTATTTACACGCATCACCAACGTCTTGAAATATCATATTATTATGTCTGTCTTACTTCATGTTAAGCAGCAGATCTTCTGGACTTTTAAACTCCAAGCGTTGAGCAACATGGGCCTCATTTGAACTAGTTTTGCAACTATGACCATTACAACACCCGAGTTTCAGCATCACCCTGAATATTTTTCTACAAAACCGTTCATCTCATTCACAAAAACAGCCAAAGTTCTCAAATGCTAAGTGTCGTCAAGGACTTTAAATGTGGATCGATCAAAGGACGCGTAAACAAGACGAATCTGACCAGATGTTCAACGGCAACTTTGGCGGTTTTTGATTCTACAGTCGGAACCAAACAAGCATCGAGGTCTGACGACGACGGGCCCAGAGTTTTGCCTCAGGTGACCCCCCACCGAGCCTGAGCCTCAGGTGACCCCCCACCGAGCCTGAGCCTCAGGTGACCCCCCGCCGAGCCTGAGCCTCAGGTGACCCCCCGCCGAGCCTGAGCCTCAGGTGACCCCCCACCGAGCCTGAGCATCGCAGCCACCTCGACCTCTGTAACACCGTTAGAACAAGAACATGCGGGTATCGATATTATTACCATCAGGAGCAAACACTGAGTCAGATACAGTCAGTCAAATCTATCTGTACTTCATTAATCCCCTTGGGGAAATTCCTCCTCTGCATTTCACCCGTCTTATTCATAGTTAACCTTTTTAACTCTACACACTGGGAGCAGAGGGCTGCAGCGGTGCAGCGCCCGGGGAGCAGTCAGGGGTTAAGGGCCTTGCTCAGGGGCCCACAGTGGTGGTGACTGGGACAAGCAGTTGCTCTCACTTTCCCACCTCAACCTCCTGCGGGTCCGGGGACTCGAACACGACAAGCTAAAATCTGATTTTGGCTATTTTAACATATATATATGCCCATGTTTTGTTTTTGGCCCACAGCTGTTTTTTGTAACTGTCTTACTGATCGAGGACTGTAGTTTTCTGTAGAGTGCAGCAGAAAATTACTCAGCAACAATTCTTAAGTCATTTTTTAAAAGAAAAATTTCAAAAATCCACAGTTCCAGCTTCTTAGTTCTTGAGGTTTTGCTTCTTTCCTTTGGTGACAGTTAACCTGATGACCTTTTGTCTGACTCTCAGTCAGACGAAGTCAGAATTCTCCTTTGCTTTTAGGAAGTTATTATGAAACCTTTGACTATTTTCTAACATTCTGTCGACCAAACAATTAATGGAGAAAATAATCAGCCGATTCATTAATTATGAAAATAACATGACGACAACTCCATATTACTTTCTACACAATTCTTTGGAAGGATGTATGGACTCATAT
The DNA here is from genome assembly GCA_025331565.1 of Holacanthus passer. Taxonomy (NCBI): domain Eukaryota; kingdom Metazoa; phylum Chordata; class Actinopteri; family Pomacanthidae; genus Holacanthus; species Holacanthus passer. The sequence continues at coordinate 3,185,503 of JAFREQ010000026.1, forward strand.
CCACTGAGTGAATGTTGAGTCCCAGTGTGACAGAATGTGACTCAGAGCCGGAGTCACTGCAGACTCGCCCCTCCCTCTCGCTCTGCAGAGGGTCGGTCAGCTCCCAGGTGATCTTACCTTTTGGCTTCCTCCAGGTGACACAGATACTCGTAGGCCATGTTCTGCTGCCGCCGCTCGTCCATCTCCTCCGCCGTGAGCCGCTCCACGCCATCCAGGACCGCTGGAGCCGGGACAGACAGAGAGAGACTTTCAAACAGAAGCAGGAACGAACGTAGTGACTCGAAGACATATGACAAGAAAACTCTGAGGACTTTTCATCTCAAATGAGCAGAACGATGAAGCTGTTTTATTCTTTACATTCAGCTCTTTATTAACAGTTTCCTGGTTACATAAGCAGAGAAAGTTTCCATCCAGCTCCTCTGAGGTGTTTCACAGAGGAAACAGCCTGGTTTATGACTCGTCTGCAGCCGGTGAACACACGAGCTCAGTCGGCCTGTGTGATGTGGACACGGCTTTGTGTGGAAATGGAGGCTTATTCATACTCTGCAAACAAAAAACAATGCAGGGGGAGTTTACGGGCGATTCCCATGAGATCACACAGGCCGGAGGCGTGATTCCACCCTGCACAAGCTTTTAAACTGAATTATGGAGCGGGGGGGGATGGGGGACCGGAGGGCGCGCAATACAAAGGGGCCCCATTACAGGCTCCTGAGGAGGGAGAGCTGTGAGAATCAGAGGCAACATCAACAGGTAAATCCTGATTTCAACTAAAACTCAGACCACATGTGAGAAAAGTAGCAGCAGACTCAAAGTCTGATTTGAGTTCTTCTTCTACAGCTTCGTGTTTTCCAGACTTGATGAAGAAAAGAATATAAAGTTTGTCCCGTGCCTCCAAATAAAGGATGCTTTTCTAATTCACACATTGACTTTAAACATGCAGAAGCTGATTTGACTCATTCTTGGGCGGTGGTTCTTGATTTCATGTCCAAGAATCACAAAACTTCTGATGAGCAAACTTTTTCTGTCCTGGTTTCTTTTTTTTTTCCAACATGAGGCTCTTCATGATCTGACCTGTATAAACTAACATGTTTGCAAAGTGGAAGAACTTGTGTAAACTCTGAAGCGGGCCTTCACTCTCAGATGCATTAGAATAAAAAACGCGGAAGTGAGAAGGAGCGTGCTGTCAGAAGGAAACCGCTCCAGCTCCTCTCTCTGCAGTTTGCAGGAGCGGGACCTGAACCCGGACCCGGAGCCGGTCTGTCCCGTGCGGACCGAGGCCGGAGCTGCTGTCTGGCATGTGAAGCTGAGCAGGAAAAGGTCTGAACTTACAGCCATATCTGGGCCTGAGAGCGTCCGTCTCGTCTGAAGCTGACATCCCGCCGCCGCTGTGGAGAAACGCCTCAGTGCGACTCTCGGCCTCAACAAGTAGCTGCAGATGAAAAGTGTGAGAAAGCAGAGAAACCTCCTCGGGACCTTCCGGCCCTCTTCTTCCTCCTGAGCGCAGGCGAGCTCTCACTGCTTCTCCTTCTTCAGACCCACTGATGTCACTGGGTGTGTTCTTCCTAATCCTGAAGTATGCGTTTCAGGAAACGCGGCTCGGTGCGGCCGCAGCGCCCCCTGCTGCCCGCCGCTCGGCCCGGGGGCCTCCAGGGGCCTCCGGGGGCCCTGAGCACGAGATCGTGCTTCCAGCGGATTCATGAGTGCATGTTTTATTCTGAAGCTCAGTGAATCAAAAATATTCTGCATGATTATCTGAGTGAGGGACAAAATAATGAAAATGATCATTTGCATCTGAAAAATGATTCTGAGGATTTGGCAGCTTCTTAAAAAAATGACTACAACAACTTCATCTGCAAAACTGTGTGTGTGTGTGTGTGAAAGAGAGAGAGAGAGAGAGAGAGAGAATGGCTAAATGTGGTCCTTTGAGTTCCTCTCTAGACAGATGTTGTCACGCCTGTTAAGATAAGATAAGATAAGATAAGATAAACCTTTATTCTTCCCACAGTGGGGAAATTCTTACTGCACAGCAGCAAAGGTGATGGTGCAGTTAAGTAGTAAGAAAGAACAATTTAAACAGGCCAAAAAAGATATTAACAAATTTACATGCGATTATTTACAATTTGCAAATGATGCTATGAAATGTTAAATATTAAATACAAAATATTGCACATTGAAATTGACTGAAATGAAATCTTGCACAGTGAATGGAACTGACACAGATGTGATGACATAAATGTGTGGTCTATTGGGTTCAAGATGATACTGACGAAGATGAGTGTGGTTCGACCCAGGAGTCCTGAGTACTCTGAGTACTCATGTCATAGTGTAGTAATGACCGCTGAGTACTCAGGACCTCAACATGTCGACAGGCGTCATCAAAAGATGCTCTCAGTTTTTGTTGTTTTGTTTTTCTTCATTTAGTTTTGTGCAAATCATTTGTGTCTTTTCTCTCTTTTGATTCATTTGATTCAATTTGATTCAAAAAGTGTGTCTGTGGTTCAAAAGCAGAGCCAATACAGAGCTGACCTGAGCAACACTGGACGACAGCCGGTGTCCAGTCGGTGGTTTAGACTAAAATTTGAACAAGTAGAAAGTTTGATTAGTTTGTTCATTGGTCTCTTTGTGCTGCATCAGTGGCGTCACAGCTCAAAGCCCCTGAAGCTCAGAGTGGGCAGCAGAGCGGGATTTTCATTTTTAGTTCCAGAAGACGATGAAAGTTCAACTGAAAGGTCAACTGCCAACACACTTTCCCCACTGATACTTTCAAAGTTAGTTTTGTACAGACAGATTCTGACGTTTTGTCCTTAGCATGGGTCCAAAAACTAACTCTAACTAACTCCCACAATGACACTAATGATGCCTCAGTGTCATTGAAGAGTCTGAGTAAACCATGACAGTGAGCCAACATCCACAGTACCAGAACTGGAACAGCTGAGGCGTCACACATTTCACAGTCAAACTGAATCCTTTCATTTCTACCTTAAATACGTTCATGTGCTCAATAATAATCTTTGCCGTTGCCAGTTTTCAGTGAGGTTTTGGTGCCTGTTCGTTAAAAAGCCCTTAAAATGAACAAACCAGCATTAAAGTCGTGCCTTCATTTACCTGAGCGAACATCATGTGACCAGGCAGCTGTTTGATGCAGAGGCCGAATGTTTCCTGATGTTCAAACATATTCTCATGCAGTTTGAATATTTCTGGGCTTTTTGTAACTACAACAAACACATGATGAGTTTCAGCTGGATTTATTCATGTATTGACTGAGTGTTCGTCCACCCCTGACATCCCTGCCCACGGCCCGCAGACCCTCCTGCATGTTAATCCTGCAGCGGCAGCTCGGGCGGGGCTTTGACAGCCAGTATAAGAGAGGAGAAGGTCTGAGGGTGGAGGGAGACTCTGCTGTGGACCTGCTGCGACCCTCTGCTCCTCCGGTCCTGATCTGCCTCCTCCTCCTCCTCCTCCTCCTCCATCATGGAGAGCTCCAGGATGCTCCGGCTGCTGCTGCTTGTCAGCCTGCTCTGCGTCATGTGTCACGGTCAGGTGTCTCAGGAAGTCTCCTCAGAGGACTTGGGAGTGGACAAACCCGAGCCGGCCGCGGACAGAGACCTGGTCAGTATCTGCTCACATCCAGAATCTAACCTGCAGTTCACAGTGTGTATGAGTTCACTCCTCTTTTTCTCTTGTTTGGATTTATAAAATTCAGCCTAATAGGAAACATTAAACTTGAAGAAATCATTTGAAATAATTTTAAAATTCATTCTATATTACACAACCAGTTTAAGAGATGTACAACAAACTTTTGCATGTGATAACTTGTGTTTGGTGGAAAATGTTCCTTCTGTTGTTTTATAGCTGTGTCATGATTGTTAAAATGAGGTCAGAGTTTATTCACCTTATCTAACACAAATGAATCCTCCTAAACTCAACAAACCATGTTCAAACCCACAGAACAAAATCAAGATACATCAAATTTTACCAGGCTGAATTTTGCAGAATATTTTCATTGGACTGTGCAGCTCTCAAAGAAAAGCATCTTGGATTTTAAAGATTAATCTAGTTTTAATGAAGATTTTATAAACTGAGCGCTTTCAGGAGATGTTTAAGAGTCTCAGAGGTTTAATGTACAAACAGCTCCGACATGTTTCTTGTTTCTCTGCCGAGCAGATAGAAGCCCTGGAAGCTCTGCTGGGCAGGATGCACAACCACGTTTCCTCCGCGGACAAAAGAGGAAGCATCCCACTGGTAACTTGAACTTTATTCAATGTATTTATGCACCTGATTCCCTGAAACAGTGGTGGAAGAAGTGTTCAGATCTTTTATCTAAGTAAAAGTAACAATACCACAGCGTAGAATTACTCTGCTGCAAGAGTATAAGAGTAGTACAAAAGTACTAGCATCAACATATACTTAAATTACCAAAAGTAAATGTACTTGTTATACAGAGTGGTCCATTTCAGGATAATCTATATTATACTATTGGATTATAATCACTTTAATGTTGCAGGTGGAAAAGGTGAAACTAATCTTAATAACTTTGTGAACTGCTGTGAAAGTTAATCTATAATTAATATAATATTTTATTTGATGACAATATTTTGCAGTGTTGGAGTACAAAGTGCAGTATTTCTCTCTGTAGACATGTAGTGGAGTATTAAGTAAGTTAAGTACAAATACCCACAAACTGTTCTGAGGTGCAGTTCTTGAGTAAATGTACTTAGTTACTCTTCACGGCTGCCTGTAATGGAGAGCAGAGTGTATCTCAGTGATTAGTTCCACGGCTCAGTCGCGTGTTTTCTGTTCATCGCTCCACTTAATTAAACCAGTTAGCAAAAGAAACCTGCCAGTAATTAAAAGATAACAAGAAAATGCCAACAACAGTCTTTTACTCAGTGCAATTACAGACTAATCAAGATTGTTGCTCGACTCAAATTAGCTGAAAAGCTACAGAGAAAACATTTAAATCCTTGTGTGGAAATAAAACACTGAGAAGACAGAACGAGCTGATGAACAGGATTTAATTATTCCACTGAAAAATGGAAGGATTAACATCTCACCCTCTTTCTCTTGTGTCAATTAAATCAGAAGAATTAACAGAAGAAGACAATTAATCAAAGCAAATTAATTAATGGAAAGGCCTGATGATGATTTCTGGATTTTTTTACAACTTTATTTCAAACTGTCTGAATGCACGTGAGTGACCCCTGTGCCTCCCTCCCCCCGTCAGTGTGGGATGGGCGACCGCTGTGCCATGAAGTTCGGCCCTCGCATCGGGAAGCTCTGCGACTGCGGCCGAGGAGCCAACTGCAACTCCTACCTGCTCAAGTGCATCTGAAGCTCTGAGGATTTTTATAACAGCATCTACTTCTGCAGGGCCAAACATCCTCTCCAACCTCAGCCGGCTCCACAAACTGTCACAAACCTCGACGTCGCTCATTTCATCCTTTACATCCATTGTGCGTTCTGTTGGTTTGCCTGAGGACGAGCATGAGTTTTGTGTCGCTGACAGTCCTGGTTTTCTCCTGTCGCATGTAAATGTTCAATAAACACATTTATCAACATGTCTTTTTCTGATCTTATTCCCACAACGTTGACTCATAGTTAAGTAGATTCTTGCTCCATGTCGTTGTCATTTGTGCTCAATTTCAGGGATGATACACATTTTTAATTTTGCAGCTGTGTGTTCACATAAATAAATCAGCGCACGCTTCAGGTTGTTAACTGGAGTTTCATTAACTTCCTGTAAATGTTGGGGCTTCAGGCCGACAGTCTGGGAGGAGGGGGGGGTCCTCTGTTGATAATGGGATCAATTAAATGGACTTGAGCTGGATTCGAGCAGTTTGTGTCAATCAGTAAACAAACATCAGCGTATGATGCATTTAAGGTCACTGCATGTTTTCATCGTCTCCATGAAACCAGAGGATTCTTATTCTAATCTACTGAAGGACAAAACGTCTGTCGCTCATTCAGATGAAATAAAACAGACACAACATGGAAACTGCATCAACAAGTAACTCTGGGCCTGGAAACAAAACCCCACATTTCATTCATCCAGTTTTGAGTGAAGATCTTTGACAAAGACTTTACCAACTACAGCATCTTTCCTCTCGGCGGCCTGATGAGGTCGTCTGGCTCCAAACCTCTGAATCTCAGGCATCAGACGTTTTTCAGATTCAAATATAAAAATGAAAATGAAACAGCAATTCAGTCTCATATGTGGATCCTTACCCAGAATTCTTTGAGGCAGAAAGAGAAGATGAGCGTTGACTTGTGCAGAAGAATGAAATTCGTTCATGTTGAAATGTCACATTCAGACTATATTGTATTTATAATTAATCTCTATTATTATATCGAGCATATTTACAAATCCAGCAAAAAAGAGCAACATTATCATTCATTCATTCAACTGCAGAGCAAATTATCTCCGTCTTTAGCTGCTGGATGTTCGACTGTGTTCACCAGCCAGTCGAGTTCATCAGAGCTCGTTCACTGAGCAGCTGCCTGTCACAGCTGGAAACCAGTCGATGAGACCAAACAGCGAAAGTCTGTAAAACAGAATAATGAGCTAAGAGGCTAAAAATCTGTGTAGAGCCGCAGAGACGGGGACAACATGAGGGTTCATGACATGAGTGAAGCCCTTCCACATTACACATTGTCAGCTGATTCATTATTAACATGAAAAGTGTTGATTAGCTTTTATTTCACAATTCAGAAATTTGATGTCGTCGTCCAATTGTTTTACATCTGTAGTTTTTAGGTTTATTTATCTCAGTGGGAGGTCGGACATGAAAGCTGAGAATGAAAGTGATTTTTGTCTGAACACACACTTTGAAATCCTTCCTTCAGCAAGACGACGGCTGCTGCACCAAACTGACGTCGTAGCAGATATTTTGCATTTGATAGTTGATGAAAACATCAGCTGGCTCCAAGTGAAACATGCTCATAATATCCAGTGTAGCACAGTATGAATCTACCTTTTAAAAGGCAAAATATAGAAAGAAATAACATTTTGCTCTTAAGAAAACGGAGGTTGAATCATTTTATAAAGTGACCTTTCTTGAAGTTTTTCTCTGTCACAGTCTGAGCTTCCTGCTGCTGCACACGTTCAACCACAGCTTGTTATAAATACACTTCATTCACAGGGTTTTTTTTGCTGTATTTCACCACAAACTGTGACAAATGAAAGAAAAGCATCCAGCTGTGACAAAAGCTCCAAATAATAATAATAAAAAAGCTGCTGAGAAGCAGAGCGGATCCGGCCACACGTGGCCTGCAGCCAGCAGATACAGGCTTCCCATTTGTCCCTGGAGCCTTAATCCACAGAACCATAAAAGACTGAAGAGCTCATTTAAAAAGGTCCTTTGGCTCCTTTTGGCTTTGGGGAAAAGATTGGAGACAAACTGCAGCGTGTTGTTTCCCTCGTTCGGGCCCTGAAGCAATTTAGCCCGTAATAAAAACAAGTCAATAGTGATTGAAAAGTGTCTCCATTGTTGAAATCTGCTGGGCTCAAGCTTTTTTTTGTTTCTGTCTGTTGCAGAAAAGACGACTGTGTGGTATCATGTTCAAGAAGTCATCATATTCAAGAAGTCGTCATATTCAAGAAGTTGTCATATTCCAGGCGCTGAGGAGCACATTGTATGTATAGGATGCTCTTCCCGTTCCTGATGCAATGTGTGTGTTTAATAATGACAAACATATTTACATGTTACATTTGCATTAATTTACTGCAGGTGCAAAGATTTGTTGTATGTTAAAAACATGCTTCTTATAAACTGATTGTAGTAAAGAAAATATATTTTAAAAATGATAGAGTAATGGTAATTTATTCAGTTTACATAAACTTTAAATCTAATAATGTTAAATATTAATAATTATACACTTTATAGAATTAAATGCATTAAAGGAGCAGCACTGGACATAATGGACAGTTTAAAAAATCTGATGCAGCAGATTTTTGTATTTCTTGTATCTGTATTCATCATCAAAACCCAGCACCTGCATTACCCATGATGCAACTTGACTGTTGAGAGTTCAGAGCCACCATATAGATTTTATTTATATAGTTTTTGTGTAGCTTTCTATGGATCCACAAAAGAGTTTAGTAGCTCCAAAGACCTGTAAACACTTTGATGTGTCAAATTTCATTTTAATTACAACTTTCACTTCACTGATGTGAGACTATGCAACTTGTGTAAGAGGCTGTAAGGGATGATGCTAAATGCTACAACATTGTGTAACAAAGGCACAAACAGAGAAGAGTTATGAAGTCAGGAAACTGACTCAGTAATGTCAGTTACACAGTTACACAACTTCTATCTGACGTGTGTGAACATTAGTCACCATAAGCTCAGACCAGACCAGAACAAACGAGGCTGCTTCAGCAAAGTGCACTGAACTGATTAACGGAGCATTTTATTGCTCATGAATTCAACTTTTAATTTGGTTGGTTTGGATGTGTCTGCAACACCCCTGTCTGTTCAACTGTGCTGTTTTACAACTGTAGTTTTGACCAAAGTCTAATTCTGTCAAACCACATGCACAGCTTCCTGTTTAATCTCAGTCCACATGCAGACGCAGTGACTCACCTGAACTCCTTTTATCGGCGCTGGAAGCCACAAAGAGCTGCTGTGTTTGAACAAGCTGCCGTTGTTTCCTGGGTACGCCCGAGTAATGTGATCTATCTGCAGGGATAATGCACCAAACCGGAGGCCGTATGTGATTCAAATAAAAAGTCAGCTAGTTATCAAGAAGATGCATTCCCTGAATATCATGTAGGCAGTTTTTAGACCAATGCATCAGTATCATTCCCGTAAAGTCACAGGTTAGAACGAAAAAGCATGACTCAAATACCAAGTTTAAAGGGATAAAATATCATCTTTACTAAGAGTCAAAAGACAGACAGACAAACACAGACATGCAAACTAAACCCAGCAGACAAAAAGCAGAAGATGAAGTGGCTTCAGTGTTTAGTGAGGACACATGAGACGAGCGACTGCAGGGATAATGAAGGAAGTGGGGACAGGTGAGCAGGTGGGCGGGGCAGTCATGTGATGGGAATGGCGGGAACAGGGATTAAAGCAGGTCAGGAGGGAGGGGCAGGATCTGGGAAGAGTTAGTCAGCAGATAAATGAAGGAACAAGACCAGAATCAGACTGATACTTGTACTCGAGTATTTCCATTTCATGCAGCTTTATACTTCAATATTTATACTTATATCTGATGCTCGTTGCTGGAGGTGAAAGCGGCCGACAGGAAATAAAGTCATTTAAATGAGCTCAAGCTTCAACATCTCCAGCAGGAAAATGACACAGACACATTAAAGCAGCAGAAGAAGAATCCAGAGAAAAACACTCACAGGAAACAGTTCACTGACACAGGACGAGTCTGACTTTAAAGTAAATCTTGTTGATAATACTTACATACTTTTACTTAAGTGAGATTTTGAACACAGTGCTTTTACTTGTAGTGTAAGTATTAGTACTTTCACTGAAGTAAATGATCTGAGTACTTGTTCATCGAACATGATGGAAGGTAAATTATGAAGTGTTTAAAAGAGAGTGGGTGGATAATAATGTTTAAACTGCTGAATATTTGAGTTTCAGTAAATCAGGATTCCTTCTGATCACTTTCGAGGTGAATATTGATCATTGGTTCCAGTGATCGATCGAGGTCTACCTCGTCGCTCCTCCAGACGTTACAGCACATTCGATGTTTCCCCAGAGATACAGAGATGAATGGAGCAATTACTGGTTCACCCCTCACATTACTTTCTTCTGCTCTTTAAAGTGAGAACCAGCAGAGACAGAGAGAGAGAGAGAGTCGTTCATCGACCGCCCAGAGGTAACGTTTGTAGGGTCAGCCGTTAACCTTTGACCCTGGGATGAAATGGAGCTGTATGACTGATGCTCCGTGCTGCTGCTGCCCTCCAGTCTGACGCTATTACTTCACTCTCATTATTGATCAGAGGTTGAGTGAATCCCCAACAGAGCTGCAGCGTGTTAACGGCACAATCTCCAACCTGATGATGAGGAATAAACAGTGAATATTGGTTAAACAGACAAGAGCATCTGCACATTATAGATTCAATATAGATTTAATATGACTGATCTAAGAAGCGCAGATCTGTGTGTTTACCACTTACTGTGATATGAAATGGGTGGTTTTGTATTGTCTCTTTAGCTTTGAAACATTCTATATTTTTTATAAGACAAAAAAATAGAAACAGATTTTAAGCTTTTTACATATGAAAAAATTAACACAGCTTCAGAGGCGGCAGAACAAACTTTATACACAACACATTTTATCACCTTTTAACATTGATGTGACAAAAGTGTCAGCAAACAGTTGTTAACACATCCAGCCGTCACAGAGCAACATCGTTCATGTCTGTGTCGCCTGATGAATGTAAATCCAATCCTCTGCTTCCAGCTCTGTGTTGGTCTCCACCAACTCCTGAGGGAAGGATCTGTCTCTGCAGCGAAATGCTCCAGTGTCCCCCAGCTGGTCTCTCATGTGTCCCCCAGCTGGTCTCTCATGTGTCTGTCAGCTGATGGATGAACATGCTTTATTCCATCTCTGCAGGATCCTATATAACATGGAACATGGGATGATTTAATTACAGTGAGGCACCAATTACCGAGCGCTGTGATAAGGCTCTGCTGTGTTCGCCTTGTGAGGGGATTAGTGATGCACCAGCCAAAACACCAAACTCATTATTTCACTCAACGTGTGCTGTTCGATCTGTGCCCAGTGGAAGGAGCTGTTCAACACTGTGGATCAGTTGAGTATGAATCAGACAGACAGATGGTCGTGAATCTTACACCAATATTTTTGTTCTCTTTTATGGCTTTTTTTTTTTTTGCCAAACGCTGACAATGAAGCCGAAATGACAAAAACAAACACAAGTGATGTTTTTCTACCATGAATTTCATTTACAGTGTTATTAGGAAATGAAAGTGCTCGTCAGATCTCACACCATAATCAAAGCGCACAAATGTTATAACAGACATGTTGTTGATTTCTTCTGAATGTAAAAATAAATCAAATGAATAAGTTTGATTTGAAGCAGGACAAACAGAATCAAATCAGAAATTCTTCAACCAAAAATAAATAAATTAATAAATTCAAATTATGTGGATGCTTTTTTTTGGCATTTGTATAATAATACATTTTTAATAAGCTGATGTTCTCAATAACAGAGATGTAATATAAACAGATGTATTTTTAGAAACACCTTTGAGTTTGTCCACTGATGATGTCTGATTATGACGTCTTTTAATTACATATTATAATTATAAAGTGTCACCTGTAAATGAAAATATAAAGGAAATGATTGTTTTGTTAAAAAACAAACAAACAAACAAATAAATAAATAATGTCAGCTGATCTCCTTCTCAGGCTGCATATAGCTCCTACAAGCTCCAGAGGGCAGGACAACCTGGGAGACAGAATCCAGGGCAAAGTATATGTAATACAGTAAATGATAAGAAAAAGAATCAGCTGCTTCAGTGTGTCTACATTTCCTCAGTGGAATGAAAGAATCAGTCGAACCCTCGTGCAGCAGATTCATTAAACAGTGAAGCTTCAGATTCAGACTTCCTGCGTTCATCAATCATATTAATGCTCCAGACATCCAGACAAACTAACAGACATTCAGACTCCGTGAGCTATGAAGCTAATGAAAGGATCCATCACACATACCTGTGGGCCAGACTCGTAATTGGGTTCAGTATTTTCACTATGAATGTTTCCAGTATTGAGTTAACACAGCGGCGTGAATGGAAATCCATTCGACTGAGATGTAATTCAAATATAACTCAAGGCAGCTAACCTTCATTTTCATTTTCAAGATCTTTACGAACACACTTTTGGTGGAGTGTGTTTATGCAGAACAAGAATGGAGATGCAATTATTCCAAGTTCCCAAGTGCACTGCTCAGATTGCAAATCATTTTACCAGGAAGCCAAAAACCTGCAGGGAAGGAAAAGCCAATCTGTGCTGACCGGCAGCGTCTCTGCAGGAGACTGGTGTTAATGAGATTCACTCGACGAGGTTAATTCACAGAATGAAGAAACAGACAGAAGAAGAATGAACGTCTGGACTCAGTGCAGAAGAACAGCGGAGTCAAAAGTTCAGTTTTAAAGGGTCAGTTCACCCAAACTACAAAATGACACACAGTGTGTTCCCAGTTAACCACCAGCAGCGCCCAGTCAGTTTGGTGTTAATGAAGAACATGTAAAAAAAATATGTCATGTATTTGATCCAGGATAATCCCCAGACTTCCCTGCAAACAGCTGACATTCAAACTCCTTCCCACCAGAACACACTGCTGTAAAATGGAATCATTCAACGCAAAGCAGGAAACAAATTCACCTCCAATGTGTCAGAGATTCTCATCAGTTTTTAAATTCTTCCAAACTTCATCTAACATCAAAACAGCTTTTGAAATTTCCAACCACAAATAGACATATGACTTATAATACAATAATAAACCACTGAAATTAAAAACATTGAGGATTTCCACAACTAACAGCAAAGTTCTCTGTTTCAATCCTACCATGAATTAGTTTTACTATTTTAGTTTCACTCCTCCCCTTCACAAGCCTCTTTGATTAAAGTCAAAGTGGAAACCAAACTCAATGTAAATGAAATAAAACTGTGGATTGTGCAGAATGTGATGCTGTGCCACCACAAGATGGCGCTGTTTCTTTATAAATGTCCACTGAACCCTGTGTTGGCTCTGGTCCTCCTGGTTTCCCTCCAATCAGCCAATCAGAGTTTGACTGTCACCTGGCCGACAGGTGAGAGTGAAGCAGGACAGAGTCTGTCTGAACTCTAATGTTTATTTCCTCATCTCTCTAGAATCATATTAATACAAACATCAATGAATTAAAAGCAATGAGACACAGTTTCACCTCATTGGAAATATGGTCGACATTATAAACTGATTAGTAACTTCTGGAGGATTATATACCACCTGTTTCAATATTTCTGAATTCATCAACTAGTTGAAGAAGATGGCAACAATTTGAAATGGAGAAAATGATCCAGTCATCTGAGCAGCTGTTCTGGAGCTTTCTGTCATATCGTTGATGATCTTCATCAGCAGCACTTTCTGAGCACTTTCATGACTTGACCACGTCAGAGGATCAGAAAAAAGTCAACATTTGATCATCTACAGTTCCAGTTAACTCCATCTGCAGACGAAGGCCATGTGATATGATCAAAAGCTCCAGAGCAGCCGAGATTGTTTTCTCACTTACAGATACTAAAGTCAGGAACAAACCTTGAACAGTTTGAAACACCTGAACAAGACGATTGTAAATAGTGTGAGACTGATGAGAAAAGAGAGCTTTTTTTAAAAATGGATTTTCAGATAAATGCCAAAGTTAAGCGTTTCTTAATGTCACATGATGATTATGGCAACAGCCATTAAATAAAAAGAAAAGTGAAAATCTGAAAATAAAGAAATTGCCGTCACCACGTTGACATTTTATAAAAGCATTTCTCATACGACAGCGATGTCCATCATCACTTCCTGGAATCTGAATCATGAAATGTACTTTTCACTTTTATCACTAATTATGAACAAGTGTTTTATAAGTGTTGCACAGACTCTTTGTCTTTTTCCTTGTTCTGTTTCCGCTCATGAAGTTTCATGTTGTTCCAGGAGAAACAGTGACATGGATGATGTTTTATCAGCAGATTAAAGATGTTCACTCGTGACCTTCAGGCCTGGAGTCATTTCCTCACTGAGACGTTGCTCTAGTTTTACTGTCGAACAAAAGATGTCACGTTGATCCACCAGCAAAGAGAGAAAACCTCAGTGACTAATGTGAGTCATTACAACAACTCTAATAACAGCTGCTCTCCAGGATTAATTATTGAAGAACTAATTAGTTTTGGATGCTTGTTGCTCGACAGCTTCTTCTGCTTTAAGTGTCAGTGTTAGAGATGGGAAGAGAATAAATAATGTCACAGTTGATGTGAGATGTGAAGAAGGATGGATGAGCTTCTTCTCATCCCGTCAGATGTTCAGAGGTTGCTATTAAACACGACCACATCAGCTGTACTGTTCTATGTCCATAGACACTACATGGCCAAAAGTATGTGGACATCAATATATGAGCTATCAACAATTCCTTCCAAAGCCATGTTCATTAATCTAATGATGAGGTCCGTCACTGATGACGTCTGACTCACAGTTCATCCAGTTCCACTTCGTCCCAAAGGTGATGGACGGAGTCGAGGTCCGGGTTCTGTACAGGACGGTCAAGTTCTTCTACACCAAACTGGGAAACGTTTTCGTTCTGTGGAGCTGGTTTTGTGCAGACGGGTGAAATGCAATGTTGAACAGGAAGGAAGCAGGAAGCAAACTGTTGTCTAACATATGATTGTGTTAAGATTTCCCTTCATGAAAACTAAGGACCCAAACCATCGAAAACAGCCACGGACCAAAACTACACAGACAGTGTATGAGCAGGGGTGTCCACAAACTTTTGGTCACATAGCGATATGAACGTGGGATTTGGGGGATGATGGCAGGAGGTCCACCTAAATCCACCTTTCCCACTTTGATAAGGTTTCCTGTGAGGAGCTGGAGGAACGTGAAGAGTGTTCAGGTCGCAGCCAGCTGAGTCGGCCTGAGTGCAGCTGATGGCCGCCGCTCTCTGACACGTGTTACGACCCCCGAGGAACGAGTGTGAGCTATAAAACAATATAGATGCTACAATATAGAGAAAGAAACAAAAACACACAAGATCATCTGATTGTTGAGTCGAATCGTGTGTTAGTTTTGTATGTGAGTTTTTCTGGAGCTCTGATCCCCAGCCTCTCCTCCTCCCGACCTCCAAACCCGCTCCCCTCCCTGCTCCTCTCTGACTTTACATGGTGATAGCAGTTTTCCTGCAGCGATTAAACCCCCTCAGGATCATTAGAAGCAGAAACACCTTTCAGAGCCATTTAAAAAGACGAACGAGCTAAAAGCATAAGTGGAAAAGTAAACTTTTCCCCTAAGTCTAAGTGTTTCCATTATTAGAATTCAGAAGCGAGCGTCAGCACATTTTCACATGTTTCCTGAGCTGAGATTACAGTTTGAAGAGGGACACTTTTGTCATATAAAAAAAGCTATAAAAAACTTGGGCTTGATGCTCAGCAGAGTCTCTAAAGCTCAGCTCATCAGTTAACAAGTGTAGGAAGGAAAAGCTGACTGCGAGATTCTGCAGGACACGTTTGACATCTTGGTTATTATTCTCCACACGGAAACATCGACTGTTCATAACGCTGGACATAAAGGATCAGATAAGTGTGTTGTCAGTGTTTGTGTAAACTTCAGACCGCAGATAAATCTGATCACAGACAGTATTAAATGTCCTCTGTGGATCTCAAGAGTCTGAACATCCTCGAGGATCCAGCTCAGCATCGTGTGAATTATGTTCTTAAAGGATGATTCTGTAACTCACGATCTAAGTCAGCAGAGACAGGTTTACTGTGTGCTGCATGGGTGGAAGTCAGATTGTGGAGATCTGGGTGGTGGCTGATGAGTCATGAGCAACGCAAGTAACATTCACCTTTTTATTAACTGTAGCCACGACCCTAACTTTCCTTTTGTTGCTTTACCCAACCACAGCTTCGTCTTAGTTTGTCGAGTCGTCCAAATTGTGTGAATTGATGCCTCTATTACAACTATTAACTATTACAATCACTGTTAAAATAAATCTGTTTTAAAATGTGACGACACTCACTGGTTAAGGTTGAGCAGAAAAACGACTTGGTCAGGTTTCAGGAAAGATCGATGTTTGAACCTTTATCGTCATTCTTATTGTAACATCCAGCTGATCTGTGCATTTGGTATTTCCTGTTTTATTTTGGTAACTAACTCCTGATTTTCCTCACCTGTGTCTCATTACTCACCTGTACCTGATTTAGCTCATAGTCAACCCAGAACACACGTCTTTGTTTTCTCTGCTGTTCTGTCCGATCGTCTTTGTCCATCCAGCATCTTTCTAGTGTTTGTTCTCAAGGTTTTTGACTTAGCTCTGTTTGGTTTTTGGATTTTTTGTCTTGTCCCTGTCTGGGTTTGTTTGCTTCGATCAGATCTGACCTCCTGTGTGTGATCACCTCTTTCTTCAGTAAAGACCTTTTTGAATCGTCCTCTTGTTCTCAGTCTCCTTGAATCGTTCCAGGTTACAATAATCAACATGTGGATAACTGGAACTGGTCCTCATTAAAAGAAACCAAACGTAACCTTCACCACAGCTTAACATCGATTCATATTGTAGATAATTTGAGAAACACAGTCACTGAACGTAAGCTGGGTTTCGCAGAATTGCCCGATATCGGTGTTTTTGTCCAGGAGGTTTTGAAAAACCTTGTGTCCCTCGATTCTGCTTCTTTTTAAAGGGACTAAGATTGGGGTGAAGAAAGGAGGATTGAAAGAGACAAAGGTCCTGATCCAGATTCAAACCCCAGACATGTTGTCCAGATAAGACCGATTTTTATATCAGAAGAAAAAGATGATTCACCTTGAACGTCAGACTGAACAGCAACGTTTTTACAACCCAACCCGGCTGAAAGTCTGTTGGCTGAGTGGAGTCAGACACGTGCTCTGTTACACACCGACAGTGATGTAGAAAACACAGACACGTGGACGTCACCGCAGCAAAGTGTGAAGTCAAACCACCGGAGGTCAGCAAAAACTGTTTTTTCCAACTTGTCCACAACAGAATTAGTTTTTGGTGTTTGTGCTCCAGAAGGACGCAGATGAGAGTTTTCTGATTTGGTTCAGACACAAAAACAACTTGGTTAAACTTCATTAAAGTTCAGGATTGATCATGGTAAAAGAAACCGGTGTTGATCTTTGGTCGGAAACAGTGAGCAGTGATCTCCTGTGTCAAAGTGTCAGGAGTTTATTGGGAGTTTGAAACACAAAATACTGTCTCTGTTCTTTCTTGTAAATCTTCCTTCTGGACAGTCTTTTAAATTTTAACGATTTAAACCACTGATTGTAGTGAACCGTCCTTCTCGTCAGCCTGTCTGAGCTCTAACGTTGAGCTGTGTGTTCGAAAAAAAAAGGAAGACAGAATCTGAAATACAAATCTCAAGTTGTGATGAAGAGTGTTGTCACTACTGTTAAAGGACAAACAAAATTAGTTTCCCCATTTTCATTTTTTTCATGTGTAAATATTAACGTTTACATTCAGGCAAAGTGGAAAATGCTTCAAATGAAGATTTCGTGAGCAGCTAAAACAAACATTTGGGAAACATTTTGCACCAACTTTGTTCCCCTTGAAAAATGTGTTTCCTCTGGCAAATCTCATCCCAAAAACAAATGAAGTCATTTCACTGTCGGTGGACTGTCTTCGTTTTTCTGCCAGTGTCCAACTATAAAACAAAATGCTTTAAAACAGAATTAGAAAGAAAGCAGCTTTTGAATGTACGGCCGCGAGCTGCCTCATTAATCCTCCACTAATTGGCTCCATTGATTCAGGCCTGATGTTCTGAAGCCGCATGTTCGTCTCTTTGTCATTAATTAAGTGCGTTTCTGCCAGAACAAGTTTCCTTTAGCAGCCAAATATCAACTCAAACCGTGTTGATTTCAGGTGATAAAAATATGTCTCACCAGGTCGACATGTTAAAACTACTTCCTGTTTGTAGTCGTGTGTCTGTTCTTCAAAGTCAAAGTCATTTTCCAACATTTAATGAGACCAGATGACGGCGTGTGTCCTGTGGAACTGTTGGTTTGTTGCTCCTCTCCTCTCGTCCTCACCTCTCGTCCTCTCCTCTCGTCCTCACCTCGTCCTCTCCTCGTCCTCACATCCCTCTGTCTTCACATGCTTTTTGCCCTTTTAAGACTTGAGGCTCATGTGAACTCTCTTCCTTCTGTTTGCGGTTCGATATCTTTGTCTCCAAACCTGCCCCAGCTCCCTTTGTACTGATTTCCCTAAAGAAATGAAATGTCTCTTTCCTCTTCTTGCTCTCACTCATTTTGTTTTTTGGAAAGGTCTTTTTATAGATTTTATCTTTTTTGACTCTTGGTGGGTTTCATGTGTGCAGACTCTCAAAGTGAATAGCTTTGTCCAGATCAGGTTCAGCCTCATATTCTGTCAGCTTTCACCAACATGTCTGTCTGTGAACGCTGATGATCCTCTTAGCTTCGTTTGTGTGATCAGATTGTAAAACCGCCTCAAACCTGTATGAACAGCTGGACCAGAAACCTTTCACTAAATCCACTAAATCTTTGTCACCTCGCTCTCAGGTCCAGCGAATCCTCTTGTCGCTATTAGATCAGTTGTTCACGACCTTTTTACCTTATGATTCTTGTAAGGAAGCATTAGTTCATGTTTTTGAACCGACATATAATTAATTGATAAAGTTGTGGTGATGAAGATCCAGCAGAAACTGAACATTAATATTCACTTGGAGCCATTTTTCTGACAATATATTTCAAACATTCATGCACCTTCCATCCCCACCGAGTGTTGTTTGTGCTGCGATAAGAGCAAACCAAAAGATGCCATAAAACCAAAACATGAGCTAAAAATCGTTACACATAGTCATTTAATCCTTTGTTAATTTAAAGTGTTGAATCAGTGCAGCTTTAAAATGAATCTGCTTGGTGACATTTTGCTTCACAATGATCCAGTATTGCTCCTAAAAGAAAAATGTAAAAGTTTGTGATTAGTGTTTTTTTCTTCATTCTTATCCTGTTACACAAACTCTGATACGTCTTGTGACGTCCTGACCATTTAACATCACATTATAGAAGCACATCAGACCAAACATCAGCTATTTTCCTGGTGGAGACGTCCCAGAATTCAAACTTCCACACTCATTTTCTTCAACAATATATAAAACATTTTCTTTATTACATGATCTGTGTGATAACAATTTAAAATAATGAAGTATTTATTTTTGAAAATGACAATCTCCTTTTTTTAAAAGTTGAATTTTTTGTCATTCCATTTCATACTGATGTAAAATCTTTACGCTCCTCTGTGTTAAAAATTGAAGCCTGGCGAAGACGTTCGTTCAGTCTCTACAACTATTTCCAGCCTGTTTGGGTCTTTTCTTCCATGTGACCTCCCTTGTCACTTCGAGTTGCCACGTTGTGACTGTGAAAAGCCTGGAATAGTTCAGACATTATTGATTTTTTTTCTCCCCATCTTGAGTGGCAAGCAATGACTTTGTATCTGACAATGACAGAAACTTCAGATTGGAATTGATTTGAGTCCAAAGGGCTTTGGTACGATTAAGATTTAATGAATCATCTGTTTGTTATGTAACATGACGTTAACGGCGCCTGTTGTCTAACGATCCTTCCTATAATCAGAGCTGATCCTGAATCAGCTTCAGGTGCTGACGTCTGCAAACAGCGGATATTTACAACTGGACGACTTAATATAAAAAACCCTTAATGCTAAAGACTAATGATTCTCATGATTATTAATTAATCAGTGTTCATTTTTCTCGTTGATTGTTTCAGGAAGGGCTCAATGCAAACTCTTCAAATTTTTTTTAAACCAACAATCCAAAACTCAAAGATGTTCAGTTTGTGATGATATGAAACAGAAAAGCAGAAACATATTTGAGGAGCTGGAACCAACAAAACATTTTAACCATCCACCACTTTGGTCCAGACTGAAATATCTTAACTACTATCAGATCGATTGCCATGAAATTTTGTACAAAACATTCATGATCCCCAGAGGATGAATCCTACGGACTTTGACGACCTCCTCACTTTTCATCCAGCATCATTAACAGGTTGACTTTTTTTTATTTTTACTGAAATATCTCAACAACGTTTGGACGAATTGATGTAAAATGTTTGTTCATCCCTCAGTAACCAGACAGTCTAATGACTTTGAGGATCCCCTAACTGTTCATGTAGCGCCATCACCAGGTCTAAATTGTAAATTTTTTTTATGAATTAAGTGATTGAAAGTTGAATTTTGACTCCAGCAGTGGACAAACAATCAAAACCTCCAGATACTAACTGGACCTTATGGTGAAATTCTTTCATCAATTATCAAAACTATTGTTGATTCAATTTTCTGTTGATCGCCTAATTGATTAATCATTTCAGCCCTAGACAATTAAAAATGTTTCAAAAGTAACTGTATTGAACCTGTTTAACTGTGTTGCAGCTGAGAGATAAATGGAACCACACAAATCATGATAATAATAATTTTAATAGTATTTTTTTAGATAAACACAAAAACCTTCTAATGCCGCTGAGCTCTGTTAAAGAATAGATTGTGTGTGTTTCTGTTTGTGTGTCGTTGTGTATTTGAACATAAGACCGCATGCGTGTGTTTCTGCACGTGCATTTATGAACACACACATTCTCACACACACACACACACACACACACACACGAGTGCAGAAGCAGCAGAAATTCTCATCATTGCTGCAAAAACTGTCACCGGACTGTTTCTCTACACTGCAATTACAGAAGAGAGAGCGGCGGGCCTTATTTAAGGACAAATGTTTGCCGTGTAGGCAGACAGAAGCAGAAAAGGTCCCGAACCCACAACCCTTAATTACCTCACAGTGACGCACAAGAGCCTCTGAAGGAAGCTGGGCTGACAGAGTGAACTTGTCCAAGTGTATGTTATTTACCGATCCAGTGAACTCGGAGCCGCTTTGTCCTGAGGGTTCAAAAGGAACGGGCGGAGCGAGGTGCTTCTCCTCCTGAATAGTTTATTATTCAGCGCAATGACATTATTATTTCCCCTCTTTGATATTCTGCTCTTTAATAGTCTTTTCTTTCAGTTCATAAAAAGTTGAAATATTAATCCCGGTGAGGGAAGATCAAAGCCGCTTCATCATCCCTTTAACACGCTTGAAATGTTCTGCGACATGACAGACAGTTCGAACGGACTTGTGCAGCCCACGCTGGAAACATCTCGTGTCTTCGGAGTCCTGGGCAGCCTTTAAGGGGCTTAGCATTATGATTTAATGGCAGCAACTGACAGCGTTTTGCATTAATCATCTCCTCCGCCCACACAGGTTTGAAACAGATGCTTTTCCCCCCCTACGTGTTAATGATGCAGATTGTGTCAAATAAACCAGGAGATTTTAAAGAGGGTGTATAAAAAGAAAAAAAAGAATTGATCTGACAGATGGAGTGAAGGGATTCATTGTGACAGGATGCAATCAGCGGCTGCTTGAGTGCATAAATACAGCCGGAGGGGTTCGGCAAAGCTGGTTAAGAGCAAATAAAGAAAAGAGGTGAGAAAATTTGTCGGGGCATGTTGTGGAATCTAAAATTAAGATTTCATTTTAGGATGACCTGGACGTCAGAAGCCTGATGTGTTCTTTCAGTCAGGCCTCATTGGGCGACTGTTCAAGGTCAGTGATACAGAAAACGGCGAGCTGTCCGTCACTCAGTAAATCGGTCATGTAATTATGACCGTGGCGTGAACAGAGGAGCCGCCTCCTGCTGAGTTAAACACACCTCATCACACCTGGACGCGCTGCTGATTGACTCCTGGACGCGTCTCATGGATGCTCTGATTCGTCTGCAATCATCATTAAGCTGCACAGCAACGAGTCTCTCAGACCAACATGCGATACAGAAACCTACTTATATCTGAGCGCAGGCCTTGTTGTTTTGGACCGAACTCTGCTGTGTTTGTTAAATCCTCCAATACAAAAAACTTTTCAGGTGCACGGCTGTGAAAAGAATCCTTTGATTAATTAAACAGTATGACCTCTGACCTTTTGGAAAATGGCTTTAGAAGCTCTGGACCAAAATCTATTTATTTACAACTTAATAGGCTTCAATGACTAAAATGTATAACAGCATTATTAATAGAAAGGATAAACACCAGCTAAAAGTATTTTCATGTTCCTTTCAAGTTTGTCTTATTAAAAGTTAAGTTAAAATATTACTGATTCCACACAGGGAAAGTGAAGCATCAAGAACCTGTGCATGTTGGGTAAAAACAAGCCAACTTCATGCAACAGCGACATGCGACCGAAAATCTTCTGCAGAGGAAGTGACCTGAAATGTCAAACAGTTTTTTGAAGAAACATTCACTTAATTCAACGCGGCCTAAACGACGTGTTGTTCAGGTCGAGAGGAAGGAAGATCCCATGAAAGCATCCACACAGATGACAGCTACAGTGATGACTCACTCGCTCATGAAATTAGATGTGACAGCCACCGGTGGAGTCGAACTCAGAGAGCCGGGCTCCGTGTTTTTAACTTTCTATCGCATTTGCTCGACACCAGTACAGTAATGATGCTCATTAATCATAGTCTTATTTCACACCAATGACTTGTGAGACTCGAGATACAGCAATTAGTGATGAGTCACCGCTGGAATTAACACCCGATCCTGATGGTTCGTCGAAGAGCTGGCTGCCACGCGAACTGATGACCAATCAAAAACCAGCACGGAGAAGACATACTGATGTGTGTGTGTGTGTGTGTGTGTGTGTGTGTGTGTGTGTCAGAGGGAGATACAGAATAGCTCTGACGTGATCCTCTTATGTCACCTCATCTTCCTTCTTTCCTTCCTTCCCTCCATTTGAGGTGTTTTCCGGAGCAGGAGCCGCTCTTTGCTAACGAGGCGGCTCAGCGGCGGTCGTCTCGGTGCGTGTAATTAAGGCCGCGCTCTGCGGATGGATGCCTCGCTGAAAGGAGATTCCCCCTCTGTCAGTCTGCCCTCTCTTTACTTTTCTCTCTCTGCCCTTCCCTTGACATAAAACTCCCAATTTACCCAAAACAAGCTCTCAAACTGCTTTCAGGGAAGGAAAACAGAGGTGGACAGAGTCACTGCGCCTCTGGGATGCGCTGCTGCAAGAAGAGATGTTATATAATCAGAATTTATTCATATAAGGAAGAAAATAATTACTCAAGCTGGAGCGTAATCCTCGAAAAGCCCTTCATCACTTCTACCTGAACAAATTAACTGTTGTGATGGAAAAACATCCACGATGCCACCTACACTTCTATTCGTGTTTTTCCTTCATCTCAAGCAGAAGACAAGTGGACAAGAACTCAGGCTATTTTTAGCTCCTGAAAAGTTGACATTTTGGAGATATGAGACCATGATATGAGGTTTTTATCTGCTACCAGAGAAGTGGTGGGACGCCATCAGGGACCAGGCTGGAAAAACTACATTTTACGAGATCGAAGAGTCATGAGACTCCAGCACTTTATACACAACATGATTAAAACATGCACATAGCACACACACGTACACACACTTTGATTAGATACTCACTGAACTAATGGCTAACACAGCCTTTAACCCTTTTCCTCCTTTTTCCAGGGAAACCACAAAGTCCAATTCTCCAGAAACTAAAGGAAGAACCTGAATAAAGATAAGAAAGACATAAAGACTAAATAAACATAGCAAATGCAGAACCTGTCGTACAGGACGGGATCCCTCATGGCTTGTTCAGTATGAACATGATGTGAATCAGCAGAAATCTGCTCAGTTCTCCAGAAGAGTTCAGACACTTTGAGAAGCTGCTCTCTGAGGCTCATTAAGACACTTTATCTTGGTCTATATTTCAATTTGTCTCCCATCTGGATCTGACATAGCTGATTATTTGTTAATTTATTGTGGGACATTTTAATCCCCTGCTGCGAGAGAGGACATCGCTCCTTCAAACTTATTTTATTCACAGAAAATGTTCAGCTTTGCATCTGGATACGGATCCAAAAATACACATACTGAACCTAAACATGGTAAATTTTTGTCTTCATGCATTAAGTCAATCAGCCTTTATAATCTGCACAGTGTGTTCAGTGTGTCCCTGTGTTCAGATGAGACAAAACCTCTGACGTTGGAATAAAGGAATGGACAGAGGATGTAGAGACACAGATGTGAGATACACAGAAACATAAAGAAGGACAGGTGAGACGTCGAACATGTGTCATCAAAGTGAATTTCTTCGATGTTTCCTTGTTGTTGTGAAGTCGCCTCGCAGCTCGGCGTTTTGTCTTATTGCTGCTTTCGGTTCCTGCTGTTTGCTGTCAACAGTAAATTGTCACCCTGACCGGAGCGACAGGTGGGCCGCACCTGCCGACAGGAGACGACCCGGCGTCTTCACAGAGACACTGTGGACATCCAGGCAAAACCAACAGACATCTTTTCAGCTGCCGGGGGAATAAAGTTGGTATTTGTTTTAGCTGCTTCCTGTCAATTTATTTCAGTATCTCAGGCTCACCAACTAAATGTAAATGGCACAGCAGTCTCATATATGGCTTATTTTTTGGGTGCATTTTCTGAACGTTAACATAAGTCAACGCTGACTTTTAGTTCCACGTAAGACACAGACACCAGACTCCTGAGCCTCTTCGCTTTCTCACTCTTTCTACTGCGTCACCTGTTGATTCATGGTATTTAGATGCATCTGCTCTCTACAGGAGCTAATGTGAAGGATTCGCTGTCTCACCTGCATGTAGAGTTTGACTTTTACACATGTCTGTCTAAAGTCGTATGAGGATGAGCTCCATCATAAAAGCATTTCAAAGACCACACCGGGTAAGATATTGATTTATAACAGTTTTAATGCAAATTCAGATTCAGAGGGATGGATGAAGGGATGAAGGGATGAAGGGATGAGAGTTAGTTCAGTGTTCAGCCCAGTAAGAAGACACTGGGTTCGAATCCACAGGCCTTTGTGGAGTTTTTCTTTCTGTGTCTGAGAGGTCACATGAAACTGCAGATAAATGTATTTTTGCTAATATATCTCCTGCTTCATCCGACACAAAAGCTTTTTTTTGATGCTCATAGTTGTGAATGGAAACTCTAAAACTGCCTGTAGGTGTAAATGTGAATATCATTATAGATATTTTTCAGCTTTTTGTTAGAAAATTGTAGAATCTGCACAGGTGTAAAAAAAAGGGCTCTTGTTCCTCACTGCATCTTTCTGAATGTTAATAAGATCTGAATGAATCATTTTTCCTCCAGACATCGAGACAGACAGACTCAGTGTCTCACATGTGGACAGCAGTGTCCAATTATGTCTCATGAATATCTGAGTGTCTGGGGATTTTTCTGACAATCATCCTCCCTGGTTTGAAGTTGACTGGATCAACTGATCAATAAACCCTTTATTGAACACGTTGGAGCTGCTCTGGCTCGGGGGGCGACCTCTGCTAAAAATAGAAGAAAAGAAACAGGAGGAATCAGGATAAACTCAGGTGAAAGAAGAGAGAGCAAGTTCCAAATCTGTTCATTCAATGGAGAAAAATCAGTGTATATTATGTGAAGGGGTTGCTCATAGTGACAAACCTACAGAAAATCTATGTTCTGGATTTCCCGATTGTTTGTCCAATCAGTTTAGAATCCTGAGGTTTCTGTGACCGAGGCGTATTCACACAACATTACATCTATTTAAGAGTTGAGTCATAGTTTGTTCTGCTCAGCTGATGTTGTTCATGCTTCACGATCTGAGGGCAGATTGAGCCAAATCGCCTAATGTCCCCAACATGGAAGTGTCTCCAGCTGAACCATGAGCCTTTGGCCGATGTGCAACAAAAACTAATGAACTCGTGGTCGTGGATGAAATCGCCCGGTTGTTGTGAATGAAATGATAAACCGGCATCTCAGTCATTAAAAGTGGGGGGAGAGAGAGACATGAGTCATGCAGCCTCCAGCACGATCAAAGCTTCCTGCTCCTCCATCTCCGTCTCTGCTGTTGGACCCGAAACAGGCTCTGAAGCAAACGATCAATGCAGCGAACTCAAAGGAGCAAGAATACGATATGTGCAAAAACAGCAGTCGAATAATGTGTGGAAACATTCGTCTTCTGCATTGTTATAGTTGGATCAGTGTTTGCACCAGAGCTGAATCATATATTGTGTGTGTGTGTGTGTGTGTGTGTGTGTGGTGCAGAACATGTTTGGTCACTTAAACACAGAGTGAAAGTGGAAAATTGTGCAGCTGGTAATATTTTTGTTCTTTTTATTGTTGTTGTTATTTGTGTTCATATATTTGACCTGAGGTTTGACTCAGTATTAGATGTTACCTGTTTGTTGTTGCTGTGTTGTTTGTCTCGTTTACTTTCATTTACAGCATCATTAACATCATTTATCTCTGATATGAAGTTCAAAATAATTGTTCCCGTTAATCACAAAATGTTTTATTAATGATGAAGCTGTCAGAGTTTTATTGCACTGAGTAAATAATCAGGCTAATTTATAATTCATCATAATGCTATGTGTTATGTAGCATGTTAGCATATAGAAAGTGAAACAAGACTGTGTAATAATATTATAACAATAACACTAATATAATATATAATAAGGTATTTTGACACATTTTCTTCCAACATGTGTAAAGATGTGAACATTTTTATTAGTGTTTGTTGCACATTATTACACAAATGAGTGACAGAACAAATCATCATTTCTCTCTCAGTAACTAAATCAAATCATCCATCCTCGGGGCCCTCGCTCTCCTGCACATCAGGGGAAAAGGTGAATCCTGAAAGTCAAAGCTTCCACAGTGAAAAACCTGTAAAGTCGACACAGCTTTGATTTGGCTGGAGACAGAAGATCTGTTTGGAGGAAACTGACTGAGTCACCAGGTCTGAGTGAAGGAGAGGCTGCAGAAGTCTGAGGGAACAATGGAAAAGTCATTTACTGCTCATCTGCAAAGCAAAGTTCTCAGATCTGATGCTTGATCGTTACACTGAATCCGTGAGGATGTGATGAGACAAGATTTTCAACCAAGTGATTAAAAATGATAAAAAATGAAGATGAAAATAATCTTATGATGACAACAGTGACACATGGAGACTCCGAACTGCAACCAGCTGATTGGCAGTCACAGAAATGACCTCATCACTTCCAAGTAACGAGTAATCCATTACTCC
The DNA here is from genome assembly GCA_025331565.1 of Holacanthus passer. Classification (NCBI taxonomy): domain Eukaryota; kingdom Metazoa; phylum Chordata; class Actinopteri; family Pomacanthidae; genus Holacanthus; species Holacanthus passer. The sequence continues at coordinate 3,212,344 of JAFREQ010000026.1, forward strand.
CCAGTAACGACCCCCTGCAGCTGCTGTTGTTGTTGACTTTTTTTTTTTGCCCAGCAACTTTTCCTGGATGACTCACCCGAGGCGGCTGTTACGCATGACACAAAGAAAAAAAAAGCAGAGGATAAAAAGGTGTTTGCAGCCGTGGGAGCGACCACTCGAGGCGGGACAGGCTGCACACGATGCCGCGCACCGGGACCATGCGGAGCTCCAGGCTGCTCGGCGGGACGCTGCTCTGCGCGCTGCTGCTGTCCGCCGCCGCCGCCGGGCTGGACGACGAGTCCGGAGAGGAGCTGAGCCCCAGAGCCCTGCGGGACTTCTACCCCAAAGGTCCGAACCTGACCAGCGAGAAGCAGCTGGTAAGATCCGCAGGAGCATGCAACTTTGGAGCTTTGTGCAAAAAAAGCCAAAACAACAAGTTGCATTAGTTCAGCAAATCATGAGAATGATTATTTTACAGGTTTTGCATGTGAACTTCAACTACGTTGTGTTGAATAAAGACAAAAATTATTCGCTGCAGTCTTAAACCAAACTCCATTCAAAAATGCATGCATTTAAGATTTTCACATGTGACTTGTGTCCTGTGCAGAAAATGATCAAACAAACGATGTAACTAGTATATTGTATATTATTAAAAGACATTGCAAATCTATTATTATCATTATATTTTGTATAATCCCATCTGCATTCCTGTTTATTAGCTGCTCTTAAAATAAACCATTCAAAACTGCATGCATTTAAGATTTTCCCTGTCATAACTTCTGTCCTGTGCAGATATTTGACTTTATGCCATTTAGATAGATAGATAGAACTAGTGTATTGTATATGATTAAATGCCATTGCAAGTTGCCTATGTGTAAAACCCATTTGCATGTTGCATGTTTGTGAGTCAGCTGCTGAAATAACAAATGCACGTTCATGAAAACACTGTTTTAATGTTTGTCCTCCAGCTTGGAGCTCTGCAAGAAGTCCTGGAGAAGCTGCAGGCTAAACGTCTGCCTCTATGGGAAAAGAAATTTGGCCAAGTCCCAACGGTATTTCATGCACCTGAGCATCAGTTAATCACAGTGTATTGATGGATGCATGTGTGATGAGGCAGGACGATGCTGATCTGTGTGTCTGTGTGTCTCAGTGTGACGTTGGGGAGCAGTGCGCCGTCAGAAAAGGAGCTCGGATCGGGAAGATGTGCGACTGTCCCCGAGGAGCCTTCTGCAACTTTTTCCTGCTGAAGTGCTTATGAGCCTCCGTGGATCTGAATGTAGAGCTGATATGTGAGGAGAGAGAAAGTCCTTTGTAATTACTGTCATATTTTTTATGATGCAGCTGGTGACTGTCCACCTTTAGGAAACAGAACTACAGTAGTTCTATGATGAGTCTATATTTGAAAAGTATATCACAGCAAAACTCTCTGTAAGAATATGATGATGATGGACAGAGAATGACCCACAAAGTTCCTGTAAATATTAAATATGATGTTTGTTGTGATGTGATAGGAGATAAGAAATAACCCACAGTGCACAGTAAACTCACACCGGCTGTAAAGTGTTAGCAGCAATAGAATATAATGGGAATATTACAGTGATTCAACATCTGGGCAAAACGAAAATCTGTGTTTTGAACTGTTTTGTTTCAGATGAATGTTTGTGTGTGACTCATGAAAAAACAACAACAACAACAACAACAATAATAAACTGTGGATCATCTTGTTTTGTAAAGCAGTGGAGTGGACGCTCGTTCTTTCAAACCTGCTCTGTCAGAGGCCGATGAGCTCGCTGTCACTTATATAAGGAGCATGTTTTGCTTTTATTTTAAGATGATGTTTGAACCGTGACGTGGATGCGAGCTGGGACGTCACATCTCCTGGGGCTCCATTGACAATAACTGGGGGGGGGGGGCTAATCCAGCTGCAGAGGAAGTAGTTATGAACCAGAGACTGTCACATCTCCCACACTGAGCCTCCCATTAACTGTCAATGGAGCAGCTTCAGGATGGTGATGACGTCATGATGATTCAGTCTGACCTGAAACATCAGAGTCATGACACCTGTACAGCTACTGTGACCTCATGAGCTTTCATTCAAACATATTCACAACTCTTCACTCTCTAATGATCGATGTGAAAAGTTGGACACTAGAAGACTTTTCACGTTCATTCACGTCTCTGTGTGCTCACCTTCAGCTGAACAGGTGTAACAGGTGTTCATTTTGTGACATCACTGTTTGGAAGTCACTCATTGGTCCAATTTCAACTTACAGAAAGACGAAACCTAAGCCTCTAGTTTGCATATTTATAGAGTGAATGTAGCAGAACATGAGAGTTTCAGGTGGATGATAATGATAATGATTATTTGTGTGAAAACCATAACAGACTCAAATAATCATTCAAACCAGAGTCATCACCTTAAAACATCTCTGAGGTGTGTTTGTTAGTTTGAAGTTGAATTTGGCAGCGATCACCTTCACAGAGCATCATCTGATCATGAGTTCACGACGTGGATATTTTTATTGTTCTGTATCTGTCAGTGGTGGAAAGTAAATGTAAATACATGGAACAAACCTGGAACCAAGTTAATCCATTCAATTGAACAAATAAACGCCCGTCATCATCACCTGCTGATTGAAATTTCTGCCTTAAGTTCCCACTGATGATATTTTTCTTTCGTTCTCACTGATGTTTCAGTCGGCTTGAATTTTCTGACCCTCTTTTTATTTGCAGCCTCATCATATTCCACATTACTGCGCTCATCTCGTATCCACCCTTCCTCTCTGCTACTGTCATCAATAATGCACAAGAAACAAGTACAAAATGTTGACTTGGGATGTGTTTGTGTGTGCGTGTGTGTGCTGGGAAGTCAACACGGACCTAAAGGCAGACTGTAGTTTGTGCTGTCCATCAAACTGACCACACACTTTTTCCTGTTTGTCCTGTCATTTCCTGGAAAAAGCATCATTAATATTTCACTGACAGGTGGAGGGACCCGCTCTGTGTTTAAGACATGAAGGACAAACAGCACGTCACAGAGGTTTCTCTGTCGGACATTATATCTTACAGACCCTGATATCATTTTAAGTGATGAGGAGGTAGAACGGTTGGATCCAGCTCCTCCCGTCCACTTGTCTGAACCCCGACCTCAAGCCAAGAGCGTGTGAGTGTGTGTGAATGAGATAAAGCACTTTAGATAAAAGCTCTATATAAATGCAGCCATTGAAGTCTCACTGAGCACACAGCCTGGTGGCTATATGACTGTTGGTACATTCATGCTCCACAGAGGAAGATCCCTTCTGAAGATTTGTTCCCAGTTATTTTATAGAAGCATAAGAAGTCGCCATCAGATCTGTAACATGTTCACACATAATAATAATGGTTTTGAGTCCATCGAGCAGCCAGACTTTTCAAAACTGTCTCTTTGTTTGTTCCATCCAACACGTTCATGTTGAGGACTGTCAGGACCAGAATTCATGGCTTGATCCTTTGAATATATTGAATATATTTATAAAACACTCACCTCATCTCTTCCTGTGTTTGTCATGTGTCGTGATCTGCAAAGTGTGATGAAGAAATCCTTTATTAACCCTTTTTTTGTTGCTGATATGTAAAAACTAAACTCCAGTCTTTTGTCAATCCAGCATGTTTTAACTTCAGCTGAGGGACTGAACGCACAGATATGGATTGAGAAAAGTCTTATGACAGACTTTTAAAAACCACCAAACTACCAGAAACATTGGAGGCGGTTGAGCTGACAATGAGGCCGTTTATCTTAGTTTCTGAACAGCAATACTTTCTCCAGACAGCGAGGATTTGCTATCGATTCCTCAGGGAATTACCTCCAATTCCAATAGAGATTGCGTGTGTGGACAAGGGCTTTGTTTCACACAGTGAGACAGTTCAAACCTGCAGCAGTGGCCCGTCGGGAGAAACGTTTGTTTGTGTGCGATCATTTGACAGAGAATTAAAGAATGACAGATTGAGACGGCGACGGAAACACTGAGACAGTGAAGGAGAGAAAGAGGCAGAGGACGATTGAGGGTGTGATGGACGGAGACGCGGAGCAGGTGACGAATGATACCGTCTGAAATAGAGATTGCTCTCTCACAATGACGTCGTCGGGCGTAAACCGCTCAATACATCGACACCAGACAAAGCTTGAGGCGGCGGAGTTGATTTACAACACGTGAACACTGATCTGTGAACGCATGCACACGGAGCTCTGCCCGAATTTACTTTGTTCATGTTGTCGATACACACGTAAACATACAAATACAAACCTATGTGATGACTGTTATCGTCGCTGCTCCTGAAAGAGGAAAATCAATGTTAAAAAGAAGTGAGTCTGGGAATCTCGTGGCCCGGTGGCAGAGACACGGACATTATTCATCCAGTTTATCCACCAATGTCACAAAGACCATGAGTAACCACCAAGTGCCCGAAAGAATCAACATACCACAAAACAGAACGTCATCCAAAAACCACCATCAAGCACCACAAAGCATTTACTACAGCAAAGTACCATTAACTACCACACTGAGTACTACAAACTGGCTCGAAGCACATCAGACTACTACAAGAAAACACAAGGTTCATGATGAGGTACTGTGAAAAACCACAATGTATCATAAAATGTACTGCAACTGCAAAACTGCCAAAATAAACCAGCACCACATACAAAACAAAACATAGTACAAAAAGTACTAAGAGAAGTATTGTCCAACAAAGTACCAAAAACTACCACAATGGCACTATGAAGTACACTAAATCACAACAAAACACAAGGGTCCAGGATGAAGTACTGGACCAAGAAGAACCACAATGTACCACAAACGTATACTACAAAGTACCAAAATACCATCAAGTGTCACAAAGTGGTTTTGTAGTTCATTGGGACAGATTGTGATACTTTTACATTTGGTGTTACATTGCACTTTGATTACTGAGGCTGTGATACCTCAGTCACATATCGGGGTCGTTGTCGTACCTTCATGCTTCTTTGTGGGATCTTGCGGTACTAACAAGTTCTTCTGTTTCACTGCGTTGATCAGTAGGAACCTGCCTCTGTGCTTCGGCTCAGTCGAGCATCCTGATGGAAAGTTAAAGTTCCAGGAATCAGTGATGACGCTGCTGCGACCCTTCAGACGTGTTTACAGCCAGCGTTCCAACAGAGAGATTAATAAAGTGAGACTGACAGTGGTGATATTAAGATTCACACTTTATATTAAACAGAGTCGCCCTGATTTTATGATGTGATTATAATATCAGATATACTAATATATTTTCTTTTCTTAAAGGTTAAACACAGGAAAAGTCTCTCTCTCTCTCTCTCTCTCTCCCACACACACACACAGTCCATTCTTTAAGATCAAAATCACATATAAACACTGCTGCCCTCTTGTGGTGACACTTGAGAACAATTATTAAAAAACAGTAAAGTATTATAATGTTGTGAAAATACACAAATGTCATAGGCAGTAGTAGAAAGTAACTACTTAAAGTAAGTATTTACTCAAGTACTACACTGAAGTACAGTTTTGAGGTACTTGCACTTTACTTGAATATTTCCATTTTATGCTCCTTCATACTTCATTTGGAGGCAAATACTGTCCTTTCTACTCCACTACATTTATTTGACAGCTTTAGTTACTTGTTACAGTGCAGATTTAGAACATTAATGTAAAACATAAATAAAATAATAAAATATGATATAATTAAGTTACCCAGCAGTATAACACCAGTAACACCTGAACACATCAATGATTATAATCCACTGTACTAATCCACTACAATATACAGTATATTATCTGAAATGGGAAGATTCTGCACAATGCATACTTTTACTTTTGGTACTTTAAGTATAATTTTATACCAATATTGTTTAAGTGAGATGAATGCAGGACTGTGGTATTGCTCCATGGTACAATTACTAAATTTCAGGTTTATGAAAAACATTGAAACAAGCATGAGCTTACACAAACGTGACACCACAGCTCGTCGAGCAGCTTATTCTAAGCATCCGCCACGTTACAGATCATATCAGTGGCCGAGTTCAGATTGTCTAATGACGTGGAAAATATCCCGGTGCGCTCATGTGAACGCAGTCCGGTCAGCTGTGTCGATGAGGCCGAGAGCATCCAGCTGTAACACCCAGCAGCTCAGTTTCAACCGTGGGGGGAGGTCAAGCATGAATGTCAACCAAATTACTGAGAGTTTAGAATTATTTGATCAGCACTGCTTGCATCTATTTAACCATCTCTAATGAGGAACTGAGTCATCCAGTTCAGCTGTGTCTGAACTTGCCAATTACCACTAATGAGAGGCAGAATGAGACAAAGTTCAATGTATTGATTTCAAGAGCTACTTTTTCATTAAGAGTCAGAATTTCCTTTAGTGAAATGAGATCATTAAGTTGGTGATACAACATATGATTGGCTCGGTTTTCAAAAGGCTGCTACACAAAATCACACATATTATGAAAACGCTGAATGCTGTTTTCTGCAGGTAGAAACCAAATGAACTCGGTTAAATTACGTTTATTTAAAAAATATATAGAAACAGGACCACTGATGTAAACATACAGTAACATGGAACAGTGTGGAACAAACACTTCGATGCAACCCTGTTCACCTTCAACCCAGACTGGAAAAAAGAAACAAAAATCACACATCACAGCAGCACTTTACCCTCAAACATATCATACCTGTACACACTAGTTGTGTTCAAAGGAATTTGATTAATTACGACACATCGATACTTTCAACAAAGTGTGTGTCTTAGTGGTTTTTTAATCAGTGAGATTAAATAATGAAATAAAAGCAGTAGCCTTTAGTACTTCTGTGTACAGCACAACAGGTACTGTAGTTGGCCAAGTATTTGAGAAGAACACAAAAGCTGAAAACTGCAAAGTACACTTCTCCTTAAACAGACTGAAGACTGTAAGAAAAAAGTCAAACCTTCAGTAAATTCTCTGTAGAATCACTTTGATTGCAGAAACTCTGTGTCATGTTTTAAATCACCGCTGAGCAGATTACAGCTGAACTCTTCTCAGTTTTATAAAGAACTGGACCGACATTAACACCCTGGGTCACCATCATACCAACAATATTTGGAGCAGTTTATGTGAACTTAGGACATTTTACTACTCAGGTTACATTTTTCTGTCGAGGTCAGAAAAATGAGAATGAAGCACGAGTGCCAACAAATAACCTCAGCGAGGTCCAGTCCTGCTCAGTAACTGAGGAAAGGAGTATTCAATTCCAACCTATTATCAACTACTACACAAACAGCCATAAAATACAAGGGTTAATGGGCACAATTAGAAAAGCACATGATGATATCTGACTTCAAACAGTCACTTATGGTTGAAATATCAAAATAATGTCTGGAGTTATACAATACTTCATATTCAGATGTTTTTGTCCTCAACTGGTACAAAGACTAAAGACAAGTCAACCGTGTTTAGGAAAAGTTAGTGACTATTTTTTTTTACTGCATCCAGCTGCCGAAATCTGTCTCCTGGCACAAAAATGTAAGTAGGTTATTGGTTTTTTTCATGTGACTTCTATTTCCCTTGTAACTGAGCAGTGAGAATCTGAACTAAAAAGGAACAAAGTAAAGTTATCAACTATGGTTTGAACAAAGTAAAACAAACTGTAGGTGTGACTGTACCTGGCTACGCTAGTGAAATCCCCCAAACAAAACCTGACATAAACACACTAGTCCTAATACGATACCAGTTATGGCTGTTTGACTTTTAAAGGCAGAATGAGGAGGATTTCGATTAAAAAACAATATACAGACAAAATAATCCCTCAGTCATCACTTATGACCCATTTGAAGTGTGTGGCAGTGTATCTGCAGAGGCCCTGTCCTCTGCCTGGATTTTCTTATTTTGATGTGTTTGGGATGTTTCTGGGCATCAACCTTTGAGCAGTGGGAGTTTAGCCCCCAGCCAATAAAAAGCTTGCAGGGTGTGAGAGCAAGACTCTACAAAAACGTAGCCCAGGTACCAGGTCATAAGCAGCATCCAAGAGGAATCTGCAAACTGAGTATGAGGGACCAACTCTGAATGATGTGTTTACAAATCCTACTCATTCTGCCTTTAAAGGGGCAACATGTAAGATCACCTGTCGAAGGTCACTCCACACCAAGAGGGGGCAGCATATCACCAGAGTAACTGCTACTCACTATACTCTGTAGCCATCTATGGCTGTGGCTACTAGCTGCCGTTAGCTCCTTAGCTCAGTTAGCGGTACAGCTAGTGGCCCAATGAGTCGACTCGTGCCAACTGGATAGAATTGAGCAACACTATTGGACTCTCACCTCTCCAGGGACAAGGTGTTATTGGGAGACAAGGTGGAGCCAGAGCCAGCTCGATCTATCTCTGCAACACAACACACTGACATCTTTGACAACTGTCACTTCTTCACATTCTGTTGACTTTTTGAGTGTTTTAAACTAAAATTCTGACTAACTTCTTACACGTTGCACCTTTGAAAGATGGCACATGCTCCAACTCCACCGTTTTGTGACACTGTCTCTGAAACTCTGAATCTTATTCTGTACTGAGTGCATTTTCAGCCCCCTTCAGTTTTACACTCTTGATGTTTTGGTGATGTTTGTCTAAAAGTGTGTAGTTAACTCAATGATTTCAAATGTTTAGCTGCAGAACAGTCTGGTCCCAGCATGGTCATGAATTTCCTCAGTAGCTCCATTAAGTAAGTGTCCATGCTCCCAACAGGCATCACAGCAGGGCAAATGTCACAAATTGCCTGCTCTAAGAAGAAGCATCTTCCAGCTGCTCGTCCTGAAAAGGGTAGCTGAGTGCAGGAGGAAAGCCCTGACTCCGAGGCTGTTCATCCAACAACATCAAATCCTCCACATCTTTCCCTTTATACCTCCGTCTGCAGATCTTTACCGTCACTTTTCGCCCCTGAAAGACTTTGAGGGCCTCTTTGGAAGCCATGGCTTTGGCGGCAGACTCATCACGCCCGTATCCTGTCCCCATGTAAACAGTCTGACAGCGAATCTCACACACATGGCCGTCCTTCTGTGTGCGACCTGCGGGGAGGCCCGTAATGTCCTTCAGTGGCACAAACACACAGACCAGGGTCTCTTTACATGACTCTACACAGCTACGAAGGATTTCAAAATGGTCCAGGTTGGGACCGAAACCCCCTGCCGACACCAACTTCCAAGCCACCGCCTTGTAGAGGCGGTTGAAGAAGGGCTGGTGCTCTGATGGAGCCTGTGGAGGAGGTCCTGATTTCTGACCCACGGGCCTCGTAGCTGTCCTCACAGCAGGTCGACTGTCGAGCTCATTAGGACCACATTTGGCTCTTTTCACGCAGCTGTCAGCGTCGCCCTCTGCAAAAGATGACACAACAGACAGGCAGGACAGTGATGACTGCACAAAGACACAGCAGTTAATGAGGAAACAGACTCCAGCCTCAGGTGTGGGTGTGTAAGGAAAAACACCCGAAACCCTGCTGTAACAGAAAATCACACTGAAACATATTGGTGGTCCATAACAAGCCATGGAGACTTTGTGTGGCTGCACAGAATCCTTCCTACAGTCTAACTTTTCATTTATGAAGGTTATTCAAGGTAACCAGACTTTGTCATAGTACAAAGAACATGCAGTTATCAATAATACAGAAATGTTATTATTATGTACTGTATCATTTATTATAAGCATGTATTCAATATTATAAATCATTAAGGATGGGCTATACAAAAAAAACAAAACAGTATTTTAAACCAAACACAAAGTATGAGTATCATGACAACATGTTGTGGGCGACTCTTTCTGTCTTTCAGTTGTTGTTGAGACCAAAAAGAGTTTATTTGAAACTGACTGGAATTTTTAAGACCTTAGTTTGTGGTGGTGCTGGATTGCATCGTGTTGAAATGTGCCTCTAATATTTTGTCCACTGACATTTAAATATATGGGGAAACAAAATATAAGAAACACATTTTGACATAAGGGAATCCAATCCAATATTACTATTGGCCACAATACTTACGACAGTGTCATTCATCTTAATTTTTCTGTGTATTCCCAAGAAGGTTAAATTAAAAAAATGGTAGTGCAAATACTGGTTGTCAAATTTTCATCCAGTGGACCTGATTTCAGTCACATCAAACTCAAGCTGTGAAAATAAACACAGTCTTCTGCTTTATTAAAAATGTCTTACCATCTGTGGCGTTCCGCTTTCCTTTGCCCATGACTCCATCTATTGTCGTTCTGTGAACTGGGGCGTCTTTGACAACTATGCCCTCAGCCATCTCCTTGATCTTGTCCATCACAGCCTGTGGATAACTGGGGGATGAAGAGAACAGAGACAAGAGGAATCATCATCTGTCTGCCTTGATCTTCTCTCTCTGCTCATTGTGCTCTGTCAGTGTGTCTCACCTGCAGCCCAGGAAAACGTGATTGGCCCACACCATGGACAGAGACAGCAGCCTGTCCAGACTGCTGCTGGGGACTCCGGGCTCCACGGTGGGGAAAGCCTCCATGTTCCTCAGGATGAACTCTCTCCGGGCAAACCACTGCTTGTTGGTCTCACAGTAGCCCCTGAAGGTGTCGACCCACTGGGCCAGCTGCGGGTTCTGGCCCAGGTATTCTGAAACTATGTCCTCTCCGCTGCTCTCCCCCGCCATCCCTGCAACAACAAACACTGAGTGTAAGAAACAGGAAATCTCGTCTTTGTGTGGCTCCTAACTTAGTATCGCTAGCTTGACTCGGGTCTGATTAAAGTGTGTAGACGACTTGATCTACCTGTGTACCTGCTAGTTAACGTTTTATAAAGAGCACACAACAGTTGTTTTGTTGCTAACTTGCCTGATAGTAGCATAGTTAAGCTAACCAGCGACTGTTTTCCAGAGTCTCACTGACTTTAGCAACTAACGTTAAGTTGAGCTAAATGGCAAACAGAGTCATAGCAGCGCTACTTGAAACGACACTGATGATTAAATCAGGCTAAAAATAATGCTAATAACTTCATATCCACAGGTCGTGAGATCGCATGAATTAATCATTTAACTACTAACTAACGACGTACCAAGCTCTCTCCGTTGCGATGCGTTGCTAGCTAGCTACATGACCGACAGATGACGCCAAGGGGGAGGGACTACATTTCCCAGCAGCGCTCGGTGTTAGCTACAGGTTGCCATGCTAACTTTTGTTGTTTACATACTATTTTAAGCCCTGAAGCAACAAAAGGTGCTTTTCTGACTGATTTTAGCACAACAAGGCCGAAAAATGGCCACGTTCACTTTTGTGACATTTTGAAATTAAACTAAAAGCGAACACGATTAAACGCAAATAACCGACATTAGCGACCGGTCCCACAATGCTTTGCGCCGCGGCGTCATCAACCTGCGACAGTTCGGGCGGTAGTTCGTTTTAATGGATGAATGAGAAACTCACAGCTGTATTTTCAGTTTTAATCAATTCCAGGTGAAGCAACATGATTCACGAGTTGTTGTTGGCGTTGAGCGGATACCCGGGAACCATTTTCACCTGGAACAAGCGGACAGGTTTGCAGGTAAAACGGAATCACGGTGCGGTTTTCTGACCAAACATCGCTTCAGTTAACATCGACAAGCTAGCTAACATGTTTTATCCTTTTTAAAACATGCTATTTATTTACAGTCCTAAGATATTGAAATGCTCTCGCTGTCTTTGCTGGCAGTACAGTTGTACGTTTGTGCTGCAAAGTTGGCTGAAGGAGAGACGAGTTCAAATTCATTAATTATCAGTGATATGTCCAATATCTTATACACAATATGTCAACAGTCTCAAGCTAAAAACAACACTCTTTTCTATTTGCCTGCTTCTCAAAGTGTCTTCTTTAAATTTAAATGTATTGCTCATTTTCTTATTCAGACTAACCAGGGCTAAATGAAATAAAATGAAGACAGTGAGTCGTTGCATTGAAAGACCAGGTTTTATTATATAGCTAGTGGAGAAGTTAGGAGAGACTCTAGTGACCTAAAGTAACCTATAGGGTCATAAATTGCATTTATTATTCTAAAAGTGTCAACAAAGTCAAAACAAATATGTATATATATAGGCAGATTTATTCATGTGAGAGTCTTCAGTTCAGGAGAACATGCAAACTGCACACTGAAAGTGAGGTGACAGCATCATAACCAATAAATAACATAGACATCTAGTGAACTCTCTATACCCTCTCTCTTGACTTTAGGACGGACACCACCACATCAGTATGTAAAGAATGGCTACAACCTTGCATGATAGCTCATTTTGCTTGTGAGGAACAGGACTGTCACAGCAAGATACACCAACTGATTTTATGTACAAGTCTCCCTTTGTTTCACCCACAGGTGTCCCAGGACCTGCCCTTCCTTCATCCCAGTGAGACCAGTGTCCTCAACCGCCTCTCTAAACTGGGCTCAGACTACATCCGCTTTACAGAGTTCATAGAACAACACACCGGCCATGTGCATCAGCAAGTGAGTCCTTATATACCATATAACTTATTTGAGATATTTAACTTTCAAACTTAAAATTTCAATTCTAAAATGACAGTTTAGAGATACACCCTTTTAGGAATCCTTATTATTCAGTTAATGTAATTTTTTCCAAAACCAAGTAGTATTTTTGCTTTTGCTGTTACTGTAGTATTGTTATTTCAGAAAGATATACAGACGCACAGTTTGTTAAAGAGTACCATACATTTCTCTCAACAATTTGCTCTTTAGGAACATCACACGAACCAGCCCAACCAGACGGGACTTCATGGAATTTACTTGCGGGCTTTCTGCACAGGTCTGGACTCCATGCTGCAGCCGTACAGACAGGCCCTGCTCGACCTTGAACAAGAGGTAAAATGATGACACAGCCAACAAAAATAAATGGTGAAGCATGTGACAGGATGCTCATTTAACTTGTGTGTATGTTTCAGTTCCTTGGAGATCCACATCTGACAATATCTCATGTGAATTATAAGCTTGATCAGGTAAAACATTAATGAAACGTCTAAAGAGATAATTTTAAGATTTTTGCAAGTTGAAAATACACTAAAGAAACTCACACTGGAAAGTCTTTGTACAGTTAAACATATCTGTTTGTCTAACACTGCATTCTTTCTTTGTTAAGTTCCAGTTGCTGTTTCCTTCGGTGATGGTGGTGGTAGAGACTATAAAATCACAGAAGGTAAGGACATAGTTCATCAGGATATGTAAGTTCAGGGTGGAGCACAATGCTGCGGGTGTTGCAGATGATTAGAAAGGGAGAAATTGTTCAACTGAAAAAGATTATGACGGGCCTCCATTTCACCAGAAAGCTTCTAAAACTAAAGAATAAATTTAGCAAAGATGTCAGGGTTGCATGTAATTGCATGGTCCCTGGTTGAAGCACAAACCAGATTCCTTTCTTGCACGTAGCAGTAAATAAAAACACAATAAGATACCTTTGGATAAATTGCCAGATAAATTATGACTCTTGACTATATTTGCATGAAGGTCGTTGACCGAAACACACACTGATACACAATTTATTGTGCCCAAATTCTCTCAGTACATTTAATGCAAATTAAATGAACAGCAAAACTGATGGAAACATGATGTAAAAGCTGAGGCAGTACTGTGGGAGCTCCTTGAAGAAAGTGGCTAGAAAACTGGATCTGTTTATCTGGAGTAACAGCTGGGTGACAGACCTGATGTACACTTTGTCTTGTCAGATCCATGGCTGTCAGATCCTGGAGACGGTGTACAAGCACAGCTGTGGGGGGCTTCCTCCTGTGCGCATGGCCTTAGAAAAGTAAGTCAGCTCCCATTGGGAAAGACCTTAATCCAATAATAATCCTTTTTTTTTTTTTTTTTTTTTTTTAAGAAAGAAAAGCACAGAAGTTGAAACTAGACTAACCTGTCAGCAAACAACAGAATAAGAAGTAGAGTAAATGGCTGTTCATTCCCTTGATGTCATTTTTATACATAGTTTTCATTCAGGTGTTGGTTCTGATGATTTACACAAGTCATGATTGACATCCCATTCCATCGTTGAGTTAAATTAACTCTGCCCCACATGATTTCTTATTTTGGAGCATCACTCCAAATGAGGGAAAGGTTACTGGGTACTAATGGACAACGCTTAAATATAGTGTATGACTGATTCTTGCTTTTTGTAAAATTACTTTTATGATTTACCATCTCACGCTAAGATACAAAGTGTGTGTATTTCTGTTGTTGTTGATCTTTGTACATTCTGCAGGATTCTTGCTGTGTGCCATGGTGTCATGTACAAGCAGCTAGCAGCTTGGATGCTGCATGGATTGCTGCTGGACCAAAGCGAGGAGTTTTTTGTGAAGCAGGGGCCCAGTGCAGGAGGAGCTGCTGCCAACCAGGAGGAGGAGGAGGAGGACCTGGGGCTGGGAGGCTTGAGCGGGAAACAGCTCCGAGAACTGCAGGACCTGGTGAGAACTGGCCCACATCCACCACTGGACAAGAGCTCAGTACATGTTTCTTGATTATGTCCTGCTGTGTTGTGGTGCAGAGGCTGATCGAGGAGGAGAACATGTTGGCGCCGTCTCTGCAGCAGTTCTCCCTGAGAACAGAGATGCTGCCTTCTTACATTCCCATCAGAGTGGCTGAGAAGATTCTCTTCGTTGGAGAATCTGTCCAGATGTTTGAAAACCACAACCACAGCCCATCTAGAGCTGGTACTCTAGTAGTTTGATCTAAGTGAAGTCTTGCACAAGCATCCTCTCAACCTTTCTCTTTATATCACTTGGAGAATACAACACATTGTGGCTTTGTTGGTTTTTAGGCTCCATACTGAAGCACCAGGAGGACATGTTTGCCGCAGAGTTGCACAGACTCAAACAGCAACCCCTTTTCAGCCTGGTAGACTTTGAGAATTTGATTGATCGCATCAGGAGCACAGTGGCAGAGGTGAGCTCATACACTATTATTATTTTCATCTTTCTACTAAATAACATTCAAGATCAGCTGCCGCACTCACTATGACAAATTTTAAAATGTGACAATGTTTCGAACTTGCAGCATCTCTGGACGTTGATGGTGGAGGAGTCAGATCTGCTCGAACAGCTCAAGGTCTGTATTGGTTGGTTGGATCATTTGGCTTGGTTCTGGATCATAAATCATAAAGTGCAAAATGAGCAGTGTTGATGTTTGTATTTGCTTCCAGATTATTAAGGATTTCTACTTGCTGGGTCGTGGCGAGCTCTACCAGGTTTTTATCGACCTTGCGCAGCACATGCTGAAGACTCCTCCAACAGCCGTCACTGAGCACGGTAAAATTTGAGATGTAAACCTGACTGAGATCTGTAAAGTATTTTTTCTCTGGTTCATAGTTCAGTTGTTACATTGGACAGAATGCTTGTGTAGCTGTGGCTGCTCCAACATTCCCAACCGAAACAACTGGTGACCACAACAGGGTGTAGAGTCATTCATGCTTCCTCGCATGTTCCGTCACATACTAATGTTTATCTAATATGGAGATAAAATGACAAAAGAAATCTTAATCAATATGAGTCAGTTGCAGATTTGTGGCCAAAAAGTTGGATTTGCAACATGATTAGGTGAAGGTCACGGTCGTCTTGCAGTTTCTATTTCATGTGTTTGTATTCAGGAATTCTAAACTACTTATGGGGACGGTTGTCATAAACAGAACTGCGTATATTTTAATGTCTCGTTTTCTGTTCCACAGACGTAAACGTGGCCTTTCAGCAAGCGGCTCATAAGGTGCTGCTGGATGACGACAACCTCCTGCCTCTGCTGCACCTCACTGTGGACTATCAGGGCAAAGACAGCAAAGGTGAGCTGCTGACTGTATGTGTTCATCTTATAAAAGCGAATTAGGAGACTGTCAGAGAAAAACCTTTGTAGAAACCTTTTTACTTTGAGAAGATGCTCTCTTTTTTTTTTTTTTTTTTTTTGGTGTTTAGCGCCACCCAGTGGTTTTATGATCAGTTACAAAATAAAGACAAGCTCTTATGTACAGTTTTGACTAAACTGTAAACTTCTAGCTAGTGTTCAAACAGTTATTTGATTAGTCAATTTAGAGGAATTTAATCAACAATTTTACAATTACATATTAAATATTTGAGGATTTGTTGTTTTTGTCTGGTCTATTGTAAATTGAAATATCTTTTTGGACTGTGGGTTTTATGGACTAGACTATGAATCAGCTACTTGTAAAAATAATTAGATAATGGAAATAATCATTCGCAGCCCCAGGTCAACACACACTATGTTGCAGCTTATGGGCTCAAGTGTGATCAGTTTGCATTAGAACAAATACTTCGAACCAGGCATCTGTTATTACAGAATCAAACCAAAGCCTTCAGGTAGTGAATTCTCCCCACACACACTGTGGAAGGTAACTGTCAGACTCACTTCATGCTGTTCAGTGAGGCACAAGATTCATCCCGAGTGCTCATTCAACTGATCCAAGAGCAGTTAACGCTTATTGTAACTGTTTTCCAGAGGCGACAGGCCAAAGAGATGGAGCCACTCCTCCACAGGACACCTCCCCTCGTGAGGTCCCTCCCACAGGCTGGGCGGCTCTTGGTCTCACCTACAAGGTCCAGTGGCCGCTGCACATCCTCTTCACTCCTGCTGTCTTGGAGAAGTCTGTACTCATTTGGCACATTATCGCAGCATTCATTCAGTTCTGTGTAGTACCGCTGGTGAGCGTCCTCTCCTCTTCTCTGTGCTCAGGTACAACGTTGTGTTCAGGTACCTGCTGAGTGTGCGGCGGGTGCAGTCGCAGCTGCAGCACTGCTGGGCTCTGCAGATGCAGAGGAAACACCTCAAGTCCAGCCAGACAGATGCTGTGAAGTGGAGACTCCGCAATCACATGGCGTTCTTGATCGACAACCTGCAGTATTACTTACAGGTAAAAATACTACAGTGAAAGAGGCA
Source organism: Holacanthus passer (assembly GCA_025331565.1). Lineage (NCBI taxonomy): Eukaryota > Metazoa > Chordata > Actinopteri > Pomacanthidae > Holacanthus > Holacanthus passer. The sequence continues at coordinate 3,229,243 of JAFREQ010000026.1, forward strand.
CCAGATGTATCAATGTGTATGCATGCACATTTCCCACAAACCAGTTTTTAGAAAAACAGATGTTCATCTGGCACTGTAAACCAAGAGTACATGAGGTTTTTTAATGGCAATCAGAGACCCCTGTGATTGCAGTGGTGCATCTTAGCTGAGTTGTTTTCCTGTTGTTTGTGTCCAGGTGGATGTGCTGGAGTCTCAGTTCTCTCAGCTGCTTCAACAGATCAACTCCACCAGAGACTTCGAGAGCATCCGACTGGCCCACGACCACTTCCTCAGTAACCTGCTCGCTCAATCCTTCATCCTCCTGAAGCCGGTACAAATCACTCAGATCATCACTCAGATCATCACTCAGATCATGTTGGAACTTCATTAGCTGCTAAAATTCACCCATTTTTTCAGACTGTTCACTAAATAAAAAAGTTCTGTCCTGTGCTCAGGTGTTCCACTGTCTGAACGAAATCCTCGAGCTGTGTCACAACTTCTGCTCGCTGGTCAGTCAGAGTGTGGTTCCACTGGACGAGAGGGGAACTGCTCAGCTGGACATCCTGGTCAAGGTAGACTCGCTCATCTCCTTATTTGTCTTATGTTGGAGGATGTCAATATACGTTTTGTAATACCATGTTCAAATTTCAGGGCTTCAGACGTCAGTCCTCCTTACTGTTTAAAATCCTTTCGAGCGTGAGGAACCATCAGATAAACTCTGATCTGGCTCAGCTGTTACTGCGACTGGACTACAACAAATACTACACGCAGGCTGGAGGAACCCTGGGCAGGTAGGACACACGGTATAAACCTAATCCATTATTTTAGGATAAAATGTCCAGCTGCAGAAAATTCATGATACCCGACACATTGATTAGAAACAGTTATCAAACAGAGCTATCGTTAATCCAAAAATTCAAATTTTTCTTTTTAGTGTTTAAGAAGAGAACAAAGGATTAAGATTTGGAGACATGTCCATCTCTGCTAAACTCTCCCAGTGAACAGAAGAAACTCCCATCTGTCTCGTCCTTTGCTTTTGCCTTAACTAAGAAACTGTTAGTGTGGCATGCCTGTTAGAATTATCTTTAAAGGGTTAGTTCAAAATTGTACACTCAATTCCTCCCTCACCTCTAGTGGAATCTTGCCATGCAGATAGTTTTCAGTGGTTGGGATTTTGTTTGTGGCTCACAGCACTGAAAAATGAAAATCTGAGAAGCCCAGCTCAACTGAGCAAACTGAACCACGCTGAGGAAGCTTTGAACTAAAGTGATCAGACTAATTCAAGACTGGTTGAAAAACTGTTTTAAGCAAGAGTTCAACATTTTGGGAAATGCTCTTAGTTGCTTTCTTGCAGAAAGATAAGCTGAAGATCGATACCACTCTTACATCTGTCTGTGAAATATGAAGCTACAGAGGTCAATCAATCTTCTCTCTCAGTAAGACAGTGAATAAGCGCATTTCCCAAAATGTCAAAACTATTTCTATGAAGTGCTTCAGTCGTCTGCTGTTGAATTTTTCAATACATTTAATACTGTGATTACAAAAAAATTTGCTCCCACTGTGTCGGGCTCGAAGCATCTTAGAAGACACAGCTGACACTATCTGCAAGGTGAAACACCACTACAATCAAATTGGCAATGTTTTCTGTGGATTGGTGATCGGACCCTTTTGGCTCAATGTCTTTGTATAAAACTGTAAATATTAAAACCTTGTATATAACATCTGTAGAGAAAATAAACTTAAATCAGTAAAAATGAAACAAGGGTCACAATTTATTATTCCATAAAAACAGACAGGATAAAGTTATGTACAGCGGAGCATGCAACAGAACTAATGCTGAACATTTAACATGGTCGAAGGCATTTTGCATGTGTGGAGTCAGATTATGAGGACGAGTAGTCGTGGCGATACTGAGGCTTGATATGGAAACCCAGGCGCTCGCCGCAGATGACGCTCTGGATGAGCCACTCTGGAGACACCAGCGGGACTTCCTGTGATGTCACATTTTTCTCTACCAATGGTGGACAGGCATGGTCTGTCACCACAACATCATACTTGCCAGCAGGAATGTCTGCAGATGGACGGAAGAACAAACTGTCAACGACAAGGTTCCAGTGTAATTTTTCCACAGAGCTCAATATTTTGGATGTCATGTGGAGGATTCTGTACCTGAACTGTCCTTGTCTGCCTGGAAGTGTCGCACAGAGGAACCTCCACCCATGGTGATGAGCTGGGCCCAGAGCTCCACTGGCTTCTCAAACACCAGAAGGACCCGCAGAGACTTGAACGGGCTGCAGCGAGGATGCCTGATTCCAGAGGAAAATATACACAGACAGGTGAATTAAAGGAAAACCAACACGACATGTCTCATACATCTTTCAAAAAGTTGAAAAGTATTTATGTTTTTTTTTGATTAAGAGAGGGATTAAGGTTAATAATCAATGTAACAAAGAGAAAACATTTTGATCCAAATGGTCACAAGAGTCTTTGAGGATTCTGGAAATCAGCAAATGTTGTTTAACAACCTTCTGGGTCTTTATAGACTGATGGCTTTATCTTTCAGAAAAGCAAAAGCTGAGCTCTCTGACTTGAATGATAATACAACCCTAGATGCTCTCCACCAAATCCAGCCAGTGAAACCCAGAGAATGAAAAGCAGCATAAGGCGGAGCTTCATCTTACCATTCTATGATGGCGTCGTCTTGCCCCACGCCCGCAGGCAGCAGGTAGTTCCTGTAGTTGAGCAGCTTGTTGTCTTTGCAGCAGTCTCGCACCCAGATGTGAGACACACACGGCACACCGCTGGCCAAACACAGCAGGTACTTTCTTGTACGACAGTGCTGGTCTGCAATGAGCAGGCTCTGGTAAGCTGCCTTACACTGAAGAGGGAAGCAGACAGAAAAGAAAAGCTGAGTACAAACCTGCTTTGTTCATATACTGCAGCTCGAGCTGTGCTTTTACATGATATTCATCCCCAGGGACGAGTGGATTAAAGACCATGAGAACACAACTTAATATGTAATGAGAGCTGCATGAATGTGAAAGCAAGGGAATAATAATACTTGGAGTAACATTTGATGACAATATTGACTAAAATAATTTTGATAAATATGAATGAAAATAGATCTGAAAATGACAAGTGTAGCACATTGTGTCACATACAGGCATGTTTAGCTCTTGATTAAGATTTGCAGACTGAAAGCAGAGGAACTTTAAAAGTTACAAGTTCTACAATTATATGTAAAAAAAAAAAAAAAAGTTAAAATGACCCAGAATAATTCAGGGTTATAAAACACTGGAGACAATAATTATAACTGAGATCTTTTTTGGTTTTTCTTCACAAGAACTTAGAGGTTTTATAGTTATGTTTTCAGAGCACTCACCTGTTCTTCATTGAAGTCTGGCAGGATGAAGCCTCCACCCGTCTGCAGCTGGGACTCTGTGTATGCTTTGTTATACGGACCCGTCTGCACGTAATCTGTTGAAAGAAATACTGACCATAATTATCAATCCTACAACTGTTAAAGGAAGCTGGTCGGCGTGCACGATAATCCTCATTCTGTCGTCGCCTGCCTCACCCTCCTCTTCATCGCTGGTGATCTTGTTGGTCAGCCGGTCGCTCTCGGACGAGCCAGTCAGCATGAAGGCGAAGCCCATGAAGAGAGACGCGTTCTGGGGCAGCGGTCCGTGACTCTCTGCCACATCGCAGGACTGACCGGGGTGATCTGTGCCGCTGCCAGAGGTGTTACACACACCGACCCGCTGACCTGGAGAGGGAAGAGACCGTAAGTGTTGGAATTAGATAAAATGACAGCTGGGACTTTAAAAAGGTTTTTTTTCACCCAAATAACATTTTCTTTCTCACCTTCAGTGAAGTCTGTCCCTGCAGATTATCTCTGTTTTATCTGCTGATTTCTGAAAGACTTCCTATTAAAGTTGCTGACTGCAAGATGCAGAGTAACAGGAACACTGTTTCTGGGAAAAGATGGTGCTGTTCTTGCTGAAAGTCAGGACAGATATAACCTGCATGGCTCCATAAAACTAGAGGCAAGTCTGTTAATTGGGCTGAACCAACCTTTTGAGCATCAAATATATACTGGATATATGAAAATGATTTTAAAATCAAAAACACCTGTGACTTTAGAGAAACACACATTTCATCTTCCCTCCACCTGTGACCACCACCGTGCGAATACTGGAGTATGTTATTAATTACCAGGTCAGCTTCAGCAGCAGGCAGCAGCAGAGGATGGACACTGACCACATGAAGGTGTAAATGCTTTAGTTATGTTCAGTACAAAAACCAAACATTACTGACTCCAGATGACACAAGAAGAAAATCTGATGATCACTTGATTCAGTCAGCTGTAATATTCTTGTAAGTGAATTATGACATGAGATTTAAAAATGTCACATGTAAACAACAGGTTCTAAAAAACATTTAAAAAATTGCCATTACATCTGAAAAGTTCTCACCGACCCTGATGACGAATTAAAACCTTAAATATGTTATATCAAAATCCATTAGCATGAGAATACAATATGTTCAAATTCTAAAAAATCTAAAACTAAATTAGCCAAGTTTTAATGACATAGAAGCTTAATTTTGAAGTTTGTCTGTTAAAAAGAAAATATAAAAACAAAATCAATTAGTTCGAAGAAAGAAAAACCTGGTGAGGAACAACCCTGAGTTTCTTGTGTTAAAAACAGGGGAAAGAACTCCTGAGATAAAAAGCCCCCTGTCCCTCTCTGTTCAGATGCAGTCATGGTTTTGGTGAGCGGGGCTCCGTACCGGCTCTGGCGCCCGGGCCCCTGCGGCCTCTCTTGGCCGGCGTCCTACCATCCTCGGTGGTCATCAGCTTCCTCTTGCCGGAGGGGCCGGGGGTTCGGGGGCTGCTGGAGGAGCTGCGGTTGGGAGTGTTGTCACCACCGGGGCCTCCTCTGCGCCTCCTCTTCCCCTCCACCAGGTTATCTACGAAGAACAATAACAGCAGCTTTTCATTAAAGAACCAGATGTATAACAAGACACTTTCTCTAAATGTCATCTAAGTGTAAATTTGTTAATACTAATACTCTCTGTTTATATTGTTTAGTGCCTGTATTATTTAACTGCTCTAATGTCTTTGCTGCTGGACAACGTGAATTTCCCCACTGAGGGACGATTAAAGGAATATCTTATCTCTCACACAGGGGTCTGGTAAAGACTTTACAGATATAAACATGTCAGAAAACACTTTCAATTAAAAATACATTAAACATTTTTTTTTTTAAAGTATGTCTGTGTGTGTGTGTGTGTGTGTCTGCATCTGTGGCGGTCTCACCGAGGCTGATGTCGGAGGCCTTGGTCAGGGGAGTGGACGGCTCGTAGGGCCCGAGGCTGTGCTGCTCCCTCAGCTTGTTTCCCTGCTCCAGGGACAGGATGACGGCCGTCCTGTTGTACCACTGTCTCTGGCCGTCCTTCTCCACGCTGTAGAACAGCTCCTGCCCCTCTGTTTTATGGCCTCTGACGACACCTGCACAGACACAAGAGACAGATTATCAGGATGTTTGGTTTCAGACTAAATATGAATATTCGTTTTTTGATATTAGTCTTTGATAAAATGAAGCAGACCAATGGACAGCAGAGACATGAATATGATGCCAAAGTGATTTAACAGGTTTCTACAAACTGTGAGAACTTCTCAACACTGATACTGACAGCTGCTGCACACCGAGTATCAAAAATTGGACTGCACCTAAAACTTTTTAATTATTGCCAGTGCAGCAGAGGCTCATCCGTCTCCTCTTGTGAACATCATGAATATTTTTTGCTGACAAAAATCTGTCAAATTGAACAGAATATCAGTTATCAGCATCATCAATGCAAAACTATCTGTGCTCATCATTGAGCTCAGAGGCCGTTTTGACCCCTGAACCTGCATCCCACACACTCCACCTGTTCTCCCTCACCTATGCTGAAGTACTCGTCCTCCAGCAGAGCGGTGACCTCTGTCTCCAGGGGAATGGGATCACACAGCAGGATGTCCTTCCCCGCCACCTCGCACTCGTAGCCATCATCGAACCTCAGGCGGAATCTCCCCTCGCCGGCGTCTTTGATGATGCGGCCCGAGTAGAAGTAGCCGTTGGACGACCACTTGGCCACCACCCGCAGGCCGACGAAGCTGCTCCCGGCCGAGCTCGCCTCGTCCGGCGACGACCTGAGGGAGTCGGAGTGGCTGGGGAGCTCAGCGTCTGTGGGGCTGAGGGGGAGGCGTGGGGGGAGCATGTGGGCGTAGGGCTCGTCCTCTGACGAGGACTGTGGCTGACCGTGAGCGCCGATCCTCTGCAGGGAGCCAACACCACCTCTCCTTAGAGGGACAAGCAGAGTCTGTTAAAGGGTTCCTGTTGGAAGAATTCACTTTTTCCTCAACATCTACATATTTTTAGATATAAAATGGTTGAATCCCAGGAAATGTGTCATAACTGGAAAATGTCTTGATTGGCCACTTTTACTACACAACTGCTAAAGAGGTCAGGTCAGCTGGTTCACCCCAACAGAATTATTTGTTATACAGTCAGTTAGTGCTCTGCATGTTCTGACTACTAATTCTTTCAATAAACATCCTTTTGCTTTCATCACAGCATCACAGCAGGGCTGGATTTTATATTTGAAATTTGTTGGACATTTTGAAACTGTTACAAGATTAAAGCTTGTGATACATAAATTGTGACATTGAGTCTGTGCAATTAAATACTTGTTAAATCATTAGTTGCAGCGCTGAGTGAGAAGGTTAGGCATAAGAAGAGCAGTGAAAAGAGGAAACATCAAGTGTTATTAGAGAGTGTAGGTCGTGTTGGTTCATGCAGTTTGCTTGTTGTTGATATCTCTTTAAGTGCAGGGCGAGCCTCAGAGAGGACTCACCTGGACAGGGAGGAGCGGGACGGGGGTCGGCCCCTTCTAGCCCTTCCTCTGGGGTTCAGTGGGACGAAGGCCCGGGACCCCAGGGTGCCGTAGCCTCTGTCCATTGTGACCACTGACCCTGTCCTGTGACCCCTGTGACCCCTCTGTTGATGCCCGCCTCCCCTCCTGGGACTGCAGACACACAGAGGGGACGAATGGAGCCGGTCAGGTTGCACAGGCACCGATCTGGGGCTACTCTCAAAAGCAGCCCGCTGAACGAGGGCTGTCCAGTGACCCCAGATTCGTGTCTGTGAGCAACTTGTACCTGAAGCAGGCAGGGATCAGTGAGTCACTGAGAAATTAGGTTTTTGAAAGTCAAAGCAGGTGAAAGAGTGACACAGGAATCAGCATGCATCTAGTACAGACAGATAAAGCAGTGAGACTTCATTGACAGGACTGCAGAGACAGTGAGGGTCTGATTGGTGGCGCGGAGCTGGAGGCAGTACCTGATGGATTTGGCCCCTCGGCTGGGCGGCATGATGAAGTCCGGCCTGGTGAGGCCGATGCTGCTGCCGGTTCCTCCGGAGCTGTGCCGCAGGCTGGAGGCCTTGGACGACAGAGAGCTGATGTCACCCAGGTCACCAGAGGTCACAGAGCTGCTTCCTGTGCGGCACGGGGAGATGTCGCTGTCCATCACCTGGCAGTCCACCACCGGCTCCTCGCTCTCCTGGTGACATCAAAAAAAGAGCAGTGACACTCATTTATTATCTTTAAAATATGTCGAAGCTTGAAGAGGTTCACTCTACACTCTCTATGTTTAATAACTCTTCCCGTCAAAGACCAGAAAATCTGTCCGTTACCTCGGAGACTTTGCGATCCACCTCTTTGCCGTCTTCATAATACACGTCTGTGATGATGCGCGTGATGGTGGTCCGCACTTCCTGGATGGTGCGCACGTGTCTGCGGTGGGAGGGGCCTGTGGCTCTTCTATAGGACGGAGACTCTCGTTCACCCTTTAAGACAGAACGCAGGAGGGTCAACTGGACAATATTCACAGACACAAGCTCAATTTTCCTTCTCTGTATACACCTGAATCTCCCTACCCTGCCAGCTGGGGAGCGCAGCCCCGGTGCATCGAAGCTGGTTTGCTGGGAGACCGTCCGCTGACGGAGCTGAGACACACAGGACAGAGTGAGCAACACCTTGCCAGCTCATGCCAGCTCTCACTTACAGCAAGTCCCAACAAACAAAGAGTGGGATTCACCATCAGCTTTTAAAAACAAAGCTGAGGCCTTTTTAATGCTGAACTTATTTAAAAACAAAAATGAATGAAACATATGTAGGACTTTAAGACATTTAAATACAAATCAAATAATATAATAAAACCTGCAGAAAACTGTCAATAGTGGCAACGACATACATTTATATTTGTTAACACTCAAAATGAATTACTGAACTAAAAGCATGTGTTGACCAACTTCATGATGCTCAATTTTAAATTCTTCTTAACTGTTAAATTTAAGCTTTAGCTGTAATTTCAGTGTCGTTTCCCGTGTTTATGTCTTTTAGTCAGGACAGTGAAAGTACTGTTATGGATATAAAGAGGTCACTGTGCCAAATAATATAAACTAAAATACCACAATAACCATGTTCATGTTCAGTAACCATTCATTATGAACATGACAAATGAGCAAAATTCAAATATGTTCCAGTCAAATTGTTACCGTTCATCCTTTGTGCATCCTTTGTGCGAGCACCACGTGTACGACAACTGACTGACCTTGTTGGACGGACTGGAGGTGATGATGTTGTCGAAGGTCTGCTGGGAAACCCTCGGTCTGGCATCTGTCCTGATCGGGGTGGATGGCTCTGGAGCTCCAGGCGGTCCTCTCCTGTCCTCGGACTGCTCGGCAGGACCGGGAGGATCCTTGGGGGTCTCCTGCGGTGCTGCCGACACTTCCTGTTGTGAAGGCTGTGATTGGCTGTTGGGGAGGCTGTTGCATCCCAGCGAGGACACCTGGGAGCTCCTCTGAGGGGAGGCGAACAGGTCCCCTCTGCAAAGATGTTAAAAGACACAAATGTGACGCTGTGGGACGTTTGGCCAACGAAAATATGGCAACAATTATCAGAATCTTAAGTTCAGTACCAGTAGCCACGTGTCAGATATCAAAACCTTTTAATGAGATAAAAATACAGCCTTTCCTCTGGCACCACCATCAGGACAGATCTTACATTTTCAGTCACTCTTATTTATAGTGACATGCAAACAGCACAGTTCTTTAAACTCTTTATTGCGAGAGAGAATTCAACTGCAGAAGATGTTTTGTAAAGCGACCTCACTTTGTCAGAAGGGGAGGACAAAACTACACCTCACTGCTCCTCGTGTCCCAAGAGAATAAGCACCAGTGCAAAAAATAACCATCCATCCTGCCGCCAGGCTAAAAAAAGTAGGTCTCTCTCTCTTTCTTACACACACACACACACACACACACACTCACACACAGAGCAGAAGCCAAAGTCCTATTTCTGTCTACTAAAATACATTACGACAGGGGAAAGCTATTCATACCTCCCCAGGTCAAGCGGACACATGAAGCAGGTCAGATGGTGGCCATCTCAACAGAACACGCACATAAAGAAAGTGTACATGACTAACTACTCTGATAAAGCGAACCCTCCCTGTGAACACTGCGTGGGATGGTCACCAAAGTCAGGATTTTTCAGAACACATGGTGGCATTACAAATTTAGAATGCAAAAGTGGAACAACACCAGCAGGCTTGTCCCCCTGGTGTCTTAATGTCTGTTATATATTGGGTTCAGTCTTGCAGGACCAGGTGTATATACAGCATAGATACACACACATTTACATCTGGTCAGACATTTGGCTAAAATGTGGCTGGAAACTCAATTCCTCATTAAGGCAGGATTCAAACGAGAACGTGCCAAAGAACTGGAGTGAAAGCTCAGCAGTGGATTCACCAGTGATGTTTTGGTCTTTCACAACCACAACTGTTCTGCAGGTTTATTGTTGCTGCAGTAAATATGTTACATTTGGCATCACACAAGTAGATGCTGCACCTGTGACCTGTGCTTACCTGACAGGTGTGGTGTCCTCCTCTGCATCCTGCTGTCTGTGCACCTGCCTGACACGACTGAACACTGACGGGCTGCTGGGACATGAAACATCAGTGTTACGCTCACATTTTTAAAACCAGCACAAAAACCTCTTGCAAAGTGGTCAAATAATTTACTGATCACTGTGAACTCATGTGTCAGGGGTCAAAGAGGGCAAAGAAAACTGAGCATCATGCTTCACCAAACAGAAGATAAACAAAGTATTTAAAAACTTTTTAATAATATGAGAAAAAAAAAATACAAAAAAAAAGCTCAGATGTTTCACTGTGAGCTGAGGATGGAGAACAGCTTTTAGACAGGACAGCAACTCTCCAAAATGGAATTGACACATCAGTGTAATTGTGTGTAAAGCAACACACATAGAGGCTGAAGAGCAGCCAGTGAAGAACATCCTTTAGCTCCTTTTCATCCTCAAGAGACTGAATGGAAACCAGTAAAACCCTCACAAAGGAATTCAGTTAAAGAACAGAGAGAGTTCCAGGGTACCTGCTTACAGTCTTGGCGACAGTAACCTCGACCCCAGATCCATCCTCTTCTGACAGTGTCGGCTCTGGGGAAAGAAATGCATTAGAGAGAGGGTGATGAGTGCGTGATGATACCATGTTGTGACTCCTAACAAGATGCACAGTGTGAACGTGTGAGGGAGGAACAGTTTACTCTGCAGGCTGAAGCGCTCTGAGCTGCCCTCTTCGACCGGAGTCACAAGCTTCATCCTCAAACTCAGCTTCCCGTCTCCCTTTTCCACCGTGTCGTCCCCGCTGTCCCCGGACACGATGGCGCTGGCTGCCATCGCCACGTCCGCAGAGACATCAGCCGCCACGTCGGACTTTTCAGAAAAGGAAGTGATCTCTGCAGAAAAAGAAAAAACATTGAAGAAGCTCACCATCAGATCATGTTATGCTACTTGGCATTTAGGAGACAAATTAATGTGCTGCTCCTGTTTGTTTGTCACAAGAACCGACCAATGGGAGTGCTGTGTCTCAGTGTCTGCTTCAGCTGGTTGATTAGAGGCGGCGAGGCACCGACAACAGGACCAATCAGCTCCCCTTCTTTAGGGAGTGTGAAGTGGAAGGAAATCTCTGTCGCAGAAAAGCATAACTTGGATCAGATGAGATCTATTTCAGTGCATGTTTCCTGTTAAAGCCACAAACAGGAATGATGTGTCTAACTTCTCTAACACCTCTCACCTCTGATGTGTCTTTGCAGACTAACCTTTACAGAACATTTCAGGGGTTCAGAGTTTAATAATATCAACAAGCTCCAGAAATCATTGCTGAATCCTTGTAATATGTAGCATCTGAACGAGAATCTAACTCATTATACACGTAAGAAACATTGTTATTACAATGTCTTCAAAACTGAAAGAAATGAGCACCAAATAACACAGAATGATCTTTTAAGGATTTCATTTGGCTTATACAGGAGACCTGACCAAGCTGACAAGGCCGATAATGTTCATTCAAAGACCAAAATGAAAGTGATACTTTTAACACTATGTTGGTGTGAGAAACGGTGCATCTGTGCCCAGCTTACCTCCCGAGCTGTCACTCAGGCTCTTGTCTTTGAGCCCCTCTGGTTCAGGTCCCGTCCTCTCAGTCTGGGAGAGCCTATCAGAAGCCATCTTCTTCACCTGAGCCTGGGACTCGTGTCCGTTTGTGGAGACGGACACTTTGCCTCTGATTGGCTGGGAGCTGCTCTTTGAATTCGGGGTCACGTCTTTCTGAAGAATCTGGGAGTTTCTCTCGCTGTCCGTCACCACGATGACACTGTCCTCTCCTCTGTCTTCACTGTCCTCCTCCATTGGCTCAGGAGACAACAGCTGGCTCTGGGAGAGAACCAGGGCAATTCCTGAGGCCCCTCCTCCTCCCACTGTGCTCTCCTCCTGCTCCATCACCACCTCCTCCTCTTCTGCTTCACCCTGCTCTCGCTCAACTGTCACATTTTTGACTGACTGACTGTTTCCAACAGTTCCACACTTCTGTGACGACGATTCTACAGACTGACTCTTTGCAGTTCCTCCTCCTCTCGAGTCTACAGAAGTCTTCACCACATCCACAGCAGATGTTTGACAGATCATGGACTGAGAGGGCAGACTGCAGGGTGTCGTGTCTGAAGGCGTCTCCGGCACACAGCGGTTCACAGTCAGATCAGATGAATCTAACTTTGGTTGCGAGCAGGACACCACGTCAGCAGAGCTCACCTCTTTACTGCCACTCGTTCGGTCTTTTACATTCACATTTTGTACATTCAAAGAAGTCTTTTTGTGCATGTCAGACCTCTGCGACAGATTGGACGGTTCGATCTTGGCACATTCGCTGCGATGCTTTGGTGATTCGGCAGAGGTGGAAGCTTTGGAGCTGGTGGCAGTTTGTGACTCTGAAGGCACGCCGTTGCTCTCGCTCCTCTGATCACAGCGTGAAATCACAGAGTCGCTGGTGTCGACACCCGGCGGCTCTTCCAGTTCCTCTATCTGCGTGGCCTGGCTGTCCTCCTCAGTGTGTTCTGAGACCGGCTGAACTGGGCTACTGCTCTCAGTGTTTGCTGAGAGCTGCAAAGGCAAAGTGAAGGGAGCTGACTCCAGACGTTGAGACTGCGTCTCACAAGGCAATGACGCCGTCTTCTTATCTGACTGTTGCGCCTCCTGACTCTGTGTTGGGACAAACACGTCCTGAGAAAAGAAACAAAACACACAAGGAATATCATGAACTAGAACTGAACCTAAGGATTATTTTCATTATCAATTAACCTGTTGATTATGTTTTACTATTAGCTAATTAATTACTTTCCTAAAAATAATAGAAAATAGTGAAAAATTCCGCTCACAACCAAAAGGCTAAAATAAGAAAAGATACTGAAAGTTACACTGATAGAAATCAGAGAAGCAAAGAAAAATTCTAATTCTTAAAGCTGTAACCGGTGAATGTTTTGCACTTTTCCTTGATAAATGATTTTAAATATTTCTTAGTTATCAAAATTATTGACAATGAATCATCTGTTTATCTGCTGTATCCTCATCATAAACTATGAAGCAAGTCAAAAATAAAATTAGTGCTGAAACCTTAAGTCAATTAGTTGATCAACAGATAGTGAAACAATTCATTTATCAAGTAAAACCTCTAAACATTCTCTGTTTGCAGCAAATCTTTTACAGATTTTTTTTCTATTTTACATCATTGTTAACTGGATGTTTTGACTGTTGGACTTCTGAAAACGTCCTGTGAATACTCAACAACTAAGCGATTCATTTAAAATTCAGTGACAGGCAAAAAAATCATGAGAAAAAAAAAGTGTGTTGCAGCTTTAAAACTAGAGATCGAGTCAATGAACTATGGCTGATTGATTAAAATGAAAAAATGAAGTACATACATGAGAGAACTCAGGCTGGGAGGGTAAAGAGAGAGTTCGCTCTAACACAAAACCAGGGGAATTCTGGGACACAGGAGTAGAGGCGGATGGGTGTGGCTTAGAGGCGGCCTCCGTCTCCATTGGCTCTTCCTTCTCTCCTGCTCGATCCTCTGGGGGCAGTGAAGTATCCATCGGTTCATCAGCACCTGACAAAGCAAATGAACTTTAGCTCCATTTTCCAGCTGACTTGCTCCCTTAATTTAAATTCAGTCATTAAAGAAGGTTAAGTCGTTTACCGTGTTCATTCTCCGGTCCAGTTGGTGAGTTGGGAACTATTAAAGGGGTGTTGGTGACGTTGTCTGGGGTGGGGGCAACGTAGTCGACAGAGCTCCTAGAAAAAAGGCAAAGAGAACAGAATATCGGGTCGTTTTCAGGCTGTCTCGCTTGTGTGTGGACAGAAGTTGATGCGAGAGAACCGTAGTGACTTACTGGGACAGACTTTCCTGCACCAGTGTTCCCTGTCCAGACAGGTGCAGCAGTCGCAGGGTGTGTGCTGGTGTCGGGGTGGGGTGACCCTGCTGCTCCGGCTCAGACACTGTGCTGTCTACTGCGGCACCTGAGAGTTGCACAAAGGAAACACATGAGACGGAGAAAAAAGACAGAAGCTCAACTTTCAACCTGTATAAACTCTTCCTTTTTGACTGACACGCCTGTAAAATAGAAAGAACTGATAACCTGTATGTTTCTAAATTTAGTGACAGATGGTTTCATTGGACTCTGCTGGGTTTTGTTTTAGAATTTTGAATCTGTCATTATGAACTTGCAGGGACCAGACACATGTTTTACTTTAGTCAAAGTTTGTTTTTTGTATGTAAAAGCAGCTGAATGAGCATTTTGATTTGACCAGTCTGCAGTTAACCCATTTTTATTTAAAGTTAACAAACGAAAAGAGACAAACAGAAGGAAAGACAGCACACAAAGAACACAACAAAAAACAAAAGTGAAGGAATAAGAAGAAGAAAATATCCACCCACCCAGGATTAGGTAACATTTACAAATATAAAGAAAAGTGTTCTTTATGCTGATCTCAAGGAGGAGGAAGCAAAACAAGTAGAGTGTTACACCGTAATGAAATCATTAGGAAAACAGAGCTACTTGAAACTTACATGCATTGTCGCAAATAGGCTGTAACATAGAAAACCACCAGCATGATCCTTTAAATGTTAACTGCACCCTCAAACTGTGCTACAACCCTCCCTCCCTCCATATTTAAAATGCAACAGAGGAGTGAGGGAGCGACTGCAGTGAGTGACGCTGAGGGTCGACCAGAATCTATGTCATTATGTGTGCAATGCAAAAAAAATGATTTAACATGGAGTTCCTCTTTAAATAACCACGTGGGCCACATATGCATGTAGTTACCAGTCTTGTCAGGGTCAAACAGGTCGTCCTGTGAGGACAGGATCTCACAGTCCTGCTGGTCCTGCTCCCCAGACGCCTGGGGGCCCTGTGAGTGCAGCAGAGCCTGGATGTTGAGCGGCCGGCCCGACTGACCCGGAGACTCTAACGAGCTGCTGGAGCTCACCTCCGATCTGCAGGAGCAAAGAACAAACACTGCTCATTCCAGAACAGTATGTGAACTCTAATTAATCTACACTCATTCAACTTCAACACCACGTGGAGCTGTACCTCACTGCTTTGTTGTCCCGGCTCTCTGAGGTCCTGGGGCTGATGTTCTGCTCTGCTGGTGACGAAAAGAAGGTACAAGTTAGATTGACTCTTTAAACCAGTTCAGTCAGCCAGTTTGAAGGCTCTGATCAGGTACTAAATAAAGAACCATTAAACCCAGCTGTCATTCCATTTATGACTCACATCATTTTCATACTGATCAAAACATTCAGTGAGCTCTACAAACCCGTATGGAAGCAGCTACATTTGTTATGTTTCTCCACTCACTTATTCAGGATTTTACTTTTTTCACTTGCCAGTAGATTTGAATTGAATTTCTTACCAGGCCTGACCACAGCCTTTTAAATGTGGAAATTCAAGATGAGCAGGTCATGTTTTCAATATCGATTCAAGGGAGATTAGAGGCCTAAATAACAATGAAAAACAAAGAGCATCTATAAATAAAAGCATTAATACCTAATTTGGTGCGTCTCTCGCTGTCTGGCTGAGGCACGGTGTCTTCTTCCTGCTGACTGTTCACCACTTCACCACGCACATCCTGACTCTGAGACAGCTCCAGAAAACCAAACTGAGAGGTTCCCTCTGAAACACAGACAAACAGATGTCATGTTAATAACACGTGAGCTAATATTTCATTCTTCAAAGTTCCATACCGGAAGTGGATGAGTGTTACTGTATGTGAGAGTGGCTCCTACCTTCAGACTGAATGCAGTGTGTTGTTGAATCAGCTCCAGATTCCATATCAGTGTCCTCTGGTTCACATCTGAATGAACAGAAAACAAAAGTAAAAACACTGTATCACTGTCCAACTCTGAGCATCATCAATCACTGATAACGTCCAGTCCCCACATACTTTTTCTTGTTCGGAGGAGGACAAACGTTTATAACTTGACTCTCCTCCTGGAATCCTGAGCTGGGGTTGTCCGCCATGAGAACGCCTAAATAAAGAACAAAAGCATTGCTTTGTGTTACTTTTTTACACATGATAAATGATATATATGTACATGCTGTATTCACATGAGAAAAGCACTGACTGTGTTCAGCCTGGTTGTTACTCTGGGAGCTCTCTGATTGGCTGTCAGTCTGAGAGCATCTGCTTCCGAGTGGGGAGGAAATGAGCTCCTGGAAAAGGAAAAATCAAAGTGTAAGACACCAAAATTAATTCTAACTTTTTGAAAATGAGGGGGAATAGAAAATATGTTGTTGCCACTGGTCAGGTGTTTGTATTGGCGAGTCATGAGAGGAAACATTCAGATTTTTCAGGTGGATGGTGAACAGAGAGGAAAATCTGTCTACTAACCAGCAGCTGTGGAATATAAGTACTTTTACACAAGTACTGTACTTAATTACAATTCAGAAGTGTTTGTACTTTACTTGAGGATTTCTGTTTTTTTTTTCAACTTTATACTTCTGCTTCACTGTTGCAGAAGAAAATATTGTACTTTTTACTGCATTAAATGTATTTGATGACTACTATTTTTTAAGACTAAAGATTTTCACACAAACCTTTGACAACTGGATTACATTAGCAAATATGATGCACTGTTGTAATCTACCCAACAGTAGAAAAAAAAAAGAATCATTTGAAAATAGAGTAATTTCTGCTTTACAGTAATACATCAAAACTGACTTACAAAATATATAATAAGAACAATGTAAGTACTTAACTATAAGAACATTTTACTGATGATCCTTTTACTTCCATCAAATCTGGCTGCAACAGTTTCACTTGTACTGGTGTATTTTACACTGTGCAACTGATACTGGCACTTAGATACTTGAATACTTCCTCCACTGCAGCTGCTCAGTGTGGTTTTAGTCTGGTTGCAAACAGCAGCTCAGACAGAGTCTACAGAAACTAAAAACCAGCCGTGGATGTTGGAGCCGTGAGATGAGTGCGCAGCTCACCAGCACCGGGCTCCGGGCGGCGGGCTGCAGGCTGGACAGGCGGCGGGCCAGCAGAGCTCGGTAGCTGCTCTCGGGATCGTCCTCCAGGGCGACGCTGTCCGGCTGCGAGTCCTCCACGATCAGACACGGGTTCTCGGGCTGCGGCAGGCTGGAGTCCAGTTCACTTCCTCCGGGATCCATGAGTCAGGTCAGGCCGAGGGCAGGAGGCGGGCTGCGGTTAGCTAGCCGAGCAGCAGGGAAACAACGGAGGCGGACACGTGAGTCTGCGGCCGCTTATTGTTAACGGAGAGCCGCCGGTGTTAGCATGTTAGCTAAAGTTCGAGGCTGCAGCTAACGCTCCGCCCATCAACACAGCGTGTTTCTGCCCCGTGAGGAGTCAGAGAAGGAACCTGAGCAAACACCGTGTCTCCGCGGATACGACAGAAAATCAGCAAAGTATTAATTCATCTCGTTATTCTTTCAGCTCCCGTTTGTTTTTTTCTCCACGAAACACACAAACACCGACTTCCGCTCAGCTCGCGGCAAAACTCGCCGGAAGCAATTTCATTGGTCCAGTGGATGATGACGTCACAGGACAGCGCTCATTAGTTTTAGGTTGCGGATTTTTTTGAACTTGTGTTTTATTTAATATTTGCTATTTTTAAAATATATTTATTGCTAAGTATTAGTTCTAGATGTTTTATTATTTTTCATATATCGATGAATGATGTTTGTTCACACTTTTAAAAAAAGTTTACGATGTCTTGTATTTTAAAATACTTTTGCTTTTTAATTTAGTCAAATATCAGAATATTGCCATTTGTACACACTCTGTCTGTAGACCATTAATGTTTATTATGTTTAGTGTAATTTGAAATAAATTAAATAAAAACACATTGATTTCCATCATGTCATATGTTAAACAGCCTGTCATCCTTTTTTTACATTATGTTTTGTCCTTTTGCATCTAGAGTATTAATAACCTCTTGACTATTGTATATTTTCTCATATTTCAAATGATGAAGATGCTTGACATGTTATACAATAGAGTTTTACACTCTGGTGATAAATCATATGACAGAGAGAGATCTAGGCCACCGTGTCCCACAGTGGGATCTCAGAGACCTTCAGAGGTCCTTGGGAGGCTTTCAGGGACTCCAGCAAAACGAGATATAGGTTAACTTTCACAATCGTCTCCCTCAGCTGGGACTCGCTGAGTTTGTCTACATGTTTTTGTCCACAGATTTCATATTTTAATCATCACTGAGGCAAGTTTTCAGTAAAAATCTTTACAGAAGGAGAAAGATAAGATAAGATAAGATAAACCTTTATTCGTCCCACAGTGGGGAAATTTGCAAAACTTCTGACTTCTGACTATGAGAGTTTAAGGTACAATGAATGTGCATCTGGTCCATTGATATGAAATACTGAACTACCAGTTTAGAGCAGCTCTATCAGCTCTGTTCAAGAGTCACAGTTGAAGCATACCATAGAACCATCTTCTTCTCTTATAGAAAGTGGGATATCTGCTCAGAACAGATGTAAATCTCCATCAGTGCCTCAGTGCGACTGTGGTGATTTAAAAGGATTAAAACTGGAAACAAGTGCAGGTGAGATCAGATGCATTTTGTAACGAGCTTTTTCATGGTGTGATGCTCACAGTTTAGAAGATTAACAGGCGGCCTTTCAAATATTAACGTCACTTTGTCATCGCCGTTTGACAGCCTCAGTTTCCATGGAGACACCACATTTCCTGTAACACCGCAGTTCATGCAAATGCAGATCACAGAGACGTTGGCACAGAAAAGTATAAGGCAGCAATCGTTGGACTGATTGAGGCTGCTGGAAAAGTCAGCTGCTCCACAGCAAGAAGCCAAAACCGGCTTGAACTAAGTCACACTGACGCTCACATGTTGGATTGTCTCTTCAGCTCAGGAGCATCTTTAAGAGTGAAGAAGACCCTGAACAAGAGTCAAGCACACATGCTTTCAGACCCAGAATTAGATGTTAGAAGGGCTTTTGAAGGATGCTTTAGGGATCAAATGATATGAAGCAGAATAAGGTCATTTGAATTAATCACAGACTTTAGCAACATCATAGTGACGGGTAGAGGATGCATTTTGTGCTGAACCCAAACGTGAATGATTTCAGCACACAGAGGCTCATCATCTCTGTGCAGCCTGTTTTTGTGTGTCAAGCCTCTGGGTCTTTTTCTGCTCTGCTCCAAGTCAGCTGAAGGTGCATCCTGCCAGACATCAGCCATATGGGCCTGGCCTCAGCCTCAGCACCAGCACCAGCCTCAGCCTCAGCACCAGCCTCAGCATCAGCACCAGCACCAGCCTCATCCTCAGCCGCAGCACCAGCACCAGCCTCAGCCTCAGCACCACCAGCACCAGCATCAGCATCAGCACCAGCCTCAGCATCAGCACCAGCCTCAGCATCAGCACCAGCCTCATCCTCAGCCTCAGCACCAGCACCAGCATCACCACCAGCCTCAGCATCAGCATCAGCACCAGCATCAGCACCAGCCTCAGCAGGGATATTACTGAACAGCACTTCAGTATGAGAGCACTGAGGTGGAGACATCCTGGCTGGGAACAATGCAATCATGAGACCTGATTGCGTTAAATGAGCAGCTCACTGTGCTTCTCATGCATGACAACATAGGATGAGTAAATCTAATGTCCAGCCCGGGTCGGATGCAGGTGAACATCCGCCTCCTGCTGCCGCCTGCAAAACCGCAAACTTCAGCCTCACGTCGTCATTTCTGCAGCTGACACCCACATGAAGAAATGCGCAGCCACAACCCAAAATGTCTCATCTGAGCCCGAGCTGACAGACACAGAAACACCCTGCGAGCACATGCATCACATCCAGCGATCCTCCACCGCAAAGAGACAGAAACATAAAGAGCCTTTACCTGAGAAACGAAGGTGTCAGCTGCTGCTTTGATTCACTGTCCCGTCGGATGCGATGAGGACGCGTCCAGCATCGCTCGCTGCTTCCTGCCTGTTTGCAGAGACTCGGGGTGTGGAAACACACGCATGGCACGTAAAGATGCAAAGGCATTTTTTAATGTGGAGATCAGGATCATTTCCTCTGTGCTCACACAGCTGCTGCACAGGAGCAGGATGGAGGATTTAGAAATGCAAAAATGAAGCTTGACTTTTTTTTTTTTTTTGGATATGATCCTACTTTGAAATAACTTTTTAAATAAAGCTGATAAAATGCAATTGAATGTGCTTTTAATGTGATAGAAAATAGTAATTGAATGTAAATGTATACTGTTGTTTGTTATGGATCATTCAGTTTTCATGTCAACAGCAGCTGTTTCTAATGTCCAGTTTATTCTAAGGTTAAATGTAAGTGGAAGCTTTTGCAGATGTAAAATTGAAATCTATCTAATGTACTGCATTTGAACATGGAAATGAAATTGTGGGAGACAAAGAAACTGTGTATTTTATAATCATGTGTGTTTGGACTTTAACAAACTGAGGCCTCTGAAATCAACTTCTAAATTCAAGACCTAATATAAGAAAACTGAGTTTCTGTCAAACACTTTGATTCAGTTAAATCAGTTAAAAGTTTATTGGAGTGATTTTATTATTCATTATTTTTGACCATGAAGCATCATTATAGGTTAATGCACAAGATTTTCTAGTGAATGTAAATCAGTGCCACATTGAAGGATTTATAATATTTGTCCTTCTGAGGAGAAATAATTTGTCTGTTGAGACTTTTGTCCTTCATATGTTCACTTTTCAGTTGTTTTCTTTTTGTTTCACCGTCATTTTCTTTGTCTTTGCAGCTATAATTTCCTCCTCATATGCAACTAAATCTATTACAAAATCATCTTTAATCCATAACAACATTTCTTCAGCATTTCTGAAAATCCCTGATTTCATTTGCAGTCAGGTTGTTTGAAGTTCCTGAGGTTATTCATCAGTAAATGTGTTCTTGGGTTGGAAATGTACCTGGAATAAAACCATGCTGCTGTAGCTCTCTTCCTCCCAGCAGAGGCCAGCAGACACTCTGGAGTGTCTCAGACTGGACTGCTGACTCACTGCTGGTAATAACACACATCTTTACACAGAGAAAAGCCAAATGAAAGCCCACAGTGATCCGTCACCACGGCAGGAGATGTCACACCAACAGGCCACAGCATCTGCTCAGGAACATGCATGTGAGGAGGAACCGGCGTCGACAGGGACGATTACAGAGCATTCAGAGCCACGATGATACCTGAAGATGACTTCAATGACAATATAACACCTGTCTTTACGTTACAATCAAATCCGCAGAGTTACATTTAAAAGCTGTTTTCTATTTAATCTTAAAAACTAATAACATTGTCTAGAAAGCTGCAGTCTAATACAGTAAATCCTTCCTTCATCAAGGTTATAAGTTTGTGTTGAAACTGTGTTAGAGAGGTGCCAATAGCTGATTTACTGTTGAATTTGTTGGGAATTACTGACATGTGTCTCTATTATTTTGTCCATTCCCATTCAGATCAACGAGGGTAGACTGAATAACAAACACCTCTCAGTATAATGCGGCGCCACAAACTAGAGTCTTGAAAATGATCATACAGATAAAACCAACAACTCTCTGAAACTGAACATCGAACCTTCATAGTAGCATCAATGTTTTATGGATTTTGGTCTTTTCATGGGATTTGTTGACTATAACAGACCAATCATATCCTTTAAATGTTGTTATAATGGTAATACATTACCTAGTACTCATGAGTAGAAAAGCTCCCAACAGAAGGCTTGTTTGGATCCAGTAACCCAACAGCAATGTAAAAATAACAAGTATTGCACGAGTGCTTTATGAACCCATGGGTCAGTTTTCAACCTGTGACTTTCACCACCCAGCGTGATGCCAACTTGCAACTTTTGTGTTGCAGAATAAGCTCATTCAAATGTCTGATAAGGTCTAAAATAATGTTTTTTCTAAGCTGACGGTGAAGCTTTGTTGTCAATGTTACTGTCTGAACAACTGAAGTCTTGTTTTGCTGGTGATGGGAACAAAGAGGTGTCAGTTCAGTAACCAAAGCACATTGCCTGGTACTCGCAGTGACACTGATATAAATAGAACCTTTGTGTGTCACAAATGTCTTATTTTCAGCCCCTTTTGTCTGGCAGGGTTTAACAAAAAAGAACAACACAAGCGATACTGTAAGTGTCACTGAGTGAGTACACTCAATAACCCAGAGACATTTGTTTAAAGGTGAATATTTGCTGTAAGTGCTCACTATAGATTTATCAATGTCTTCAAACATTTGAGCATTAAAGTTCACTCTTCACCTTTGTGTATTTTCAAACATTACCTTTGGAAAATTTCCTGTCAATAGTTCCTAATTGAAATGAAATAACATCTTGATCTTCAGTGGCAGAGACGGCGATGGTCGGCTCCAGCACTGTCATATAGGAAATATAATCAACATCAATTCTCATATCCCTCTTTTCCGTTTGTCCAATCATAATCTGTGACATCAAATAGCCACATAACCAGCGAGCCAATCAAATGTTCACCATCCAAAGAGCCACGCCCACCAGTCCTCCCAGTTCATCCTGCACTGTCATGGTGCTCGCTCCGGATGCAGTTGTCATGGAGATGGAAAGGGGCTCAGCGTCCACTAGTGGCACTGTTACCATGGAAATCCCCATTGCAGCAGCCGCCTCAGTGGCTCGAGCAGATCTGGAGGAGTCTGCTCAGCATCATGGACAGCAGCACACTGCAGCCACCTTCCAGCACAGAAACCACCGTATGCTGATCGTGATCGGAGAGATTTCCACCAGCCATCACCTCGACGCTGCCAGGAAACAGATCACACAAGGTAAGTGAGCGGAGGAGCTGCTGCTGCAGAGGAGAGCCGGTCAGTGTGAGGAGATGTCTGGGTGTGAGCCTCAAACACTGCAGCTGAAAACATCTGGTGTTCCGTCAACATGTTGCTCATGTGGAGGCAAACAAGCCATCAGTCACTGACTGTTTGTAAAATGTGAAGGACAGAATCCTTGAAAGTCTCCTAATGTCAGTGAATGGCTTCAGGCTTCGAGTATTCTCATCCTTTACTGAAGCAGAGGTACAAATACCTCAGGCTAAAAATACTCCAGTACAGGTTGAAGTCCTGAAATCAAAGTGCTAATTCAGTAAAAGTAAAGTATTGGCAAACTGATTAAAACATGCAAGCAGCACTTAAATGTTGTAGTTTGTCAATGTATGTACTTTATACATAACTGTGTATTTTAATAGTACAGTACTGCATCATATTTCATGAGCTCATCATATTCTTCGCATGTACAAATCTTAATCTGAATCTTAATCTTAATCTGTTTCAAATAAATGCACTAACATATGATATAATATAAAAGGAAGATACCCAAATAAAGTACAGGCACCTTGAATTTATAAGTACAGTACTTGAGTAAATATACTTATCTGCCTCTGTAGGCAGTGAAAATATTCCCAACATATCTTTGGATGTCTGCAATTGAATTTTTTGGACAGACCTGAACTAAGTCCTTTAATATCTGTAAAATGTGGGAGGAATGTGTTATGATACTAACCAACAACTTCAGCTTCCTATTATTCTTTCAACAATTACATAATTTCTTCTTCCTACTGTTCAGCCAGTGTTTGGGTTTCATGCTGAAAATCCCACCTCAGAGTCAGTGCAGCTAAATACTGTATTCACCCTCCAGTCATACACTTCAACCATTTCCCTTTGGGAGAGATCTGCAAGTTATCTCATCGGTTCAAACTGAATCTTAGAGACTGATTCTCTTTAAAGTCAAAAAGCAAATATATGACTGTGCTCACGCAGCTGGTTAGTTTATTAGACTCTGACTCATTTTTTTTACAGTGTTTCATCAGTTATAAATGTTCTTTACCTTTAGGGTCAAACTAAGTGGAGATAGAATTGCTTCACTTTCAGGCCGTAGTCGTCAGTCAGGTGATTCTCTAGAGACAAAGATGTCGTCAGATACTTGAGTGAAATATTGTGTATAATGTACAGCGAACCGTACAATACTGTTGATATTCACGCTTTTCTCTCTGTAACAGGTTTGCATTCCTGGAACGTCGATCTGACTGTTTGTGACCTGAACAAGGAGCTGCAGCTGTTTGAGACCAGACACACCGCTCAGTTTTCTTCACAGGTCAAAGGTCAGTCGGAGCACGTTGAATCAAACTGTGCAGAAACTTGTCTGATACTGTGTTTTGCAGCTTGTACGAGATGTTTGTGTGACAAGTGTCCATGTGATTATCTCTGTTTTTGTTTGGAGACGACAGCCAGCTCTGAGTTGTTGTGGTATCAGAGTCTAACTTGGATTTGTTGCTACCTGCCAATCATCTTTTCACTCATGACTGTTTGCATGCAGCCAGTCTGCAGCTGTGACTGCAGAGACACAGCAGATCAGTTTGGATTCAGTCTGAGACCGGCAACAACGCGTCCTTTCTTCTCTGCATCTCCTTTGTCCTCTGTCTCCACACATGCATGAGACAGTTGCTGGGGATCTGAGGCGATGCAGCCTCTATTGATCGGGCTCACATGTGCAGGCTGCGTGTCAGAGTGGGGATCAATATGATCTGCAGGGTGGATAGAAGATCAGGCCTGTGTGAATGGAGCCAGTTTTAAAGTGGGTCTGGCTGCTTCTGTCAGTGTGACTCTGGGTCACTGCTTAGTATTTACAAAGAAAACACTTGTGTCACACACATTCATAATCACTGTTCAGCATTTACAGTAGCTTAGTGGGGTCAAACAAACGGCTCAGACGTTAAGATGCACGGGCTGAATAAATGGAACACTCACCGAGGACGGATTTTTTTAAAAAGCAGTTAGATCTCGGTGCATATTCCTCCTCCCACACGCTTCTTTGGCTGCTCGGTGTTATGTAAAGAGCAGAAATAAGCACATCTGTTTGTTGACCTTACTGCTGTGAGCATGTTTGTAATAGACAAGAATCACAATCAACTAACAGTATCTAACCATTTTATAATCAATGAAGCGTTGATAGAAATCCATCTTAAAGGTGCACATCCATAAAACTGAGGGATTTATAAGCGACAGATTAAAAAGAGAATGGTCAAAACTGAAGTAACAGAGACTGGACCTATCTTGATTTAAAGTCCAAAGTATTGGTTAAACCCCAAAAACATTGGATCCTACATTTCCCATAATGCAACTGGGCGCTGTTTTCAGAGGTTGAGTAGTACTCATGATGAGGAAACTGATGTGTAAAAAAAAAACTGTGGAGTGACCCTTTAAAGTAATGACAGTCAGATGAATAATAACAGATGGCTTTAATTTTAAAGGAATAGTTTGAAATTTTTCACATCGCTTATGTTTCCCCTTGCAAATTTCCCCACTGTGGGACGAATAAAGGTTTATCTTATCTTATCTTATCTTATGTTTTTGCATTAAACCTGCAATACGTGGCCACTTGGGGGCAGCAGAAACACATTGCAAACAAAACACTGACATATCATCTTCTTCTAAGTTGATTTGTTGAACTTGTTAGCAAACAGTTGCTTGTTTTCACATCACGTACTGTGACCACCACAAAGCAGGAGGTGTTTCCCTGTCACTCAGTTTTATTTCAGCTGGAAGATTTAACAGCTCTATCACCTTCCTTCCATCTTTTATTAGTGTGTCTGTCGTGCATCTATTATCATGGTTGTATTCTAGCTTTTCTGCCAACGACTGCATGAATAATACTTTAATTCCTCTTCTCTGTTAGATAACACTTATTGCATTTTTCTTACTTTTCTGTCTCACCTCTGTCACAGATTCACCTATTTCCCTGCTCTCTGAACCTCCTCCTCTCTCTCAGTCAGTCACACTCTCTTTTCCTTATCGTCCACATCCTGCTGTGTCTCTCTCCCTCCTGATGTGCTGATTTCGTTGAAGCACAGAAAGAGGTTTGCTGAGTGCGGCTCAGTGCTGCTGGAGACTCGGCGATGGCTGACAGCGAGCATCATCCGGCCTCCAGCCTGAGCCGACATGCTGAAGGCAGAATATTTCTCCTGCTGGTGGCGTTAACCCTGTCACTGCTGGACCTTATTTCTAGATGTACAATCATGAATTCATACCTTGTAATCCAGTGACGTATAGATGCTATATTGTCGGTACCTTTTGTTCTACATCTTGCCACAACAGGAATCTGACTGTTGCGAAAAGTGATTGCAAATTTTTACATTTCTATCTTCATTTATACAATGTATGTGCTGCTTGGTTGTAGTTGTAATTCCTATACATCAGTATTACATCTTGACATACTGCCTCAAAAAACAAGAGTTAAAGTCCTTTTCTGTCACAGACTGAATATCCGAGCCAACAATAACCTTCAAGACGTACGTGCTGTTCAGTAATCTGATTACTGTTGGCTTCTTGCTGTAAAGTGATTACTCAAACACCATGTAAACGAGAAGCCTGATATCTGTAATTGGAGACAGAGATTACTGTGAGAGAGAGCCGGCTCCTGCAGAGAGGACGGTTTCTTGAACTGGTGCAGGTTTATACTTAACAGGGTTTCAAATGGGGTTTTACATGCATGCATTTGCATGACAAAGATGTTGGAGAGGTTAAGTGTCGCTGTGACAGCAGTTTGACCAAATGAGAGGAATAATCTTTACTCTTCATGGGACGACGTAACGGACACAGAGTTCAGTTTACACAGCTGAACAGAAGGACGTGTAAAATTCAGACGTGTATGTTCAGTAAGAAAAACTACAGCATGTGGACTAAACACAAAACCTAAGAACTCCCAAACTCTGAGACGCTTCAGGCAGCGTGTGTCACATGACAGAAATAACATACGTATCATGTATTTAAAAAATAAATACGAATAAATCTGATAACACTGATCACTGACCTGCTGTATGTAAATGTTTCAGTGATCAGATTAATGCAGTGCACAGACACAATTTCTCTGATTCCCTTAGTCTGATTTATTGCTTTGTTGTGTGCATGTAAACACAGAGAAGGACAAAAACCATTTTTACTGCAGAAAGTGAGAAAAATCTGTGGCACAGCTGCAGTTTGCACAAATCATCTGATGCAGTGCTCCATCACAGTCAAACCCCACAGACGCTATTGATGCTATTGATAAATCTCTGTCTCTTTGTCTTTGAATGCTGGTTGAAAACTGGTCTCACTGATTGAAATCTTGTCCAGCGACTCAGAGATGGAAGCGTCACATGAACATACAGAGATGTGTGCAGCAGCCTAAAGTAAACACAGGACAGTCTGTCCCTCAGGACCACCGACAGACTGCTGCAGTCATCTACCTGCACACACACACACACACACACACACACACACACACACACACACAGGATTGTGTTTCAGTAATTTGCAGCATTTGTCTAGACCGTGGACGCTGCAGACAAGCAGAGAGAACACCAACCTGTCCACATTTTCCCATTTCAGTAATTCAATATGATGTAAGAGATGATCCATGCATTACAGCAGTGTTCCAGAAAATTGCATTATAGCACATTATAGAATCCACTCTGCGCTGGTTTTCCTCCACTCAATTATATTATATAATAGGTATTGTTATCGTGTCATAATAACAATTATTTTCCACTAATTCCTGCCTACGTGACGGGAAAAAAACATTTTAACCTAAGACTGCACGTCTTTAACCTTCTATAATAAGATGAACAATGGAGGGATTAATAGAGCTCAGCACGTCTGTGGATACGAGTCTCAGAGTGAAGCCAGCAGCTCTGTGAAGATCGACTTTGGAACAGCAGTGAAATGCAGGCTCACAATGACGCTGCTGACGCTCTGATGTTCAGTAGATATAATGTTTACTATGTTCACCAGCTTAACCTTATTACAATTCATTCTGAAGATCAAGCTCCCTAATAAATGTCAACCTCATGGTGGCACTAGAGGAAAAGTCAGGGGACACTGAAGTCAGCAGGATTCATCCTCTGGGAATCATGAATGTTCACGGCCATTCATCAGATGGTCGAAGTGGACTGACCCACAGTGTCATCCCCAGAGTCACACAGCTGGAATGGCTAAGAAATATTTAAAACTGCCGTCTAGAATAGGAACTAGATTACTGTGTGTCTGTGTCTCGATCTGTTTTTTAATGGCATGAACAGCATTAAAAACCTGCAAATGTAGTTACATCAAGGTTTACAGAAGAGTCTTTAGGGAGGCAGATTCAAATCAGGTTCACAGCGGAGGGACGTGAGCAGGTACAGTAACAGAGTTTAATTGTGTTAGTCTCAGCTGTGAATGAATTTGAGGAGAAGATTGAAAACCTGCTGTGCAGTTTCCCCCGAGCGAACACAGGTTGTATAAAGTCACTCTTCTTGTTTTATCTCTTAAAACAGGGAGGTTTGATTCCAAATTTGACATCAGCAAACACACAGGAAGGAAAAACGTCTCTATGTGGAAGTGAAATGGACTGAAGTCGGGACACGGAGGCCTGTGTGGAGGGAGGTCATGAACATTCACTGAACCCTGACAGAGAGCAGATCTGAAAGCACACACGTCAAACTGACCTCAGCTCCAAGTCTGGTTTTATGATTTAGATTTGAAAGGCAAAGGCAGCTGCTATTGTTTATGACATGAAAAGACCAAAACCTACTGTGTTACCTGCTTCTCAAAACTTACTGAAGCCCGTTTCTTCCTTCCTATATAGTTTAAGTCTTCAAAAGCTTTAGTCATTTCCTGAAACAGCTGCTCACTGTAGTTTATATCAAACCAACAGGAGGAAATAGTTCATTAGTTGGGGACTATTTTCAGCGGCAGATGAATCCACATTCAGTCTCCAGTGAGTCTTTGTGGCAGCAGGACGGTGTTTGTGGGACTGAGTCCAGATAAACTACAGTGTGTGAGTTTTAATGGACACAGAAGAAGACGACAGATCAGGATGTGATACTCACTGTACTTGTTAGTAGATCAAAGCATCGTTGGTTTGATGTGATTGGGAAGGATTTGTTGACACCACCAGAACAGAACACACATTACATCCGCATTGTTGTCCTTTATTAGGATTATTTATTTATTGGTAAGACGAGAATGGGGGATCATTGGGAATTTGGCAATTTGCTGGAAATCACTTGGAGGTGATGTAATGATTTGTGGTTCCTCAGGCTGTGTTTCCAGAATTACATCGGGCAGCTTCTTATTGACATCAGCGGTTTGAATAAAAATGAGCGAGCCGAGACAGCAATCAATTTCTTTTGCGCCAGGAGGCGGGGGGAGAAGGAGGATCAGATGTGGAGAGGCTAATAGCTCAGAAAGTGTGGACGTGAAGGCGCCATGAGAAGCTGTGAGAGACGCTGTGGCCAGTAAAAGATGATTCTTCCTATTAAAACATTTCATCCTGCTCTTCCAAGAAATGAGGCCTTTATGCGCTCTGCCGGTTTCTGTATTGCACATAAGCCTGACTGGGTCTGGATTGGGCCCACGGGAGTTCACAGTTCAGCTGGTGGAGGGTGAGGCGACTGTGTTCAGTGTTGCTTGCTGACATGCAAAGGTCACATTGGAAAACTGATCAAATCAAGGCAGCAAAAATTTATTCAGATGAGGGTGCATCCTAAAAATCAAAGGTCGTTCCTTTTGAGTTTTCCACCAGTGGCTCTTTTCATTCCAGTAAAGCTCCGAGGGGTTTAGAGATTCACTCCTGATTCATATTTGCTTTTGAGGAAAACCTCTC
The DNA here is from genome assembly GCA_025331565.1 of Holacanthus passer. Classification (NCBI taxonomy): domain Eukaryota; kingdom Metazoa; phylum Chordata; class Actinopteri; family Pomacanthidae; genus Holacanthus; species Holacanthus passer. The sequence continues at coordinate 3,258,848 of JAFREQ010000026.1, forward strand.
AGAGCACACACGAGGTGTTTGCAGGACTGACTCGCCTGTAAAACCACGGCTCCTCCCCGTCTGTGCCTCGAATACTAACACGCAGTTGTTGGAGGAGTGCACAGTCATCATGGCTGACGCGCTCACACAAAGAAAAGACGATACCACCGAGAAGGCAGGATGGATTTTAGTGATCAAACACAAGCAGAGAACAGACCTGGCTTCCACTTATCAGATGAAAGACATGTCGTTTATCTATGTAAATTGATGATTGTATATTCTGACTGACTTGCAGTTTTTTACTTCAGCGTTCATGTTCTGCATCTAAATTTGTACACAGATCTTAAAATAGAAAACTGTCAAGCTCATCAGCAGAGGAACGCAGATTTAGACGCAGCACAATGATCAGAGTCTTTATCTCATCACTTCCTCTAAGCTTTCTCAGCTCTGCCATATCACTGCATTCAAGCGGAATTAGTGTTTAAGCCATGGAGTCATTTTTCATTAACATCTCACTGGAGTAAAAATGTGTGCTGCAGGAAAATAACACCATCCAATGCTAGATTTTCCCTCCAGGCTCGAGCCCTCTGACGCCGACGTGGCAGAGCTCAGGCAGCCAAAATGGCAGTGACCTCCCTGTTAGGTGGCATATGTGCTGAAGGACAGCCAGCGCCCTCCAGTCTCGCAGACTTCCTGAAGGCCTCGCTCGGCCTCCCGAGAGCCGGCGAGCACACACACACACTGATCTGCCTTAACACACTGACACAGCACAGACAGACACCCAGCGCAGGGAGAAGACGAGTCAGACGGGGGGTTAAAGAGTTGAGACGGGGTGGCTGATGGTTTCTGACGGAGCCATGTTGGGAAGTGTGACGAGAACAGTTAGAGAGAAGAACCAGCCATCTTTCTGGTGTGAATCCTGCACAATCAAAGATCAGAGGTTCATTTCTAAAGATGCAATTTTAACCACTGATCAACAAACACAGGGAGACTTCCAGCATTCAACTGATACAATCACCTCGGCACAAATAGATCAGATATCAAAGCAGCCATGAGATGCATTTGATTTTAGTAAACCTTTCTACTCTAGCACTCTCAGTATCCATTGTACTTCAATGCAGCCATTGAAGGGAGTTCATGAAATGTAGGAACTCACTAACTGTATCAGAAACAGACAAGCTTCCAGGGAAAGTAACAACTCCGAAATTAACTGAACATGAACAAATTATAATAATCCTTTAACTTTATTCTTGGTTGACCTGGTGACTGAAACTTGTATATAAAGAAATATTGCCATTTTTATGATAGATTAAATAGCTATTGCTGAAAAAGTTATGGCCATGAAAGGTATAGAAAATAATGAGGTTGGATATAGTGAACCAGTCTGTAAACTGTGACCTTCAATTTGCTCCTGTGTTTACAGGAGCTCATCAAAACGGCTTCATGGTCACAAAATAATTACACGAATTCTGACTCAAGTCAAATCGCTCCTTCTTCCTCAAGCGTCCCTAAAATCTTGACCTCTTTCCTCGTCAGTTTAAAGCCCTTTTTGAGCCCCTGAAGACGTTGACAGACTCCCAGAGGAGCCGCGCACGTTGACGTCCTCTCGTGTTCGTTGCGTCATGATGAAATGGAGGCATTATGACACATACAGTAGATAATCAGTGCATCCATCATTGTGCGTCCATTAGTGTCTCAGTATCTCCCCACCGGCCCGCAGCACACCGGCTTCTGATTGACTGATGAGGCGCAGGGACGACCTGGCAACATGAAAGATCGCGTTTCATCCCAGGAGAGGAGGAGGAGGAGGGTCGCAGTAATGGCCTCCATGAATGCAGCTGTCGCCCACGTGGTGCAATTAATAAAGGCTCAGTGGACCCACGCTGCAGACTGATAGCTGATAAACAAAACCTGGTGGCATCAGAAGGCCCTCGGGGGAAATGTCGTCAATAGTGGGCAGCAAAGCTCAGCAGCTATAATTCAATATTACTGTTTATTGTCTCGCACTGGAGTCGTATTATTAGATGATGTTGTCAATTTACATTGTAATTAAAGCTAATGAAATGAGTTGTCTGACATAATACATTAAAGTCAAAAAAGTACATCAATTTATCTTTTAATATTGATCTCATAGATTTCACCCAGTCCGAGTTATTTGAATGCAGCCTGTTAGTAACTACAGTCGTAGCTAAACTGAGCACTGAGATGTTTGGTTTTCTTATTTTTTCTTAAATTTCATTATTTTTTCTTTCTTGTTGTTTCCATTTTTTTGCTGATGCTGTAAATTTGTTTCAGCTTGTTTAAAGGTACCTGTGGAGTTTTTGGCCACTAGTGGTGCTAAAGAGTAATGTGTTGATGAACAGGTCCCCATTTAGTTTGTACCTTGTGGTGATGTAACGCGAACTCCTGCCGACGGTTTCGTGCTGTGACTGACAGAAACAGCAACGTGCCAGAAAAAGACAGGAAAGGAAAAGTTTGCTAGCAAATATGAATGTGAGGTTCCAATATATTCAAATTGTACTTTATATAAAAATGCTTTTGTTAGGGCTCAAGGATACAAAAAGCATCATCAGAAATACTGAATGTAAAATGAGTTGACACATAGCATCATTAGTTTTTATTGAACAAATGAAAATTTTGACCTGATGATGGCGCTAGATGGAAAATTAGAGGATCAACAAAGTTATTACAGTTCATCCTGAGTATTAATTTAACCATGAATGTGTGAACTAAGTTTCATACACAAAGCCACAAATGTCAACCTCATGATTAAGAGGAAGAGGATTATTAAAGCCATTCAGACTCGTCCTCCGGGGAACATGCATCATGGGAATCCAGCCAGTAAACTGCAGACCAGCGTTGCCATATAGAGCCACCCTGCTCTGTTATGCTCTTCATGCATCGTAGTGGTTTGTGGATAAAGGGAGTGTTGACATCAGATAGTTCTTGATTTGCCCACAAACCCACACCTGAAGGCTGAGTGGGTGTTCACAGGGCGAGACGGACACGACAGCAGGCCGAAGCTGACAGGCGCAGACAGAGATGAGTGACGGCTGCAACGGAGGAGAGGCTGTCAGGAAGCTGAGCGGCAACATTAAAGACCCATCACACACACACACACACACACTCACGCACGCACGCGCTGGACAGGCAGGTATGATATCATCCACAGCTCCATTCTCCTCACGTACACACACACTGGCAGGGAGACAAAAGGGAAAAAGGGCAGAGCAAACAATATCCACAGTAATGGAGGTAGATGCATCATGAGTGGGCAGTAACATAAAGTTGCCGTCTCAGCAAATCTAGTTCCTGTGTGGCACAACTGCATTACTGCATTATTAACCACACATACGACTCATGCTTTCTCTTCTATAGTCTTTAGTCTTTTAGTTTCTCCCTCGCTCGGGGATCCCTGTAACGATGCTGAACCGACAGAAGGGCCGGTCGTGAGTTCGTCTCTGCACATGCTCGGTTCGTGAACGGCTCAAATCGCAACAGCAAATCACAGAGACGTGCTCAGAGAAGAAACAGGCGCAGGTCTCTCCAATGAGCAGGGGATTGATTTGGTTCAGAGAATGACCTGCAGGCACAATGTGCAATCTGTGTCAGTTATCTAATGCATAGTTAAGATTTTAATGACACGCCTTGAAAATTTCCAGCATTTGTTCTGGGTGCGGTTTGGGAGAACGTGCGTCGATTAATAATTCAGCAGGCGTTATTGATCTGTCCCTCGGCCTCTCTGCAGCCAGGGCCGTACATCAAGAAGGAGGGTCCCCCCCAGCTCCACGGCCTTTCATCTGGACCTGACAACACACACACACATGTGCACACACATGCACTAATGATGTGAAAGACGATGAGATTACTGTAAGGTGAGCTGCGCTGGGAAAGACGAGCGTCTGTGGGGATGTTTGTAATGTCTTTGAGATGGAGGACAAACACTGAGTTCCCAGTTTATTAGGTGCATCTATACACTTTACTGCACAACAGCACTGCGGGACAGTCGATCATTTAGCAGCTTATAAGGTTCAGTTTATGTTGACAGCAAATCTGGTTAGGGACGCGTGTCATTGGCGGTGTATTAGATTGGACTATGCTATTTCTGAGATTGTGTCCAGCCCATTTACATACAGAACGTGATGTGGACAGGATAAGTAATCATTGCTATACGTTTATATATGTCATCTTTTTGGAACTAATTCTGAATATAAATCAGCAACCACTTAATCTATAAAATAGTTGCCATAGTTATAAAACAGTGAGAAATGTCACGACTGTTCCAGAGCCTGAGCTGATGTCTTCTAATTGCTCGTTTTGTCCAACAAAAAGTCCAAAACTTAAAACGATTCAGTTAATAGATGATAAAAAGCTTCAACAAGAGACTATTTTGTGCTTTTGTTTGACAAATGGTTTAAATGATTAATTCATTATCTCTTCATTACTTTTCTGTCCATTAGTGACTTTCTGTTCCAGCACTTCTTTCTGTGTGGAGTTTCTTCAATCTCCAACCATCCGTCAGTCCGGAGACGTTTTGACAGTAACTCACACTAATGGGTCTGAAGGGAGCTGAGGGTTGATGCATTTAGTTTTTAAACTGACACTAGTTTATTTTCACATGTATTTTAAAAGGCCTTGTCTGAAGCCAGAGAGGAGAATTTGTTGCATATTAAAGCTGTTTTTAATTTAATGCAAAGGGACAGAAAAAGGTGAGAGTAGCTGCTTCTTTGCTATAACACATCAAAACATCATCTGCCGACTGAGCCGGTCAATTCTGGTGCAATGCTCTGATCTTATATTTGCAGAGAGCACGTCGGCGTGCATTTGGCTCAATGGGGAATTTATAATTAAAGGCACCTTGTGGAGTTTTTACCACCAGTAGCTCTGTGTGGATCACGTGTTGTTTAAATTGTGCAAACACCCAGTTTCATTAATCAGCTCATCAACAGCTTTGTGTTTCTTTGCACGTTACAATACGCCAACAAAGGCAAGAAGAAAACTGCAAGTGAGCAAATATGAATATAAACAATACCAATTTAAAATATTTAACAAGTCTCCTTTGCAAATGTTTCATGAAGAGGGAAATACATTCAGTGCTTTTATTTCAGTTCAAGGATGTAAACGTGAATGTCTTTGTTCACCAGAAAACTCCAAACAGGGAGACTTTAGATTTTAAATTAAATATATATCTGTATCAATTTTCATGGCATCCATCAGGGCAAAATGACAAATGTGACCCACATGGTGACGCTAGAGGAAAAGTCACCAAAGTCACTAGGATACATCCTCTGGGGACAATGAATGCCTTAGAAAATGTTGTGGCAATTCAATCGGTGCTTGTTGAAATATTTCAGTCTGAACCAAAGTGGTGCAGCAATTTCAGTGGTGTTTGGTTTGTACTTATCTGACGTGACTGATGCAGGTGATGGTGCATCTTGTCACTGACTGACTCATGGAAATCCTTCACCATAAATGTGTGGACATACTACAGTATTTACACGAGTCATCTGACCTTGGGTTCTAATACCACACTTGCTCAGAAATGTCTCAGCTCAGGGTCAGCGAGAACACGGCTGCCGCCTTTTAGGTGAACTGCTTCACACAGGTCACAGAGAACAGAGTCGCTCAGGTCGAAAGCTCCCAGTCATGATCGCAATACTCGTCCTTCTCACCAATACTGAAACCATGTGACCTTGACCAGCTGCTGCGTGTGCGTCCTTCCATGTGTGAGAGCGACGAGAGTGATGTAAGGGTGGAGGAGGGCGGAGAGGAGGGCCGGAAGAGCCGAGACGTTGGTGGGAGAGAAAAACGGCACGTCTGGAGCGGAGGGCGCGGCTCGCCGGCCATCCGAGCTGCACCACCAACAGCTGCCTGACATTTAGAGGAGACTGACGGACATCTGAGATGATGCTGCATCAGTGCTGCTTCGACAGAGAGGATGTGATTTCACTAACAGGCTTTTTACAGAGGAGGTTAAAATCGCTCAGGCATCGCTCTTTTCAAAAGCCTCTTCATAATCAGAATGAGACCTGAAGGGTGAAACTTCCCTGATCTTAAAGTTGATAAATGACAGTTTCATCACATTTAGGTTTGTGCATGTTTTTCTTCGACTTCCTCCTTCGTGAGCTATTTCTGTTTCAAAGCCATAATTTTCTGTGTGACCCAAAAAAGTTATTTAAGGGACAAAGAGATTCATGTCTAGACGACTTTTGATAAGCAATGACATCCGTCTCTGTGAATAAGCATCAGTCTCTGTTGGTAAAATGCTGTGATTCATGGTTTATAGTGGGTCAGACTGAGCTGAGAGTCTATTTTAGTTTGACTCTGTCCCACCCAGCAGCTGCTGTTTGAGTCACAGCTGTTTGAAAAGTCCCTTCCCAGAACAGACCATCCACTCACTTCCCACTAAATAATAATATCTCACTTCATTTGTCTGGATTAACTGCGTTTGGACATCGTCCACCTCCACAGTAAACTTGGTGTTAGGGATTGATTTACAGGACGAGCAGATTAATGTCAGTAAGTAATCTTACACTCACGTGGGTCGAAGACAAATGAGTTTCTAAAAGAGGAAATTAACTTAAACCACACTCATTTTCTTGAAAATTATTATGTTTCCCACTAATCAGCAGACAGTTTCTGAATCTGTTTTCATTCAATTATTTGCCATTTGAAAATCAGTTTCCAGATGCTTGAGTGAGGCAATAACTTATAAACATCTACTTTATAAAGCTGTTAGAAAAAAAGAGAAATGGCATCAAAATGTTTCTCGCACTATCATAGAAGAGGAAGGAAATATTTGCATTTTAGAAGATGGAGCCAGTTCATTTTTGGCATTTTGCTTAAAAACGACCAAACCAAAGACAAAACTGTCGACTCAAGTCAAGTCAGTTTTATTGATATAACCACATATCACAATTTGCCTCAAGGGGCTTTACAATCTGTGCAGCGAACGATTCCCTCTGATTCAGTATTTTTTACAAGTTAACGGAGAAGAATTGGCCTCCAAATGTATCACTTTTATCAGGTGGATACAAACACAGGACGACTCCAGTGCAATGATGTTGTTCTGTGCTGGAGGCTTGTACGAGCAACATGTGAGTCATAATATGATAATATGTCAGAATCGAGTCTGTCAGTTTCCTTTAGAGTTTTTCTGCCCCTCGGGAATAAAAGCAAACAAACAAACAGACATTAATGCAGCTTTAACAGCCACATCCATTTTTAATCTACAGTCCAAACTGAAAAGAAAACTAGTAAACCTAAACCTTCCAAGAGGGACGATGACAAATCAGCTACATGACAACACATTGTGGCTTTTTCATAAAAAGATTGTAATATTTTTAGAGTGAAAACCAGATTAAAAACCAACCATTGCATCATCATCAGCCAGAAACTCTTCATATTATCTCATTTACGAGAAAAGCTTCACGTGATTGGTGCTGGATCAGTTTTGTCCCTCTGAATCTGGGCGGTACACAAAGACTGTATAAAACCTGGACGTGGCCTCTGTGACGTCACCTGTCGGTTTCTGAAGAGCGAGTTTGAAGCCCGCTGTCGTCATCTTGGCAGTGCGTGACTTTTTGGACAGCAATTATCAGCACAGCAGCTGTGTTCATAATCTGATATTTGCATGAAAAAATATAAGAGACCACACCTTTAATTAATGCATAATTTTAAGCCTTAATGTATTTTAATCGACTGTGTTATATAAAAAAAATTCACCCCTGTACAGTTGAAGGGAGAAATAACTAAACTGTATTTTGCACCAGGCTGTAAACGTGTTTACTTCTACTGTAAAGTGTGAAATTTTAACATGGGGGGGTCAGATGGGATTGACTCCTTTCTGGGGCCAGCCTCTAGTGGCCATTCGAGGAACTGCAGGGTTGTTTTTTTTAGCACTTCCGTGTTCATTTCTCAGCCTGGGAGGTTGAAGCTCGGGTGTACGTCGGGTTCCTGAATGCAGCAGCAGTGTGACGTTCAGGTGCTGATCTCCGGGCCTCCATCTCCATCCTCATCCGCATCCGCAGCATCAGGACCAGCAGCAGCAGCCTCCCCGCCCCTCCCCCTCCTCCCCCCTCTCTCCATCACCGGAGGACGGACACACAGCGGCTCTGCTCGGTCTCTGTCTCTCTCTCTGCTGCCGGATCGTCGCCTCTGCTCGGGGTTTCCGTCATGTTTTAGAGGCTCGTGGACTCGCTGGACCCGGTCTCTCTGATCCGGCTGCTCGTTTCATAACCGCCTCGTTAATCCGCCTGCAGATGGTCGAGGTCTCTGAAGGAATCTGAGCGCAGGAGGATTCACTGACATCAACTCTGTGTCGCCTCAGAGACTCGATGTGGACCAGATAAAATGTGAGTAACATCAGTGCTCGTCCTGTTCAGATCTGATCCTATAAAATCATTTCCCATCTACATGCATGTAATCATGAAATCATCCTGGATCCTGCAGGAGACTGGAGACACCGAGAGAGAGAGAGAGAGAGAGCAATGTTTGATTTGTGCTGGAATGTATTTGTTGTAAATATCATCTTCATCCTCTAGATGATGTTTTAACATCAATGTCAGGATAAATTTCTGGAGGAGAAATTCAAAATTTATTTTATTGTTATTGCTTTTTTTTTTTTTTTTACATTTGGCCTTAAAACTGTCAAATGAAAGAACGTTAGCTCAGAACAAATGTCTAATCAGCCTTAAATGTGCAAAGTGCAGTTATAGACTATAAACTCAGGTCACTGATCTTGATCTCTGACTCGTGTCTGTCATCATGGAGCAGGATGATGATGCAGTTTACGGTGTTGGTGGAGTTCAGGCCTCTCGCTCTCCCACCACACTGTAAACAGCCTCTCTGACTCATTCACATCTGAACACACACTTTATGCTCATTTGTCAGCTGCTCTCAATTCAGTTGAGTAAATTTGGGTGACCTGATTTTTAAGGTGGAGGAAAAAAATAAAGCATCTTCTGACCTGAAGGCAACAGCTGAGCCCGTCGTCCGAGAAGCCGAGTCTCTGGTCTGTTCAGGCCGCTGAAGCTCGGTCGCGTGAAAACTGGAGGGTTGTGGATTAGACTCTGAATAACCCCAAACTTATGCAACCGACCAGACAAAAATATCTAAATATAGAAAGGTACACACACGACTGACAGCTGCGTTAATCCACAAACATGCAGGGCGGATTTTTTATTTACATGATGGAAATGTAATATCTCTATCACACGTTATTAGTTGATTCATCAATTATTGGATTGATTGGATCGATTAAAATAATCAACGACAAATTTCATAATAGATGAATCCTTTAAGTCATTGTCTGTTTTAGGACTTCAACTTTTTATTATCGATTATTCATTTTCCAGATTTCTGATCAAGTCCATAAAATGTCAGAAACACAATATTTCAGAAATTCAAGGTGACGTCTTCAGTAGAGCTGAAACAATCGATCGATTAATTAACAAGCTGATTGACAAAAAGTCTGGTTGGGACTGTTCGGACCAAACAAACAATCTGAAGATGACCAATTATGCTCATTATTGACGAACCTGATTATTTTCTTGATTAATCGTTTAGTCGATCAAATACAAGCACGAGTAGTGAAGGACGTCCGTAACAACTGGGCCCAGAACCCAAAGACATGAACCCTGACCCCACCATCGCACAAGACAAAGCAAAGCAGCCAATCCTCATCTGAGGAGCTGGAAGATTGACAGCTCGACACTTCTGTTGGACAAACGACTTAATCCATTATCAAATAGTTGCAGTTTTTTTTTTTAGCTTTAGTTGGTTGGACAGAACGAGCAATTTGAAGACGTCACCTTTCTGACATTTTTCACAATTATCTGACATTTTATCAACATATCAATTAACTGACTAATCAAAAATATAAATGATTGATTGATTGAACTGCAGCCTATTTACACTGTAACCAGATCAGACCCAGTTAACCAACCTGTGGTTTATTATTACTAACTGGAAGCTGGAAGCTGTCTTTGAAATGTCCTTGAGGCGCAGACTGAGCAGGAGGACGGAGACGAGCAGGTCGTCTGTCCTGATGTTTTCAGTTTCTGTGACCGACCGTGTTTCATAACGTCTAAAGTCGACTGAATGAGATCAGATCTTTGTATTATTGGATTCTCCTGCGGACAAACCCCCGTCCGTGAAGCCGTGAGAAACCCCCCACGCCCGCCTGTAGCGTGCTCTGTGAACTCCCATAATGCCTCAGGGTGGGTGAGGCAGAGTGCTGAGCTCAGCGGGATCAGGCAGGGTGGAGACGCTGGATGCACAGCAACAAGGAGAGTCGTTATTTTCAGGCTTGGTGGAGGAGTGGCCTCCGACCGACTGGAGTCACACTCGCTCCACCAGTGAGAGACTGGAAATCAGCTCAGACCTGCTGTTTTTAAAGAAAAGACTCAACGAAGCCTCATTTAAAAACAGACGAACCGTGGTGCAGCTTCCATTTCTGTTTGCGTCACTGTTTCAGAATCAAGAGTCGTTCAACATCCAACCAGAAACAGAAATCTACAGACTAATTTAAGTGTTCAGACTAAACGATCAGTTCATTGATGCTTCCTTCATCATCGTGAACTCGCACACTGTCGTTTATCTGGACTCAATCCCACAAACACAAAGACTCACTAGAGACCAAATGTGGATTCATCCGCCGCTGAAAATAGTCCCCAACACAGGCGCTACTTCCTCCTGTTTGTTTGATAAAAACCACAGTGAGCAGCTGTTTGAGGAAACTACTGAACCTTTTTTAAGAATGAAACTGTAGATTTGTGAGCTGTTTCTAAAGATGTGTGTCTTCATTAGGAACCTTCTTCTGACCTTGGACTTTCTTGGTTTTGTCTTCATGAGAGACAAGTAGGACAAATATAGAAATAACAACAGTCTTTCCCTTAAGATCCTCCAGACAACATGATAAGTAACTGTGCATATGTGCGACACATGGTGTCGTCTTAGCTGAAAATTCAGTGTTGGCACTGCTAATTGGTTTGTGAGCCGCTAACGAGCTCGGTCTCTTTACCTGAGGCCGGATTTGTTTTTGCAGCAGGTGATGGAAGAAGTGAAACAGCGACATGGTGAGACATTTTGGGATGTGACACCATGAAGTCTGAAGAGAAGGTTGAGGTATTAATGACAGTTATTGAAATCCGGCCCGGACGTTTGCTGCCGTGTTTGGTTTTCACAGAGACCAGCTCAGTCTGTGCTTCTCATGCTGTGAGCTGTAATTACACTCTCTGTTCTGTATGTGGAGCTTCCATCATCTCTCACAGAGCATCCTTTGATGATCACCTTGAAATTGTCCTGAGTGGAAACAACGCGATGCTCGTTTAATTAGACATGTTGGTGCTCAAGTTGTTTTTTTCATAAGGTGCTGTATCACAATGAGCAGCCATCTTTTAATGATCATATTTGATCTGATAAAAGTTGAATTAAATTAAATTGAGTAAAACAGTGGGAAAGATTTATGCCAATGCTGCAGCCATGTCAGACCATCATTCATCAACAGTCTTAAAACTTCCTTTCATGTAAAATCATTTTCCATTTTGTTCTGTCAGTTTGGAATATCTCACAGTGCAAAACAGCAACCTTGAACGTCAGTGGTCATTGCATGAAACTGGACTTCTATATAAGTCAAGCTTCAACAACAAAACAAAAACACCAGAACAGAGTTACTGAAATTCTTCAAAATCCAAAAGTGAATTGATTGAAATTGCAGAATTTATCCAATAAATCAAACAGCACTCACAAGAAAATATAAAGCTCAGTGATTGGATTTGTCTTAGTGCAGACAAATGTCCTAAAAAAAAAGGCAGGATCAGTTGTGTATTGAAATGACAAACAGGTCGAAACCATCTGACTTCAAGAGCAAAGATTCTAGTGTGAGAGCTTCATGTGAGAATGTTTTTTTATTTGTATCCTAAACTCTGAATGTCACATCTTCACAAGCAGGTTCACACACAAGACTTCATCATTATCATGATCAGAGGCCCTAAACTCTGTTCCACTAAAAACCACACACAGAAGCACCATTTGCTTCTGAAATAAAAACCACTTCAATCAAAATTTAACATCGTCCTCAATAGAACGTCTTTGGTTACATGAAGCTACCTCGGTTCTATGTGCAGTATGTCTCAGCGTTATAATGCGGCTGCTTTATGTGAAGCGGTCGGTCGCAGCAGCCAAACAGTCAGGCAGCTTTTAATATGCTGAAATCTGCTGCTGCACCACAGGCTCTAATTCAGCCCTTTGATTATTTCCCTCAAGACTCACCTGAAAACTGCAGCAGTGCTAATACGTCTGCCGGCGGAAGCAGCAGGTAGAAATCACCTGCGTGTCACAGTCACGTCCCTCTCACGAACACTTGAAGGCCTTTTTATAACCCTGTGGCTCGGAGTCATGATTCACTCTAATGTTTCATGTCCTGCAGTTACAGTCGTGCTTCAGTGCCATGTGCTCCTTTATCGTTCTGTTTGGTTTATGTGTTCTGTGTCTGTACGGTCTGATGAAAGAGAACTTAACTGATTGATCAGGACAGAACAGTGATTTACTGATGTACCAATCAATCAGGTCCCTTTAAAGAAGACACATCACCTCGGCTTCAGTCACGCAGCTGGTGAATCCACTCTGCTGGAGCCCGTTACCTTCAAACCATCAGTCACAGTTACATCACCAAATTGCTCCTCATCAAACTGTAACGTTGACCTGCTGTCGCTCCCTCCAACCAAACCCTGTGGTCCAGACTGAGACGTCTTCAGCTCTGTGAACTGCGTTTTTCATTATTACCATTTTGATTGTGAACCATGAGTGAATCGTTTGAAACAAAAACTCCTCACCTCCATTAACTTGTTCCCCGACCTCCCACCTGCTCCGAGTGACCTGCGAAGACGAGGGCGAGTCCACGTGTCGCTCGCTCCATTGTTATTGTGCAGCTCTTACATTAACTGCATTCGTTGTATTTGTCCTGTGAGAAAAGCAGCCGATTTGGTCCTTGTTTCAGCTCAGTACTCGCTCTCCCTGTTCTGACCTGAAGCTCTGACTCGCGCTGCACAAATTACTCGCTCACCAGGAACAACACTGAACTTTGAAGCTTTAATTTGACAAACTGGTCAAAGCGTCTCATTACAACTTTCCGCTCTGACAGGCGCCTAAGAAGCATTTTTTTTAAAGCACACAATCATGGGAAAAGGGACGGCCATAAAACAGTGGACACCTTTTACGTTATGAGCCACATGATAAAGTTATTTTATCCCAAGTTATGGGATAAACAGAAGTTATTCAGCGTTCAGGCTCTTTGGACTCTTTTTAGTGACTGACTCACACAAACTCAAGTCGATAAACTGAGTCAAACCTCCCAGCTCTATTAATATTTACAGCTCGGCTAAAGAATGCCAATAACAACACTCATTATATTCACATTCAGCTTTTCCTGCTGTGACTAATAACCCTCATAACGACTCTGACCAGACATAACGAGGGCGACTTAGAGCTTTTGTTATAAAGGAGCTGGATCATTCATCACGCTGCCCCTCAGAATGAACCGGCTCATAGATTAGACAAAAGCTTCTGCCAGCTGGAAACCTGACGAGCAGCAACCTGCCAGACAGAAGAGCAGAATGAGTTTGTTCTTGAGCTTCTGTGGCCAAAATGTCTTTGATAAGTCAACTCAATTTGCTGCTGCAGGCGTTTGAAATCGTCCTGAATCCTTGAGGGATAAATGGAAAAAAGTGTCACAGTTGGCTGAGATGTAAAACAAGTTGTGTTGTTTGAGAGTTATTCATTACAAAATCTGTCAGTTATTTAATTGAGATATTTTTAATGTTGTCGCTATAGAATACGGGTGCACGTGTCCGGAGTGGGAGCTTCTTCTTCCTGTCATATTGTCTCAGCAGTATTAAACGCTGAAGCACCACAGGCCACATTTCCCTGCTGTATTTTTATCCACAGTGGGAGAGTGGAGCCATGCGGACTCACACAGAGCGACACATACGGGACATGGTCTACTTTCACCACCAGGTTCACAAATAAACACACAGCTGACGTCCCGCTTGGCCTCAGGTGGCATCTGAAGCCGTGTCCGCCGCCTGGCAGAGAGCGCGTCGCCGCCGGCTCGGACAGCAGCCGCCGCAAACCCCTTCCCATCATGCACCAGAGGCACGAGTGTGTAGGCTCGCTCTGCTCTCGACTTATTCCTTAAAACACCCACTCGCTATTAGACATCTCACTTAGATTTTCAAGTGTAGAAGGAAGCTTTTCTTCTGCACCATCTTATTTTGTAAAGCTCAGTGAAACAAGACAAAACTCATTGGTTCAATGACTGTGTCTATTTACAGTAAACACTAATATCAGACACTGGAAGTCGATTCTCATGGAGCTCCTCAAGTCCAATAAGATATTTTTTTTTTTAATTGTTCACAAGTGAATAACTTGCAACAGCGACCTTTGTTCATCATCGATTATCTGTATAATTCATTAATTCATACAGTAAATCATAGGATGATTGGGCGGATTAATGAAGAATCATGGTGTAATTAAGTATCCATTAAGAATAATGGAGCAGTATTTATGGTGTTTTTAAGTATTTGATGCTTTTATTATCTAAAGAGAAGAAGAGGCAATAAAGCGAGAAATGAAATAAAGGTCACAGACACAAGTTATTAACTTCTTCATCTTGACAACAGTAACAGACAAAACTGTTTTACCATCTCGCCATTTTAGTAGCTGCTCTGAAACTTTGGATTGTGAATCGTGATGCAAGTATTATCATACATGATAAAGCGAAGCCTTTAGGTTTAGAAAGACAACAAAAACTGGAAGCGTCATCTGTATTTCAGAATTACGACTTACTCTTTTAAAATGACAAGAAAAGGTTAGATGGTTTTCCATCATCTATTTCAAAAGGCAGATTCTTAATGGCGCCACCTGATTTAAGTTGCTTTTATTTCCTCCTTGCTTTGAGACAGTGGGAGATATTATATCTGCTAAATAATGTGGATGGTATTATCATGAGTGTGATACTCAAGTGTCCAAGAGGTTGATATATAAACGCTGACAAGACAACACTGACCGTCATTATCCAGTTGCTTTTAAAAGGAAACACTTCTGGTCTAATGCATCGATTATGACCTCGTGTGTATTTTACTGTCGCTTCATCCCTCAGAGCCGACACTGAATCACAGTTGTACTACGGCAGCTTCCTCCCTCACTCACTCCTCCATTATTAGTCCCTGGTATTCAGAGGCACGAGCCACCGAGGCCCAGACTACATTTGTCTCCATGATAACACTCTGACTGATGTGTGGGCACACGAGTGGCTTTACAGGAGATCGTCCTTGGACATGTTAATAGCTTGAAACAGGAATGAGAAGAGCGAGGTGGTTAATAAGCTTCTCAGACATGCAGGGCGTTAACACGAGTCGGTTGGAGTGGCAGCGTTTCGTCACCGGGGAGCAGCAAGGAATCATGGGCCGCCTCCCTTCATCTCATCTCCACACAAACGTTACTTCATCTGTCACAACTCAAACGCTCATATTCATTAACACACAAGAATAACAGCTGGATTTTAAAACCAAATTCTCCCCAGCGTATCCTCTGTCAAAGCTGTGGAGAGAAGCCGAGCTCGGTTTCGATTGTGTGACAGAAATGTTTGAGAGTTGGCATCAAATTCTTGGCCAGATTTTTAGATGTTTTAATTATTCTTTGATTTTGTTGCCAGGCCCGAAGGGAAGAGAGCTACGATTAGCCGATTAACTGATTAGTTGATCAAACAGAAAACGGATGAGTAACAATTCTGATGATCCTTTAAATCATTTTTCAAGTTAAAATCCCAAACGCGTCCTTGATCCAGGATTTCGGGTTTTATGTCTTTGTAAAGTAAATACCTTTGGCTTTTTGGAAGTTGTGACAGTTTCCTGTCATTTTATTGACCCGACAATTAATCGCTTAGTCAAGAAAATACTCGATTAAACAGTCAGCAGGTGCAGCTGCAGAGACGACTGTAGTAACAGATCAAGATCCACATCTGAGAACTGCGATACATCAAGTCCTGTGTTCAATGTGTTGTTCCATTCATGGCTGTTTCTCACTGAAATGATTTTATCCTCGTTCTTTTTCTGCCTCTGGTCGACAGCGAGTCTGACAGAGGAGGAAATGTTCATACCTGCCCTCCATTCTTGTGCAACATCAAGGTCGTAGAAACTGTTACATCCTGTTTCCAGCACTTTGTCCTTCAGGTCTCCTCCTCTGGTGTCGGCGCTCAGATTAATGCGATGTCCGAACAGTTAAAGGCACTAAAAGAGATGAGATAGTGAGATAATGATACTTGACTCGCGTGTGCAGTCAGTCGGCTCTTCCTCAGATAAAACTGACATTATTTGAACAGATTTGAGAGGAAACATTACTTTTTATATCAAAATGTTATTGGACGATGTGATGGTCACTCCTTTAGTTTCCCCTTCTAAAATAATAGATAATAGACATTTAACAGAATCCTGAAAAGTGAAAATCATATTGGTTCTGTTCCAGTCACGGTCCATTGGTTACAGTTAGATAAGATAAAATCGTAGCGTCGTCTTTTTGCTGCCGGTCGTTTGCATAAAGGTTTTTTAAGCGTGTTTGATATTTGTGGCTGTTGATGTGTTGTTGAGGGAGACAGAGCGGTGAATTAACAAAAGAAGAAGAAGAGTCTTGAGCCCAAATGTTTGTGGTGTGAAAGTGAACTGAACAAGGGAAACAGAGGATCTGACTCTTGTTTCCTCCTCTTTGGCCTTTTCAGCACAAATGTCACTGCATAGAAACAGTTCAAGCTGCTGGTTTGCTTCCATGTTTGTTTCAGTACAACAACATGTTGCGATCTGCAAAAAGGACACAAACACAGACAGAACAGGGAGACAGGATCTGATCAGTGAATCAGTGGGGACGAGCGGAAAACTTACAGAGTCTCAGCAGGGAGGCGCAGGTCAGAACCAGAGACGGCAAACAAATCTGAATGGGCAAGAATCAAAAGTCCAAAAGCAAAAGAACAAACACACAATGAGAACACGAGGAACAAACACGAGGAATAAACACGAGGAACAAACACGAGGACGGACTGGGACACTTGAATGAAAGGGACACACAGACTAGATCCACCAGGAAGAGATGATCACAGGTGAAACTAATCACCAGTCCCAAAGGTGGGAAACACAAAAGCAGGAAGTAAAGTAAATCAAAACAACCTGAGGACATACTTCTTCAAAATAAAACAGGAAATAACTGAACTAAAACCTAAAACAATGACAGAACATGTGAGAGACAACTGTTTCCAGATTAATCACATGGGTCCAACATTTAATCGGTCCGTTTGTTTTAATTTAGGTGGACGACCCTCAAAAGTGAGGTGAGCGTTTAAGTTGTCGACAGAGTCAGCAGCTTTTTAATTATCCCAATTATCGCTGTGTTCACTGTTGTCGGTAAAATCCAGCCACAGTCTGGACGGATTCTGCAGTCATTTAGAGCCAATTAGCTGGTTCTTTAGAACGTCCCTGCCGATTGGAGCAAGGACGTAAAATTCATGTGTAAACATGGTGAAACGTGGAGCTAAATGTTTAACATGCAGTTGGCAGGAGAAAAGCACCGACCTCGTCATTTTCATTCAGCAATGAAGTGCGACCTCGTGACGAGCTTCCATCTTTATTAACATATTAAGAGAAACATAAAAAACCTTAATGTCAATATTGGTTTTATTTTTTCACTAGTTGATATATTTAAAGTACAATGTTCATGTTGCGTACGATCAATGTCTCCTGGGTTTAATAAAATCAGTTCATCTCTTCAGATTGTGGATCTGTTTCAGAGGAGAATGTGACAGTAAACTGGGTCCAGTGTGTTTACTCACTGAACAGGCTGAACTGATGTCGACCGTTAGTTTGCACAGATTGGCTCATGATTCTGACTCGTCAGCCGATACGTTCGCCCAGATGCTGCGAACCTCTGCAGAGACGTTACTGCCTCATGTGTCTCATGTATCTGTGACTCGTTTATGAACGTGAGCTTCTCGAACATAATATAATCCCTGAATATCAAAGCATGTCTGTATTTAATGTTTCAGCCCTCATTGCCCTTCGCCTCCTCCTTCAGCAGAGAAGTACAGATAAACACTGTGACGGCTCCTTCACGTTTTTGAGTTGGAGGAAGAACCAGCACATCTTTCACTCTAAATATAGATGCTCAGATGAAGTGCTTGCGTGCTCGTAACGCCGCCGCTGCCGCTGCTCCGGCTCGCCTTCACCTCCTGTACTCTGATGCTGTGTGCATACTGTCATGCA
Organism: Holacanthus passer; assembly: GCA_025331565.1. NCBI lineage: Eukaryota > Metazoa > Chordata > Actinopteri > Pomacanthidae > Holacanthus > Holacanthus passer. The sequence goes on from JAFREQ010000026.1 coordinate 3,277,132, forward strand.
GTACGAGCCTCCCCTCCCTCCTGCAGAAATGCTGCAATGCGTCTCCCTCAGCCAAGACTGGGTCAGTGTAACTCAGCTAGCAGCAACAGCCGGAGAAGCGTCCCCATAGCAACAGCCAATGAGGGCCGAGGATGAGGGATTATTTTTTGTGTTATTGTTGTGATTGTATATGAAAAGAGCGTATTTCCAGGATTAAGCTCGTCGGGGGCTTTAGTGCAGAAATGAGATGGCGAGTGAGTGAAAGAGGAGACGGGGCGGGGTTGAGGATCCACAGCCATATGTGCAGGGTGATTGTGTCGGCAGCTGCTGGAAGTCAGGGCGTTGTGTTGTCAGCAAATGACCCAGATCATACAGTATTTTCATATGAGGAAAAAAATGTCTTCTAATTTAACCTCTCAACAAGCAGAGTTATCTTCAACCATGATTCCACAAAATATGAGACGCTGTGTAAAACATAAATAAAACAGAACGTGACAACTGTCTGATCCTTTTTGACAAAGACTCAATTGAAAACCGCACAAAGTCAATATATTTAATGTTTGATCATCAGCTTCATTGATTCTTGTAAATATCTGCTGATTTTGAATTTGATGCAGCAACATGTTTCAAACAAGTTGGACAGGAGCAACAAAAGACTGTGAAAGTTGTGGACTGATTGAAAACACCTGTTTGGATCCTTCCACAGGTAAACAGGTTCACTGGTAACAGGTGATAGGATCATGATTGGGTCTGAAAGGTTCATCCTGGAAAGACTCAGTCGTTCACAGCGAGGACGGAGAGAGGATGTCAGGAAACACAGTTTGTTTGTGATTTCATTCAGTTTTTATTTCGATTTTACAACTTTTTTGGAACCAGGGTTGTATTTGTTTTTAACCTCATCACATATAGTTTTCCTCTTTCTAGCCGTGTTAGCGTTGAGGGGCGGCGACGTCGGTCAGTTGGTATTTCATCATGTTGATTCACGTCTCAATCAGTACTGGATGCATTGGCATGAAATCAAATAAAGAGACATTTGTGTTCCTCACAGGATGAATTGTAATAATAAGTTATCTCTTAACATTTCAGCGCCACCATCAGGTCAAGATTTCAGGTTTTTGAATGCATTGGTTTTTAATCCGTTACCTGCAAAACTAGTGATCTTCCATCAGCCTCAGCCAACGCAAGAAAGTGAGAGCGTGAACGTGGTAAACATTGGTAAACATTACACCTCTCATCCAACTTTCAGCAAGAAAATGTTCAACTTTGTTATGGACTGTGTGATTGTAAGTGGATTTCTTCCTATTTCCTGCCCGTCCTCGTCTCATTATTTGACCTTGTTGTCGTCATAAGGTTTTTGTGGTCTCTGTGTCCTGCAGGCCAGCGGGTTCTCCAGTATCAGAGTGATGTCCTGCAGACAGTGGTGTTGGTGAACCCATCAGAGGAGACTGCAGCCTCAGAGGTGAGTCACATCCAGGCAACACAGACCGAACACGGCGGGGTGACGACGACCAGATGCTCCGACACTTGGAAATCTCCCGCGTTGACGATTTTCAGGCCAAAGTGTTCAGTCTGAACTTGATCTTATGAAGAAGACAGCAGCGCTGGTTGTTCAGCATTTAGGCCCAGTGGGAGGTCCATGTCTCTCCTGGTTGTGATCATCACTTCGCTGATTAACAGGAAAACACTCGCAGTCACTCTCAGCTGAAGCCCTGCAGTGTCAGACACCTCTTTCATATTCTGTCTATAAATAAACCCACTCAGATGCCGTAGATTTGCTTGACTGAGTGTGAAAATTAATCAGGTGGTTGCTTCGCCTTTGACTGTGGGTGAAATGTAAAAATAACAATTTTGAAACGACTTAACCTTGTAGTTTTATTTATTATTTTCATCCAGTGTAGTAGGATGACTTGATCTTTAAACCTGTCAGGAAACTCTGCTTGTTTGTCTGTGCTGTACTTCTACACTAAACCTTTATTCTTCAGCTCTTTGAGACACAAAAACAATATGTCTCTGAAATAAATGGCTCTTCTATTTGTTGTTCCTTTTGCTGGCTGATCACATTACAAGAAAGATTTTCAGAAAGTCTGTATTGGGGATGAAGTGGGAGTGATTGCAGTACGACTTAGACTATTCAACTCTAAGGCTCAATCAGAGGATAAATCAAGCAGCTCTCAAACTCAATTGCACTAAAAACAAATAAAATATTGCAAACTCTGTGTATTCATGATCAATTCAAGATGATGCAGATTTATCGTTACAAAACTTCAATGTTAGCAGTTCTTACGGTGGTTATTCTTCTCTGTCCAGATTCGCTCTCTGATCACTGACTTCTCTGGGAATAAGTTGCTGATACTGAGCGGCCAGAGCTCTGAGCAGGGAGGTGACATCTTACTTCAAGGTGGAGCCTTCACCTGGCAACACTTCTCCGACATCATTTCCAACCCTCAAGTAAGCCGAGTGTGCCATCTCTCCAAATCCTTCTTCACAGTGCACATGTCTGGATCAGTTTGTGATTATAAAGCTGATGTTGTTGCAGCTCTTTCAGTTTTTTTTTCACTGTTCCTGTGTTTCCAGGTGATTGAACTCCTGTCCAAGGCCTCTTCAGAGCAGCCGTCCAGGCTTACTGTTTCCTGTCAGGGAGACGGGGGCTGGAGCTCCCTTGGCCAAAGCCAGGAGCAGCAGTCGCTTCAAAATAGTCTAGAATACCGCCTGAACCCCGAACCCCACCTCCCCGACATGGACGGAGTCGCAGAGTTCACGGAGTATGTCTCAGAGACAGTGGATGTGCCGTCGTCCTTTGACCTCCTGGAGCCCCCGACCTCTGGAGGTTTTCTGAAGCTGTCCAAACCCTGCTGCTACATCTTCCCTGGAGGCAGGGGGGACTCCGCTCTATTCGCCGTCAACGGCTTCAACATCCTGGTGGATGGAGGATCTGATAGGAAGTCTTGCTTCTGGAAGTTGGTTCGCCACCTGGACAGGATCGACTCTGTTCTGCTCACCCATATTGGTGCAGACAACCTCCCTGGCATCAATGGGTTGTTCCAGAGAAAGATTGCGGAGCAAGAGGAGGAACGTAACCAGGGATCTGGCTCCAGCAGCAACGGTGACTGGATGAAGAACCTGATCTCTCCTGAGCTAGGGATTGTGTTTTTCAACGTCCCAGAGAAGCTTCGGATGCCAGAGTCCACACTGAAAGTGAAGCGAAGCATTGAGGAAGCATCTCTTACATTGCAGTACCTCAACAAGCTTGGCATCACACCAGAGCCTCTTCACAGGGTCGTCAGCAACACTATTGAACCTATCACACTATTCCACAAACTTGGTGTGGGAAAGTTAGACATGTATGTTCTAAACCCTGTAAAAGAGAGCAAAGAGATGCAGTTTCTAATGCAGAAATGGGCTGGAAACAGCAAAGCCAAGACAGGGATTATGATGCCTAACGGAAAAGAAGGAGAAATATCCGTCCCCTATTTGACTTCAGTTACCGCTCTCATTGTTTGGATTCCTCACCGTCCAACAGAAAAGATCGTCAGGGTGCTTTTCCCCGGAAATGCACCGCAGAATAAAATCTTTGAGGGCCTGGAGAAACTGAAACACCTGGACTTCCTGCGATACCCAGTGGCTACCCAAAAAGACATATCATCAGGTGCACCTCCTCCCATCATCAAACAGACTAAAATAAGATCTAGAACTGACAGCAAAGAGAGTCTCAAGTCTTCACCCAAACCACACTCAAAAACAACAAAGAAAGAAGCCAGTGGGCAGGAAGAAGAGTCAAAGAGTGACATCACTAAAGAGAATAAGGTAGAAAAGAAAGAAGAGAAGAAAGTCAAGAGTGAAAGTCTAAAAGCCACCAAACAACAGAAAAACAGCGAGGTGGCTCCTGTGGCAGAGAAAAAGTCAGAGAAAAAGAAAATATCCAAAGAAAAAACTGCAAAGCATGAGAAAGCATCCAAGATGGATGAAAAGAAAGACAAGGAGAAAAAAGAAATTAAGAAAGAGAAACGTGAAGTAAAGAAAGATGAAAACATAAGAAAAGAAGAGAAAAAAGAAAGTAAATCCAAGGAGGATAAAAAGAAGGACCCAAGTAAACCAGAGCTGAGAAAAATCACCAAACCTGACCTGAAGCCGCTCACTCCTGAAGTGAGAAAAACTCTGCACAAGGCGAAGACTCAGGGTAAACCCAAGACAGACAAGAACAAAGCAGTTAAAGAGGAAGCAAATGAGAAAAAGCCAGTCCCAAAGAACATCCCTGAAGAGGTCGCAGCAGCAGCTTTGGCTGACAGGTCCATAGTGTCCTCCCCAGAGGACCTCACTGAGGACTTTGAGGCTCTGAAGCAAGAAGAGTTGTCCAAAGTAAAGAGTGTGCCTATTCAGAATGATGTCATGTCTGGCCACTCACTGTTCACAGATACGAAAGTTTCTTCCTTAGTTTTCCCTGATGAGAAAGTCACAGCCACCGAGATAAAATCTGCTTCACCTAAATCCCCCGTCAAACAGGAAGAAGACAACAAAGACAAGGGCGCAGCAGAACAGGTTGCAGCCACTGAAAAGAAGGAAGCAAGTGATGGTTTTGACAAGAAGTATGAAGAGGAGGAAATGGAGAAATATGACAAATACCCCATAAAGGACGACATAAAAGACAGATCAAAGAAAAGTGACAGCTCAGAGGAGGAGGGTGATGTAATTGAAAAAGCTGAACTCGAAGGAACAGAGGATGACGAGGTCCTGAAATACAAAACAGAGGAGGCGAAAAAGGAAAAAATTGGAAAGGAGTGGGACACCAAACTGACTGAGCAAAAGCCTTTATCAACCACAGCCCTATCTGGACAAGTGGCAGCCACCGCCTCGGAGCAATTCTCCTTCATCCAAGACGAGACCATCCCCGGGTACTCTGAGACTGAACAGACCATCTCTGATGAGGAGATACATGAGGAAACAGAAGATAGGATCCCACAGCTGCGCTACGATGTGGGCTCTTATGACATCTCTGTCCCTGACGTCCCCGGTACCTTTGACTCCATGCATGGTATAAAAGAGATGAAGAGCTCCGCCGTGTCTGACGTTGCAAATGCCAAACCCAAAGCCTTCATGGGAGGCCAGGAGCCTGAGCTTGCACCTTATCCTGCCATCATTGCTGCTCCCCTTGCAGAGGAGGAACACATCTCCTCAGCAACATCCATCACAGAATATGACAAACTATCGTCCTTTGCCACGTCTGTAGCTGAGGACCAGTCGATAGCCTCTGTGACGGCACCTCAGACCGAGGAAGCTGGGAGGAACTCTCTCCTGCTTGACACCATCAACAGTATCCCATCACGCGCTGAGGCCATCCATGGTAAGGACTATCTTCACTCAGCAGGAACAATCTCACCCACCTCCTCTCTGGAGGACGACAAGTGCTTTAAGTCTCCTTCCTCTGATGAGTACCAGCCCAATATTCCTGAGATGGAGGGCGATGCAAAGATCAAATCAGTCCACGAAGAAGAAGATGATGAGGAAGACGAAGACGAGGATCAGACTCCAAACGTTGACATCCCTCTGGGTAAACTCCAAGAGGGCTATGAACACGCAGCCTCCGTGATGCTTCAGGAGAAGGAGAAATCTCCCTCTACCGCATTCTCTCCTCCTCCTCCCTTTTCTACAGCTCAGTTCTCTCCCACAATGGCTGTCAAAGAAGACCAGGCTCTTTTTAGCACAGAGGGATTTAAGACTGGTGCTGATATAAAGCCTGTTTCACCCCCTCCATCTTTCTCCCCGGGGTTAGATTCCCACTCCAGGCAGGAGAGTGAGGAAAGATGTCTAAGTCCAGATGACAGCACCATGAAACTGGCCTCACCCACACAGTCTGTGCCTACGAGCTGTGGCTACTCTCCGACAGAAGAGAAACCCTTTAAGACAGAAGACAGAGATGAGGCAGTGACCGATGTCAAAGCTGACTTCCAGAAAACAGATAAATCAGTCACCATCTCAGACAGCACCTCTATTATCGGCCCACTAGGTGACAAGACAGCGCTCGAAGAGTCGGAAGAATCCGCTGAAGACAATGAGGATGAAGATTACTGTTTTGCTAAAAAGGATCTACAGCCTACTGTTAAGGCCAAGCTCATGGAGGCAAAAGAGGGGTGCTTCTTGGATGACGACTACATGTTTGAGTCAAAATCTGCAAAGATAGAAACAGAGGTCAAGGGCTCAGAGAAGACACAGGTGTCTTTTAGCACAGAGGAGAAACCAAAACCTCAAGTGATGTACTCAGACGAAGATGATGATGAAGATGAAGATGAGAAAGATGATGATTTCCCAAGTGGTGTCGAGTCTAAGTCCTTATCAACAGATCAAGGCAAAGTAGACTTAAAAAGTGAAAGCGCAGACAAAACAGATATCACTTTCAAAGAGCCTGAGAAAAGTGTTCATTTCAGTCTCTATAATTTCCCAGAGAAGGAGAGCAAAGAGAAGGCCTTGTATATAAGACAGGACACGCCCTATGTGCACGGCAAAACATTCTCTTACGGTGACGTTTATGACAGTAAAACCAGCTCAATGGACTCTGATTCATATCACCAAGAGTCCTTAGATAAGACGGAGAAGGACACTGCAAAGATTGAAGTGGATTCACAGAAACACGAGACCCCATCCCCGGTAAAAGCCACAGACAAGATGTCGGAGAAGGAGGGATTTACCGTCTCCACCTCATCGTGGCTTGACTCCACGAGCACCTCAGCTCTGCCTCCATTTGAAAAAGACATCAAAGAAAAGGAGACATTTGAATACAGCACAGGAAGCCGATTCCCCTCAGTGGCTGATAGACCTGAGGCCTCGTCCACTTCTTTATCACCAGAAAAAGACTCCACTTTTAAAAGCCAGACTGACGTCACAAAGCCCCAGACATTCTCCTCGATGACGGCATTTGATGTAGACAAACCTGCTGCCGCAGGCTACAGTGAGAAAGGAGCGTGTTTGGAGGTTGATATGAGAAAATTAACAGCAAGAGATGAGGAGGACTATGATGATGACGAAGTTGTCGATGACGATGATGATGAGGATGAAGACGAAGAGGAGGAGGAGGAGGAAGAGGACGAGGGTGCTGTTGATTCTGATATGGAGAAAGGTGCCAAAGAGAAGTCTGAGAAGGAAGTAAAAAGTCCAATTAGTGAAATGTTTGGCTCAAATAGGCCTGAATTTATGGTTTCGATGGCTGGATATGGCTTTAACAGTCAGGGGAAGCCGGGTATGAAAGAAAGCACTTCTGGCTCCCTCACAAAGGCTGAAGATGAAGCTAAGACTGACTCCTCATCCTTCAGTGGAAAACCAATGGATTTGGGAGCTACAGGTTTCTCTGGCTACTCCTCAGGATTCGAATACTCATATGGAAGTAGTGAGAAAGACTCATTTTTATCAAGTCAGACCACAGACAAAGGTAAAGAGGATTTCACTTTGAAATCAACAGAGGACAGTTATTACCAGAATGATGGAGCTGATCCTGATTTTGAGAAACAGAAGACACCAGATCTTCTGAGTAAGAGATCACTGGACACAAGCTTTCAGTACACGACCACTGCTGGCCCTGGGTACTCCTCCTCTTCGGCCTACAGCTACTCCTCCTCCACCTCGGGCTCCCTCTCCACCAGCCGTCAGTTCGGAGAGGAGCTGGAGACACCTGCCGAGCCCCTCTTTGAATACTCCTCCTTTAAAGATGAACACTCACTGGTCATGGATTCTCCCTTCTCCAGCTCCGCCGCTGCCAAAGACGATTATCTAGAAGTGTCTGAAAAACAGATCACCGCTACAACCACGGCTGAGTCCACCTCCAGTTTAGCCCGTTTCTCACCCCTCAGCCCATTCGAGGAGGGCAAATCCTTCCCCTCGCTCTCCTCTGCTGCCTTTGCTGAGGATAAGAAGGAGCATACGACTTCATTAGGTGGAGTTACAGACAAAGGCCCTCAATCAGACTGCTTCTATAAGCCTGAATGGTCTGAGGGGTCCAAGCTGGACACAGCTGTTGGGTTTGGGGCCTCGGCAGCACTGTTCTCTCAAGCTGCAGAGCTCTGCAAGGACAAAGAGGCAGCCAGTGCTGCTCTGTTTGGTGTCACTTCGTCACCACGCCCAGACATAGAAGGCAAGCATTACTTTGAGGAGACTGACAGTAGTGAAGAAGAGGATGAGGAGGCTTACATGCGTGAGATGACTCGGAGGTCACCTTCCAGCGGCCTGGCTAGTAACCTCTCATTTTCTGACAAGCCTGTTTCTCCAGCTGCCAGTGAAAAGACAAGTGCTGCACTCCCTGATGTTCTTGGCTCATACATGCCTTCACCTCTCCAGGTCAGCAAGCCAGACACAGCCAACGGCCCCACTGAGGTCAGCTCAAGCTCCACCCTCCTTGCTGCAGCAGCAGCCAGTGGTGCATCTTCAGGCCCAGCTAAGGTGGAACCCAGAGAGGAAGCTGCAGGTTACAGGAGCTCATATGAGTGGGAGATGCCTAAGCCCCAGATGGGTATGGTACCTGGAGACTCCCCTCCCCATTACCGCCATGATGATGAGTTTGAAGAGGAGTGTGAGATGGAGCCAGAACACCCTGCCCGCCCGCTTTCACTCTCCTCAACCGATCAGCCATTCCGCTCACCCATTCTATGCAGAGGAGTGCAGCCGAGGAGGGCAGGATGATGACGACGACAGCGATCAGGATCTTGCTGGTGATGCACCCATGGGAACCACCTCCGCTTATACCAGCCGCACCTCTCCTGGATATTCCTCCTCTGAGTGCAGGCAGCGCAAAGAGGACCTCTCGCCTTCCTTCATCAACCCATGCATGCGGCAGTTATCCAGCGACGAGGATGACGAGGAGCAAGGGCGCAGAAGTGACCAATCACAGGGCGATGAGCATGATCTATCCGTCAAGAGAAGGGCTCACAAACAGCCCCATCAACACCAGTCTCACAGCAGGGACAGCAGCTCTCTGCACCATGCTGGTGGCATGTCGGGAGGACTGGGTCTGGCCACAGAGGACACACCGCCCACCTCTGTCAGCGAATCTTTGGCCTCTCAGTCAGACTCTGATGTGCTTCCAGGCACTGAGGAATACCCCTCGGTCACTGGTGAAGGCAACATGGACTCAGATGAGGATGCAGATTACATGCCTGTTGATAAATTATCTGCCACGGGAGCAGGTGGCCATCATTCCTCTAGGAGGAGTCACGACCCTCCACCTGCTCCCCGCATGGACCCCTACCCTCACCCCCACATCCAGACGTTTGCATGGTGGATCCTGAGTCTTTTGATAATGGCTCAGTTAAGAAAGAGCCAAAAGCCAAAAGCTTAAAGAAGGCTTCTGGGAAAACCAAATCAGCATCCCCAGCCAGGCGCAAGAGGTCTCCCATGCCCGTCAAACAGACGCCGTCTCCTCGCAGTGCCTCACTGAAGAAGAAGGAGGCTGACAAGAGCTCACGTATGTCTCGTCTGTCAGATGGACAGGGCTCCAAAGACGACGACCTCTCCAGGTCAAGCTACAACCCTGGCAAGGGGCTGACTAATGGTGTCAAGAGCAGTTCAGGTCAGCAAAATCAATAAAAAAGTTAATTCTCAAAGCTTTTCAGATATAAATAACATTTAAAACAGATTTTAATGATAAATGACTTTGCATATGGTGACAGTTTGGTTTTGTTCTCCCACTCAGGTTCTCAGAAGTCTGGCTCTGCAGCTGCTCCTGGCCTTCCTATCTATGTGGACTTGGCCTACATTCCCAACCACTGCAGTGCCAAGAACGTGGACCAAGAGTTCTTCAAACGCATTCGCTCTGCGTATTACGTGGTGAGCGGTAATGATGCAGCAAGTGGCGAGCCAAGCCGAGGAGTCCTTGATGCACTGTTGGACGGCAAAGCTCAGTGGGGATCAAACCTCCAGGTAACGTTTCCAACTTTATTTAGTTTGTGCTTAGACTCTACATATTTAAACTTTGATTGTAGTGTTTGGTCTTTTCATGTTTACAGCTTTTGTCCCTGTTGGCCATACACATTTACAAGCTGTAATCGACTCAAATCAAAATAAAGCGATAGCTCTCTATAAAAAACAACACAGGGGACCATTAATGGGCAAAGCTCATTAAAATCGATCTATGCCAAAGCAGATCTCTTTTCTCCCTCTCAGGTGACGCTGATCCCCACCCACGACACCGAGGTGACCCGCGAATGGTACCAGCAGACACATGAGAAGCAGCAGGAGCTCAACATCATGGTCTTGGCCTCCAGCAGCACCGTCGTCATGCAGGACGAGTCTTTCCCCGCCTGCAAGATCGAGTTTTAAGATCCTCGTTTCCAGTCTCCCTCCTCCCGGCCTCCCCGGTGTAGATCTGTTTTTAATTGCTCTTCTCTATAGCCTGATATGTAAATCTGTCTCTGCTGTGGGCAGATGGCCGACAGCAGAACCAGAACTGCCTATTTTTTTCTAGATTTTTATTCATTTATAAGGTTGTCGTGGCGATCACCATTTGTACTACAAAGGTAGTTTTCTGACAACTGTGTTTCCACTGCATTATTATTCTGTGAAAGGAAGAACACAGTTTTTTTCTGTTCCTTAACTCGTCTTTTTTCCAAACCCTCTGAGACAATGGAGTCTTTGTTTATTGGCCGAGACAAAATTCCCATTGTATTGTAAAAAACAGAACGTCATATAGGGAACAATATGAAATGTGGTTGTTTGGTTGCTTGTCTTCTAATTGGCCGAAATCAAAGCACAAGTTTGCGCACCTTAAAGCCAGCGACAAACTATAAAATAATTTTCTTCCACTGAACCCCAGACATCAAGACATCGAGCTGTTCACAGTACAGGTGATCAATTTAATACATTTGCTGATCAAAAAATCATTACAGGCTAATTTTCATCACTTTCCTCTAGTTTCTGTCTGTCCTCTAAAACCGTTACAGTCCTTGTGTTGAACTTTGTTCCTCCTACCGACATAGTGAGATAAAAAATGTACAAGTCGACCCCAGCGGTCCTTTCAATATGTCTTTTGAGTATATTTGCCGTAGCATAGGGACGACCATATTGAAAAATCTGTCTTGTAGTGACTTATGATATTTCTACGGTTATCTCAAAGTGAAAATCAATCGTTGCAGTAAGAATTTCTCAGTGGCTGTTATTTCTTACGGTGAATTTGACGAATAAGTTTCTCTCTTTAATTGTTTCTGTAGTCGTTGGTGTATTTTTTCAGTGTATTTCCAGTTAACATATCGTCGCAGTGAGGACAACTGAAGGCCGAGGCGTTGAAAGCAAAAAAAAAAAAAAAAAAAATCATCATCCTGATCTTTGGATTCTACCTGTTTGTATCTTTACATAGAGAACGGCACTCTGTGTTCGGACAGAACACAAACCTCATATCAGTTGCTGCGTCTTTATAGAAAAGCTGTTGAAGAACGAAGAATGTATTCGACTACAACTGTAGGAACATGTGGTTGCGAGGAGAGATTGTGTGAACGTAGATGTGGGCTGGTTGGATTCGATGGTAGAGGTTAGACTGTCACCCACATGTGCCTTTCTGTCCCGCTGTGCTGGAAGGGAAGCGAATCGTGTTTTAGTCGTAGATGTTGAAGGTGTTTCGGCGTGCGGCGCGTCCACGGCTCTGTGGCAGAGGCTTCGGCGAGCTGGTCTCCTCTGTTGTTGTGAGTTCTGTCGGTGAGAACATCAGTGCACAAAAAGGTCCGAGTTGTACATATTGAGCATAAAATGGCACTTTTAAAGCACCAACTCAGTATTTCAGCCTCTGCGTTTTAGATTTCCTGGAGCTGCCACTCGAAGAAGCACAAATCGTGACCAGTGTGCAAAGCAGTTTTTGCTTTCTTTTGTTTGTTTTTTTTTATTTCAAATTTAGCAACATAAAATGTTTGATTTATATTGAAAACCTGTGCTATTTTCCCCAGTTACTTTTGATTATTGCAGAAAATACAGTTTGTCTTGAGTTTGCTAAATTGTTTTTAGCCACAATCACCTCAAGTTATTGCGTCATGTTTTTGAATTGTATCATTTAACAGGCATTTTCTTTACTGTTCGTGGTAAATCAGTGGATGTTTTTACGTGACACTTTATTAACTTAATATTATGTGTAGATGTGTTTTAATTTGATATTGATGATTTTATATTTTGATAAGTTTTAATAGATTTTAACCAGGAAAAAAAAAACAACTATCCAACAAATGACAGGACCAACACGCCTCACCAGGGTTGCTATTTTATGATCCACAGTAAAAACCCAGATATTCCTCTGTATGATATTTTATCCCCTCGACTCATCTAGTGATGCATGTACGACAGATGCATGTTCATAAAGGCGGTGGCTTTTTAAAAAGCATTGGGCTGCGGGGAGCGGAGCCCGAACCTCGGCGGCTCCAGCTGAATGTGAAGATGCAGATTACCTTTACGTTCTCCGCGGAGGACATCGATCTCCTGGTTGCCTTGGTTACTGTGCATCACATGGTACATCTGACTCATCGTCACGTTGGCAGCAACGACCCGACTGTGGCCTGCGAAACATCCCGACTCTGTGCAGGGAAGCAAACTTTGTGTGCAGATTAGATCCACCACAGTTTCTTTCTTCGGATGACAGGATTATGATTTTCTGTCTGCAGATTAAAATGTCGTCAGTTAGGAAGTTGCAGAGTCACATTGAGGAGACATGATGCTGATTTCCTGCTGAACTAAAGAGATCCATTAAGCTTCTTGGATGAAACAGGGTTAACTGCGGAGCCAGTGTTTCCCAGTTAACCCTCTGTGCTGCCCGCTCAGTCAATGACACTATAATCTGCATTCCCATTTAATACTGCATCACCATAAAGGCTAATACTAACAAACACTACTCACATATAAGCAGACCACTTAAAACCCAGACTGCCAGACACAAGAGTTCACTCTTGTCAATACATTTTTAACTATAGATGATTTCCTATTATTCACTTTTTTCCAGACAAAGCTTAACACTCACACGTAACCGCTGCATTTTCGTATTGTGCAAAAAAAAAAAAAAAAGAAGAAAAAAGAAAACACCTGTGGCATCAGACTCACCTGCCGTGAAACAAATCATCATAAAGACTGTTGGTTTTCAGTGAGCCCTGCTTGTACGTGCATGTGTACCTTTTGAGTTTTTTCCTGTATTGTAATAGCTGAAGAAAAACTGACTTAACATAGAAATGCTATTTTAAAAGATGTATATTTAAGAAGCTAAGCTGTCTGGTTCTGAGGAGGCACATGTAACCTGGCTGTGCTGTGCTGTGAAGGAAGCTCGTGGTCGTTTTTTTCCCCTCCTTTCTGCTTCATGGTTCTACTTTCATCTCTTGTTTTAAGTGCAATATTCTCTTTATCTCTCTTTAAATGCTTAACAAGGTAAAATAGAAAACAGATTTATTGTTAAAAGGGAAAAAGTGTGACCAATAAAAACATCATTTACTGAAGGAAAATGTCTCCCTCTTCTTTTCTTTTGGCATCATTACATCACAGAAATGTTTCCCTTCTGCAAACTGATGAGCACAAAGCAAAGTCGAGCCGAGGCTGATGGGAACGTTATTAGCTATTTAGTCATAAGCCAAAGTATTGGACAAGTTAAACTTTGGACCTGCTGGTGGCGCTCGATGAAAAGGCCAGGGATCACCAAAGTTATGACAATTCATCCTGTGGGGAACATGAATGTCTGTACAAAATGTAATGAGAATCCATCTAATGGTTACCAAGATATTTGACTTAAAACTGCAAATGCTTGGTGGTGCAAGAGGAAGGGTTCATCAGTCGTTAGGATCCATCCTCTGGGCACCATGAATATTTGTACAAAGTTTCATAACAGTCCATCTCACTGTTATCGAGATGTTTCAATAAGCCAAAATCTCAACCTCTACATGATGTTAAAGTATCACCAAAGTCATCAGGATGTATCCTCTTTGGACTATGAATGTCCGTTACCATCTCTAGAGCCATGTGGCCTATCACGGCTGAGAAAAAACTGCAACCAACAAGCAAACAAAAGCAGAAGAATCACTTTGATCTTGTTGCTCCTCAGACATGTCGTCCGACCTGCAGGTTGGGAACCAATGATCTCGGCCTTGTTGGCGCCAGTTTTCCTTCCTCGCTGCTTCAGAGGGTAAGGGTGATGTAATCCAGTGGGGTTCAACCGTCTGAGAGTCCAGAGATGTGCAGGGTGAAGCGTCGAGAACCCGGCGGCGCTGATACGAGCTGAACAGAGACGACAGTGATCGGCGAAGCATCAACTCCTGAAGCCGATTCTGTTCTGCAGGAAGCAGCAGCTGGAAGCTGGAGGACAATCAGCCGCACCGACGTCACCTCCTGGGTCACATGATCAGGGTGGAGAACAGGTATCATGTTCAATACAAGTACCGTTTCCATAGTGACACTATTTTCAACACCTCACTTTGGAGAAACATACATGAATGAAAACATAAGATCTTTAATAGTAATAGTCAAAAAGATACTGTGCTCTTGCTAATTTATGTGAATGAATGATCTGAATAATTCTTCCATCATCGGAGGAAAATAAACATTACAACAACAAATTCAAATTCAGATTTTGATTAATGATCAAATAGTAAAACGATATTACCTGAGCAGCCATTTGATTTGAATATTTGACAGTTTTCGATTCTCTCCAGAGAAGTTTTGGTCACTTCCAAGTACTGACGTCCAACACACAGTCCTGCTGAAGTACTGCACTTACGTAGTATTTCTATTTTGGGACACTTTTCCTCCACTTCTTCAGGACAGAAATATCCCACTGGTTACGCTGCAGATTCAGGTTTTACATTCATCATAAGCTCATAAAATATTTCTTTCCTCTCCGTGCCTCCTCGGCTCGGCCTGAACATCAGTCTCTCTGCACGGCGACAGCTCACGCTGAGATACTGCTGAGTCCGGCTAACATTTACCTCCAACACATTTACTTCACTGAGAAACACCGTCTGACTTCAGAGGTAATTTACCTGCTGAGTTTCATCATCTGGGAGAAAATGTTCACATCCTGTGGAGGACGTTTGGTCTTGGGCAGTTTTTTATGGCTTGGACTCAAAACCTTCAAATTCAAATCAACAGCAAACATTCAAACTGTGTGAAGAGTTTCCTGTTTCTACATCATGCTCCTGTGCACAAAGCCTGTACAGAAGAGATGAACTGGAACAAGTCAGACCTGATCACCCAACATCACTGTTTGATTTCATTCATGCTCTTGTGTCTGAATGGGAGCAAATCTCTGCAGCAGGTTATAAAATCAGGTGGAAAGACTGACGTGAGAAGAGCGGAGGCTGTTAGAGCAGCAGATGATGAGCATGACGGCAGATTGACGTGTTCAACTATCACATATGGATGTAACGTTCAGGTGTCCACATTCTGTGTAAGACACTTTCCAGATCAGACTATAAGTTATGAAAACCAGTTGGGCTCTTTTATCATTATTTCTGTGGATCAGGTTTCTGAGGAAATCTTTTTATACTCAAACTGTTATATTCAAAGCAATATTTTTTTTTTGGTGACATAATGTGGTAATCCAGCTCTTTTATTTCATCTACCTTCCCTAAGGTTGCATCATCTACTGGGAAAGATTACATGGACATAAAAAATGTCCTGATCTTCAATATGGGAAAATCAAATTATTATTTCAATGCAAGAGAAAATCATGAATTCTACACACATAACCACAGATATTTAAAGTTTACACCAATGTTTTCAATTGTTTATGGAACATTTTAATTTTTATTATTTTACTTAATTGGATCATTTTGAAGGACAGAAACCATAAAACCAAACAACAAAGCAGAGCCACACACGGAGTTTACATTCTCATACCTGTATTTTGTAACATCGTTGGAAGTATTACAGTTTGTTGTGCAGGTTTTATATAATGATCTTTCTAAAACCAAATGATTGACTTCAGACAGACGAGATTATTCCAGAATAACAGGCAGAAAATATCTGTGTACAAGATTGAGCTGTGGGGTCGTTCAGCTCAGTACAAACACAAACTGTGCAGCTTATTATCCAACAGGTTGAAATATCAGACGTGAAACACGAGAGCGTTTCAGTTCACAAAGCGTTCAGAAGCTCAGCAGGGAGATCTTTACTGGATTACAGACGATTCATCCTCAGTGATTAAAAGGTGGAGCTCAGGTTTTAAAGGTTCAGTTCATCCAAATTACACAAATGATTTTCTCACCTCTACTGTGACCAAACATGGAGATAGTTTTGATTTTATTTGTCGAGGTTCTGAGATTTCTGCTTCGATTCTGATGCACGGAAAGTGAAAGTGAATTTGGTTTGTGGAGCTCAGAGCCTTGGAAAAAGGGCCAAAGACGGTTTCCACCTACACAATCATTACAAAAGGAGCAGCTGTCAAGTGATGACATTTTTTTCTGAGCATCACAATCACTCAGAAATGACTCTTTGTAAGATGAACTTGATTCACAGAATAGATTGCACAGGAATAAACGTGTTGCCAATCTCAGAACACAGTGTCCAGTTTTTCTTAACTGAATACGTCCGTGACTTCAATCCCCCTGGACGTCTTGTTTTTACTGACTTCCAGTGGCTTCACTTCTGTCCTTGCTGCAGTGATGCACAGGTGTACTGTGAAAATCAGGTGTTAATTTCCAGTACAGGTCTGAATTATTCAGAGCGATGGAGACGCTGGTTCTTTAAAGACATCGCAGCAGACTTTTTAAAAACTTTTTTTAAATGTTTGACAGAAATCTCAAAACCCGGACAACTAAAACCAAAAAACAAACACAAAACCAGTAGAGATAAAATGTCTTCTTAATTTGAGTGAATTGACCCTTTAAGCAAACACCTGCTGCACAGAAGCAAACAGCGTGACAGTCTGCACACAGGCAGGACAGAGCTTCAGTAACTCACAGTTGTGTTTTTCACCTCTACAGTACGACGCAATGTAACATGAAATCCCACTGACTTAACACACAATTGCACATCAGCGTACTCGTCTACCTGAACTGCTTCTCAAGCACGTGTGTACCCCCCAACACACACACATACACACCTGCTACATAACTGCTTACCACAATAAAAGCACATTTAATGTAAAATGCCCCTCCTGTTTGTTCAGTGATAAAATGAGAGATTAGCTTTCAGATTTTTCCCACATCATGAGGTGATTTTACAAAAAATATACAATAGCTATGGTACAATTAAATATCTGATGAGGGTATCAAAAATACCAGACTTTTTTTTTTTCAAGATGCAATTTCAAAATAAATATTACTTTCTCTCTCTATCAATTCCTACTGATTATATTAAATCTTCAATGAGGCTTAAGGATTTTGGCAGTAAGCAGTGCACACATGGTTTGACCTGGAGATTCAACACTTATTACATTTCACTGGCAGTAATGAAGATTGAGCTGCTGTCATTCAGCTTTTGTTTTGTTGTTGTAAATCACAGCTGCAGGTGCTGGACATGTAACGCCACAGAAGCTCAGCACAGGACAGACGCTGCGTGTGATGAAGAGCAGATTCTATTTTCTTTGTCAAGTCATCTCCTGTGTTGCTCATGAAAGCAATGAGTCTATAATTCTCCATATCCTGTAACAAACAAAGAAAACAGAAAGGCTCCTGCTTACATCGTGATGATAAAGCACGGCTGCCTCAATGCCAGGACAAGTGCCCCGATTCGTTCCTGTCACCTGACTGTGATGGATGATAACAAAGCTATTAATGCAAAGGCTAAAACTTCAATACTGCTGTCGTCCAAGAGTAACGGCTGAAGACGTGAGACAGACTTTACACAATTTAAAGCTCCATTAATCAATATTTTTATGGTCACACTGAATCAATTGAACACATGAAAAGTGAAAACGACTTCTTCTTTCAGCATCTTAAAGCTCACCTTTTCAGTTTCACTGCACATTTCCTGTTTGGTTAAGACTCAACACTCTCATCAACCCTGACAAATCCACTGGACACTACCTGCAGAGAATGTCTCCTCAGGAGTTGGTGGAGAGCAAACCAGCTGAAATTCATCATGTGGACACAAACACGGCTCCAATGGGATGATGACTTTGTTCAGTCTTTGCTCGAACAGATTAACAGATAATGGGTCAGGGCTGTGGGTCTCTACGCGTTTCTGCCCCCTGGTGGCCAACAATTGATTAACACAGCTTTAAGGAAAGGGCTTGTGCAACAGCATATAAGCAACAGTAACAGATAGCTGTTTAATTCAAACTTGACAATAAAGCTTCACCTGACAACAAGTGGCTTCCTGCATCCTTACAGACAGACGAACTGAACCAGTGGACTGTCAGAGGAGGCTCACCAGTGTGCTTTTTAAAGGCAATGAACAGCATGTGGGGCATTGTCACATGACTCTCCAACAAAGAGCCCAGTGTGAGGATCAGCTGCCCCTTCATTTTTACTCAACACAATCAAGCTGGAGGAGGCATGAAGCCCGGATGACAACGTCTCACTGCTCATAATTGACAACAAGGATGATGTTTGTACAGTTACAGATGTAACCACAGTAGTTTCTGACAGATCTGAGGCCTGTTGTTCTGGATGTCTCCGGTCCCTGAGGGCCTACGGCTCTGCTGTGTGAGTGGCTCCGACCTCTAGAGGCGTCTCAGGACAGGGGAGACTTTCTGGACTGTCCATCCACAACTCCATCGACTCCTGAGTGTCAAAGAACTCGTCAGGTCCCTCAGGAGACTGAGGCGTCTGGGAGCTGGAGCCGGCCTCACTGCTGCTCTCCCTGAGCTCCAACAGCACCGGCAGAGAGCCTGGGAGGCAGTAACCCTCCATCCGACCCAGAGCCAGCTCAGCTAACGCAGAGCAGGGCGGTCTCAGGCCAGGATCTGACACCGCACCGCTGGCGGCATCCGCGGCCGCAGGAGCCACGTCTGGACCTTCCGGTGAGCTCTCAGGATTATCAGGCTGGTAAGCAGTAACAGCGCAGTGCTCAGCTTCATCTTCTGGCGAGTTATTTGGAGTCAGAGGGACTTCACCGGGGTTCAAAACAGCTGGGCCAGTTGGGTCAAGGACCTGTGACCCGACGGCCGGCACCAGCTGAGCGGAAATGTTTTGAGAGGAGTGAGTTTCCTCGCTGCTCTGAGGGGTGAGAGAGATCTTTTCACTAAAGCTGAAGCGCGGGGACGTGTCAGCTGTAGTGGGAGAGGACGGTCCGGCGCTGGACACTGTGCTGGATGGACCGCTGCTGTCTGCAAGGACAGAAAACAAACCCACAGCACCAGTATGAGAGGGAATAAGAATAAAGACAGAACTTAACTGTTATGATTCATTTAAACTGATCATGTCTATTCCTTGAAAGAAGAAGAAGAAGAAGAAATAACTAAATAATAATAAAGTGCTGTTTGTAGGTTCATTGGGTTCTGCAGATCAATGAGTCTGAAGAGATGACAGACAGCAGTAACAGACACTAAGCTGCGAGGCTGATGGACGACTTGTATTCCATAAATAATCCACAGACGTCTGAAAGTGACACAGCCGAGGGAGGCCAACCTAGAAATGTCAAATCCTGGTGTGAACAAGAAGATGCTGCGATACTCACACCAAGGAGGTCTGTCAGAACGAGATCTGAGAGAGATGGAGGATGAGAGGACTCTCTGAGGGATGTACGAGTCCACTGAAGGCTGGTTATGTGTGTCAAACATGGCTGACAGAGCTGCAGGGAGAAAACAAGAACCTCAGGTCAAGTTAAGTGATAATGTTTATGACAATAATAACATGAACGTGTGCGTTTCTAACCTCTGGTCGTCCTCGTGTGCGGATCCCCGGCACTCTCACACACGCCGGCGAGGAACTCGTTGACCTGTTTTAGCGACAGCGAGTTGTGCAGCGTTTCCAGGGGATAGATGGAGGGCACCATGGAGCAGCCTTCGAAGCCTGCGGCAGAGGAGAGACATGACGCCCGCAGGCATTCAGCCCTCAGTTAGACCAGGCAGTCAGAGGAGGAGCAGGCAGAACCACTTCAGCTGTCACCCGACACCACCGCCCCAATGCCACCCATACACTACACCTCAACACGGCGCTCTGAAATCCTGCTCCTGTTTCTGAACCAGCCCTAACCCGCTGTGAACTCCTGCCAGCCTCGACGGTTCATTTCCACACAGGCAAGGTGCAAAAACCATGCTGGACGCCAAGACAACATGACACCATATCAAACGGCAACAAGTCTACACATCTCAAACGTCTCACACAAAAGCAAGCAGATCTCAAAAAAACAAACCGTCAGCCTCTCTGGTCAGTCCCAACACACAGAAGCTGCAGCTCTAACAGCAGCACACAGCGGCCAAAACCGTCCAGACCGCAGCTCAGGTCCAACACGTGTTATCAGAGGCCGTTCATCCGCTGTTAGTTCACAACCAGGCTGCATTTCACCAGAGCAGCTCCCAATCACGAAGCGTCAGACCACAGCTCGCCAAAACTCTGAGCCAGACGTTTTTACTGCGCTCGCCCGCACAGAGTCAGAGTACTCCAAGTGTACACCAAACAGGCAGGACTCACATGCTGGTTAAAGTCAGGTAGGAGGGCAACCGGCATTCAAATCGAATTCAAACAGAGCAGCTGATTCCAAATGCACAGCTGAATGTGATGAGGATTAATAACTGCACTTTCTGTATCTCTGTGAAACATGGAGGTTCAGGCTGGTGATGACAGATCATCTGTGCACAGCTGCAAGTATAAGAAAAATCTTTCATCTTAAACAGAGAAGGCTTGAAGCCAACATGGTGCTGCTTTGTCAGCAGCAGCAATGTGTTTCTGTCACCTACACATGTAAATATTCATATATGTGTTTAATGCGACACCATGTGCAATATGTTGATTCATATACAGTCTGTAGAGGAATGTGCTGATCACGTACATGTTTCCATTTCACTTCACTGTATCGAGGAGTGGGTATAACTTAGTGTGTCAGTGTTAAATATTGTCATAACAGAAGCAGCAGGATTTTGCCTGAATAAAATAAAACAGGAAACAAGAACAAAAACAAGAATTTGATAAAGACAGTTTGATGCTTTCTGCTGTAGACACATTTCAGTCTGCACTCATACACACCGGTCCTCTATGTGCCGGACGCTGGCCTTTTTATTGGTGAAGGTGATATTATATATTCTGATGGTTTGTAGTAAATTCACAATGCACAAGCCATTGTTAATGAGCTTGGTAGTATTGCATTTGGGGAGTGTTGTTCTTTTAACAGCCGGTTAAAGGAGAAAAGAAAGCAGGACAGAGCAGAACAAAAAGTCTGAAATGAAAAGCTGCCAAGTATCAAATGTTGTTTGAAGTGTGACCGTTACTGACTCTGCTGTCTGTCATCACACTGGCTTCCTGCTATCTGCCTACAGTCTTTGATATTCTGCAACATCATGCTGTTCACTTTAATCTGGCACTTCATAATGAAATCATGTTTTGTTGCATAAATAGAGGCTAACTTAACAAAATAACACAGAAATTAACTCAGGCGACAGGTTTCTCTATTTTTGACATTAAAATGATTTTTGCCAGATGGGCCAGAAAATTAATCAGACAGGGAAACAATTGCTGGATTCACTGTTTAAATTATTTTTAAGCTAAAGTACCAAAAATGTGCTGCTTCCAACTGCTGAAATGAAAGTAATTACTGCTTTTCTTTGTCCTCTAATGACAGTTAATTTAATATCTTTAGGTTTTGGACTGTTGGTCATCTGAAGATGTCAACTTAGGCTCTGGGAAATTGTGATGAGGAGGTCAAAAGCTACTGGCACCACTGCAGAGGGGAAGGATAGCAGTCATAAAAATGGCCCAAAAATCCCAAACAGCTCACACCACTCCAGCTTGCAGTCTGCATAACCACAGAAACAGGCGAGCATGCAGAAACATCAAGAGGCAAAGCATGAGGGTCAACCACAGAACAAGCACAGTCCCAACTAAACCGTGAGCAGTGGTTGAACAGGGCGTGAGGCTGGGGGTATGGAGGGCGGGGCCAGGGGCTGACCGTGGAGGTACTCTAGGGGGTCCTGGCCGGAGATGAGCCAGTTTCGGAAGAGGCGGAGGTGGTAGGAGCACTGGTGGAGGTGGTGGGCCAGCGCACCGTCCAGAGAGAGGTGGCGGCCCAGGCTGAGGTCGATGGAGAAACGCCTCAACAACTGGGCCACATGGTGCTCCTCCAGGGGCTCTGAGGAAGAAGAGGGAGAGCGAGGAAGGACAGAGCAGGAGGAGGAGGGGGAGCGGTACAAAAGACATGAAACGATAGGATATGAGTGAGGAGGAAGGAAGAGAGAGAATGACTGAAGTACGAGCAGATGAGAGGGGAAATAAGAGTGTGAAGAGGGAAGAAACAGGAGGAAGGACAGGTGCAGTGTGTGCGTGAAGGAGGTGCTGCAAACACAAGAGGCAGCCAACAGCTCATACTGGCCACCAAACAGCCAGAGACCAGAAGAAGCAGCAAATCAACTCAAGCAACGTCCTGCGATAAAAATCATCCAGCACATCAGCAAGGCTCAGGACAAGACACTGAAAATAAAAACACCATGTTGCTCCTCTGCGATGTCTCAATTCAACTTTAAAAATCTGAATATTACAGAAAATAACTTTGATCTAATTCATGAGAATCCACAAAGGAGCAAGTGTGACGGAGGATATGTACAGGAAGTGTTAGAAGTCTCGCAGCTACCTCCAAAGAAACACTGCAGAAGCTGTTAAATGTGCAGACAAATCTTGTGTCCACAAACAATTTTGACAACTGATGCCGTCTTATGACTCAGTTCATAAGAAGCAGCAGCTGGACATTTGGTGCCAACACAAAACTGCATGACTGGGGGCCGTCGTACCTTTCGCAGTGCACCAGAGAGGTGGAGCCACTGCTATGGTGGATGTGTCATCTTGTGTTCCTGCGGTAAACAATATATATCAGAGAAAAACATACTAATATCGTGTGTGGGAGTTGTACTCAATGTATTTGCATGGTATCAACTGTACAGGAAGTGTTCCTTTTGTGGGATAAATGGAATTGTCTAACTTGGTGAAATCGGCTGTGTTGTTCTCATGTTACTGCTCTGGTTGATGGGTCAGCTCTCACAGAAACTTGAAAACACTTTGTGGATGTGGATGAACACTGTTGCCAGTCAGAGCAGTTAAAGACAGAAAACCCTCCATGTGCACACGAAGCAATCTGACTTGGCTATTCAACTCGAAAACAGAGATATGAGATTCACAAAATGCCGACGGACCAAAACTTGCCTTTTTAATCACGAAATGAAACTTACAGCGGTTCACAACAACATGAATCTCTTCTCGTCTTTGCTTGCCTTCTGTCCGACCATCCACACTCAATAAATGATCCAAAGTCGATCAAAGGGGAGACGTTCGGTTGTAGCCACACGCGCTGCCAAACACTTCTTCTTTAATAAGTGAATATTTGCCCTTTTTCAAGTCTTGAACACACAGGACAACCACATCTGTGCACTGAAAACACTGACAAGCATATGTGCGTGTATGAAAACAAAACTGACCGATGTTTCTTTCAGAACAGACACAGGAGATGAAAAATGCTTTAACCCTTCCCCCGTTTATCAATAAGAGCTGATCCTGGTTCAGTCAGCTGTGATTGAACTGTATTCATTCTTTAATCCACATGATACAGATGGGTTTGTTCAAAAGAATTACAGGTTATCGTTACCGAGGGAGTCGTGAGGCTGAGGTCAGAGGAAGGGTTAAACATTCATGTGCTGTTGGTGGCGTTTTAACAATGAGCTCAATTCACATCCTCTACAATGATGGCAACAGGTGTGTGTTTTATGTAATTACTGTGTTCACATGCACACAAGCTCACACACACTCACCCACGTTTATCCACTGGAGAAAAAAAAAAAACTGAATTATTGGGTAATGGTGATCAATTTACAAACTATGCAGGATGTTAAACAGGGTTCCCACCCTTTGTTCAGTATGAAATTCCATCATAAGTCTCTTTATTTTGCTGCTTTCTAAACACGAAAACAGTGACGAGGGATGAAGCTTTCAAAGTTTGAAACGGAACAAAGAATCTGGTTTCCATTACAGGTCCACAGAGAGACACCCAGGGTCAGTTGTCTGAAATAAAGGGGAAACTCCGCAGATTTCATTAAGTTGGTTTATTGGTCACAGGGAGCCTCAGCTCAGCCTGTGAAAACAGTCAACTAATGTCTTCTGTGGCTCAGGGCTTTCTGAATTTTGACAGTAAGTCTGCATCACAAACTAAGGGCATTAGGTTTCAGGGAGGTCAGGGAGGATCAAATGGAAATATTCTACTAAGTTGCATTGGAAGTGTAGGATCCAGGGACAAGTCAGGATAGCTCTGTTTCTGCTGCTTCAGTTCTCAACCTCCTTTGTCTCTTGCAAGTCCCCAAACTTTATGGAAGTGCAACACTAAATTAAAGTGGCCCTTTAATAAATCAGGACTGATATTCTAATAATATGACTTTTCAACTGACCCGATAACAAAACAGTTACCTGAGACCTGTTGTAACTTTAAACAGAAGAACATCGGCAGTAAAGGGG
Organism: Holacanthus passer; assembly: GCA_025331565.1. NCBI lineage: Eukaryota > Metazoa > Chordata > Actinopteri > Pomacanthidae > Holacanthus > Holacanthus passer. Next base: position 3,301,629 of record JAFREQ010000026.1, read on the forward strand.
AGGACACAAACCAAAACAATGAGGTTGTTATTCAGATTACAAGTGTTGCTCGAGTTTTCCTCTCAAGTCTATTTCCCTCCACTTCCCAAAAGTTAGTGTCTGGTGTGTACACAATCCTGCATTTTGAAGATGATAGAATTAGTGCTGTGCGACCAGTGATGACCAAAATGAATGATGATTAGTAAGTGTCAGAAATCTCAGTTTACTGCTCACTACTGAGTCACATATTCAGTTTACCATCACCACGATATGTCCTGACAATGTCTCACTATGACAGCAGTGATGAAGCACTGGAGACAATAAGCTCAGCCTGAATGTCCAATGAATAGATCATCATTTTCTTCATATATTGTGCTGTACTAAAGAAAAGTAATTAGTGAATGTTTGTTGTGTTGTTTTGGATAATTGGAGTGAGGATACGAAAGACTGTGTCAGTTTGCATCCAAGTAGCAGCTGCATCACACTGTACTCTTCACAGCCAAGGAACTGGTCTCCCCTCAGATTTCTCTTGTCTCTTAGAGGAACCAGGGTTCTTGTACACTTGATGTTTAAGAAATCAAAACGCTGCAGAAAGCTGAGAGTGACCTGGCAACTTAAGTGCATAAAAAGACACTTATTGATCCAGGCTTGTGTCATTCTGCCAATGGCAGGAAACACAAAGGGAAGCAGACTAACTCTGAGTCTTAATTAAAGCTGGATCACAGGACTTTTACATATAAATAAATGTATGATACATTCAATCCCTTGACAAACACCTTGACTAAAGCCAATCACCACCACTAAATTATACTACTGAAATGTATCACAATGGGACAAATAGAATTTAACAGCAACACTAAATGTAGGTTTTGCAGCAAGGTAATCAAAACTTTGCCATTTGCTTCTGTAAAGGCTGCATTTTTAGAATTATTTTGTTAATGATCCATCGTTAGGAGTTCATCAAGTGAGGGGATACCTGGTAAAAGGCACTGAAAATAAGAAGAATTCCCATTTATCCCTGCTCATATCCAGTGTTTTATTATAGGTTTAATCAGTGTGAAGAGGTCTAGATTTTCTGCTCACTATCAGGTCATTGTAAAGGTTTGCTGTCTCCTAATGTCTTGATATTTCACACATTCAATGACCAGTGGGAACCCTGGTTAGAAAGAGAATGTCAGGTAGTGTTAGAAAAGTAAGAGTCCAAAGCATATGGGTAACAAAAAAAAAAAAAAAAAAAAAAGAAAAAAATAACGGAAACCTGGAATGCTGGAGGGCCATGTGGAAAAAAACCCAAGGTCAAAAACAAAAGTTTGAAGACATGCAAGACAAAGGGAGGTGAAGTGGAAAAATACTTGAAAGAAGCAGACGTACCATTAGTCGGATGCTTTGCAAACGACACAGAAAATCGTTTTACTGCCGGCATAGACAACAACTCTGAGGAAATAAAAAAAAAAAAAATTCACTAGTGTTACTTTGAGCCACAGTGACTTGTATATATCATGTTTTATTATGTCCCTGTTCTTTTCTAATGTGGACGAATAGTGGAAAGATCAAGCAACACCTACTGTATACAAGAGAGTGGAATTATCTGCTCAGTTTATGAAGAAGCTCTAACTGATGTTTCTGTTAAAACAGATATCTGATGTTTGAAGTTTGAAGATGTTTGAAAATGGCTGTGGGGCAACACATGAATGGAACATCTTCTGATGACAATGTGAGATGAAATGTTTTAACTGAGGAGGTGAAGAGTACACACCAAGAAATATAAAACTTTGAAAAACAAGCCCAATATTCAGGTCGAATTCCTGCTTTGCTTCCCTCCTCCAGCTCGAGGTCTAACCGTGACCAGATAAACAACAACCCCAGGAAAGAGTTAAATGCCGTTCAGCCTCTTTGTCACATACTGAGACACAGAGACAACAATGAAATATAGCAGCTGGTGAACCTGACCAGGATTAAGATGCTTCAGCATGGAAAGATTTTTCAAAATGACACCAACACTACACTCACGGAGGAGCATGCACTGAAACAGCACAGTGTGTGCGTATTCGACTGCATCGAGAGGAGAATGCTTCCTTTGATTCTTGAAAATGAGGTGTAACAAGATGGATGACAAAGACCAACAGCAAGGCTACATGTGAGACAACCAGGAGGATGGCAGCTTAGAAGAGACTGGAAGTGTGTATAATACCACAGTGACACCTACTGGACGACATGACAGACATCGATGTCAGCTACACAATCAGGGCCAAGCATGCTGGATCATCATTTTAATATTGACTGTTTCTCATTTCTTTTCATGTATCATATTATTCAAAAACTTGTTTGAATAATATGTGCACACAGTTAGAGCCCTCTCTTTCTAAATCCATCAGCAGAAGGCCAACACATTCAGAAAAATGTGAAAAAAAGAGTGGATGATGAGAACGTAAAATTGCTATATGACTTCTGCTAGTGAGTGACAATACATGACTGAGTTAAAGAGACAGCAGATTCTCATGTTCCTCTAGGAAGGATCACAAATGTTTGTTCTGTTAGAAGCCAGCTGGATCTCTAACCAAGTTTAACCTCAGTGTGTAGATTTCACTGCATCAAGGGAAAATCTGACACTGAACAGACTGTAACAGGAAGTCAGTGCAGCCATGGACCATGCAACAAAAACAAAAGGGAAGATCATGATTTCTGAGAATGAGGGGCAGCAAATGGACACACACTGATGAACAGCTGCTTCATACATGCAGTAGTTCTTAAAAACAAACTTTCAAAACACTCAGTGTTGATTTGTCTGAAAATGACAAGTGTCATCTTCACTGCACAGTTCATATTGCAGTTGACAAAAAGAACATAATCATAGACATAAGTAACTCAGCTAGAAATGAACCTGACCCCACACGTGTACATCAACGATTCTCTGCTACACGTAAATACATCTGGACACTGAAGCCGATGTTACTCTTAGTGAAGCTTGCAGTAACATTTGGCCACATTTCCTGTCGTTGTCTTCACACATATTACACATAGTCTAAAGTTTAGTCTAAGTTGTGTCTGAAGTTCTAATCGGGCCTGAGGCAGCATGAAAACAAACGGCTACAAAAAAATAAAAAATACATCAATTTTGCTCAGAGTGTGGTGTGCAGAAAAAAAAAAGATGGAAAAATCCAGTGGTTTTGGTGGCGACAATGAACATGGAGTCTAAAAATACAGAAATGACTAAATATGTAAGTACCGTAGTTCCTCAAATAAAAGCCGGGTCTTGAATAATAGCCGGTGGCTAGTTGAGACGAACAAATAAAGGATGATTTCTACATGTTTTCTACAACATGTTCCTGCAAATGTTTTACAATAAAAGCCTTGTTAATAAATGCTAGAGGGCTTTTCATTTGAAACGGATACAGGAAGTGTTGAGATTGGTTCAACAACTTTAACACAGAAAATGGGAGCAGATCAAAGCGAGGCTTCATAATGAAATATGCCAAATCATACTTACCAAACAGAGGGAATTAAAAATATTGGCTGCCTCTAATACAAGTCTGCTTCAAATAAAGGTCTCGTTCAGTCTGTATTTGAGGTAAATAAAGGCCCCAGTCACTATTTGAGGAAATATGGTTTCAAATACATGTATGGGCATACATGATATTTATTCCTTCTTCATTCTCACTTTTCTCAGAGCACATACTTTAATCTTCCGGTCTAGTTCTACTGCTGCTATTTTGCACTTTCTCTAACTACGGTAATCAGTAATTTTTCATACTAAACCTACAGTAAACATTTCTACTTAACATGTTTACGTGCCCAGTTTCCCCACAGGGCAGCGCTCAGGAAACTTACAATATTTTACATTTTAGGACTAAGAGGAAATGTGTAGGACACTGATCTGCTGTTGCCCTGTGCAGGTTAGTGAAGGAGCGCGATCTCAAACACGTACCGTCTTTGTAGGACAGACTGCCAGTGGAGAATTTTTTGCGATGTGCGCGTGCGTAGTCCTGCAGGTTAGGGGCGCTAGAGGACCCACCTAGGACAGTGGTGCTGAAGAGCCCGGCGCACTGAGAGCCTGCGAGGGGGGCGGGGGGGTTAGTTACCACTACATATCATGCTGTTACTCAAACAACTAACCAGAGAGAGACAGAGAAAGAGAGAAAAAGAGACAGAAAAACAGAAACAGACAGGCAGACCGACAGACACAATGACCCAGAGGAGACCATGCATCTCGTACCAACATCTCTCTCCATCTCTGTGCTCCTCACAAGAGCCTGGAGAGCTTTTAAAGTTCAGCCACTTTGTCAGGCTATGAGGCCAAAAGGAAAAATCCACCCTGAAATCCTTTCACTAATCATCTTATCAATTTGTAAGAAATTCGACGCACAAAGTGCGGTTTTGTTTCAGCATCAGTATGTCCAAACAGAGGGGACACAAGAGCAGCATGGAAAGAGAAGAAAGTTAAGAGGCAAAAGCAACAGAATGAGATCAGTCTTGGTGACTTTTCTCTGAAAGATTTCTTCCTGTATGACAGTCCAAAACGACAGCTCCAAAAAGAAGTGGATGTTCTTTAATTCTGAGGAACTGACACCAAAACTGGATGTTTATCTCTGATGTTTAAGACGGCAGAGACCGCACCACTGTACAGTATACGTGTTTACACACACAACAGTGATGAGAAAGACTAACCACCAAACAATAAAACTGACACAGAAACGCAATTTGGGTGGATTTTTCTTTTAACAGCCACAACATGAGAGCTACACAGCAGCAGATCAGTCATTCTGTCAGGATTATGTTGAAGGGGAGAAGAATCTGAGGCTTACTGCGATGGAAAGAGGAGGTAGTGAAATGTTAATCTGTATGGAACTACATCAAGGTTAACAAGGTTAACACTAACACTAACAACACCTCAGTAAAGAGTATCGACTGGTGCCACTAGTACAAATATTTGATAAGATAAGATAAGATAAACCTTTATTCGTCCCTCAGTGGGGAAATTTGCAGAAAATGATGATGATTTTCATTACATAGTTTAATTGAATGAAGTGGGGGAAAAAATCTCACAATTGACTAAGTTCTTGATGCACAACAACTGTACACTGAGACCACTTTAAAAACACTGGGCTTATCTATCAGACAAAGATTATGTTAACTTGAAATGAAAGCAAATTTCAAATAGAGATGTCTCGTGCAAAATACATTTCATTCCCAGAGGAGAATCATCTTTGCCTTTGAATTCTGAATTATGGTAACTACACTGGAGTATTGTTTGATGTAAAATGTTTTTTGAGGACCGATAAAAGATCCCAAAACAGGCATAAAATGGAGTCACCATTTTATCATTAGTCACTACATTGTATATGAAGAGTAGTTTCATTTACAAATAAGTGATTGCATTAACAAACATATGTATATGACATGTATATCTCCATCTGGAGAAACAAGCTCCTTGCATGCATTTCCACACACAATGAAGTCCTCATAGTGTTTTGCCACGTTTCCACTGCGTGGTACAGCTCGGCTCGACTCGAGTGGCTCTTTTTCCTTTTTGATTATGGATAGTACCTGGAACCTGGTACTATTTTGGTGTCACTTCAGTCGAGGTTCCAAGTGAGCTGAGCCAAAATTGAAAGGTCATGTGAAAACACTGCAGACCACTGATTTGCTGGAGCATTGTCAGTCGTGTGACACGGGACACCCTGCACACACTCCACATTTTCAAATTGCCAAGTGACCATCAATAACAACTGCATTTTTTAATTCACTCAACTCAGATGTTAAAAAATGTCAGGCTCCAAAAAACACGCTGGTCAATTGACGAAGAGCAAACCTGTCGAGAAAATCATCCTCCATCAGTATCCTCTGTTGTAAGTGTGTAGCTCCCTTAAGTGTGTGTGTGTGTGTGTGGACGATCAGCTAAGAATCCCACCTATGTTGAGGGAGGACTATGTGCAGTGGAAAACCAAACAGAGAAAAGTGGAGACAAATGCAAGTCGAGTCGAGCAGAGCTGCACCATGCAGTGGAAAGGAGGCTTCTTATTTTCAGTAATGATAATGACCCCCAGATCAAAAGCCATCTCATGAAACCAGCCCATCCCTCCCACTCTGAGCCTTTTCAGTGTCATACATACACACAGTTACCATGGAGAGGGTGCATTATGTCACCTACCTAATCCACTTTGTTTCATCTCAGGGGACTGACGTGAGCAGAGCGAGAAGAGGCGGTAACTGCCAACTTTGGAGGACGATGTCTCTGACAGAACCTGGTGGAGAAAACACACACAACCATCAGACTCAGAGGCTTGATTGTTCTTGATATCATGCACCAAGCTACACTGCTGCCTGCTAGTTTGCAGAGTGAAACAGAGAAGCTCTGGGTCTATAAATCACACTGATTAGATTGGCAACTAAAAAAATACACATATTCTGTGGAGCAAATGGTTGAACAGACAAGTGATTTCATGTTTGACAGTGTTTTCACGGACAAAATCGTAACTCTTTGTACAACTAGGTGGATTAGTCTGCGTCACCTCCATGGATCCAGTCTTATGATTGCGTATGAGTGGGGACCTCCTCTGAATGGTGATTGGCTCAGACAGCGGCACGGCGCGGTCGGTCTCATCTCGTGAGAGGTCCTCCAGGCTGCCGGGGTCAGTCTGTTTCTGCCCGTTCTAAATGATCAGAGAGGCACAGAGAATACACATGCTGCTATCTGCAGAACAAAAACATGGTGAAAACACTTGGATGTGATTCTACCTGTCGTGCTACCTCTGCAGAAGCGGGCCTGAAGCCAAAACCGGTTGGTGCGTTCTCCTCCTCCTCAACGCCTTTGACACCGGGGCTGAAGTGAAGTTCTACATGGAAGCGTTCCTCTGAGGTGAGGTCCTGTAGGGAGAACAACACAGATATTACTACAATACTATTTACAATATGATGCCTAATTTGAATGATACATTTTCTAATGACATTGGCGGCAGTAAATAAAAAATAAATAAATAAACAAACACAACACTACCTTGTTGTTATCCTCATATAGCATGATGACAATCTGAGTCATATAGTTGAGTTCAGAGACAGCGCTGAGATAATCCATGGCACGCTTCCACTGCTGGTCCTTCTCCTCCTGTCACAAACACACACACACACACACACACACACACACACACACACACACAGTCAGTTTCAACTTTTACCCCCTTTTGAGAAAGATTCAAAGTTCTGTCGGACTGATGTTTGGTTGCTTACATCAAGCAGGCCTCCATAGCGGAAGATGCTGAGCAGAGAGTGAACGTGACTCTCACTGGTGAAATATAAACGTGTCCTAACATGACGTCCAGGAGACATCACTCCACGAGAGTACCTGAAAGAAAGACACCACAGTTCTAGATGCTCCAAAATATTCCAAACACTTTGCATCATGTCTTTCCACCTAACCAGCCTTGTATTAAACTCATTTGACTCTTGGGACTCACAGAGGGTGCAGTTTGTTGACAGACTCGTCCTCATGGGTCCTCTGTAGGTCAAGCTGGATCTTTCTGACCAGTGGGAGGCAGTAGGCGTATGCTATGTCCAATTTCTCCACTTTATTTATGCCATATTCCTGCAAAAACACAGAAAATGTGCTAAAAACACTGCACAACCTCTGAAGTGGTAAAACGTCCGACAACCTATGTGTTAATTACAGTATATTAAAAACAGTTCATTCGGTTATTCAGTTTATGTCAAAGAAGTCTTAATCACAAGGTGATACAAGGTGATGTAGAAAATAAGGTGACTGTAAATTTGGGTGTAAGAGAACCGTTCACATGGATCAAAATTAATCAAAACTTCCAGGCTTATAACTGTAAATGCATATTATTTTTTATTTTCAGCAACATTATTACATTTTCATGTGTGCTTTTGTCCCAGTTCTACATTTGTCTTGAATTCTCATCAAAAACAGTAAAAAAATTAAATTATCCTTAAACACAAAAAGCAACTCCCTCCTTGTGTCTCTCACCTGTGGGATGACGATGTCAGCCAAAGCACGAGACAGTCTGAACAGCTCCAGCGTGTCCTCCAGGCCCAGAGTAGCGTTGTGGATGACATCATACTTCACACAGTCGTAAATGTCCGGTATTTTACTGATGTCATAGCGCCCGTTCTTCATGCGGAAGTCTCTCTCCAGTTTGGACCAGCGCTGCAGCATCAGCTCCAGTGTCTCACTGTGATACAGCTGCAGGTCTGGTGAGAGGTGAGAAGAGTCATTTAAGATTTTTAACTGCATGCATTACTGATCAATCAATTTGATTTTCAGCAAAATTAGTATCATGATGCTGGTGGTGAATTTGTCACATGCCATTTTTCAATGTTTTGAGACACAAATGAAACGCCATTCATCTATTAGAATGGACCACAAAACCTCTAATCTTAAAAATCTGTACACTTCAAACCACAATATCTGTGTGGCTACATACAACCTGTGGTAGAGTGAGAAAATGCTTTATTTTAGAGCTGAAAACTTTGAGATAATTCTAAAGCTGACGGAGCACTTTTCTCACCAGCTGACTTGGGGTCCTCCATCCTTTTGCGGATCTGGGAGGTGAGACTCTGAATGAGGCGTAGACCCGGTCACATGTGGCCACTGGGTTCTGGACTATCTTCATTGAGTTCACCAAAGAGGCACTACATGTCGGGGCCAACTGTCTCACACACACACACACACACACACACAAGTACTTTCATTAAAAAATTAATACACAAAATAAACAGATACTGACTACATTCACATTACAAAGACCTCAAAAGTCAGAGACTGCTAAACCGCACAAATGAGTATGACTTTGCAGATTAATCGTATTTTTTCATTTTGCTCTGTTAAATCAAATGACAAACAGTTAGCTCAAGAAATACAATCCTTGCTGCTTTCATTACGACAGGTTAGTAATCCCCAGAATGATCAAAGGAGATACGCTCACAGGCAATTAGGTACCCAGGTTGAAAGGTTCCCCTTGTCTCCAGATATCAACCTCTCAGTCTAACAATTACTGTGGGAAACATTTGTCAAAAAAGCAAACTTCAATTCCTAGGTTAAGGTAGAGGAGTGTGAATACAGTTTGGGATGAGTAGCTGTGCTGGTAAGATTTTAAACATGCACACAAATATGAAAGCTTCCAGTTTAACCACAACACAGTAAGTAAAACTTAAGGTATGAGTGGCCTCAAAGGCACGTTCACTGTACAGATGGCTGAATTCCTCCAGCCAGCTGGAGATTTAAACCAAATACATAAATCAAGAGCAACACGTATTTAATCATCTATCAGGTCCAATTGCTCTGGTTCGGTACTGGCTAAGAATTAGTGGCATAAACACCTGTCTTGTTTCTTGCTGTGTTTGAGGTAAACATTTGACCACTTTCAAAAAAATGAAAATCTCAATCCATGGCTCCCCATCAACTACAGACTGATCTGTTCATTGTAGTTATCTGTAAAATAGCTGATATAAGACCTCTTGAAAAACCTGCTGCATAAACAAGTCTACCGATTCACAACTGTATTTCTCAATGTTGTTTTCCCCCTTTTCTCCTGAGTGTTCAACACAGTTGAAGCTAATCACCCTGTCGAAGTCTTCGTCCGTGAAGTCCCTGTCTTTCTGCAGAATCTCATGCAGTCGGGCCTTGACGCGGTGCTGGCAGCTGCTCAACGAGTCGCTGTCGTTGTCCAGCAGCCCGTTCATGTTGGCGCTCTTCACCATCTGCACCAGGATGGGTGTCAGCTCGCCCTCCAGAGCCAGCAAACCCTGCTCACACAGACACACACACACACACACACACACAAAATGAAGTGGTGGTGAAGTAATCTGTAATTTGTTTTGGCAACAACTTCGATCCAAAGTGATAATTTGATAATTTGTCAACAGTGTGAGCAACATCTCACAAATGACAACTAGCAAGAGCTGTTTTACTGCGACTAAGGAGACATAAGACGACAGTCCGTGACATGACTGATCTTGTTGACACTAAGTCATTTCAAAGCTAAATAAATATACTGTATCAAACACATTTTACCAAATAATATGGTCACAGTTTAGTTTCACAGTTCTTACATATCAACAGCTGACAGTACTGGACACTGGTCAGTCCTTTCTCCTCTAAAGAAGCAGTTTGTCTCTAAAAGACAATGCTTTTCTCTTCAATTTTCTGTCATTTCAGATTCTGCAGGTGTTGCTCTTGTCCTTCTATTAAACTAAGATGTGGATCTTGTTTTAACTGCACAATATATTCAATTAATTCCAGACTCAAACAGCTGTTTCCCCAAAGACAAATACTTACCTCCAGTAAATGAAATAACTGCTTACTGATGCTTATAAGAAAGTTCAGAGCTTTCAACTGACCATAGGTTGAACCTACTTTGTTTGCATCAACAGTGACACCGAGGAAGAGAGAGCACATTTATTGTACGGAGCTCTTAGAACACTAGAAAACAGCAAACCTTAGCGAAGGCTGCGGCCGTCATCTGCACCCTGCCCTCATCAGACGCATAGATCTTCAGGTCGTGTCTGTAGGTGCTGTGTAAGCGCAGTAACCCACAACCTGGAAAGCCGGCGTAGTCTCCTACAAAAACACAGTGAGGACAATGTCAGTGATTACAGAGACACAGACCTTGTTGGTATAAAATATCACTGTACACTTAGAGCTAAAAATAAATTTGTTAGACTTGTCAGGACATATGACTATTTTTGTGCGTAACTAGCAGAGTGTGTCAGTGTATCTGACTCTGACCTGGGATCTCTTCTTTAATTAACCTCTACTGTGTCATCACAGACAGCTGGACTCTTTGCATCTCAGCTGCTGCTCTGTGAACCATCTGCAAGTAAACTAAAATATCCTGTGATTGTTTCCCTTGTATTAATAAAGAGCATCACTTTCGCAGTCCAGATTTTCTATTTTCACATCTCTGTCCTAACGTCTCACGGTTTCTAGTAAAGAGCCTAAACAACCTTAACATCTCAGAAGATAAGTGCACCTTTTACATTTTTATAATCCTCATATTCCCTTTGCTTTCTTCTCTTTTCTTTGCAGGATGGGTTCGATTCTATCACCATAGTATCTTATTTCTCCTTTTGTTAGAGTCACTTCTTTGATCTATAGTATGTGCACACCTGCTGTCCTGGAAGTGTTAAACCAGAAGATGTATGTAAGTAATAAGTACTGAGACAAGCAGAAAAAAAGAGAGAGCAGCACAGCATTTCAAATACAAACTTATTTAAGGACAGCCAATAACAGAAAATAGCTTTATTACAGAAAAAAAAAGAAAGTATAACAACAGATTTCACACATTAGATTGATACTCTGTGTTTATATAGACTGTAAGTAATAAAGCATTCACACAATATTTGCTTATGTGGATCGTAGCTGAAACACACCAGTAAAATGGTATTTTCGACCCACTTTTCATGCCCCTCTTCCCGCCGCTCATTCTGACCTTACATGGATCAGCAGCTACTCAGCGTGGCGGCACAATCAGTAATTCAAAGTCTTTCAAACAAGAGGCCACAGCCTGTAACTGTACTAACAACAGCAGTGATGATGGTGGCTTGGATAATGTAACTGTTTCAGTGCCATTCTGAATATTTTTGTTGCTTGTGCTTTACTTAACTGTTTAATATCTTCTTAACCAATACTGATCATAGATATCTGAAGTTTGCTTTTGGGTGTGTACTCATCTGTTTCCATGACAGAACTGCTCGAGCAATGAAATACTACACAAGGTTTTTTCAGTAAGAACACGCTGCTGTGTGTCTCACCTTGTCCTCCGGGGTACATACAGCGGAAGGCCCTTCCCAGCTCCTCAGCCTGCACTCTGCCAGCAGGAGTCAGCTCTCCTCCCCACTTCAGCACCAGCAGCAGAGACGGACCTTCCTTACGTGTGTCTGCAAACAGAATCCAGAGCTGCTGTTAATACGTATTTCAGGTTTTTTTGGCCAGCTTGATCCCACCATGCTATTCTGATTAGAAGGTGAAAAAGTGCCTTAATATTTTCCTACCTTCTTCCTCACTTGAAGTTTTGGGCTGCCCATGGGGCAGGTAAGTTAGTTGCACTTTTCTGTTGATCCCCGAGAAGTGGCCGTACCTTCATTATGAAGAAAACAAAACAATTAAAAAGCAATTAAACAATTCAAAGCTAAAGCCATTTCTAAAAAAATAAAAAAGGTTGCATGCCTTCTTCCACCTCTTATTACAAACTGGGCGGTTGCCATTACTAATAATAATGATGACTACTAACGATGAGGTGTTGACGAGTGTCAAAACAGGACCAGGATATGCAGTTCCGTGTGGCAGTGTACATGAGTGAGGTTGTGCTCAGTTGCCTTAATTTCTCTATAGTGGCTGTTTACAGGACATACACTGCAGCCGTAACAGGAACAGCACATCAAATACTCTTGGAGTTGTGTAAAGCAGATGGTGACCTTTGAAAAACTCATTTGTCATAAGCATGGGAGGAAGCCAAAAGACAGACTTAGGAAACACTGTCCCAAATACTTATAGGATATTCAAAAGCAAGTTGAGCTTCAGAAAGACAGGCCATGCATAAAGCTCAGCAAACTAACACCAAATCACTATAATAATACAGTATATTTAAGCATACAATACAACACAGTATGGATTAAAAACCTGCAATTCCTTTTCACAGTCTATCAGGCTTTAACACAATCTGCTGAAATGACCTAGAAATGGATTGAAGGAATATGAGATCAGGGACTAGTGGTTAATAAAATGACCCAGTTTACTTGTGACTCACATTTCCAGAACAGTCTTCAGCTGCTCCAGTTTGGACTTCTTCTCTTCTATCTCGCAGTCATTGTGCTGTCCCAGTTCTGCTAACAACTGCCGTGTGATGTCCAGCACCTCCTGTTGAGGTTCAGAGCAACATGCTGTCAGAGATCTCACAGTGGTTCACACAAAGTTAATCACACACAGGCTGGGAGATATGCGAGTTAGGTATTATAAGTTAAAACCTACATAACTGCCTTTGTCTGAATTACCTGCAGTTGTTTTGGCTTCTTCAGCTTTAATTTCCCAGTTTTATATCCTCCATATTTATCAAATAGATCAAAGAACCTGGATGAAACAAAGACAAACTTCAAATTAATCTAAAGTCTTTAATTGGCCTTTGCAGTAAAGAGGAAGGCAGTGACAGAGATAACCTACATGGGGTTGCGAACTTCCATCTTCATCTTCTGTTTGGGCGTTCTGTCTCCATGACGGATGACAGCGATGACACAGCGTAGCTCCATCCTGAAGAGTGCAAGAGGAAGTTAACATTCACAGCAACATCCCACACACTATCAAACACACTGGTGTTGATAACAAAACATTAGAACTGTATACAACTTTTACAAATAGGTTATGCTGGGTCAAGTGTTGTAAGAGGATAATCTTAATACATTTAGTCCACTGAACACAGCATTTCTGCACACAAATTGCTAAACTGGTTTGACTACTATTAAGACTCACATGGTCCCCGATGTAGTGGGAACAATGGGGATGTCCTCTGCCTCAGTAGGGATGGACCAAGGAATCTGAAACTGAGGGGCCAGCTCACGCATCACGAGGTTCCTGAAGAACCATGAAAGGACACAAATTCAATCAACAGATCTGAACGAGAAATGAACCAAAGCAAACTCAGGAGAAAATGGTTCAGTGGACAAGGAGTGACAAAAATAAACATGGTACCCGAGGATCTTGGCACAGTCGTCATAGTACTTCATTGAGTTCTTCACAAAACTGAAGCCGTTGACGTCACACACATAAGAGTGTCCATTGGCTCTGAGCAGATCGAAGCCACACACAGTTTGCTGCAGTGAGAGGAGAGAAGACACAGTATCAGTAACGGATCTTCACAATGAAGGAACAAGTAAACTGGGACAAACTAGACTTTAGAGACAGTTTGCTCACCTTGAATGCCAGGCAGACCTTACGGGCCACCAGTTTCTCCATGGCTGAGAGCATGACGGGGTAACGGACCTCCTTCCCCTCGCTGTCTCTCTCCACCTTCCCGTCCAGAGCAGGGGATTTTCGAGCCTCAGCGTGAGCATAGTCTGGCCCCACAGTGTACACCTGAGTCCACGAGAAAACACCCACAACCACCAATCATTCAACACTACAGTTTGAACTGACTAAAACTATTATTGTCCCATAGCACAAAAATGAAAATAGAGTTGTGACACTGCTATCTGCAAAAAAGTTTCAAGTGTCAAGTAATAGGTTTCAAGTGTCTCATATTCTATCTCAGAATTGATTCACTCAGTGGTTTCCTTTCTTAATAATCAATACTCTGTACATACTCTACCTTAACATCGGTGCCATCTGTTGGCATGAACTCTTCATAGATGTAAGAGCCCGTCTTCCTCACACTGCTCTCTGGTGAGTACACACTGCTCCGGCTGCCGATCTACACAAATCACACAGTGAGTAAAAAATGTTATGATTCTGAAAACACCGCTGTCTCATGCAGCTGTTTAACTGTGCCCTCTGCACAGTCTATATAACATCTGTCACAGAATTAAAGGCTGCTGCTCCATGTTTGACAACACTGTGCCCAATTTACGATAATGCTCTTTCTCTGGCAAAGCAATAGACTCGTCTACCATTACAAGACAAGCTATGAAGTGGTGTAGGTTAAGGTCTGGTGTGCTCTAGTCTGTAGTCTGTCTCTAGATAAAAGGGAGGTGTACATTCAAAATGTCAAGGCCAGCCATGGGCGTGTAACAGTTTTCCAAATATAACATGAGTGCCATTACTTCAGGCACACAAGCACACTCTGATAGGGAAGAGAGGCCTCAAGTCTAAAAGCAAATTCAGATCAAAGCCTAACAAGTCAAAACCATAAATTAGATTAAAAAGATGCACTGGTGTGTCACTGTAACTTGCTGTGTATAAGAGCAACCAGTAGTGGCCAATCTGTTTGAGCTTCAACATTAACAACCCAGTATTAGTATAATGGTTGATGAAACTGGTCATTATGGCGACAGTAAACTGGTTTTGTCAGGACAGTTTTAGGATGTCACAGGACTCAAGTCTGTAATTTTTTTTTTTCCCCATCTTGCCACCGATCTTTTTTTTGGTTGGATTTATAGACTGACAAAAACAAGCCACAAGGACCTTTCTGAAGAGTCGCTGGCTGCCACCACCAGCAGAGGTGGGGTAGTAGATGTAGACGTTGTGGTCCTCAGCGCAGACAGGCTTTTCAACAAAAGGCTTCTGGAATATCTCTCCGTTCACCTCCACATGGTCCTCTCCTTCCACCAGGTTACACTCTGAGACACACACACAGAGCAAATGTTTGTGTGTCAGGAAGCTCCTATTCATTACCTCTTCTAATATACACAGGTGACACTTGCCCTCTGAGAGTTTACTCTTGAGCCCTGTGAAGCAGCTCTGCACTCTGAGCCATGTGACGTTCATTGGTCATTACGAAAACGGTCATTACACTGAAGGAAGGAAAAGACATAAAACATCTGATGGCTCATCAGTCCAGGGACAGTCTCTATGTCACTGTGTAAAAACAGAAATTGAATGACCGAGCCACAGCACTTAAGTATGGTACACTTGCGCCTGCTTCACATTTGAAACTATATTTATCCACAAGCTGAAATAAAACCAAAGCAGTCTTAAATCAATGGCCTCAGGATGCTGCATGACAGGGGCTTTAGGGCTGTTTTTCCAAGAGCTTTTTCAGGAGGAACAAAAAGCTTTCAGGATTAAATAAAAAGTGGAGTGAATATTGTTAGCTTTCTGTTGTGTTTTCCTACGTGAGTAGATAAATGAATAAATATCCAATATTCCTAATGAGCCAGCAGACTGACCATCTGGTTTATCTGGGTCACGGTTCAGCACAGCATAGCGTGGTAGATCTATCCCCTCCTCCTGCAGGATGCGATACACTTCTCTCCTGCCAGAAAATAACACAACAAATACATACATAAATAAACTATGGTTGCTGTATTATCAAGCCCCACTTTGCAATACTGTATATATCTAAAGCAAGGGTATGTTGAAGTACCTGTCCTGTATGTAGTACTGCATGTTCAGGTCGTTGATGAGCAGAGGGTTTCTCAGTTTGGCATAGCTCACTGCCTTGTCCAGCGGGAATCCTGGTTCACATGCAGAGAAATGATTCAATAAATACACCTCATTTACTGAGACACTGTTTGAGAAAACACAAACACTTGAGATACTGTGACACTGTGTTACGAGACAGGCTCTCTGTTTAGTGTATAAACGGTTGGGCAGTTAATGAGAAGGTCATGTGATCACACAGACAGTATGCAGAACATGAAATGATTGTGTATGATGCAGCTTTTAAATCAAGACCTACAGATATAAGCTCTGTGGAAACCACAATAAATATGATTAATATACAACACATTTAAAAACTAGTCTGCTAGCATCTGTGTGTGTGTGTGTGTGTGTGTGTTGTACCCTTGGAGTGGAAGGAGATGAGGCAGTCACATAGAGGCCATTTGTCCACAGGCTCGTTGAGGATGACGTCCTCTGGGAAGATGACCACAGTGATGTACTCAAACCTGCACAGCCTCTCCAGGATCTGGGTCATTGGCTTAGACTTGGACTTCTTCATCATGCAGCAGATCCCCACCATGATCTGTTGCTCTGGGGGCTAAATAAGGGAGAGCAACATTTCAGCTGACTAATTCACCAACCAACTAGTAAACGCTGAACATTTGAATGCTAAATTGATGACATCTAGTGGTTGTGAAATGATTTGGTCCCTATCAAAAGCAACACAGATGTTAAACATATCTGTTGAGCTCTTATGACAAAACTATGCTGTGTTTGAGAAAATCCTATTTAGTTGTTCATAGACACTTTAATCCAAAAAGTGAACCGTGGCCAAAGGTTGCACTACGTTGACCGAAAGCTCTGCTGGTGACTCATCTGTGATGTTACCATTCACTGATAATCTGATGCTTCTGATACGTCATTATACCAAATTTCTTCCAGCTAGCAATGACAGCTAAGTGAGGGAATAGATTAGAATAAAGAAGCTCTGTAGTAATCTCCCACCGAGTCTGTGTCTTCGTCGTCCTCATATAGCTCCATGTCTGTCCTCATGCTGTCTTCCAGGACCTCGCTCTCATCGTCCTCGCAGCCCACGAAGAATCTGGGAGCGCCACGCCGGCTCTCGCCCGGGCTGTTGGGCTCTGACATCACAGTCCCCCGCGGCAGCCCTCAGCGTCCCACCGCGCCATCGTACACCAACACACCGCCAGAGTGGGCCGCCGATGGGAGGGTGCAAGGCCTGGGGAGAGGGACGGGTCCACTCTGCCTGGGCGGGACAGCAGAGCTGGTCGATGAAGGTGTGTGTGAGGCAGTGGAGCAGAATGATACTGAATGAGCTGGACTCAAACGTAAAAGGTTATGTGTGAAATGATGGTGCTCGTCAGTCCTCTGCAATGACGTTGTTACTCAAGTTTCTCATTCTTCTTTCAGCAAATTCATATTTCATATGACTGGCTTGGGTTTCTCAAGAGTCGTCAGCAACTTGGAGGCTGCAGCTCCAATTATCTGATGACAGTCCTTTCCTCCATTTGTAAGACTGACAGTCCTACAAGAGAAACATAACATTACACTTTATTTATACAATTCTGCTTCATTGTGTTGAGTTATATTAAACTGCATGTCTCTAACCATAGTGTTGCTGCGCACCACAGAGGCCATATTATAAAACATACTGTACACTCCTCATCCATGTTTGTTTACACATCTGCACATATTGGTGAGAACTGGTCTTAAAGGGCAAAACACAATTTTATCGAAAGGAATATTGTGAGCATCTAACATTAAAATCCTTAAAGCCAGACAAGCAGATGGGGCAAATTTTCTGAACAGAAATACCTCAATGAAATATGATTTTCCAAATACTATTAATCATCTTTCACTGCTTCTATTCTGGATAACTGGAAAATCTGATTTGGACAACTCTGTTTTTTTTCAGAATTTAAATTTTGCTGTTTCCTGTATATGTTGCTTTGTGTGTAAAAAGATAAGTCATTGAAACAAATCAAGAACAATCTCTACGAATCCTTCTGCACTGAATAGTTGATAAATTAGATTGAGAAATGAATCCAGACAGAATTAATACCAATAGGGAGAATCACTAATTGAATCTAAATGAACAGATCCATTTCCGCTCATCTGTGTTTGAGGATGTCTGATGGTTTCTTGCCAACACTGTCTCATTATGCCAAGCTGTGGGGGTAATTTTGGTCTTGCACAGTAAAAAAAAAGAACAACATGTCTGGTTCTGCAAATCCCAGCCAATATACCATCAGTTAAGCAGACATGGCCGTGTGCTTGAGCAATAATTACCTTTAGCACTTACTCTACTGTTACACATTTAACCCTGACGCTGCAGTCTGGTGCAGCAAAACAGCATGAGCATCAGCTCTGATCCGTGTTTTCATCACCACTAAACATTAGCCAGTCATGGAGACAGGACAGGCAGCAGAGCACATATCATACTGTAGACAAACCACAACTACTCATTACTCTCTGGCACGCTATAAGAACCCATTTGAACAACAAACCACTTCACCATCAGGCACAGTCACTCAAGGGTCAAGACCAGCTATTTGCAGTGGAAAATACTGTTATTAGCATAAGCAGCCGTGAAGGGGTCCAAATGAGATAATAAACAAACACAGTACTGTCCAAATCCCCGGGGATCTCAAACTGAGGGAACACAAATAAGACTGCAAAAAAGTTTCCTCTACGGGATTCAAGTGTTTAGTTGATCTAAAAGACACAGTACTTGGCTCATCTTCCTGGGATTTACAAATAACAGTACATTGTGGTTTGGATTATTGGTCAGAAAACAAGCAATTTAAACATGCCAACTTGGAAACTTTGGAAAAGTCTCTTGTCACCATTTTTAGACATTTAATCAAGAAAACAATGCTCAGAACAATCGATAATAAAAAATTGCAAACACTAAACAAACATCAGTTGAAAGAACGCTTTTTGATAAATGTGTTCGTGGGGCATTATCTTTCCATTTATTCATAGTATTAAGCATCGTGCCTCAATGTTGGTTACAGCTGTGCACATGCATTTGAGGAAATGGAACTAAGACAGCACAGGTTCATTCCAGATGGGTGGACACAGACACAGACACTATTTAGATCCAATTTTGATGAACAGAGATGAGTTTTTAGTGGTTTAATAAATGGCAGGAGAGAAACTTTAAAATAAACTCTTTCATGCCTAAGTGGATTAGTGTTTCAGAGCTTGAGCAGAACAGTTAATCTCTTCTATTACACCTGCTCACTCAAGCTATGAGCAAGGCCATGGCTGCCTCTGAGGACACTGGGGTCATGTCCCCTGCATTTTATATGGGAGTTTGGGGGTTTACGTGACCCAGGGTGCAGTTTACGTTCTACAATTTCATGCTACCCACGGCCACAGTGGGGTGAAAATCTGTTCACTTTTAGGGACTTTAGACAATCATGTCCTTTTAACCTTGATCAAAATGCATTTTCTACATAATCCAGTTGTTTTTGAAAGGGTTTTAATAAACTTGAGGGATGGATTTTGTCAACCCAAAGAGCAGAATGTTATCATTCATAAATTCATTATAAATTAATTTGCGGAATATTTCCTAGATGAATTCATGAATTGTGTAGTTTATACAATGTAAAAAATGTCCACCACAGTTTATCAGAGCCAGTTTAGCAGAGAGTGATGCCTCTAAATGTCTTGTTTTGTCCAATCAACAGTGAAAACCCCAAAACATAGATACATTTGCAGTTAAACAGAAAAATGCAGCAAATATTTAGATTTGAGAAGCTGGAACCAGACAAAGCTTTTTGCTCAAAAAATGACCAACAATTAATTGACAATTAGTTGCACATTCCATTTCTGTTCATAGACTAATCAATTAATCAACTATTTTTACAGCTCTGAAGCCAAAAATTGGAAATGCAAATGGAGAGTAACGACATGCTGGTTTTCCTAAAAGCTGATATGTCAATGCCTGACTACCAACCACCAATTCACAAGTGGAAGTTTACTGAGGTTTAACAATGAGACAGACACAAGGCTTCATCCAGCTTCTTCTCTTCCTTTTGATCTCCCACTTTGTCTTATCCATATAATCACTGCCTGAGTTTCTGGATCTCTATCTTTTCATTCATAAACATTTCCTGTCTCACAAACTCGCAGCACTTGCACCAGATGAGTCAGGGCTCCTGGCCGGTGCAGGCTCAGACACCTCCTGCAGAGCTCTGCTCCTGGATCTGCTCCAGTCTGGGCAGCAGAGCCAGAGTCTGTGCCACAAGGACTATTTCTCATCTCACTCGTGCCTGTCACGGCCATGTTTACCTGAACTTTATTAAGAAGACAAAGTTTCCGATATGTTTAATCTGACAGTTGGGATTGCCTCCTTGCCACAGATCCAGACTTGGGTGTGTGGGCGGTAATTTATTGCCAAATCTTGATTTCAAATGGCCACGTGCCTTTAAGTCGACTGAAAACAGTGATACATTTTCCTTCATCAAATAATCGCCAATAACCAGCTTCATTTATTAAGCATGAACATGATTTATTGTTCCATTTTTAGTCTCCATTTAAAATGTTCTGCAGGAGAGTGAAGATTTTCAAAAGCAGGTTTGGACTAATGACCTCAGTATTTCTAAAACCTTGGCTTTGGTCCTGTTTACAGGCCAGTACTGCAGAACAGGGAGTCCGAGCATTTCCTTCCAGGACTTATATCATAAAAATTAAAATATAATGCAGTGTCTGCAGATGCTACAACTTCGACATATTCAGCATGAACTGAAAGAAACACCTCAGTTACACAAATAGATGGAAACAAAACATTACAGCTGCACCTGATGTTTTGAAGTGGGCCTGATTTAGCAGCAAACTGAAATAAGCTGCAATAAAAAACAGTCATACAGTAACGTTAACACAGTCCCACAGATCGATGGCTGATGAAGTTCATTATCGTTTTGTTCAACGGATGTTAAGATACGAAGACGTAGATTTTTAAACGTCAAACAAAATAATAAAACAATTTACTAATGATATTGACATGTATAATGAATCTTGATTGCTCAACACAACTGGCTGAAGTTAAGAATAACGTTATTAAGCTAAGAAATGTCCGTTAGCTTCCGTTAATTTCAGAACACATTAGCTAATGTTAGCTCTGTTAGCATGCAGCTAGCAGCCCGGCTGGTTCGTCAATGTAAACAAGTCTTCCGGTGCCATTTTGTCGGCATTTGAAGCAAATACCATAACGTCTGTGCGATTATTAATGTTAACGCTTACATCTGGAGGCGTGTCGATAATATTTCAACAACTAAATAAATGGACTCACAGTGTGTGTGGAAGGTTTGCATCGCTGCCATCAGCTCGCTTCCTTCACTCTGACAGTTTGCAGTTGAAACCGAGCTTGTTTTTTTTTTTTTTTTTTTGTTCAGGTTGACGCACGCACGGTCAAAGTCTAAAATAACCAATGGGAAAGGAGAACGATTTGAGAAGGCGTTACACAAAAACCACATGAGCCAATGAGCGACGACCAAAGGCAGTCGAGTGCAAAACAAGCAATCCCAGAGAGGGGAAGAGCGTCAGCGGCCTCTAGCGGTGAAATAGAAACTGACTGTTTTCACAGAAATATAGAAACAGCGACAGGACCTGCGGTATAATGAGTGCGTTTAAAGTTTAAATACTTTAAGTACATTTTTTTGATAATACACGTGTTCTTTTACTGAGCAACATTTTGAATGCAGGACTTTGAGTTGTAGTGGGATATTTTTGTTATTAATTGTCCAACCACCTGACTACTATGGAAATAAGTTATGTTAATTTTAGTAGTAGTAGTTGTAGTAATAAGGCACTAGTGTATGTGTCATGCACATAGGATACAAGTGCCCAGAGGGTGCATGAGACTCCATCGTGATCCTACTGCAACATTAAAGAGTTTACACATAATTATAGTCTAATAATATCATAGACTATATTATTGAATGTGAAATTGGCCTTTCTGCATAATGAGTACTTTTCCATTTGGTGTTTTCAGTATATTTTGATAATCACACATTTGTATTTTAAGAAAGATTTTGAATGCAGGACTTTTTCTTGTAATAGTAATTGAGTATTTACACTCAGTATTACTACTTTATTGAAATAAAAGATATGAGTACTACCTCCACTACTGTGCTACTGGAAGCAACTATTACTATTGCTACAAACTCACCAGAATAACAACAGCCACTGCTACTCTTGAGACACTTTAATGATTGTGTGTAAATCCAATAACGGGAAGTTTTGTGATGAGCTCTCCTGCTCAAACTCAGCATTTTTTAAAAGGTGACTCCTTCAACAGAGAGTCAGCAGAGCAAACCACCCGTCTCCTGCTGCTGCTGCTGATGTAAGAGCCAACATTGACGTCAGCGTGTCTCTGAGCTTCCCTGTGCAGGCCAGGATCTGTTTGCCCACCACACCACCCTGACCGTCACATACCTGTGTGCAGGCCAGGTGGGGCTGCCGCTGCTGTGAACTTTGTGGGGGTCACGCTAAGCTGCTTATGAAAAGACCATTTTATGAACAGCAGGGGGAAAAGTGTGCAAACAAGGCTCCTCTATAACCGACCTGAACACAGAGAAGAGAGCCAAGTATCGTCAGCATAGAAATGAAAACACCTTTTCCATTTTGGTATAATGTTCTTTTTTTGAATAATAAGTTACACTATAACTCAAAAATGGTGTGAACAGAGTATAGATTGTTATGATCCCTGTCTTCTCCTTCACTACCTATAGCTCCTATCACAAAGACCCTCTGTGAGGAGGCCCTCTGCTGCCCTCCACCCTCATATGGCTTCCATTTGCCAAAGTCAGGGGTGTTACACTGTGGAACGTACGGCAGCAGGTCACACTGGGACAAGGAGGCTCATTATGAATGCAGTTCCAGGCTGGACTCTGGTCTCTGGCCGCCTGCAGGAGCTGGTGGGTTTGCCGTGTTTGTAAAAAGCACTTATCCCATCTTTGGCTGTAAATACAACCAAGTTGTTCCTTAAACTGATAAATGTGGAGCAGCCATGTGGAGGAGACGACCCTCAGCTCACAGGTTATGGTGGGATATGTGGAAGTTTAAAACAGAGTCAAGTAGGTGCTTCATTTCATTCTATTTAACATGTGCACCTGTGTTTAGCAGGTAAGAGGTGTTTCAGATTTTAAAGGATAAATCTGGTGATATTCTACATTTTTTCTGTTTTTTATCAAAAACCCCTTGAAAAAAAGATCATAACCAACAATGAACTGACCCTGCTGAGAAGTACTTTCTCTGTATCCAGAGCCTGAATCTTATTCCTCTGTCATTGTCCAAGAACTAATAACAGATTAATGAGCCTCGCTGTTGCAGGGGCTGACATGTTCCTTAATTATGATGAATATAGACACTGCAGTTTATTACATGTTATTATTATTACAATCTCCAACAAATGCCATATTTAAATAATGTTTGCTCAAAACAACGGTGGCCGGCTTTAGCCTTTATTTAGTTTGTCTGTTTGTTCACGTCATCAGATGGTGACAGAAAATGGCAGTTTTTTTGTTTGACAAGCAAAAGAGAAAGATTATGAAATAGTGTTGTTTCCTTCTGTGGATAGAGAGTTTCTCAGAAATCATCTTTTCAGATTCATTGACCTTGGTGTGGAAATAACAGCGGAGAAATAGACTTTTCACAAACAGGATAGACAAAGAAAGTCCATTTCATTCTAGTGAAGATTTCTTCTCATTTCCTCTGAATTACCTCGACAAACAAAACCATCCAGAGGGTTTAGATTCTAACAGTTATTCTACTAAAGAAACTCCATTTATCAAGGAGCCACAGTGGCTTTAAGTTATTTTAACACGACATGTGAACATGTCCTGTTTGACCCAGCGCAGTGTGTGCGGTGTCAGAAAGCCCAATAAAACATGTACAAGACGTCTTTCAGAGGCTGAAGGCACGTGTCACAACACCTGAGCAGTTGTGTGAGTAACGCAGAGCAGTTAATGACTCTGGGTGTCGAGTAAACGCAGGCTGGCTGTGGTCTGCTCGTCCACGTCGTCTTTTATCAGCTGTGTTTTCCAGCTCTGCTCAGTGAGAAGAAGGTCTGTTCTGTTCTCCGTCGAGAGGAAACGGTGTTCTGTCAGAAACACACTGAACAAGTCTTTAAGTGTTCATTCTCATTCTGACAGAGAAGAGTCGACATGCACGGACACGAACAGACGTGTGCTCGAGCGTCAGGAAAACTGTGACTGTGCTTTCAGGGTTTCACTTCATCTGAAAAACTACTGGAGTCATCAGGTACCAGTGAGGTTACAAAGCAGCTTTCAAAACCCAGTAGAAGAAAAGGAGAAATGCTTGGTCATCAATTTAAAAACATGGTGCTTTTCCTCCTTCATTCACTAGAAAACAAAGAAGAAAGAAAGGATATTTACTTATTTATATTCAATCTTTTTTATTCATTCACTCATGAAACCTTGAAAAACCTTGATTGTACTTTTAACCTGTTTGCTCTCACCTTGAACCGTTGCATACTGTATGAACCCAAGCCTTAATCAAACAGCTGCTGCAAGAATTTCGTAATGATTTGATGAATATCTTGTGACTTATATAAGCAGCGTGATAGAACAAAAGTGTACAGCCATGCCAGCGGCTCTGTGGGCTGCAACACTCACTGTGAAGAAACAAACCTTTTTAGATGGATAAAAGTCAAAGTCCAAAGCTTGTTCATGATCAGCAGCTGTGGGTTAAAAGGAACTTCACAAAATGAATTAGCTGCATTTAAATGTAATTTCTCGCCGGCTGGGCTGAATTGTGTTGTCTCAAGGCGGTGCCAGCAGAAAGATAAATAAGACTTCATCACCAAAGTTATTTCAGTCATTCTTGACATGAATGTTTGCACTTCATTTCATGGCAATCCATCTAATATTTGCTAAGAAATTTCACTTTGGCCTAAAGTTGTGTGACTGTCAAACATTGCTAGAGCTTCTTATTTATCAGAACTGCAGAGAGAAAACTTTGTCCGATGCAAAACTGGGTTCATACGCGTCTTTAATGTGGTCGAGCTACTTGCTTTTTTCACTAAATAGAGATTCTTGATTACATTGAAGTTTGTGTTCCTGTGGGCTAAAATCTACTCAAAGTAAATCTACGTGAGTGTTTGTTTTTCCTCTTAACTCTGATCCTGTAAAATCCAAGATGCCTCCATGTTCTCCAAAATAAACACCATGTAACGAGTAAGTTTCATCTGTCCTGTTTTTAGACTCGGACACGAGACACGTTGAAGATATGGTACAAGTTTCACGTGCGGCAGGAATCAGGAGCTTGTTCCTGATCTCCTGTACAAGGCGAAGCTGCAGACTCGGTTCTGCTCTGCACACAGAAGCCATTCACATGTACAAGGCAAGAGAAAATAAACACGCTCGGCTTTCGACAAATGTTCTCCTGAGAGGTTCCTAACAAAATCCTTTCAGCGGCAGAGAGCAGACTTCCTGACTGCAGGAAGCTTCTCGTGTCTGAAAGGTTTCAATGGAAGTTACTTGAAGCCCATCAACTTGGAAAATCCCTGTTGATACACAGCAGACAGAGCAAAGACCAGACACAGCTCCAGGTAAAAAGAGTTGATGAGTCCAACAGCTGAGCTTCTCCTCAGTTCTCTGTTGCAACAGCAGGACAAATAATTCCAAATATGACATAAGAATTTTCATACTTTTCTGGGGGATTATTTTAGCAAAGAAAACTTAATAAAAGCTTCTCTGCTTTAGGCCTGATGAAGGATTATTTGCCACACACACCTTCAACAATCACATCAAAAATGAAAACATTGTTTACATGTAAAATTACATTTCTGAACTGACAAAAATGAGAATGTGTGGTGGGTTTTTGTCTTTGAATGAGCATGTGTCTCTTAAACATTTGTAAAATATGTTTGCTCAGAGTAAAGAGAAGATTGATATGACTCTCACGTTTGTACGGTTGATGAATACTTTTGCAAACACTTGGCTCAGATTTGAGAAAAACACAAACCCCAGGATTGTTTTCCAGTTTGCAAAAAGAAATGCTTCAGATGCTGCTCTGAAAACTCTTCATACAATCAACAAGATCACACCGATCACTGACAAGAAACTGCGCTCACAATGACTCACTCAGGCAAAAGCAAACGAGCACCTTCGGTGTTCATTACTGTACTCCTCGTCTTGCAGCTCTCAGACAGCAGTCCTGTTCAGAAAGTGGCCTTTGCTGTGAAAGGAGCTTATGAATAAGTTAAATGTCTGCCGATCCCTGAGGATTGAACTGAAACTCTGTCATTGATCCATCACTGTGGGTCACTTCAGCTCCACCTGTGTGGATCAACGCTGTCGCTGATCGTTATTCTTCTGTCATTCAGAGCAGTTTTACCTTGTTGACAGCTTGAGTGAAATTTTGTTCAGTTAGTCTGACAGTTAGGTCATTTCACCCGACGCTGCCTCCAGTATAAATAGCCCAGTTTGTAGTCACTCCCTGTCCAAAAATCTCTGGACAAATATTCCACAAGTGAAAAAGAAAAATCTAAACATTGCTGAGGAAACATGGGACAATTGCTGACACAGTCTCACCATACAGGAGCCCTGTCGCCCCACCACCGCCCTCTTTGAAGCCTGGTCCAGGTGGTTCAGTTACTGTACACTATTCAGATTGAAATCCAGTGAGGCCGACCCGCAGAGAACAAGCCCACTCTATACCGCTCAAATTCAGCATTCTCCCCATTCCTGCAGCACAGAGTGACAAGTTGCTGAGCATTGATATGGAAGCCGTGTATTGGTGTTAAAAGATGTTTGGATCCATCACTCAGCCCTGCACGAGGCACCAGACTGTCATTAATCTACTTATCCCTCTGACAGGCGACACCATTTTCTAACTCTGACCTAATGCACCTTTAAGCCTCGTGCTCTCGCCCAAGCAAAGACGCTGTGAGGCTCGAGCCGGCCTTATATCGGCCACATACATACTGCCTTATGATGTGTCTACCTGTTCAGCTGTGGCCCCACTGGCGTGTCAGTATTGTTTTAAAGCCACGGCCTGCTCAGCTCCACTAGTCGGACAAAGAGTTATATCAGAAAAGTTTCCAACCTAGTGCACATTTACATCGTCCTTGAATCCCGTCCTACAGAGTAGATGCTCTTGCAGCCACTTTCTAATGTAAGAGCTAATCATTCTCTCCAGCTCCTCTTCCTTTGAAATATTATATATACACTCTGTCACCCACAAGTTGTGCACTCCTCAGTAATCTCCGACTGCTGCCCGGCTGTAGTAAACTCTGCAGCTGTGAAACAAGCCTGAAAATACTCCCTCGCCAGCTCAATGACAGCGTCTGCTGCTTTGAAGAGCCTCCCACAGTCGATGATGTGGAAAAGAACCAAATGCATTTTGCTAAATCCAAGAACGCCTCATGCAAGTCGCTTATTTCCCTCTTTTCTGACTGAATTTTTGTGCCACATCCTCAGCTTGAGTGCTCAAAGCATCCAGAGCTCATATTCAGGCTCTCTGTGCTGAAGTGTCCATTAGATTATTGCTTTCTGGGTAACTACACAACATTTGAGCCACGAGGTTGAAGAAAACATTTCACACTGAGAAGACAGATTGGTCTAAACTGACCTCGCTCACCTAACTACCACTTCCACTTCTTTCAATGAGGGAGCTTTAACATCTAGAGGAGAGTTCAGAGAGGAATCAGTGAGCATTAAAATCAGCCTGAAACCTCCATCATGATTTATATTTCACTAAAAAAGTGCAAAAGTTTGAGAAGGACAGAAATTGTGCAACATCACAGCATAAACAAACTAAAATAGAAAATGTGCTGCCGTTGGAAATAGAGTGTTAGTGTCCTTACGAGCCACTTAAACTCAACCTGGACTCCCATTATGAGCTAAGTGGGTTCATTTGTATCGGTAGCAACAACATTTCCAGGCGTGTGAACACTCTGTGATTAACATGTTTCCTGCCCAATGAGGACTCAGCGGTACCTGAGTGAAAGAGCAGCTTTGTCTCCAGTTCGGAGGTTTTTCTTTTCAGGAGTGAAAGCAAGCGGGCGGAGAGAAGTTGAAGGGGCGAGGCGTGATACTCTCAAATGTTTGAGGAGTCCATTAAAGAGGCCAGAGGTGACAACAGGACAAGAGAGAGGAGGATCATGGGAAATCTGAGGCGGTGTTGTTAAAGATCATCATTATGGTGATGTTTGCATCATAAATCTGCTCTTGTGACTCCTCACTGTAGAAAAAGATGGCGTTCACTTATAGAACATGTTACACAGAGCAATAAAGTTCTCTCAGGCTCATCACTTAATGAAGACAGTACAGTATCATCTAAGCCCCTTTAGAAACACACTACGTTAGTCTTTGGTTTCATTCAGGGGAAACTGATTTAAAGTCTGATTATTCAAAAGACCACTTTAGTTGATCCCCATCAACCGAGTAGGTGGAACAGCACACACCCTCCGGCCTCCACCTCTTTCCTCCCTCGGCCCCCATCAGATAGCCCCAGTTACGTTTCCTTCAAAATAAAAGCATGGCATTGGCCTGTTCTGAAAATGAGTACAAATGTATAACTACTAGTACTGACACCACCAACACCACTACTAACTAACAATGATGAAATCAAATGTAAAACTAATCAAATGGCAGCTTGTACTTGTAAAGTGAGACCACAAAGAGCCTCAGAAACAACCGAAATAAGACACATCAAATACATTTGAAAAACATGTGAATGAGATTCTGCAGTGATTCAGTAAATCTGTGGTCTCTAGGTTTCAATCTAATCTGTGACTAAATCAATCTGCTGAGTAGATAAACAGTGTTGGTTTTAGGTTTCTCCGATTTGATGTACTGAAACTGTATCAGTACTTCCATGACACAAACTCCCTCAAGTCAGAAGTTCAAGATAAAATATGTCAATATTATCTTTTACATTTTATGAGCAAAATGCATTTGAATGTTTCATTTTAAAATCCTGATGAGCTGAACATTTCTTTCAGAACATATTCTGAACTTGAGAAATGCTTGAAGCATCAGTGTGCTTTTATTTTGAAAGCAGTAATCAGAGCCCCTCAGACTTCAGTGTGAGGAGCTTGACTGCAGTGTTTCCCTCTGAGGTCTGAATCCTGACCTGGTCCCAGTCTCTTTCCTCTGCACACAGTGGAGCATCCTCAGCTCTGTGCTGCTGCTCACTGGGACTGTACCTCACACCTGGAGCTGAGCTGAGCCCAAAATACACCACAGAAGAAGAGTTTGACTTCAGCAGGAGTGAAGCTTTTTCTACAACAGGTGAGTTAAATACTTTGTTTAATTGTTTGGTTTTGGCAGGTTTTATGAAGAAATGTGGAAGTTATGAAGAGACTACTTTCACCTGATAGAAAGATGTGCACGTGTGCTTTATTAAGCAACTCACAAAATATTTATGATGTTTATTTCCTTAATATATCTTCATGCAGGCTAATTCACATGCTTCACATTATTCTAGTACATTGCACACTGTTTAAACTCTACTGTACCTGTGTGTCCACCTGTGGATTCATATTCCACCCCTCTCTTTATGTTCAAAGAGGGACAATATTTTAAAAAGAAATTGAGGAACCGTGTTTACTTTTCACTTGAAACCAGACATTTTTATCTCAGTATTTTATCTGTGTGATTTCTGAGGTGTGCTGGCAAAAATTAAACTAAAAATCATTAGAATAAAAATAAGTTGAAATTTGACATAAAAATTGAGATGAATAAAAGAAACTTTGTCATTCATTTTACTTGATTCTCGACAAACAACAAGCCAAAATTACATCTTAAACATGATATCATAGTACATTTATTTGTCTTCCACAAGAGACCACAAAAGTCAGTATAACTCAAAAATAAATAAAATTGTACTACAACAGGTAACATATTTCACATCCCTATGAAAGTCTCAGCATCATAGTGACTTCTTTCCATTAGGAAGGTGTGTCTAATATTTCTGTCTTGTAAATCAACCAGAAGTGCTTAAACCTGATCGATCATTTGAGAAATGTGTCTCACGTGGACGGCACATTTTAAAACACCCATGAGGAAGCAGGTGAGGATCAAAGCCCTGTTCTGACCACACCTTTGGCCTCCGACTCCTCCCATCATGCCTCATTTTTCCGGGCCTCCTGCCCTGAATGTTAGCAGTGTTGAGGAAAGGCAGGACTCTGGAATACACACCGAGCTGTTGACATAGGCCCTGGTGTCGTCAGAGCTGCCATAATATGGGCTTCAGGAGGAACAGATCTGGTCTTATGGGCCCCGGTCTCTGTGGGAGTGGACGTCTGAATGGGCTCAGTGTGGAGTCGGCCACCGGCGAGGCTCACACACAGCCCAGCTGCTGACGAACTGTCACTTAGACCGAACAGCACGGCTCAGTCCTGAGGAGACTCCCTCCGGGTTTCAAAGAAAGTCAAACTCCTCTCAGTCAGATTTTAACCACAAAAATGTACTTTGAAAGTGAAAAAGCAGAAAAGCAGAAGAAGCTGGAAACAGAAGTGGCGAGACAATAAAACCAAAGAAAAGGAAGTTGGCAGTGTTACTTCAGTAAAAGTAACCATAGCACAGTATACTCCATTACTCCATTACACATACATGCTTATGGTAAAGTAAAGTACTCATGCAAAATGATTCATTCAGAATTATGAATATTTTGAAGTCAGTGATCAAATTTCAGTAAATTTGTAGTGTTGACCGACTGGACTCCTTTGTTCGGTCAGATTTCCTTGAGTTGTATCTCTTTCATTGACGTCTGTGTTCAGGTGACTCTCAGGTGGATTCGATCTCATCAGAGGCTCGTTGAAGTAACTCACCTTGCTTTGCTGTCTCTGTGCCTCTATAAATGTTCAATGGGGCTGAGGTCAGGTGACTGTGGAGGAAAGTCAGGACTCCTCGGTCTTCACATAACTCCCAAAATGTTTTAAGGTCTTTATTCTGCTGCATCCTCACATTTTTCTAGTTGACATATCTTATAAAACAAGTGACATAACACCCTGTTTATAGCTTATTCACAAGCCCCAACTAGCATCTGTTGTAATGAAGACCATCACTGACTCAGAATGTGTGGTGTCAGGGTCGACTTATTCTTTAAACACTCAGCTTCGTCAGGCCTGTGAAGGCGACACCAACCGTCATCAGGGTCTGATTCAAATGTGGCTAAATCCTGACTGATGGATGCGACATCACCTTTTTTCCATCCCACAAAAATACAGAAATTTTTCCTCTGAAATAACGAAAATGTTGTGTGATCCTGTCGGAGTTTTCAGGGGCTTTAACAGCAGCCAAAAGTAAAAGTAGTAATGAAGGAAAATGACTTTATTTCAACCAAAACTTTTACTTGAATCACAACTATTAGCATTAAGATTTACCTCAAAACCTGCACTAAACTGAACACAAAGTAAAAGAGGAAACAATACAGCAACAAACAGTACACAATACTACACAGCATGGAGTACAAGTACTCATAGAAGAACATTTTTAAGTTAATATCTGATCACGTGTTCAGCAGTGAATTATTTTGTGTTATTGAGACTGAAATAAGACATAATTTGATGGCGCATGTTTGTGTTCATGTGTGAAATAAATGGACTCGTCACCTCTGATGCACATGGATATGAACAAACACACAAAGTTAAATCTTTCACTGCAGAATGAGGGAGGAGAGTTACTCAGATGGAATAACAGCAAATATCATCTTTTGAAAGTTGTGGAGCTCCTTGTTTCTCTGTGAGAAAATAAGAGGCGGCTGTTAGAGAGAGTGAGTAATGACTCAACACGAACGTTACAGAGACGTGTGGTTGTGTGTTGTTCCCGAGGGAAATTCAGTTTCGTGGAGGAAAACTGGAATCATGTGTGTTTGGAGTGTTTCATGGTGGAGGTGTGGACTCAAACAACGAAATCAAACCAAACGGGTCAATTGTGACGTCGACATAAATGACTCATAGTTTCATTTGGATTTGAGTGTTATGACTTAAAAGATGTGACCCTCCCTCTCCAGCACAGACAGAACAGACGTGTGTTCGAACTGCGGCATCACTGGAAGCTCAGCATCATGTGTTTCCAATGAATGGATTCCAATGTGTTCAGTGTGTGTTTGTAGAGAGAGAGAGACAGTTTACTGTGGGACCTTTTGTACGAAACATTTAAAGTCATGGGAAATAAACAAATTCCCGCTGTTGTTTGCACTTCTGGATTTTTCACTATAAAATCAGTGACACACAAGATTTCTTTTAAGTTTGGTGAAAAGTCTGATCTGGTCATGGGACAAGGAACAACTTACGAGTTTTTGGTGCAGCTTCATGAAATCGTTTAAAGACTCTTAATCGCACCAGATTTCCAAACCTTTTTATTATTTTTGTACTTGTGTGAATGAGAAAATACTTATAGAGAATAGATATGTCAAAATAGAGAAAACATTAAATGCAAACTGTTTTTAGAAGTAATCATAAGAACAACCTTTACATCCCATCATGAGTAACAAGGTGATGTGGTGACAACACACATCTGAGAGGTTGAATATGAGGCCTGCAGGGAAGCAAAATATCTGTATGATTCATTTAGAGTGTTTGACCCATAATTGTTTTCCTTTCTCTTATTTCAGGTAAAAAATGATAAGGTGGATTGTGTTGCTGTCTCTATGTCTACATGTCGTCTCAGCGTCTTTTGATTACATTTATGAAGAGCACTCCTTCATGGGTAAGAAAGAGTTCATGATGTGCAACGAATAATGTGATGAGTTTATTAGACTGGAACTTTAATTGATAAAGATCGACTGTGGTCAGACTTTGGTAATAAAGTCTTTGGAGCTTAGTCTGTGGTCGTCTTCTCTTCAGTACATGTTCCTGCCATAATCAGCCCCTGGTTTAATTCAGACAACTCTTGTTGATCTCTTTCACAGACCCGGAGGATGTGCTGAGTGTGAGCATTCCTCTGGAGGAACCACAGCGTCCTCTGATGGGAGGAACGTTGGTCCTACCGTGTTACTTTGAGGTGTGTAATTATGAGCTTTTACTAAATGTCAATTTGGTTTCAATACAAGTATATTTTTGGCTGTTTTTGATGCAGTATATTCAGAAAGGATTTGTGTTTGTTATAGACCACCTTTCACATCATTTAAATATTCACCAATCAATTCAAAATATATGTCTTATATTAACACTTAATGAAATTACTCTATGAGACGTGAAAGGGCTCGTTTGTAGCGACAAATCCACAGAGAATTATCTTTAGATGGTTGTGTTTATATTCACTAAACTCAAGAAGCAAATTGGTAGTAAATGTTGTCTGATGTGGTTGTCTCCGATGTAGGACCACACTGTCCCAGACCCAGGAGCTCCCACCATCGCTCCCCTTTCTCATCGTATCAAATGGAGCCTCGTCACGAAAGAAAAAGTCACAACTATCCTTGTGGCCTTGGAAGGACAGGTGCGTATCAGCGAGAGCTACCTGGACAGAGTTCACCTGGTGGGCTACCCCATGACTCCTAATGATGCCAGCATCAAGATATCTGAGCTGCGGTCCAGCGACTCAGGGGTCTACCGCTGCGAGGTTCAGCACGGCATCGAGGACAACCACGACATCGTCCACGTGCAGGTTCGAGGTATGTAACTGAGCCGTCAAAGAGGTGTCACATCAGTGTCACATAACATCAGGCAACTGTGGGCTGAATATCCAGGAGGAAAAGTTATTTGTTTTGGAATATTCAAGATTGTTTTCCTCTGATTGGCTGTCACAGTCTCAGTGGTCTTTAACTCATTATGCAAATGCAACCAACTTTAGAAGACAGGTGAACACATTTGCTCCAAGTGATCCTGCAAGATTTGTTGCCATTCATTTAAGTGGTACAACAGAAACATAAATATTAATGGCCAGATCTAGAAGAAGATTAAAAAATTAAATGAAAAGTTTCATCATCAAATAAATTTCGAGGATTGTTCAACCTTCATAGAAACTCTCTGGGTGCTGTGTGGTTTTGTGCAGTTGATAATCAACAACTTCATTCTCAGCTGAACTAAAGTACTTCTTCTAATCTCTCTAGGTCTGGTGTTCCACTACCGGGCCATCATGGGGCGCTACAGTTTGACTTTTGAGAAGGCGAAGGCGGCATGCACCCAGAACAGTGCGGTCATGGCTTCACCTGAACAGCTTCAAGCGGCCTACGATGATGGATTCCACCAGTGTGACGCCGGCTGGCTCTCTGACCAGACAGTCAGGTCAGTTTGTCACATGAAGGCCAACAACTTTCTACAACCCCGGTTTAACACAGTGGGTCGAGCAACATGATACAAACACATTCACGGCTGTAACTTGACAACAAGGTTTGGAAGTGGTCCAGTAGTTTGCCTCAGCTGATTGTTATTAAGTGTCTGGCAACATTATGGAAAGGAGCAAATGTCAGATGTCAGTGTGTTATTGAGAACACCAATGTTTTTAAATCATCCCTGTTTGCAAGTTCACATTCTTATTTTGATGTTGAGGATATAGATAATTTCATACTAAAGACATCAAGGCTGTTTTTCATTTAACCAAAGGTATCCAATCCATGATCCTCGCGTGAACTGCTATGGTGACAAAGAGGAACTGCCTGGAGTCAGGACGTACGGAGTGAGAGACGTCAATGAGACTTATGATGTCTACTGCTTCACAGAGAAGATGACAGGTACACTGGGATGAACACTGCAGTGTCTCTGACTGGGATTGTTGTGGGAATGGACTTAAACGAACCTCTCTTCTCTGATGCAGGCAGAGTTTTCTACACAGCCTCTGCAGAAAAGTTCACCTTCTTGGAGGCGGAGGCGGCCTGCTCTAGTCAGGGTGCTCAGTTGGCCACGACTGGTCAGCTCTACCTGGCCTGGCAGGGTGGGATGGACGTCTGTAACGCCGGCTGGCTGGGAGACAGGAGCGTCCGTTACCCCATCAACATTCGTCGGCCGCAGTGTGGAGGCGGCCTGCTGGGGGTGCGAACTGTTTACCTCCACACAAACCAGACGGGATACCCACTTCCCGAGTCTCGCTATGACGCCTTCTGTTACACAGGTAGGCCACAATTTAGACAAAGAGTGGAGACACCGAGAGCACCGTTCTGTGTCTGTGTGTTCTGTGTCTGCTGGATGTGTAAATTGTTGGCATGTTCACCATATCAACTTCATATGGTCATATTATGTCAATGTTGTGTTTACAGTTTTTTGCACTGCCCCAAAGTTGCAAAAAATCAATTTGTGCAGGTTTAAACATTGTGAAGTTGCATATTTTACATGATTGGAGGACCAGGCTTGTTAGAAACTAATCTCTCTCCTCAATCACCCCCAGAGTCCCCTGATGAGGAAGGTTCAGGCCTCACAGAAGAGGGCAGTGGTGTTCTGAGCATCACCACAGTGACACAGAGCCCAGAGGTGTTCTTCAGGAGGACGACCACAGAGAGCGAGGCGGTCGGAGAGGTGGAGACTCAGCAGCCTACCGTTGTGGACTTCACCTACACAGAGAGTCCGACCGAGCTGCCGCTGCCTCAGCCGCCAAACGTCACCGAGTTTGTCATTGACCTGATAGAGCCGGCCACCGCCCCGCCCAAAACAGGCAGGGAGCCCAGCAAAGGCTTTGTGATGCCTCCAACTGGTCAGTGATAGAACTGCTGATGCATGTTATCAAAACTGCAGCATCACATACAAAGTCCAGTTCTAATAATGGTGTTCCTTACAATTCCCCTTGTTCTTCTGTGCAGGTGTGGTCTTCCATTATCGCTCAGGCTCCAGCCGCTATGCCTTCACCTTCGTTGAGGCCCAGCTAGCCTGCCAGAGTGTCGGAGCCACCATGGCCACGCCAGAGCAGCTGCAGGCGGCGTATGAGGCTGGATATCACCAGTGTGATGCAGGATGGTTATTGGACCAGACTGTGAGGTACGACTGGAATGTATGTTCAGAGCCGGTCGAAAGATTCCTGTCCCAAACAGTAAGACATCACATTTGCTCTTTTCTAGATATCCCATTGTTTTCCCTCGAGATAAATGTGCTGGAGATCTGGGAGACCAACCGGGAGTTCGGTCCTATGGTTTGAGGCCAGAAGATGAGAGATATGATGTGTACTGCTACGTTGATGGGCTCAAAGGTAAGAAAAAAAAAAAGAAAGATACTTACATGCAGCTTCCGTGCATTATCCCACTTTTTCCACAGAAATTAATTGTTTAAAGTTATTACATCACCTTCTTGTCTCCTTCTCATCTGCTCCACAGGTGAGGTTTTCCATCTGGGCTCTGCTGAGGGTTTCACCTATGATGAAGCTGCTATTAGTTGTCAAGAGCAGAACGCCGTACTGGCCTCCACTGGAGAGCTCTATGCAGCCTGGAAAATGGGCTTTGACAAGTGCCGTGCTGGCTGGCTGCTGGATCGAAGCGTCCGGTATCCCATCAACAACCCCCGCACTGAGTGTGGAGCTGGGAAATCAGGAGTTCACACTGTGTATGCTCATCCCAACCAGACAAGCTTCCCTGAACTTGACGCCAGATTTGATGCATACTGTTTCAGAGGTAAACGCTTGACTGTTATCTAATCGGCTAATTCTTTTTTAAAATTATTTTCATGATCAATAATTATTGTTTAATTCTTTCAGTGGACCTTCTACTTATTGCAAATGAAACTGGACTGAACATCACAGATATCCAAGAGGCCCTCCTTAACCTGACATCAATTACTGATCTGTTGAGGCCTGGTAAGCTATTTTTAAATCACGATCAAATGATGTGTGTAATTGTCCCTTTTATTTCCAAAGTCCCTGACTTGTTTTTTCCACATGTCCCTTTAGCTGTTCCATCCATCGTCCCTCCCATCCCTGTGGAGACTTCAGGTTCGGGGTCAGGCTCAGCAGACTTCGGCTCAGGGTCTACCGTTGGGGGTCACTCTGGAGACTTGTCAGGCTCTGGAGACCTGTCTGGTTCTGGAGACCGAGTAATCTCTGGAGATCTGTCTGGCTCTGGAGAAGGGTCCAGTTCTGGAGACCAGGTTATCTCTGGCGATCTGTCTGGTTCTGGAGTCTTGCCTGGTTCTGGAGACATGTCTGGTTCTGGAGACATGTCTGGTTCTGGAGATCAGGTCATCTCTGGAGATAAATCTGCTTCTGGAGACCTGTCTGGCTCAGGAGAGCTGGCTGGTTCTGGAGACCTGTCTGGCTCAGGACACTTGCCTGGTTCTGGAGACCTGTCTGGCTCTGGAGACTTAGCTGGCAGTGCAAGTGCTGGGCTGCCCAGTGGAGCATCAGGTTTCAGCAGTACAGATGCTTCTGGATCAGCTGTCAGTGGAGAAGGATCCGGCATCACCATTGTTTTTTCAGGCATCGACAGCATTGTCTCTGGAGAGGGCTCAGGTTCTGGAGAACTCCAAGAAGCCGGAGAGGGAAGCACAGAGATCCTTATCTTCCCCTCATCTGAAGCAGGCTCTGGAGTGCTCAGTGGTAGTGGGGACCTGTCCGGATCTGGTGCTGGATCTGGTTTCAGCTCTGCAGAGAGTGGCTCCTCTATTGACAGCTCTGGAGAAAGTGGGCAGTTTTCTGGCATGCCATCTGGTTTCATCACCAGCCAGGACTTTTCTGGGTTCAGTGGATTCCCATCAGGATTCTCCTCTGGAAGTGCTAGTGGACAGTCAGGAGAACCTTCAGGAAGTGGAGACACTCAGATCTTACTGATAGATGGTGAACTGATTGATGCATCCACCTCTACTACGCACAAGGAGTATGAGCTTGGCGGAGGCCTGCTGGCGTTCAGTGGCTCTGGAGACATTTCAGGATCTGGTATTCTCAGTGGTGATCTGAGTGGCTCTGCCTCAGGAAGTGGCTCTGGGTTCTTGTCAGGTGTGACCTTTGTGGGGTCAGGGTTCACTGACCTTACAGACTCATCCTCTGGAGAGCAGGAGGCCTCAGGGTTTTTACTCTACAGCTCTGGACAGGGAAGTGGTGAACATTTGTCTGGATTTGGAAGCTCAAGTTTCCTCCCTGGGTCAGGATCAGAAATGTCTGGATCAGGAATGTCTGGATCTGAATCCTCAACAAGCGCTGAAGAAGGCAGTGTTACATTTTTGACTGGGGATTTTATGACAGAGGTATCCGGAGACAGTAGGCTGTCTATGGAGCTCGGTCAGGGGTCAGTGGAGTACAGTGGAGAAGGAAGCAGTAGCAGCAGTGGCTTCCACTCTGGCAGCGGAGACACCCACTTGTTCACAGCCAGTGGAACATCTTCAGGAGCTTCCTCTGGAGATCTGCCACAGGTGGTGCTGCCCTCTCCATCCACTGAGTGGGCACTGACAGAGAGCACCACAGGACCAGAGGAGGCCCTCGGTGGGACTGAACTGTCACAGACCCCTGGTGACATCTATGAGACCCCCGGCCCCGTGCTCGCCCCGGCTGGACTGGCTGCTCCTCCCACTGCAGCTACGCGAGCCTCTGTGAAGGCACCTGGCCTTGTTGAAGACACTGATTCAGTGGAGGGTAGGTCCACCGATTCTTTCTGTGACAGTTTTATATTTTATAATATGACCTTTTGACACTTTGTTGTACTGTAGTCTGTAAAAATGTATGGGGGGTAAAAAAAGAAATGTTTGTTCAAAACCTGGGACTTTGCATCCTCACATCGGAGCTTACAGCTGATTCTTCGTCAGGGCGAACAGGAACGGCATCAATTTTAGCAGAGAGTTTGTTCTTGGTGTTCGTTAGCGTTAGACTTAATTAGTTTGTATTAATGTCTGATTTAATAGCCACTTTTAAGGGCTGTGGTCTGTGCACTGATAAAAACACAGTCAGTGTTCAGTGACGGTGTTCAGTCAGGAACAATCAAATTCTTGCTGATCACTGCTGTTATGTGCTGGCAGCTTTAGACGGGATCATTGGATCCACATCATCGACAAAACAAAAACACCAGTAGTGCATTTAAACACAAACATTTTTTAACTTTGACAAAGGAAATAAAATACATCATAGCATCACTGCTGTGATTATGCCTGTAAGTGAAAAAATTACAATAGAAAATGCAATAACTTGTTCTTAATAGTTCATGGATGTCGATGAAAATTGGAGGGATGTATTCAGGTCAAACGTTACACTGATGAAGCCAAATTTTCAAATTCTGAACTGCTCCACCACCACTTCAGTTCGGATGAAATAGCACTCGTCACTCGTGCAGAGCATCATGTTTGAATTATTCTGCCTGTTTCTCCAGGTGGTTTTAACCCGTGTGAACCGAACCCCTGTGGCGATGCTTCATGCACAGCCGAGGATGGGGTTGCTCTCTGTCATGGTGAGTCCCAAAACAGTGGCAAGTGGCATCTTTTACTCTCCTCCTGTCTTTCTCTGAAAACTACTGAATTCAAAATTATGTTGTGATGATTTGCTTTAACAGATTTTGCCTGTAATGTTTCTCTGTTTGTCTTTGTCGTTGATGAGTTTGCATCTTTTATATTGTTTGTCCGCATTCTGTTTATTAATCAGCTTGTTGGTTATATTTTCAAGAAATTAACTGATTGTGATTTTATTCACTGTTTGAGAATCAGAACTAGACTCACCGGGAATCTTTTATCTCTCCCTGTTCTGTCCTGCTGTTTTGCATCATGTTTCGTGTTCCTTCGTTTTCCTCATGTTCACTTTGTCTGTGTCGGGCTCCGGGTCTCTGTGTCTGTGTGGCAGATTGAATGTTTCCAGCTCTGCTCTGAGGTCGAACAGCCTCTGTGTCACTCGTGTTATCGCGGCCGTCTGCAGCCTGTATGTTGTTTTTGGTTTGCTGTGCCAATGCGCCGCCTCCGCTCTGCTGTAAACGTGCTGAACTCTGGGAAACATATGAGCTGTCTGGCTTCATATGGCTGCTCGCAACCTGCTGGAATATGAATACTGATCTGCTGCTGCAACCAAGCGCTGATTCAAACACAAACTTACTGCAGATTATTAGTTGTTCTCTTTGCAGAAATACATACATACATATCATGCACCATCATCATTCGCTAACTTGAAACATCTCAAATAATATGATTTATCCAATGAACACAGATGATCTTCATTGTGCAGTAAATTTGGATCAGAGGTTGCAGCATCGACAGTATCTTCACTAACTCCTCAGTCGGAGCTGTGATAGTCCTCCTATCACAGCTCCGCCTCCCTCACCTTGCTGGCCAACCTCCCGTCCCCACCCCCACGCTCAAACAGTAGTGTCACCCGCCCCCTTTCTTGCAGAGGTAGATGTGTGCCATTCCAACCCTTGTGCCAACGGAGCCACCTGTGTGGAGAGCGCAGACTCTTACAAATGCTTATGCCTGCCCAGCTACGGAGGGGAACGCTGCAAGATCGGTATG
The DNA here is from genome assembly GCA_025331565.1 of Holacanthus passer. NCBI lineage: Eukaryota > Metazoa > Chordata > Actinopteri > Pomacanthidae > Holacanthus > Holacanthus passer. The sequence goes on from JAFREQ010000026.1 coordinate 3,341,981, forward strand.
AGATCAGCTTCAGCTAATACATACTAACAACAGCCTCTCAAAAACAACTGAAGAGAGAGAGAGAGACGCTAAACGAGACCAGGCAACAGCATCATTACTGTGGCTCTGTGAGAATACAGTCACGAGGAAGCCGGCGGCCCAGCAGTCGAAGATGCTCGACATGTGTCCCTGGTTTGCAATGGGAGATAGCTATAGAAAGGTCATTAAAGAAACGAAAGGGTCAGTTCACCTTATCACCTCATCACAAATACATAGTTTGCTTCCCACAAGCTACATCTAGTAATGCATTCAGTGTTTAGTGTTTTACTGTATTTTTTTTTTTCAAAACCCAAAAATACAACTGCACAAGTGAAAGGAAAAGATTCAACAAGCTCCTGTCGGCATATTACAAACTAACAACATTACTATTATTTCAGTTTGACATGAGATGTAGTTAAAAGCGCTGAAAAAGTTAGTGAAGCTTGAGTTGAGATTATAAATTGAGATTATAATGTCCCTGCTCGTGTCAGTGGATCATCCTGAGTGACAGGACACAGTCTCTGGAGGGACGTGTTGTGAAAGACATGTAGAGACAGAAATAATACAGGTGGATATCATGCAGGACTAAATAACACCTGAGGTTCGTGGGAAAATATGTGTCTTCATGTAACTTGGCTGGTCTGACCATTGAAATGTAGTTATTCAGGAGGAGCGAGAGAGTGAATGAAGCCTTTGAATGTTCCAGTAAAAGGAAAAAATAGAGATTCACAATGACACTACTGTTGGGCAGGACTCTCCCAGCTGAAGTGACGCATTATGTTTAATTTTCCATTCTGTATTGGGATGTTCGTGCATCAGGATGGAAACACTGTCCGTTGTCAGATTTGAACTTGGTGCCAAACCGACTGAGGAAAATATTCTCGTCGCTGACTCACAACACAAGCACTGAACATGTAAAAGCTGAAACACTACATGGGTTGTGAACAATATCAAGCACTTTATCAGCTGCTCAAACACTAATGCAACACAGATGGCAGAAAGAATGATAAGAATACAGAACGGCTTCTCATCATTAGATGCTGTGCTTCAGTTTTCCAACCCATGTGTAGTTGTGGATGAGAAAGAATATTTAATTTATGAGCCCTAAAAATAGTGTTATTATCATATATATTAAAGTGAAAGTGCATTGATAAAAGTCATGTGCTGAATGAATGTTGACTCTCTGGTGTCGCGGCTGCAGATGAGCAGCAGTGTGAAGACGGTTGGACTAAGTTTCAGGGGAACTGCTACCTGCACTTCTCTGACAGAGAGATGTGGGTGGAGGCAGAGCAGCGCTGCCGGGACCTGAACGCCCACCTGGTCAGCATCATCACCCCCGAGGAGCAACACTTTGTCAACTGTGAGTGAGCTGCGTGCGTTTGTGTCCGCAGAGATGGAGACGGAGAGGGAATGAAAAATGAAGGTTCAACGCTTTGTTTCTCTCACAGCTAACGCACAGGACTATCAGTGGATCGGGCTGAATGACAAGACAGTGGAGAATGACTTCCGCTGGACAGACGGCACGCCACTGGTGAGTGAGGACGCTACACTGGTGTCTTGCTCCTGTTGTAGAAAGGACACAGTATAGGACTCTGGTGTCGTGCAGTGGTTTGGTTTGTAACCTCTTAACCTCGACTTGTCACAGATTGCATATAGTACACAGAGATGAATAGTTCTATGTTGGGTTGGATATAACTTTGTACGTGATAAAGAATGTTAGTTCAACGTGCATGAAAAGGTGTTTTGTGATTTTGGAGAGGTCTGTGTTTATCTGCCAACTAAAGCAAAGAGAATTGCTGTTTGCACTCGTGATAAGAGCCACTCAGAGCAGGTGAAACACAAAGTCCTGCCAAAACAATCACCAAAGTGGCAGCATCTGATCTGCACCAACAAACCCTCAACACGAGTGGGTTTACTGAGAGGCAAAGAACAGGTGCGAGCATGAAAAACTGACGCCGTTATCAGGATGTGTTTGGATGGAAAAGCTGCTGTGTTTAAAACACGTGGCTGCGTTGGTGGAAGCTTTTTGCTTCAGGTACTGATGAGATGATATTTGTCCAGTTTGAGTAATAGAATGATGAATTTGCGGTTTATAATACAACAGACAGGATCTTCAACTCTGGAAAGTTGCTCAGTAAAACTTCAGTCATGTTTCACTTTGCTGCTGTATCAGGAGCCCTGTGGTAACTGAAATGAATGATACCATTAAGAATAAAAAAAAAGACAACTTCTCTTGTCATTGTTGGCCCAGATACTGGTTTATACTGTATGTGACGATCAGCACAAGACATGTGATTAAAAACTTAAACGTCTATTTTGGTTTCATGGAAACTTGAATGAAACAAACTACTTTGTACAAAAGTATTGTCTGACCACACCTGAAGAGTTTATACCTCTTCCAAATGTCAACATTCGAAGCACAAAAAGCATCCATCATGGAGACAATAGTTCAACGGGAATAACGGTGCACACTTTTGGACAGTCTCTCCTTAAAGGCAATCAAAGTGTTACAGAAGTTGCTGAACATGGAAAGTCACAGATGTGGTCGTGTGAAGAACGAAAAGCAAAAAAAACAAAGTCAAATCCTGCTCAATGTGAGGTGCAGAATGATGAAAAGTCGTGGCCTCTCTTGCATGTTTGTGTTCCCTCCTCTTCCTCAGCAATACGAGAACTGGAGGCCGAACCAGCCTGACAATTACTTCAACTCCGGAGAAGACTGTGTGGTGATGATCTGGCATGAGAACGGCCAGTGGAACGACGTGCCCTGCAACTACCACCTGCCGTTTACCTGCAAGAAAGGCCCAGGTAAGTTGGCTCAGACCCAACATCTGCTTCTGCTTCATCAGTCTGCTGTTTGCTGCTTGAGATAAAAGAGGCTGGCTCTGTCCTCAGTGTCCTGCGGGGCCCCGCCAGAGGTGGAGAATGCCCACATGTTTGGTAACAGGAGGGAGGAATACCCCGTCAACTCCATCATCCGCTATCAGTGCAGCCCAGGCTTCACACAGCGCCACCCTCCAGTGGTTCGCTGTAAAGCAGACGGACAGTGGGAGAAGCCCCAGGTGGAGTGCACTGACGGTGAGTTCAGTCTGCAGCAACACCTGCTTCATCTTGACTGGTTTGTAGAAAAGGGACGAGTTATTTTTTAACTCCTCTCGTTGTGATTTTCAGTCAAAGCCAGGAGAAGAATAGAGCAGAGGAGCAGCCGGAGAAGCAGCGAGCTTCACTAAGAAGGAAAAAGAGGAATTTATTATTTTAAAGGAACATTTGCAGCACAAGAAAATCCATTTTCCATTTTAGTGAAGATGATTTGAAGGGTTAAACTGATGGAAGGCCCACATGAAGGGTGCTGCAACATGGTCATGTGAGTCTTGTCTGACCCTCATAATATATTTTAATTATATATATAATAATTTTATTGCTCTGAGTTTATTTGTGTATTGTAATGTAATTGTGTTCATCATTGCTGGGATACTGTACTGAGAGTTTTACATGTTCAGAAGGCAGCATCTGTCTGGTTCACTGTCGTCTGCTCTAGATCTGTCGCTGGATGTTGGCACATTGCTCTAAAACTCGTTGATGGTGTGAGACGCCAAAAAGTTGTGTGTTTGTGAATCGATGTGCAGCTTATTGTAAAATCTGCCAGCAGAGAAACACAGGGAAGGTGAAAGGTAAAGGGAAATACTGGTTCACTTGGATCACATGCACTCGAAGGTTTCATTTCTCCTCATTCAAAAGAAGCCGTTTGCTGTTGTTCCTTCCTGTGATACAACTTCCACAGCGCGACAATCCATCACAGGAAACACGGTCAAAAGTGTCGAATTCATATTTCTCCGTGTGAGTTGAATGTTTTCAAGAAGTGTGATTAGAGATGTGTTCAGTTTAAGAGATAAACACATGAAGATAAATACCCCGTTATTAATGATTACGTTTTTCCAGAGAGATCAACATGCAAAAATACCTTGTGGCTCTCTCTGAGGTATTCATGGAGAGTTCAATCATCCACCTACAGAGGCAGAACTGAAAGCACCTGATTACTATCAAGCACAGCTGCACTGGTTAGAAGGTTTAATTTGATGTGTGTTCGGTGGCTTGAAGCATCCAGAGAGTAAAAGGTGTCGAAACGATCGACTCACAAACTTACTTTATTTATTTAGAGCATTTAGTTTAACAGCTGGAACAGATTCACACAGTTTGATGCCAAAGTTTGGATATACATGTCAATGTTAAGAATCAAATCACAGAGAGCGTGTAGGCTTCCAGGAAAATGAAGGAAGAGGTAAAACTGGTGCAACTTTAAATTTGAACTGTGAAAAGGAAAAGTTGACATTTTGAATAATGTTGGAAACTTTAGTATGAACGTATACATTTTTAGGATTATTGGAATATTTCACACATCTAAAGTGGATTTATTGGACATGATATCTGGTCAAAACAACTAACCCTGAGTGGAAACATTACAACATTAAACTCAGCCATCTGTTGGCAGCGTCTTGTGTTTCAAAGCAGAGACTTTTGGTCAATGTGAACACGAACCTTTTATTTATTGATTTCACACAGTGACTGAGCCTGTGATTGTCATGCAGAGAGATTCAGTTCTGTCACGAGACGACAGCCGGGGTGAACAAACTTCTCCAGGCTCCATTTTCATATTTACTGTGTGGAGGACGAAGTGAAGCCGCTGGTCGTCCCACAGTCTGTCATGTTGGCTGGTGTCACTCTTTAGTTTTCTCTGTGTTTTAGTCGTCCTCACCTTCCACAGGCCTGTGCAGTGCACGGCGTCTGTGTGGAGCGAGAGTCAGTATAATGAACCTGTTATCTATTTCATGTTTGTAACCTCAGAGGAAATGACCTCACTGTAAACTTTACAGTGTCAAATGCCTGTTGCTGTTTTTCAAACTGACTGCTTTCATTTATGCACTTGTTTTGTGTCATTGTTGCTGTATTTGGAGGCTGTGCCTCCTTCACACTGTCACCTGCTACATGATAAACCAAAGAATCAGGATTTCAAAGCTGTACACGTGTCTGCATAGACCCATTTTATTCACTAACTTAATTTATTCTTCATTTTTCTTATTGTTAACAAATCACACTGAAAGAACAAAACCAACAAAGAATCAGTCTCACTAACAGATACTGTTTCTGTATCAAAGACACATCTTCTTCCTCTGTGCCATCGACCGCCACTGTTGTCCAAAAACCATTTAAAACACATCAGTGCACTGGGTGACGTGTTCCTTCACTAACTCACCATGGATGTATTATAACAGCTCAGTGCTGGAATCCAAATGGCCCAGTCACTTGAATAAAAATCGCAGACCAGTGCAGTTCTATATGCGTCCTGGTTTGCTTCTGCACATTAGACTTTCCCGTCCGGCACGTTTACTTTGGGATCAAATGCACAAAGATAAAAAGTCACTTTTCGAGGCTGTTTCACAGCTGAAAATAGGGGACTATTTTCAGCTGTGAAACAGCCTCGAAAACAAATGCACGACTTCCTGTTTGGTTGAGTAATGTTTGTGAGAAACTACAGCACCCAGCTGTTTTGGGAAATTACCTTCACTTATTATTTGTGACCTGTTTTTAAAGCTGTTCAGAGCCTCAGACAGTGTGGGGAGGTCAGAGAGCACTGAGAGACCGACTAACACATTATTGGTTTTGGTCTTTTCACTGGATTTGTTGTTGACTGTAAGAAACACACAGATTAACACCGGTCTTATCATTTAAATGTTGTTGGTCCAAATGCAAATTCAAACATCACGTCAACCTGAGGTCACAGCAGTGGTGTTTACTGACATAAAATAGATAAAATATGATTTAAGAGAAACACGTACAGTAGGTTCGCCTCATCCTCACATGACAATGTCTTGTTTAATATTTCATGAAACCAAAGTGGTGCAGAACGAACTCACATGTGCCTCATGTCTGAATGTTTGTACTCACATCAATCAATGCCAAATAAAAACGCTTTGGTTTTCTGTAATGGATTCAGCTTCTCTCATGACTGTTTGGCTTCATCTCTGTTCAGCTGCCTGAAGATGTGAGTGTAGTTAAGGGTGAAGTTATATAATTACCAGGCTGCAGAGATCAGTCAGTCCTCCATCATTCCAGGAGAGTCGCCGCCCAGATATTCCAGGTACAGACAACAAACACGTCTTTCAGCTTCCGTGTGCCGCTCAGTGAGCTCAGTGTTTCTGTGGCAGCAGCTCAGGTAAATAGGATACAGCTCTGACTCACTGGAATAATAACATTACGGTAAATGTGTATTTGCCCAACAGGGTGGGCGACACATGGCGTCAGCGTTCCCTCGTGACTGAATGGGGTCCTTTAAGGATCCTCTGCGCTCCACCCTCCACACGCCGGTTCACCTCTCTGCCCCGGGCCTCCGGATGAATCGTCTCCCTCTGCTCTCGGCATATTTTGCACTTGTTAATTAGCAGAAAACAGAAAATGTTTGTGACCTAAAACAAACTGCTAAGTGCTTCTTGCTGTGAGCAAACTTTGACTAATTCAGATTACAGCTAATTAGAAACACTAACTTCATGTCAGAGGCTCCAGAGGTTATATTTTGCTGTTTGACATCTGAACTTTGAAACCATGTCGGAAAAACAAATAAATGAATAAAATTGGAGCTCTACATCACTGAATAACGTACTGGAGACCGCTGCTGGGTTTTTAATTCAAAAAGAATTAAAAATAAATTACTTATTATCGTAAAAGAACAGAGCAACATTTTGGGAAATAGACTTATTCACTGTCTTTCTGAAAGTCAGGATTGACACCATTTTCATATCTGCACACTAAACATGAAGCTGCAGCCAGTTCAGTTAACTTAGCATAAAGACTTGAAGCAGGAGGAAACAGGTAAGTGAATAAACAAATTCCTCAAAATGAAGAAATATTCCTTTAATAAGGCTTAAGACATATTCACTTTTCCCCGGCAGAATGGCACCTTGGTGTGATGATAGCAATCACATGAATGAGAAGAAAAAAAAATTATGAAAAAATCCCTTAAAACAATTTCTAGAATTAAAATGCCATTCATTAACTACTTCAACTACTCACACAGAGAACATCAATCAAGAAGTAAGCGGTTTAAAAATGATGTAAAAAAGGAGACAAACAAATGTGAGTAATTCCTCACAGATGACGTGTATAAATATTTGTGAACCAAAATGTTGTAAGATCCAAAAACATCCCATTTTAGCTCAGGAGACACTTTTATTTGTCAGTTATTTCTGAACCAGTTATTTCAAGCGGGTCACAAACATTTGAGAGCTGTTTTTGATTCGTGATGTTTATTTGAGATTTTCTGAGACAAACATATCTGACCTCCCGTCTTTACTGCACAGATGAAACTCAGAGATGTCGTCACTGTCAAATCAAGAGTCCACATCCTGTTTTGACTTGATTTGTGGAGGCGACTGCAAATATCCTCAGTCTTCTTTTGCTCCTTCAAGTGTCTGTTGCTTTAGTAAAATACCTGAAATTTCCACAGAACTGAATCAGCACCTCTTTCATAGTCTTAACAGCAGCTGTATAGTCCAACACTCCAAAACAGTCATTGGCCTCAACATGGATCTGATGCAGGTGAGGAAGATGAATGAGCCATCTTGAATGTTGTATGGCCTAAGGATCACATTTTTACTCTCTCACTAAGTAATGCATTAATTATCTCACAGGTATTAAACTACTAATGAAGCCGCTTTGACGACTGTGGCCACAAGATGCCGCTGTTCTACCTGCGCATGTCACGTCAGAAAGATTTATTGTCTCCTCTTAAATGATTCATGTCTGAACTCCCATGATGCAAATCTTATCGGTGATGATGATAAAGTTCACTGGTGGATTCATGCAGGAAAACTTGAACAATGAAGGAAACATTATTAATGTGCATCAGGTCACTCAGACTCTATAATAGTCCACCTGTCATCACTGAGGTGAGGTGAGTGCACGCTGCAGATCAAACTGCACATGCGCAAAGATGAGACTCTCAAACAAAAAATAAATAAATAACAGACTTTTAACTTTAATAACTTCAAGAGTCAGTCTGTGTTAAACTTATAGTTTCCTCTGGAAACATTTGTCATTTTGTGAATGTGGTTGTGTTTTGTAAATTTGTCGCACGTTTCTGTATTTGAGGCTTGTTTTCCAAATTCTGCGTATATGTTGTCAAATTGTCAAGTTTTCTTAATTTACTCGTGTTTGGTCTATTTACATGTGTTTTGTTTTTTTTAGTTGCAGTGTGTTGAGCTCTCTCGGCCACCGTACTTCATTCTTTATTTTTGAAATTATATGAAAAGAATAGTTGTGATATTCAATTTATGCACATATATCAATATTGAAATAATATCAGACACTCATATGATGCTGTCCTCATCTGTGCGGAACCAAAGTACGCCGGAACGCTTTTTCCGGTCGGACCATAAGTTCCAGGAACTTCCGCTGGTGCTTTTACTTGCTGGATAACGATGGCTTTCCCAGAGTTTACATCGGAATAATTAAAGTTGAAACATTCAATCTAAAACACCGAGCACATCCGAAGTATGTACACAGTTACTGTGATTATTAAAATGATTCATTAAATCTTTAAAGTCACAGATTTTTGCTGATTAAAACCGCTCAGCTAACAAATGCTAACGTAGAATATGGACACACACTGTTGCTGTTAGCTTTGATTCAAATCATAAAAAGAAGCTGCTTTTATTCACACTTAGCATAATTTTGTGATCAATAAATAAGAGGCAGAACATCCACAGTTTAATAACTGAGGATGTCATTTATTTTAAATCTTCTCAAACTGTTTAAAGCGAACAAACTGTTTTCATTGTTGTTGGCCAGAAATGCATTTTCCCTGCGTTAGTTAGAAACAGACAGAAGAGCAGCTGCTTAAAGATGATTTATTATTAATATAGCTCAGTGCAATCCGATTATAGAATAGCCTATTTTACTACAAGTAATGTTAACTGACCTGAATGTGACCATAAATTGTTGTGATCACTGAATTTAACAACTTTACATGTTCAAAAAGTCCAATTAAATAATATCAATAATTTGGTTCAACACTGAGCAGCAGTTTACATTTTAATATTGTATTTAATGTATTCGATATGAATTCAGCCTCTGCAGCTCCAAAGTTATGACCATTATTTTACACGTTTTTAGTGTCTAATTTGAACATTTCTTTATATGGTAAAAATAACTCTTTTCAGTTTGACCTCTTAAACTGTTGTTTCTCTTCATAGATGCATCTGTTAAATGAAAGAAGTCTGTGTTTTGACTGAATTGCAGATAATTGCCTACATTAGTTCCTCTGCTTTCGGCACCTGTTTGTGGTGAAGACTGTGATGTGATTCACCTGAGCTGTAGCTACATTTTCACTCATTCATTAAAGAACAATAAAATAATCTGGACCTGGGGTCTGCAGATCTTTATCGCAGCAGACATTTGGACTTGTCATAGCAGGAAAACCAAGGGTGTAATTAATAACATTAATGGTTCCGGTGTCACAGTAAGACACATCAATCAGCCACCGTGCTTTTTCGTTCCACCTGTGCTGATGATGTTTGCTGTGAAAAGGCTCTGTTAGATGTCTGTATAACTTTTATGTTACTTGTCTTGATTGAAAAAAAAAAAACTGAGGGGCATTTGTGTCTTTGTGCTCTCTGACATTTTGTACATTAACTGCACTTTATAAGCGATGCACCTTTGATGCACTGGTTAATTTAAGGGCTTTACATAAACCACTGAGACGATAACAGAATACATAACAGAAAAAAATGGCAGACTGAAGGGAAAAACAATACGTCTGGGAAATGGAATAGAAAAACGCATACATTTGACATTTCAGATAGAAAAACAGGTCAAAGTTTATTTAAGAGCACATTTAAAACCCCATGATATAAAATAGAAGGTGTTTAGGTGAGTCTCTGACCTTCTGCTAGTTGGTGGCAAACACTGTATGTGCAGCAGTCTTAATCCTGCCTGTAACCTGCTCTCTGCTCTTCTACAGATTGATGGCCTGTCTCGCTCCTCCAGTCCCGTCTGCTCTCGCCTCATTTCTTTCCACCTTGCTACCCCGCGGCTTCGCTGTGGGGCCTTCGGGGCTCTGTGAGGGCAGGCTGGGGCTGTGGTGGGTCGGCCGCTCGCTGGAGGCCGGGTCCCCGCTGGGGAGGGAGGGGGACACAGAGTGGACCTCGAAGTATCACACTGACCCGATGGCTCACAGCCAAGATGGTGAACTCACGATGAACTCTGAGTCCAAACCAGACCAGACCAACAGCACAGAGGCGGAAAAGGTAACTGAGTGCACATTTTTAAGATGAAAACATAGATACAGATACTGTAATATTTTAGATATAATTTTTTTCTTTGTAAAATTGAATAATTCTGTCATTCAGAAATGAATCGAACTATTAAAAAAAAATATTCAAAAAGGTGTGCTTGAGATTTTTTTTCTTAAACCTGTAATGTTAGTTTTGTGTGAATAAACTTTGTTCTAAAAGCTTGTATGTTCTGTTCAGCTCAGATCTTTATTGTCCCACAAGAGGAAATTCTTTTTGCAGCATGGCAACAAAAAAAATCTAATTCATAGACACAAGAAAGACACAAAAAAAGAAAATATAATCTTTGTTGATCTTTCTTGCATATATTATCAGAGTTCACTTCAAAACATAGTTTCACTCATTCATGTCTGTCATAATTCTTTAAGTTTGAACATTTTTGCCTGTAAATTCATAGCTCAAAACCGCTGTGTTTCTCGGTGAAGCAGCCGACACTCCGAGGCCCATTAAGTCACGTACTCAGGAAATAATCTTGTTTTAATGCTGTCTTAGTTGCTGTCATCATGATTGCATGTGATAATGGAGTTTTTCTCTGCATGCTCATCTTAAGTGTAGATTTCCATTTCCTAAGGACCTGTAATTGTGCACCTTTGAGGGAGCTGAGAAAGAACGAGGCACCGGCAGTCAAATTGAGCCTGTGCAGAAACCTGCAATTATATGTTTGGGCCTGAATCATGGCGGCACCTGAATGAGCATCAAGTTCCAAAACCAGCACCGCTGAACAAAAACACACAGCAATGAGCCACAAAGAGGCTGATCTGACAAAAAGATAGAAATCCTATAAAATCTAAATTCCAACTGTAAAATCAGTTTTATTAACATTTATGTAGTTTTGTACTGTTTATGTTCCATTTAGATTCAAAATGCCTCAACAGAGGCCTTGACAGGGGAGAAGCCTTCCAGTAATGATTCAGTTTATTATTCAAAAGGCAGTAGTCAAGCATCAATCCACCAGAATTAAGTCCCTTCCATCCTGCCTGAGTGATGCAAAGTCGTCTCATTGTTCAGCCTTGAGATTATTCTTCATGATTTTACTTCACCAGCAGCAAATTATTTAGTTTGAATCCATTTTGTCTCGGTAGCAGACAAAAGGAGGAGGATAAATGCAAGCCTCTCTGCTTAATTAAGTGCCGATCCTGAGGGAAGATAATGAATCAGTCCTTATCATTTCCACCAAACTCTCTACAGAAGGAAACATGAGGAGAAAGAGTGAGAGCGGCTTCACAGATCAAAAGATGCACTAATGATAATTTACAAGGGCACTGCAATCAATACACATTCAAAGCACAACCTACCTGTCAGTTCATCTCTATTTTCTGCCATGTAGGAGCCAGACATGGACAGTAAACGTCAATATTATCAACACTAATATGAAATGTTGTTTTCAGGCAGTCCAGCTCAGTGTGAAAAATCATTTTACCAGACAGATATTGAACATCTGTGACCATGTTCACAAAACACCCCGAGGCTAAAACTGAGTTAGGAGAAACTCCTGAAAATAAAGTGTCAGTCTTTACTTTAGGACTCCCAAGTTTTTGGTTTAAGGGTAATTCACAAAGCCTTTTTAGCACTAAAAGCAGATCTGAAGTCTGAGAGAAGGAAGAGCTCGTGCGGAGGATTCCTCAGTCCCTGAGACCTGCTCACAGTCAGTAATGTGCTGCAGGTCATGCGTCTCATTGCAGCAGTGTTCTGTAAAAACACAAAGATAATGATATTTTAAAACTATATTTGGACGACAGTTAATCACCATCCAATCAGCTCATTATCAAATCAGTCCGACAGCACCAGAGACAAATGTTTGCACAGACTGACTTGAAGTGAGAATATTTCAGCTGTGTGTCAGAATTATTCATCCGACCAAAAATACACTTTTCAGGTGTTTCAAGCATGATGATTGGTTTTGTTGACTGCTGATGGAATCTGGTGCCAGATCCTTTGTGAAACCTCCACTTTGTGTTTTGTAGGCTCTGATGGAAATAGCAGCAAATAAAGAAGCGTTACTCAAAAGCACCATCTGGATCCAGTAAGTTGACACACAAGTTGCTTCACGCAAGAGATATTTTGGACTTTTTAGAGCAAATAAACACTTGGAATGGTTTGATTGATGATGCACTATTAGTATTCATACCTTTGTTCTGACAAAGGTTTGACAATTCAATCCAGTTGTGATACCACACAAAACAGTCTTTATCCATTTCAGTCTTGAAACTACGCAGATTCAACGATGCTTAAATGAATTAAGATGCTATTTAAAATGAATACTCGAAATGCTTGTCCCACCATTTGAAACTGATCCTTTCTCATCCAGCTGTGATGCTATTGAGTGTGTTTTTTTTTATCAGCGCTGTGGTTTGTGGGTCGTCTGCATGTTCTCCTGCTGCTGGCTGTGTGTGTAGTGCCAACACTCTCTCCTGCTCCAGGCTGTGTACTGTGCTGTGTACTGTGTTGTGTACTGTGTTGTGTACTGTGTTGTGTACTGTGTTGTGTGCTGTGTTGTGTACTGTGTTGTGTGCTGTGTTGTGTACTGTGTTGTGTGCTGTGTTGTGTACTGTGTTGTGTACTGTGCTGTGTTGTGTTCTGTGCCATGTACTGTGTTGTGTACTGTGTTGTGTACTGTGTTGTGTACTGTGCTGTGTGTTGTGTTGTGTACTGTGCTGTGTGTTGTGTTGTGTACTGTGCTGTGTGCTGTGTTGTGTACTGTGTTGTGTACTGTGTTGTGTACTGTGCTGTGTGTTGTGTTGTGTACTGTGTTGTGTACTGTGTTGTGTACTGATTAAAAACTGGCCTATTTTTCTCTCCCGGAGAGTGAAACTGGAAAGAATTGCACAGTCATGTGCTGCCACCAAGTCTCCAGTGATGAGCTGAAGGGGACAGTTGTTGCATTCATGGAAACTCCTCCAAACTGTTTTTATCCTGATTATCATATCGCCCATACTTCAACATCATATTTGATCTCAAATGCATTTTATGGACTTTGAAATCTCTGTAATCCCTGACTGCGTTTCATCCATACAGCTGCTTAAACACTTGGCATCATGAACCTGTTTTGCCTTCATGTCAGACCAAATTCAATGCAACACAAATACTCTAAACTGCGTACAGATACAAGTAAGCATGTAGTGCAGTGCAACACACTTAGATTCAGCATAACGTTTTCTCAATGCATGCATGTTTTTTCCCCCCAGATTTGCCTGCCAGGCGCGAAGCAGAGCCCAGCAGAACGTGGCCGTGCAGTGTGCCTGCGGAGAGGTGTGTGTGGGCGAGTGTGTGGACGTGAGTCTGCGTGTGTGTCGGGACATCCAGCCAGGAACAGAGCTGCTGTTGTACGCGGACACTGTGGGGAAAAGTCAGACAACAGACAAACCTGACCCTCAAGACAAGTCCAGTGGACATACAGGTACTGACAGGTGGTGCCACAAAGACACAATCATTAGGTTTGTAGTCAAACTAAACCCTGAGGAACGATTCATTAATTGATTACAAGGTTTAAAGCCCAGAACGGTGTGGACTTTGGTTTGTTTTTCCTCCTTTGAGTAACAAAATCTGTCATGCAGTTATATTAGAAGAAAAAAGTAATCCAACATATAATACATTTTCATCTTGAGAGGTTGCACTTTTATTAAAAAATAAATTGGAGCCCACAGTCGCTTGTTTAATATCATCTATCAAAGTAAGTTGCCTGTCTGTGAAGCAGGTATTCAGGACGTGACTGGTTTATTTGAAAATGGGAACCAGCGCTTTGCTTTCAGGCTGCAGCTGTAAATGTTAGTACGTCATTAATAAAAGGAAAACAATGAGTGGACACTAAATTTTAATGTGGGCTCAAAACTAAGGTCGAGCAATACTTTGTCTCATTGAACTGTTTTCTCCCTTATAATCACATGATACATTTCTCATCTCAGGAAGTGTTGTTTTTTAGTCACATGAACGTTGGAAAATTACATATTACTTTAATCTCCCACAGCTTGAGATCTTAAATACTTGGTATTATTTTCTTTTTAATAGTTCCAGATAAAGAAAAACAGACTTAAAGTTGCATTCGTCAGTTGTTCTGGCAGCAACAAGCTGCAAAATCACACAGACTTACATTCAGCACACTTGGAGCAACATTATGAGTCATTTTGAGTGACGTTTCTGGCCATTTGCTGAATCTAAGTCCAATATTCACTCTGTCTATTAGCTCTGTTTTTGGTCTCTAGCACCTGAGGGAAATATCTGGGTCTTTAGCTGCTTAATTCACCACCAGATTCACCAGCTGCTCTCTGACTGCGTCTGTCTGTCGCCGTCCTCGAGTCATCACTGATGATGTATAAATCCTTCGTGTCACAGTGACGTGGTGCCAAACAGGGTTATATGGCTCTGATTCATTCATCAGACTCCAGTTTGTGCTGCTTCAGTCCACTTCACCTTCGTTCATACTCTCCACCTGGAGGAGCCAGAGACATATTTAACTTCAGTGGAGTCAACAACAACAATATTGACCCCAGAACAACTCATTTAATATTCGGTGTTGTAATTACAGTCTCAGTTAAATGAAATGTCTCGTACATGAACGCAAAGGTCTCAGTTGATAAATGAGCGTCAACTTCACTGATCAGCTCAGTGATGAAAATTTCCACGTCAGCATCATTTAACATCACTGACATCATTTAGTTTGTGTCGACAGCTCTGGGAGGAAAAACCCCTCCAGTCAGCTGAAATACTCTCTAATACTAATAGATGAATAATGAGAGAATGAATTATTTCTGGCGAACACAAAACACATCAGTTAAATGAAAATACCAAGCAAGAAAGCAAAATCATTAAAGCACGTGTGTTATATAGGAATAATACGCTCTGCTAATCCTTCATTATTTCTGGATCGTGGAGCGTTTATGTGCAGTGATTGATGGGACATTCAGAGGGACCTTCATGCAGAAAATACCCAGCAGCAACAGACTGTGGCTCTTCTGTGGATATCTTATTAAACTCTCGCTCTTGTCGAGTGCTTATTTAAACAGATTGAGCCTATAAATCATGAATGCATCTCCAAAACAATTATGAATACTAAATGAAAGATAATAAGATAAGAGGCGGTTGAACCCTGCAGGGAAATTACATTGTTGTGGTAGCAAACATTAATTGGATTCAGAGGGAGAGAAGATGGCTGTAAAATAGGTTAGAAATACAATTAGAAGTAGATGAAATAAAATTCACAATGAATAAAAAATAATGATGAGTATTAACAAGCTGAAATTCTTCGAGAGGAAAAACGCAGACATACAGAACAAGTGTACATATAAACATAAGTGTTCATATATCAGTCAGGAAAGAAACTAAATACATTTACTGAACTACTGCAGCTAACTGCAGTATTAAGGTGTGGTGTGACACTTTAGTACTTCATGAGAATTCATTGTTAAAGTAGTACTTTTTATTCTACTGCGTTTATTATAGTACTATTCATTTTGTAGAATTACATTTAAAATAAATATACAGCCCATTGTTTGACAGTACATTACCAGCCAGAGAGTTTATTAAGTGTTTACAGTACACGTGATATAATTACAGTGTGAAATACTGGAGATGTTTTACGTTACTGTAAACTTACTGAATGAAGTTTGTAGTGATTGATCTTTTTGACTTTTTCTGTAGAGCTGCAACAAACTGTTATTGAGATTATCATTAATGTTTCCATTACTTTTTGATGAACCATTTGATTATTTCAACCATAAAATGACAGTGAAACATCCCCAACTCCATATGTAATATATGTATATATACTCCGCACAGCAAAACCCCAAAATATTCAGTTTGCAAAGATGTAGAACATCCTGACATTTGAGACACTGGAACCCGATGCATCTTCTATCAGTCATTTCACACGGTAATCTTTTTTGTTGGACAGATAACAAGGTGGAACACAACAAAGACCCACAGACCGTTTCCAACGTATCGATCGTTCAAGAAAAGGACAGAGAGACCGAGGACAAACAGGAGAGAAGACAGGAGGAAGAACAGCACAGACAAACAGGCAGGTGCATCAAGAGGCCAATCACACACATGAGGAAGAGGAGGGCTGAGAAGATCCTGGACGGTCAAACAGCAAACACATCCAATAATAGTCTCACAGCAGCAGGTGGACACAGGGACAGGACAGGAAGTGTTCCAGTTGCTGTGGACAGACAGACACACTGTCGAGCTGCAGACAGACTGACGGACTCTGCACCTCCTCCTGTTCGCTGCAGCTCCCGCCTGGCTGCTAAACCACGACGCGTTCACTGTCTGACCAGCCGGGGGAAGCACCACCCCGACCCCTCCGACCACCCCGACCCCCCGAGACAGACAGAGGGACAGACCCCCCCGAGACCGGCAGAGGGACAGACCCCGAGCTCCACAGAGGCCAACAACTCTGCCACAGAAAAGGCTGCTGCCACGAAGATCTTCCAACCTGATGCTGAGGCCGCAGCAGCCGGGGCGGCTCCCAGCTGGCGTCCAGAGATCAGAGAGCGGCGATACAGATGTTCCAGCTGTGGCAAAAAGTTCTTCCAGATCGGTCACTTGAAGAAACACCAGTTCAGTCACACAGAGGAGAAACCCTTCAGCTGCGAGGAGTGTGGGAAAAGCTACACGTCTGCAGAAAGCTTCAGAGCCCATCGAGTACGGAGTGGGACTGGATGATTTCTGTCTGTCTTTCTTTCTTTCATCATCATTTCTTTCAAGTCTAAAGAGATTTTCTATTGATTTTTGCAATTTTTTTAAAAATCTGATACGTCTGATATTCACATTTTAAAGGTTGTATAAATGAGATTTTTGAACATTAGTAAAGCAACAAACAACTATTGGTGGAGAAACAGAGAATGAAGTCACACTTTCTCTGTGTTTTGTGATTCGAGAAATAAATTGAGCCGCTGAAAAAATGAACCTAAAAAACACAACATTAATGTGTAACTGTAAATTTGAAACCGTAAATATCATTGGACATTAAATTAGTATTGTTTAGAAAAAACTTAACACAAATGCAACAAGAATATATAAAAATCAAGATAAGAAAAATAAGACTCATATAAAATGCAGCATATGAAGAAAGTCAGAACTACGAGCACATAAACAAATTTCTAAGAATCCTGTAAATGACTGAGACGATATTTTTCATTTGATGTAAACTGTGTAATGAAGATGCTTCTTCTAAACGACCACAAACAGAACATTTGTTATTATTTATTGGCCAACATTTACAACAATGTTCGAAGGATAAGATTTATTCATTTATTCCCTTTTCTTCTTTCCTTCTCTGCTTTTCTCTGTAGGATTTTTTCAAACAATGTTTCCATGTAGGATTTTTCAGCCACAGTGCAAAAACTCATCAAAGAAGCTTTTCCTCTTTGATTCTGGTGACTGACACCAAAAGCTGTTTTTTTTTTGTTGTTACCATTTTGGACATTTTCTGCTCTCAGAGTTATTGCTTTGCTCACTTATCTACAGGAACAAAAAAAAAAAAGAGCAACCGCTTGACAACTAAACGGTTTCAGAAAAACAAAATACGTCACCAGTGGCTTTTTTTAACCAGAGTGTGTTTGGGTACAGGGAGTTTTTCCTTTCCTCACTGACCTTGTTGGCCACGAGCTTAGTCACCATGCAGACTAGCAATTTACTCATCCCACTGAATAGAAACAATAGCTGAGGTAATAATACATTTTATCTCCAATAATAATGGTATTATTTCTAGATGAGTCACCGCGGGGAGCGTCCCTTCTCCTGCCCTCACTGTGAGAAGACCTACGGCCTGAAGCGGGACCTCAAGGAGCACATGGTCCTGCACACCGGAGAGAAGCCTTACGTCTGCCAGCACTGTGGCAAAGCCTTCGCCCGCCGCCCCTCGCTGCGCATCCACCGCCTCCTTCACTGCAGCAGGATGATCTACACGCAGCCTCCGAAGGTGAGGAGGAGTTCACGCTGTCGCACTCATCTGCAGGTGGAGGTAACAGAGCCATGCAGCCATGTGCCAGACAGAAGACCACATGCTAGTCAACACGGATGATTGATTTAAAATCTGCTTTGCAAGTGTCTCATGAGGAATGAAACATGTTCAGGCTCAAGGAGGAACACAGTGTGTAACACTGACCGTAAATATAACTAAATTAAAACTCCTTTAAGCGCTTGTTCACTCGTCTGTGGTGACATTTTCACAGTACTCCTGTTTTTAATGAGGAGGACAGTGGGCAGCTTAATACATTCATTTTTCACTCGTGCAGTAGTTCCCCTGAAATCCACACTCACTAAGCAGGAACATTTTAAAAATTGCTGCTGCTTCACCTTCCCCTCAGCTATTTCAGACTTTTAAACACGGTCTTCTAAAAAGGTTGTGTTTCCATCTCTGCGTCGCTCAGCTCAATTTTAAAATCTTTCACGTAACGTCTTTCATTTTTCATGCAGGTCTTGTTCTTTCTCCCCAAACAGCAGTTTGAACTTGAAGTATTTAAAACGAGGGGGAAAGACATGCTGCGTTGTGCTTTTCTCTGGCAGGTGCAGTGCACGCTCTGCCCCAAGCTGCTGGCTAACTCCGGCTCTCTGAGGAACCACATGAAGCTCCACACCGGGGAGAAACCTCACATCTGTCAGCACTGTGGGAAGTGCTTCAGTCAGAAAGGTAAGATCACATGTTCAAGTCTGATCCTGGAGCTGCAACAAGCTAAACACTGACTGGACACAGGACACAGAACAACGGTCAACATTTGATCTCGACATATTTCAAACAAAATAATTAAATTGTTCCTTTGTTTTGGTTCCATGTGATTTCACTTGACTATTAAACACAGAATATAGACAAAAAATACAATAGTTGGTGTTCCAATATCTGAATTGTCTCTATTCAAGATATTATACAAAAATATACTTTATACTAGAACTAGATTATGCATATCACTAAGATAAGAATAAGCACAAAGACTAAAAGCTGGAGTAACAGCTAGAGGAAAAACACAGCTTCCAAAATCTAAATACGACACCGCTGGAGCTGTTGAACTGAAAGCGAGCACCTTTGATAGAGGCAGACTCGCTGTTCCCTGAGCTTCCAGAGGCAAAGATGAGACTGATATCGATCTTCTCATCCGACCTTCAGGAAGAAAGTAAACACATTTCCCAAAATGTCAAAGTATTCTTTTAATTGTGAAAGACAGAAAAAGTTGTTGTGATCACACTGACGAGTTAACGTGACTTGATTCTATTCAACGAGAGACTATTACCCAGTTTTTTCTTTATGACTGAGAAGACACCTCCAGTGTCTCCAGCTGTGATCAGTTCTTGCAATTTATTCTCATTTGTTTTCATTTGTCAAAGTGACAACATCAATTTCATGAGGGAACCTAATCTTCACACATTATTGAACACATGCATATTCACTGCAACCCGCTGCGACCCCCCCCCCCAGCCTATATCTCAGTCCTCCTGTCTGACTCTGTCTGTCTGTTCGTCTCTCAGGGAACCTCGAGTGCCATCTGAGGATTCACAATGGAGAGAAGCCGTACCCTTGCACCGAGTGCGACCAGAGCTTCTCCCAGAAACCAGAGCTCCGTCGCCACATGTTCTCCCACACCGGGGGAGGTTTCCTCTGCAGCTACTGTGGAAAGTCTCTGAGGGACCCGCACAGCCTGAAGTCCCACGAGAGGCTGCACACTGGAGAGAGGCCCCATCGCTGCCCCGTGTGTGGAAAAGGTCAGAGCACGATATTGAAATTTAGAAGTCAAATGAAATTCTGGGAAAAACATCAATGGAGGGATGAGTCCTCTAATCTGTCCTGGATAACTGAAGTCCCTCTGCACTGCAGCCCCGTCGCTGGCAGCGCACCACAGCGTCTTTCTGGGCTTGTGACAAGGAGACAACGAAGGCACAAAGTTTCAAATTCTGCTCAAAGTGGCTGTAAATCTGCATTCCTTGATTTTTTTTTTCACTTGGCAGCACATCAAGCTGTAAACACAACATTGATGAATCATCAGCAAAAAGTTTTTTATGGTGAACGTGTTAGCAAACAGTTGATTTCCTACACATCCAGAAGACACAGAGCAACGTTCATTTGGAGTCACCTGACAAATGTCCTGGCAAAGATTCTTTCTCTTTTCGCTCCGTTAAATATTTCTCACAGTACGTCAGTCAATTCAGTCGCACGTGTCCTAAATACCAGCAGAGGGCAGTCACGACACTTTTTAAAGTTTTTGTCTCCACTGATTTAAAATTACATTCCTGAAACTTTTTGATTCATAATAAACAGTTTTTTAGAAAATCAATAATATTTTAAATCAAAGTTGCTGCAGCAGAAGCAGATATCGACTTTTTTTTATTCTACACATTCCTACACCTACATAACCCAGGTGTGTTAGTGGCGAACGGAGCCTCGAGCCGCCAGCGCTTCTTTTTCCTTGACACCTGTAAACAGACTTCGATGTGACGCTTCAGACAATGTCCCACGCTTCAAACACGTCTGTCACACATTGTAGATTAGCGCTTAATCCAAAATGTCACTCAGGCGTCGCTCAGACGAGATTTCATCTTTAATGTGGTTATTTGAGATTTCTTCAGAGCATTTTAACAATAAAATCAAATCAAATCATTAGCTATTCCATGTGTAAAATCTTGGTAGACAGTCGCCAGCCACTAAAACAAGAGAATGAATTCTTGGCTCCTGTGACTGAAATTTCATACTGTCATTTTGTTATTGTGCCAGAGAATGAGAAAAGACTTTCACAGTGAAAAACAAACAGCGGCTGAAAAACGAGTCAATGTAAAAGCCAGTCAGGGGCATGAAGCAGACGCTGGCCAATTCCCCTCCAACCAACCTTGTTTGTCTCACTCAGCGGGCTGCAGATCTTCTGTCCTGCATACATGATTGGAAAACACAAACTGCTGATTACGAAGTTGTCCACATACTTTTTATAAGTGCTGGAAAACTTCTGTTCGGAGTTCAGTGGTTGCATTATTGACGAACTCAGTTTATCGGTTATCAGCTGACTAAAAGGCAAACGTGGCAAGTTTTTCTCTTCATTTTATTTTATCATTTTTGTGAAATGCATTTACAGGAATGACTATTGATATTTTCAGACTCCAATTGTTCACAATGATGTAGCACAAGTCACTCAGGCACTGAGGCACTTACACACAAATTAACTTAAAGGACGAGTCAGGTGAGGTGCTACATTTTTTTATTGTGAACAAATCTCCATTGTCGTCCAAAAACTACTAAAAACACACCACTGCTGCCCCAAATACTCACTAGAGACCAAATGTGGATTCATCCGCCGATGAAAATAGTCCCCAACAAATGAACTATTTCCTCCTGTTTGAGTAACATTTGATAAACCAATATACCTTTTTTAAAAATGAAGCTATGAATCTGAATGTGTTTTTAGAGATGCATGTATTCAGTAGAAGCCACTGGGCTTAGAGCTTTAACTGTTAATTGATGGCAGAAAATACAGAATAATGTTTTATGGATTTTTAGGATTCAGCTTCAATTATCATTTTTGTCCTCAGGCTACACGTTGGCCACCAAACTGAGGAGACACATCAAGTCCTCTCACCTGACGGAGAAGCCGTACAGCTGCCACTGTGGTGCCTCCTACACCGTGAGGCAAAGTCTGCTGAGGCACCAAGCTCAGCACCGGATGGAGGGAGGAACTCAGGAGGAGGTGAAGGCAGCAGAGCCGGAGGGAGGAGGTGGAGAGGAGACGAACAAGAAAGAGGTCGCGCGGGAGTTCGCGGCTTCAGGCTCCAGTCACCCGAAGCCGATCAGAGGGAGACCCAAGAAGAACTCGCTCCGTCAAGGGGAAGGAGAGAAGGAGGCGGGTCAAGCGAAGAGGAAAAGGGGACGAGGAAAAGGGGAGGAGAAGGAGGCGAAGCAGGCGGGGAGGAAAGTTGAAGAGGCCTCGAGAGCAGAGAGGGGAGGAGACGACGAGGCTTCAGGTGACATCCAACACGCCGTCGTCTACGTCCACACAGACGACCTGTCCACGCCCAGCTCCGCCCCTCTGCTCCTCGCCTCGGAGACCCCGCTGCCCGCAGGGGCGGGGCAGGAGCTGGTGGAGGTGGTGATATCGGAGGGCGCGGAGCAGTGCATTGTGGTCCACGGGCAGCAGACCGTCGGAGAGCTGCTGATCCTGCAGGAGGAGGGGAGCGGACTCTGCTCTGTGGCTCAGACGGTCGAGATTAACACTGTGTAGACTGAAATCCTGGTTCCTCAAAGCGTCTCCGGTGGCTCCTGCAGGACCAGAGGTCAGAAGATCCAGAAGATCAGTTCAGTTCATTATGTTCAGCACATCTCCTTAACTTCATGACGTGTTTTTGTCGAACCCACCTTCCCTCAACCTACCTCACCTACATTTTCATCAGTTTATTATAACTTGCAAGACTCAGATTGAACAACCTCTACAGAACAGCTGTGAACTCACTGGACTCATTAGCTGCTGGAGGGAAGACCAGCAGAAACTGATGCTTCCCAGTCGACAACTCGAGAAGTGTGTGTGTGTGTGTGTGTGTGTGTGTGTGTGTGTGTGTGTGTGTGCGTGTGTGTGTGTGAGTAGAAACTGCTCCCTGAGCCTCTTCAGTCACAGACTTCTTCTTTTGTTGTGGCTGTTGATCATCAGTAAACCGTTTGATTGTGAGCGTCTGACACCCAAAGCTGACATTTCCTGTTGATGCTGAAGATAAAACAAACACTTAAGCTGTCAGAGTCCATTGAAGTTGGACTGGAAATATCTCAACATGACACCACGTCTTCTGCATTTAGCTGCTCATTCACTGGAGTTCAACAAAATAAAAGTGCAAAATACAACCAGAAATACAAAGTACTGTTGGTGTGTGGACTTACTTCTGTTACTCTGGTGCTTTTATGGTACTGACAGATATTCACAGCTCTGTCTTTATGTAAATATACAGCGTATAGCAGAAGCTGCTTCATGGACTCTTGCAGCCGCTGCACAGATTGAAACAGAGTCAGATTCAGCAAAGCAACGCCCTGTAAAACTTTATTAAAACTTAAAACTTCTCTTCCAGCAGCAGTTTGTGAATTATGTCCTGAATTTTATTCTTTTCTTCCACATCAATCAAAAGTAGCCAACAGGCGGTATCGATAAGAGCAGTATTGATAGAATCTTAATGATAGCCATCCCCACATGTCTCATTCAATTTCTGTTCTCTAAAATTAGCTTATGGAAAGGTTGGGCAGATTTCAGGAGGAGCGGAGCCAGAGGACCTTTGATTCATCTCTCTCCTCATTTCCTGCTGTCGCTCTCTTACTGTTACTTAAAATAGAAGTTAGGAGTTTTATGTAAATGAGGCACCATGTTTGTTTCTTTTTTTATTTTAGCAAAGCATTGTTGGTCATTTGTTCTGTCCTACGCCGACGTGAAATACTGCGAAAGTGTCGAAGGAGCAGAAATGTGGAGGCAGCACAGAAACACAGAGAAGTTGAGTGTTTTTCTCTGATTCTGTTATTTAGAGAGAGATAATGGGAAGTCCACATTATGATCTGCATCTGTAAAAGGCCCTCCATACAACCGGATTTCAAAAGCTGCCAGACTTGTGACGCACACAGAGAAGAAGTAATGCTTAGACTGAAGAAAAATAAATGAATTCATATTTCTTGGCTCAATGAAGGAAAAAATCCATCCATAGATACAGTATGAAGAGCGGCACTCAGCCTCTCGAGCGGAGCCCTGAAAGATGTTTGTGGTTTCCTTTTCTGTCTTCCTTTCAAAAAGTCGAAGAGCAGAGTAATTAGAAAGTCGGACAAAATGGTGCAGTTGTGTTGAAAGGATTACTTTTGGAAGTTAGTTTGTGCGAATCCAACTTTAATTAAACTCGGCACTCGGCGTCGAACGAGCCCTCGATCCCCTGAACGCACCGGGGGGAGCGGCAGCTGCAACTTTCAGGACTCTGAGTGAAAGAGGAAAGTATTATTTCCTGTGTGGAGCCGGAGAAGACGTGTCGGAGGTTTGTCTGCATTGGATGAACTGTGTGTTAGACTTCACTTCCTGTTGAATGGTGCAAATCAAGTGAGCAGAAATACATTTACCAGGTCGGCTGATGAAAATTTGAATAAATACTGGGCACCAAATTCTCAACGTGTCTTTTGGGCTTTTGTTGGTCCGTCAGAGTAGAATCTGGTTTCTGAGCCTCTTCACCGAATATTTGTCTGGACATGGAATTATTCAGTGTTGGTGGAAAATCACTGAAAAATGAACTGATGCACAAAGACAGACCTTTCCTGACACATTTCAGTCTTTGCTTGGTTCCGGTGAAGGGAAATCTTAATTCTACAGGATGTGATTTTCATGAGCTTCCAGCTGTTTGGGTTTGTCTCTTTCCTGTTTCAACATGAAAATGCTCCTGTGCACAAATTTCCCAGTTTGGTGTGAAAGACCTGATCCAACACTGAACTCTGTGACGACCTGATCACCTACATCAGTCCTGGACCTCACTGATGCTCTTGTGGCCGAATGGGAGCAAATTCCTGCATTAAAGAAATCTGGTGGAGAAAAACCTGACAGCAGAAGAGTGGAGGCTGTTGATATACGCTTCAAACATGTCGGCTGGTTGAACAACATCAGAAACCTCCTCCTTCCTTCCACGTCTTTTCACAGTTCAATTTAGTGGAATTGCATCTCACTATTTCTGACCATTTCCAAACCTAAAAATCCAACAAGCAGCTCCACTTTATGCAGCTCTCTCTCTCTCTCTCTCTCTCTCTCTCTCTCTCTGTAAGCTTTCCACACCTGTCTGGCTGTCCACATACTTTTGGCCATGTAGTGAATATCTGGTTGGGTGGTTTTCCACATTCTCACTCAGGAAAACAGCAATAAAAAAATACTAAATCCATCACTGAGTTTGTCTTTATTGGTGACTCAGGAGTAAAGAGACGACAGAGTTGAGCAGCTGGACACAAAGCGGGTGTGTTGCAGTTCATGGTTGCTGTTTGAAGGCCTGGACCTCCGAGCCGACGAAGCCTCCGTGGACCGAACTCTGTTATAAATCTGATGCAGTTTACGCCTTCATGACTCTGATGCTGCTCAGACGTTCTGACCCAGACGCACAACCTCCTCTGTAAAATGACTCTCTGGATCATTCATGAAAAAGTGAAGATGACCTGAGCTTCCTCCTCTTCACTTCCTGTTCTCCCACTGAGCCTCTGTTTCAGTTGATATTCAAAGACCGTGTTCCTCAAATGTTTTAATTAGCTTTGTTCCCACTTCGTTTTCCCCGTCTGGCTTTTGCACTTTAAAAAAGGTGGAATTTAAAAAACCTCTTTTGTGAGATATCGAACATTTTAGAAGTTGATAGCCGGAGAGAAATTGCGTCGGCCTGTAATCAGAAGGTTTCTCTGCCTGCTCTTCTCTTCTGTTTCACTCTGGCTGCTTTAGTCTTTGTGTTTATCTGCATCTCTCTCTCTCTCTCTCTCTCTCTCTCTCTCTCTCTGTTAACCTGCCTCGCTCTCTCTCTTTCTTTCCACGAGAGCTGGAGATCTGACTCATCCAGAGGGTCCGCAGACGTCACCCCTCTCCTCACTCTCCAGGCTATTAAGTTAAAAAAAAGAAAAGAAAGAAAATGGAGAGTGTAGGTGTTTTTTTTTTTTCCAGTCAGGTTCTGAGCTTTATTTTTAAGTAGTTGCTGCAGAGCTGTCAAACAGGATTCAGGCTCTTTTCCTAAACCTCAGCTGCAGCCGCTCAGTGAAACTTTGGGCTAATGCTTCTTTTTTGACTCGAGCTGAACGCCCACCTGCAGAGGACACACAGACCCTCTCTCAAACAAATAAACACCTTCATGTTTTCTGTGGCTGTTCGCTCTATCGCCTGGAAGCTGACAGAGGACAAGGATGCTGCTTTTTTTATACATGATTCTCAATCATTATGTGGATCCATTGATTTAAATTGGCTGTAAAGACGTGTATTTTAGTGGTTAATCAAAATCCAACCTGGTTATTTCCGTTTCTAAGCAGCTAATTTACACTGTTTACAGGACGGTGAGCGGCTGCTTTTTGAAGCCGTCTCTGCCGTCGACATGATTCTTCATCGTGTGTTTTTGTGCTTCCAAATGTGCGACTTTGTTTCCTGTTGCGACTTGTGTAAAAGCTCTCGTTGTCATTTCGCACAGACAGAAGCAGGAACACACTTCAGTGACTCAGTAAAGATCTGCTCTAATGAAACGCACATTAACTGATCTGGTTATTTGAATTTTGAGAGGAGCCAAACTGAAAGTGTCTTTCTTTGGTGATTTCATTCTTGTAATGTATGAAATTTATTGCAGCAGAGACAGTAAATGTTGGTCTGAGCTGCCGTTCATTTTTCTAAGATGACTAAAAGAAAAAATAAGATTAGATAAGGACAGAAATAATAGAAATCATGACAGAGTAAATATTCCTGGACAGAGTTTCAATTAAAATGTGCTTCTAAAGCTGTGTTTATTATTCTAATATCCAAACCCCAGAAACATCCGTCCACATGAAGGCTCCTCTCTGCCCTCGCGCCCTTGAGCAAGGCCTGTTCTCATTGGCCTGCTCCACTGACACCGTCCACTCGTCAACACTCCTCCGTCCACCACGTCTGCAGGTTGTCTCATTATTGTCCACAGATGATATAACACACGTCTCCTCTGCGGCAGGAGACGCTTCGCTGATCTCTGCGAGCGGCAACCTGAAATGTGCAGGTTTGTGTTTTAAGGAAACAACACACGGGTGTCGGCAGCATCGAGGAGCCGCTCCCACACACAAGCTAATGTTGGCTGGAGAATCTGCTGACTCCAAACATCCCAAAAACAAATGAGGCAGGTCTGTGTTCTCAGAGCCAACAGGAATTTACTGCCACTGCTTCACTAATCAAGACATTTAACAATGAATGAAATGATTATGTCTAATGTGAAAGTAGTGACCGAGCTTTTGAGCCTCTTTTAGCTCAGTGTTTTGGTCAAGCGGCAGAAAGAAAGTGAGACATTTAGCAGAGAAGTCAGGACGCTGTGTAAAACGTTGATAAAAACAGATTTTGGTTGTTTGCAAATCATTTAAACTCTACATTGAATTGAAAGCAGCGCTAAAGTTGACATATTAAAGGGTTAAAAATGAAAAACATGTTGGCATCAAATTTAAAATGAGCGTGTATTTTTCATAAAACAATCCAATTTTTCAGTTTCAACATTTGGATTTGTTGTCTTTGCTCTATTTTATGTCCCAACAACCAAACGAATGATTCTAAGGTCGATCAGACGGAGCCTCTGAATGAATGTTGTCTCTGTCTGGATGACTGACACATTCACCATATTAAGGTGATAATAAATCAGTGTCTGTCAGTGAAAAGCCACATTAACACATTTCGTGCACAATTAAATGAAATGAATGATTTTCCTTACTGTCAGTAAATCCTATCAAACGACCCAAACCAACAATGACTGTGTCCTCTATCAAAGCTCGATCTTCTTCTTCTTCTGAGCCACAGAGCTTCAGTGACTGTTTTTAAAGATTTTATCCGATAAAGAAAGATCGGATCAGTTTGACCATCTTTGTACCGAAGCCCTTTTGCACAAGTAAAAATTCTGGATTTTAAAATGTGTCTGTCATGTGTTTGAGTCCAACTGTCTCCCAGTCGTCAGCTTGGTAGAAAATCAACGAGCTGAAACTGGAGACTCCTCCTATCGTCAGAGCTGCCGACACCTGTGTTCAATCAGGAGCTCGTCCCCTCGTTAACAGTGACTGGTTGACTTCAGACTTTTAGGTCACTGAAACAGAGGTTTTTGAAAACGCAGGTGCAGATTTTTCAACTTCAACCCAGTTTTTGTGTATCTGAGTGCACATTTAAAGAGCAACAAATCAAACAGTTTACCATGAAGTTTTCTCCTGATATTCATCTTCCCAAAAGTTAATAACATTTTACTGTTCATTTTTTTCTGCTTTTGCCTGATTTGATTTTAAAAACTAGTTCTTTATATCTTGATTTTTCAGATTCTGTATAATGTTTCTTCTTCTTTGTGTTTTTCTTCTTTTTCTTCTTCTTATTATTATTTTGAGTTTTTTTTAATGAAAGGGGAAACAAGCAAACATTTTCAATCAGGCCTAAAATGTTGAATGAAAAGTCTTCAAAACTCCAGATGACTATTACCTTCACTCCCGTCCAACACCAGTTAGATTGTTAAAACTTTTTATACTTCTCTTTTTATGTTGTTTACCTACTGTTCATCTTGCTGTAACACTGTAAATGAATATCTTATCTTATATCTTATCTTATGCACAAACCCTGATTCACTCACAGTATAAATTACAGCCTGGAGGTTGATGAAAACATTTCTGTTACTCAAAATGCAACAAGAAAAAGAATCTGAAGATTCTCTGTGGCATGAAGAAAACACGAAGGAAATGTGTTTATCTTTTTTTCAAGTTTATTATTGCAGCTGAACTTGATGATATGGCTGACTGGTATCGACAGGCCCATATCAGCAGCAGCTCCTGACCCAGCCCCAGCTCTCCGTGAAGACGAGGACAAACTCCCGAAGTCCTGAGGCCTGAAGGAAATTGGGAAGAAAGGCAATTCAAGGAGAGGTCCCCTTTCCTCGGACGGCTGGGGGTCCTGCAGGAGCCGCAGGGGGAAAGTGGTCCAGCTTCTTTCCTGGAGAACAGAGAGCAGTGTTAGATCTTACATGACCCCTGGGTGTTATGAGGTCTGCACTGAAAGTGTGTGTGGGTTTATCTGATCCACGGGTGAAGCCGGAGCTGCTCCAGGGTGGGGCGCTCCTCAGGGGCTTCGCTCAGGCACACTCTCAGGAAGTCGCTGCAATCTGGAGAGAGAGACGGACGAGGAAGGTGAAGGAGACGGCTACAGAGATCCATCACAACGTGAACTACACGCAACAGATGTGAGTGTTTTTCTTGCCTGTGGACAGTGTGGTTTTGATCACCAGCTTGTCCTGCAGGAACTCTTTGGTTTCAAAGTCTGCGTCATTGTGGAGTAATTCAAAGAGAACCACCCCCATCTGCCACACGGTGGTGGGGCCAGGACTGTAGGTGTGACGGCTGTACCACTCTGGAGGGGCGTAAGCAGGGGTCCCTACAACACAGACAGAAGGACAAGACGTGAGGATGAGGAGGAACTTTGTGTGATCGTTAAACTCACAGACAGATGAATGAGTGAAGAGCAGGAGGAGAAGCTGGACGTCTTACCGTAGAAGACGGGGAACCGCGATCTTTTCTTGACCAGGCAGCTCAGCCCAAAGTCGATGAGACGAACACGTGGGACGTCTGAGCCGGTCTCGATCAGGATGTTCTCAAGTTTGATGTCTCTGTGAAAGATCTGCTGATCCTCCAGTTCTTTGGCTGCGTCGACCAGCTGTTTCAGGATGATCTGAGAGAGAGAGACGCAAAGAAAGAGATGAGGGATCGGAGGAGGTGGAGGAACTCTGAGGAGGAGATCTGACATTTTTTCATGGCTGTGACGCACGAGGATCCTCCAGTAGCTCACCTTAGCCTCCTCCTCCTGCAGACAACCGTCTTGGTCCAAGGCGTAGTTGTAGAGGTCCTTGGAGGGGACGGGTCTCTCCAGCACCAGGATCAGCTCCTGGCCCAGATCGTACCAGTCGAACAGGGACACAGGTGCCGACGTCCCGACCGATCCGGCTGTTCCAGCAGCGAGCTTCAGCATCACAGCCACCTCCGCCGAGATCTGGCCCCATTTCTCGTCCTGAAACATGACGACGAAATGGAGGATGAGGAAGAGAAGCTCCACAGGTTCACAGTCAACAACAGACAACAATAATTCATCCATCAAGTCGGTGTTGATCACTCACCATCTGTTTGCACAGGACTTTGTCGTTTGGGATGTATTTAATAGCCACCTACAAACACACACAAACAGGACTTTGGTTAGCACTTCCTGAACATACTGTGTGTGTGTGTGTGTGTGTGAGAGAGAGAGAGAGAGAGAGAGAGAGAGAGAGAGAGAGAGAGAATGTGTGTATAACACTCACTGGAAGATTATCTGATTT
Organism: Holacanthus passer; assembly: GCA_025331565.1. Classification (NCBI taxonomy): domain Eukaryota; kingdom Metazoa; phylum Chordata; class Actinopteri; family Pomacanthidae; genus Holacanthus; species Holacanthus passer. The sequence goes on from JAFREQ010000026.1 coordinate 3,372,328, forward strand.
CCGAGATCCAGCAAACACACATCCGCAGCCTCCTTCACCGAGCTGATGCTGTTGTTCATATTTGGCCTCAAAGTCAGCTGAACCAACAAACACATATTTTTTTGTTTGTTTGTTTTTGACTCCAGTTGTGAAGATCATCACTTACATGTTACCAAAGCTCTAATATTAATCCATCCTGTGTGATACTTCATATAAATTTTACACGTCACATTAACACAGAGCCAAAGAGTTCCTTCATCTCTACTCACCTCTCATCCTCTTCCTCCGTGGCTCCTCCTCTTCCTCTTCATCAGCGGCCTTTCTCTTCCCGCTCCTGAGATGGTCCACAGACGTGCTGCAGCCTCGCGACGAGTCGCTGCGGTTCTCTGCACAGGAGGAAACATCAGGTTATCAGGAGGAACATCAGCTCCTTAAAAAATCCTATTTCTCACTGTCCTCTAGTTGAATCTGTCCATGCAGGTAGTTTTTGTTTTAATGGACCAGGTTGTGAGATATTTGTTGGAGCTACTTTCTAACAAATGGTCCCAAAGAAACTGCCCACAGGTAAATTCAACTCACCTCCATTGTACTGAGTGACACAAAACTAGAGGGAAGTGAGAAGTTGTTGTTCTCTGTATATTGTGTGAAGTGAAGTCTTGAGATCAATATTCAAAAACACCAACTGATGGACTTTTCTGTATTTCTGTATTAACAATCTTGATCTGAACATTGCAATCGTTAAACTGATGATGATGATAAACACAGTGTGTCCTACCTGTGCCAGTGTCCAATGAGGAGGAGTCTGACGCTTTGTCTCCGAGGTCAAATCTCCTCTTCTTCTTCTGCTTCATCTCCTCCAGTGATGCTTCATCTCCTCCTTCTCTGAATCTCTTCTTCAGAACCATCACGCGGAGGTCTCCCTCAGGAAAGTCTCTGAGATCAGTTACAGACCTCCTTGTCCTCTTCCTGATGGGCATGGCGTCAGGGCTGGACTTCCTTTTAGTCGGTCCAGTCCTGCCGTCCTCTGCGGACGCTGCACGAGCCAGAGAGTGGCGAGTCGTCATCTTGTCTGCAGACTCTTTGTTTATGGTGTTGTTTTGTAGATGAAGTCGCTTCAAATACACAAACTAGCCGTAGAGGAACGAGTGAATGTGGATTCAACACGTGTCTCTATGGCTGAGTTTCTCCAGTCTGGGTATTTACAGTCTCTGGATGGAACCAACATGGTCACATGTTTCATCACCATGAAGATGTGGATTCTAAAATATGCAAATGAATGTTTGAACCATATTCATATATTTTCAAAAATTCGAATTGATGAATACCCACTGAAAGTCATGATGTCACTCAGACAAGTGCACAATGTTTGACTCTCTCTTTCTCTTTTACATTTCAATCAGCTGCTTTTCATCAATCATTAAAAATGAGTACATCGGGAGGAAACGCATTAGAAAACCAATATCACAAACATGTTGCATCAAGCAAAACTATCAACGCTCAGCAAGTGCACATTGTTTTTAGTCCCACTGTGTTTCTGTGTGTGATGAAGACGACTGAGGAAGACGGACTGAAGATGTGTGTGTGGGTGGTGTGTGTCTATGAGACAGGATTCATGGTGAAGACCTCCTCACCACCAACCACCACACTGCCTTTCCACTGAGGTATTTTAGGCTTCATGTTCTTCCTGTTTAAAGTCCGGACCTCATCCTATAATGCTTTTGAAATGCTGTATCGCTCACTGGAAACAAAATTGGGTTAACCCACGAGCTTCGAGAAACTACGTGATCAGAGCCGTTTCTTGCTATATGCGGACTGCGTCCATGTTTGATACAGTCTATGGTTCAGCCTCATCTCAGAATTAACATGACCTGTCTTTACCTGTAGCTATCTCGTGTGTTGATTATATCCCTGATAGGATTAAAAAATAAATGTAGGATATAAATAAAATGAACTGTGACGATAAGCTGTGGCTGGTGTTTGTGTGGCTTAATTACGTCCTAATCGTTGGACTGCTCTGTCACCCAGTGAGTGACGTGGCGGCCGCGGACGAGGATGATGGGAATGATTGACAGCTGCCCATCATTCCCGTTAGTGAGCATATTAAACACCACAACACAATGGCTTCTAAAAGAAATGATCCTGGTGGAGCAGAAAAACGGAGGAAGAAGAAAAGGGAGGAAGAAAAACGTACAAAGGATAAAGGTCAGGCATCAGTTCGTGATGTGGGTGGATGGGGGGCCCAAACAGCATCTTGCATAGGGCCCCCATGAAGTGAGAAACGGCCCTGTTCTGACACATGAATTTGATCTTCGAGGGACTGAGGAGCAGGAGAGTCACAAGCTTCACCATCAACCTTTACTCCGGGTCTTTGTGAGCTGTGATTTGAGGTGGTCTCCCTCGTCTGAGCGCGCCAGCGTGCAGGACGTGGGCTGCAGTCACGTTCAGGACTGAAGCCTCGTTCTTCAGCTGCCGACACGTCATCTCAGCAGCAGGCGGATAAATTAAGAGCATCAGAGGCTGATTGAATAAAAGTCTCTCTCTCTCTCTCTCTCATCTCAGGACGAATGTCCAAACGTGCACAGAGCAAACTCCTCTCCTCCCATTCACTGTTTTCTTTATCTTCTTTTCTCTCCTTTCTTTTCTTCCCTCTCTCTCGTCTCATTTTTTCTCTCCATTCCTTTTCTCGTCTTCTCTCCTTTCCTCTTCTCTACCCTTGTTTCCTCTCTTTTCCCATCTTCTCCTTCTTCCTCTGTCCTCCTCAGTCTTCCCTTTTCATTCCTCTCTCTTATCCTGCCCTGTCTTTCCCTTTCTTTCCTTTATTTTTCCTTTCTTTTTTTCATTGGCCTACTCTCCTCTTTTTCTTCTCATTTCCTCACCTCGACTCTTGTTTCTCCTCCTCCTCTTCTCTCCTCTCATATTCGCTTCCTCTCTTCTCCTGTATTTATTTTCTTCTCCTCTCTTTCCTCAGTCTCCCTCTCTCTATTTTCTTCCTTTTCCTCTCATCTCCTCCATCCTTGTTTCCTCTCTTCTTCTCTCTCTCTATTCATTTTTATGTACTCTCCTCTCATTTTGTCTCTCCTCTGTCTTCCTTTTTTCCTCTTCTCTCATCTCTTCTTTTCCTCCCTCTCCTCTCCTCCCTTCACTCCTACACATCTCCTCTCTTTTTATCATCTTTTCTGTTCCTTTACTCTCCTTTTTCATTTCTCTTCCTCCAACTCTCTCTCTCTCTCTCTCTCCTCTCTCTCTCTCTCTCCTTGAGCCTTCCTCTCATCTCTCATTTCATATCTCCTCTTTCTTCAGTCTTCCTTCCTTTCATGTCCTCTCCACTCCATCTTTTTTCCTCCTCTCCTCTCCTTATCCCCATCTCTCCCCTCTTCCCCGTCCTCTTCCTCCCACTCTTCCTCGTCCTGCCCTCCTCCTCCTCTCTCTCTCTCATCCCTCACTTCATCTCTCCTCCCTGCTCTTTTCTCTCCTCTCTAATTTCCTGACCTTTTCTACACTCCTCTTCTCCTCCTTCAAACACCTCTTCCTCTCCTCTCCACGCATCTCCTACTCTTTCCTTTCATCTCTCTCTCTCTCTCTCTCTCTCTCTCTCTCTCTCTCTCTCTCCACCTCCTCCTCCTCTCCTCTTTTCCAGCAGTGGAGAATCAGAGAACAGCGGCAGCAGCAGTGTCACTCAGCAGCAGCGACTCGCATGAAAGTGAGGACGTCTCTTTTCCATTTTCTTGCCTCTTTGTTTTTTTGTTGTTGTTTTTTTTGCATCACCTCGTCCTCTTCTCTCCTCTCATCTTCTTCCCATTCACTCATTTCCTCCCTCATTTCTTCCTACTTTTCTGCCACACTGATCTCTATCGGAGTGCAGCAGTATGAGGGCACCGTGCATTCAAATAGCTTTTCTGTCCTTGCTCCAACTCGAGCATGGATCCATATGTTTTCCTCTTTTTGCACCTCGTTGGAAATAAGTAGGCCAGTCCTGTAGCTTTAGTGCAGCATGTCAACCTCTGGGCTCAGATGTGCTCATGAATGGATATTTTACCAGGTATGACTTCTTTTTTAATCCTAACTTAAATCATGCAAATCCCTCTTTCGGTGTCAGCTGTGTTGCAGCGCGAAGGCTGAGATGAAGCAGAATGAGCACAATATGATGAAATATTGATCAGAAGTGTGAGGCTGCGAGGATTTAACACATGCATGTGTCATTTTTATTTTGAGAAAGAGCTAATATAGTTTTTAAAAGCTGATATTTTGAAGCTTCTGTAACCAAAGGAACAGCTTTGAATTTTCTGGCAGACTCTTTTTTTTCCTCGTTCTTTTTCTCATTCTTGTACTTTCTGTTATTTTCTCACTGGCTGCCATAAAGACGCTCTGTCTGCAGTGAAGAGCTGGAGGTTGGAAAAAAATGGGGATCATAACGTCCGTCATTTAACCAGGATGGACTTTTCGGATGTTTTCACACCTGTCGTGGCCACGCCGCCGGCCACTTTGCCGCCAAACTCTTCTTTGGAGAACGTTAACCAGACGTCCTCTTCCTCGCCGAGATCTCCTCCTCTACCTCCTCACTCACAGGTGGCGTCGGTGTTCATCGTGCTGGTGGTCACCGTCATCATCCTGGGCACCGTGGTGGGCAACGTGCTGGTCGTGGTGGCGGTCTTCACGAGCCGAGCCCTGAGGGCGCCGCAGAACCTCTTCCTGGTGTCGCTGGCGTCTGCGGACATACTGGTGGCGACGCTGGTCATCCCCTTCTCCCTGGCCAATGAGGTGAGGACACAGCTTTCTCAGACTCTAAAGAACACGCTGCAGTTTGTTTGGTCACATCTGGAGATGGAGGCTGGTGATCAGATCTCATCCAGATGTAGAAGGCATCTGTACATCCATAAGAAAAAACATGAAGAGTCTACAGTTCTGTGAGGCTTTAGTGGAAAACTAAAGTATTGGACAAATTGAAATTTTGACCAGAGGGTGCTGCCAGATGAAAAGTCCAGGAGTCACCAAAATCATTAGGATCCATGGGGACCATCTGTGCTAAATGTCATTATAATCCATCCAGTAGTATTGTATCGTATATTTCAGTGTGGACCAAAGTGGTGGTCCACTCCAGTCCCTCGAGCCGTTAGCGTGGTTTAAAATCCATCCAACAAGTTGTAACGTCACCTGACTCCACCTCTTCCTCTCATCTCATCAAGCCGAGCTCTTCCTCTGCAAATGAAAACGAGTAGAACTAAAGTGACATTGCTTTTCATGAGTTAGGACTCAATCAGATGTTTTCATTCAGACCCGGTGCAGGTGGAGCTGAGACGACGGGAAGCTCAAATGAAAAGGGGGGGAAGTGATGCATGACGTATCGGTTTGTGTGACGTATCTGACGACAGCCAGTAAAAACTGTGGCTGTCGATCAGTGAAATCCAACAATGACAAAACTTTAATCACAAGTTTCATACATTGATAACTTTGCACTTTGGCAGCAGATGATGGAATTTGTACCTTTTCAAAGGTTTGAGGGAAAACATCATCCACAAACCAAAAAACCCCAAAACAGTTTCAAGATAGTTTGGAACAGATTAAAAAAACATCTGGGAAAATGATGGTGGTTGACTAAATTCACACATCTCATTCAACTGCTGTTTCCTCGTCAGTACCTGCAAGAAACATATTACTATAGTTTCAGTATCCAGACGAGGGTTCGGGTTTCTTGAGTTGATCCATATTTGTACAATCCAACGATGCTGAATGTTGAACGTTTCTCTGTTAAAACTTCTGAATTCTCCTCTGAGAGACAATATTGTTTGCGACATGAGTCGTGAACATCTTCACTTGTGAGCTGAATAGTTCCAGTTGATTTAATTGTATTTTTTCCTTCCTCGAGTTTGTGGTTGTCTACTTGATGAATAGCTGGTGTTTCCTCTTCGATGCTCTTTTCTGCACCCGACAACAACAGTTTACTGACTCCTTCCTGCTTTTCATCAGCCAGTAATACCTGAAATCCACCTGGAGCTTCTCTGTGTTCAGTTACACATTAGACACTGTTTCCTGTCTGCTTTAGGTTCGCTGATAGTTTGGGTTCATCGGGGTTGTCCTTCCTCTCTGTTGGATAACTTTTATCACAGTCTGGTGCTTTGGGTCATTCATTACTTTCTATCTTCATGTCCTACAGAATGTTTCTCCAGTTTTCCAGCTGATGGACTGTTGGTTTTATAATTCAACCTAAATGAGGGGAGTCATTATATTAGTTGCTCTGACGAACTGAAGAAAGTGCTGAGTCAGAGATATTTCAGTTTTTACTCAGGGAAGCAAACTGCAGTAACATTCAGTTCACCTCCATCTGAAGCAGCTGTGACGAAACAAGAGACTCAGTGAACTACTCACCCGCTCAAACGAGGGATGCGACAATTGGTTTCATGTTTGATCAGATTTCCTACTGATGTCAGTGAGTAATGTCGTCACTTTGGTTTTCATGAACTGCCTTGAAATTTTGGTCCCAACATTAACGCTCCCTTCGGTGAACGAGTGGAATGTCTCAACAACTAATAGATGGCTTCCTATGAGATGAGACATTTGTGTCCCCCTCAGGATGAATGAGTTTATGAGCAAATACCATTTTCAAATTTCCATCAGCCTCAGCTGTACTTTGTGTTAAGCCCTCAAAAACTAATGTTAGCACTGTGGTGCTGAGGCAAGATGCTGATGATGGTGAACGCCTGCTAAACCTCAGCGTGTCACCGTGACAAGAAACGTCAAACGTGCAAACAGTCATTTAAAAACCAGTGAACAGTTTGTCCACCAGAGCTCAGAATGTCTTTGTCACAATTCTTTAATAACCAAAACTTAAGGGATCCTTTTTAAAAATGGTTGTTTATGATATGAGTTTATCTATTTGTTGATTTTCTTTTTTAATTTCAAATATCAACGGCCTCAAAAATCCAGTATCAGTCAGACTATAATTACAAAAACATTAAAGAGATCGTTTCAGAAGGTGAAACCAGAGAATCTTTTTGTTTTATAAGTGGAAAAGATGAATTATTTATCAAAAATGTTGTGCATTAATATTTAGTTAATCAATCAGTTCATTGTTCCAGAGGTAAAACCCAAAACTCGTGTGTTGTTCTCCAAAGACTCAGCGACTCAGTTTTCTCTGAACTTCAGCAGATCCTCATTTCAAAGCTCTAATGCCATAAACCATAAAGTGAGAGCGAAGCTCCTCAGAAAAGCTCATGCAGCATAATAAACGTTCTTTGTAGCCAAGCAACTGCAGAGGAGCTGAGAAAGTCCAATATTTACTATTTTATCACCTGCCAGTGGAAATACAGGTGATGGAAGAGGCAAATGTTGGGCTTCATTTCGAGTGCAGAACACACACCGAGGAGGAAGTTTGATGGATGTTTTATTATTTCTTACAGCTGTGAAAAGATTGTCAGCTTAAATCATTTTCCAGGGAGCTGATGTGAAACCACGGGGGTAAACTCGCTGAGCGGTTTTCCTACAAACTAAATACATTTTCAGCCAAGATGGCCGTAATGAGATATTGACCGAGTCTCTGTTTTAAGGTGAAATACTCCTTTAGGCTTCTCGCTCGAGACCTCCCTGACTGACCCTGCTTCTTTTCCTCTGCAGGTCTTTACTGGTGCTTGAATGAATCATTAGCATATCTTAATTAGTTTCTGCTCTTTCCAGGTCATGGGCTACTGGTACTTTGGTTCCACCTGGTGCTCCTTCTACCTGGCTCTGGACGTCCTCTTCTGCACTTCCTCCATCGTCCACCTCTGCGCCATCAGCCTCGACCGCTACTGGTCCGTCACTAAAGCCGTCAGCTACAACCGCAAACGGACGCCCAAGCGGATTAAAGCCATGATCAGCATCGTGTGGCTCATATCCATCGTCATCTCCTCGCCGCCGCTGCTCATGACGCAGAAGGAGGAGGATTTGGAGACGGAGGAGGAGGGAGGCACGCGGAGGCAGGAGTGTCTGCTCATCAACCAGACGTGGTACATCCTGTCCTCCTGCCTCGTGTCCTTCTTCGCGCCGGGCGTCATCATGATCCTCGTTTACTGTAAGATCTACCGCGTTGCCAAGCAGCGAGCCTCCACCGTGTTCGTGGCGAAGAACGTGATGGAGCGGCAGCCGTCGCAGTCCGAGACCTGCTTCGTGGGCACCGGCAGGACTTGCCAAAGAAAGGGAGCCGGCTGCGGTAGATCCCAGTACGAGCTGGACAGCCCGCGGCCTACGAACCGGCACAGCTCCTCCAACGTGGACAGCAACAGCAGCAGCCACAGGAGAGGAGAGCTGGATGATATCGACTTGGAGGAGAGGAGCTGCGAAGCCGACATCAAAACATCCTCCTCGTTCTCCTCGGCTCTTCGCTTCCCCAGGAGAGCCGGCGGAAACGTGAAGACAGAGGAGGGGAAGGACTCGGAGGGAAACACAAACAGATTGATGCCTCCTCCTCCTCCTTCCTGCGCCTCCATATCATGGGCATCATCCGACCACTGCTCCCACCACTTCCTGCTCCCGTCTCCGGTGCCTCTCCGCAGCCGGCAGATGTCTCTGTCCAAAAATAAAGTGGCACAAATGCGGGAGAAGCGCTTCACGTTCGTTCTGGCCGTGGTGATGGGAGTGTTCGTCCTCTGCTGGTTCCCGTTTTTCTTCACTTACAGCCTCCACGCCGTCTGCAGGGAGAACTGCACGATCCCCGACACGCTCTTCAACCTGTTCTTCTGGATCGGATACTGCAACAGCTGCCTGAACCCCATCATCTACACCATCTTTAACCGAGACTTCAGGAGGGCCTTCAAGAAGATTTTATTTGAAACTCATAAACGAACATAAGATGGTGAATGTATGTGTGTTTGTGTGAGCGCTCACACACACAAACACACAAATGTGTGCACACACTTTCAATCCTGTTTTCCACTGTGCTGTCATACCGACATTAAAGGGCTTGTCATACAGCCGGAGTTCTGATTTATTATTCAACTACTCACTGATTCATTAAATAATCGCTTTCTATTCCAAACAAGCCCGAGGAAGATGATGCTGACACGTCGATGCTTCGTTGGCAGGTGTTTGAAACTCAGCTTCCTTGATGCAATAACACTTCAACATTAGAACTTGGGTTTCGCCTGAACTTGAATGTTAATTAGAGGAAAATGGCCGCAGGGCTGTGAACTCTACGTCCCGGCGGAGCTCTGAGACGTCTGTGCTCTGTAGTGAGGAGGCTGACTGGCTCTGAAATCCACCGACAAAACAGCTGATTTAGAAGAAACTGAGAAAAAAACGTTTGTGTTTTGAAAAACATGCAATGAGTTTTTAATGGATTCCTGCGCCTCCGAGTAATTAAACAACAGCAGTTTAGTTTAAACTTTAACTTGAAGTCGACAGAAAGAACAGAAAGCTGAATGAAAGTTGCCAGTTTTTCACGCAGCAGCGATGTTGTGTTGACACGGAGCAGCTCGGGGGCAAAGGCATTAAAAATTCATGTGCAGACAGCAGATGGGCCGAGCCGCCGAACACAGGAAGAGAGAGGACAAAAGAGAAAGAAAGGGAGAGGGAAGAAAAGAGATTAAATGTAATCAACCTCAGGCTCATACAACAAGAGATGATTGTTCTCTGTGGACTCAAAGTCTTTACCGTCTCTAGAAACCAGTCGAACCCGGCTGGACCGAGTCCTGAACCCCGACCCGACCCGGAGCAAACCGGACTCAAGACGAAGCGTGAATCATTACTGCTTTAATCTCTTCCTGCAGGTCCTGTGAGAAACTGTCATCTTTCACTTTAAATTTGAGAAGAGACCGACAAGATAATCAGGCGAGATGCTTTTAATCGTTTAAAACGCGAAGCACAGATGCGAGTGTCGGCGGTGGCAGGAGGAGCGACAGGTCCAAGGCCACGAGCGCCGTTACATCACTCTGGTTACTATGCAACACAGTTTGACAGCAACTTTACGGTTGTGTAATTAACTGTGTCAGCTGAAATGATAAAGAGGAAAATGCCGTTAAAGGCCAAAAAACAACTGAAAGATCAGCTTATATTTGAGCTCGAAATGAAGAGCAGCACACAAAGCGGTTTACCAGGAAGCAACGTCGTAATGTCAGGATCAGAATATGAAAGGATTTGATTGATATTAACTTCAGTTTTGTAAAGAACGAGGACTGTGGATTTTCTCCTCCGTCACTTACACCGGAGGCAGATTAGGGATCTTTTACTGTCCAGGATGAACAGGAGGAACGACTGCAGCAAGAAAAACCTGTTTCACTGAACATGTGAGCATCTTTGAAAAACTGTGAAATGATCCAGAGGTTTTTTTTTACCCAAGTGACAAAGGGACAAAAACAAGACACACACAGGTATACTAAATTCTAAAGCAATTTATATACAACAAAATAATCCAAGCTAATAGACTGAAGAAGCCTGTAAGGTCGGTCTCACAGGGAGCGGATGAGCGGCACTCGCTGCATCGATGCTGTGCTATAAAAACTGACAAGGAAACGGAGGCCACAGCGAGCGGCACGAGAGAGACGACGTCCGTCTGCGGCATGAGGTCCGCTGAGCCCAGGTGTGTCTCCGATTCCCCTCCAGCAGGTCTGCAGCCCTGCAGACAGGAGCCGAGCAGCCTCCAGTATAAAACTGACACGACTCCCACTTCCCCACACTGTCAGTACATTAGCTCGACATGCTTCACAAACCGGTGTAAAATCAACTGGGTGCACCTGGTCCCGGCTGCACAGCTGCTCTCTGAAGAACGGCCTCGCTCTGCTCATCAAACACACGCTTCAAAATCCCAATCTGGGAATTTTTTTCATACATTTGCTTTAGTTTTTTCTTCCAAATTATGGCTCCTGTTCACTGTGCAATAACACCAATCTTGCACTTCATTACATGTCATGATGTTCAACATGAGGTGCATTAGCGCCACCTTCTGCTTCGGTGTGTGGAGATTAAATCCTACTCATTAATCCTGTAGTAGAAGGTTCTGCTGCCTGATCCACCTGGTTCATTAATGTTTGAATGTTGATCTTCCACATGCTGCCTCTTTTGTTCATACTCGTAACTCTCCATGATCAGATGCTCCACCTGACAAATCTCACATAAACCAGCCGGAAGCTTTGTGATTATTATACATGTGCCTTTTAGTGACTGAGTCTTATTCAAAGTGAGCTCTTTCCTTGACCTTCTAAATGTTGACTTGATTTATTATCTGAACCGTACAGAAACATTCTTATTTCAGTGTTTCACCGCTCGTTACTCTTCCTCACTCCAAACTGTTCCCTTGACCTCTGATTTGTTTGATGGGATTTCTAAAGCTTGTTTTTATAACCTGTGCACTTCCTCCCTTCCTACATGTGCATGACGCCACATAAACAGCCCACCTTGCAGAAGAAGTCTAGAATGTAACTTTCAACACTTTGAATATCTTGATATGTGCAATTAAAAGATCTGAAGTGCACATGATCCAAGCGTTTCCTGGTTCATGTGCAGTTGTGATTGGCTGATTGGCATCAGCTGTTTGCAGTTAGCTTCACAATGATTAGTTCATCCACAGCTGAGAGGTGAGTAACATCCGGGCACATTGATGCAGGTGCACATGGACTTTATAAAGTTGTACCTGACTCCGTGTTTCTCACTTTGGACGACCTGCCTGAGGAGAAGTTCACCTGCCGACACTCTGTGATGTCAGCGAGCCGTCGGTTCAGCCGCTGCAGGACAGAAGCTCAGTTTTCCTCTGTTTGCAGTCGGACCTCGATCTCTCTCTCTCTTCTGTCACCTGTCACCTGTCATCATCTATCATTCACGGGATTTTGACTCAACATTGTGCCGACTTCTGAGTTCAGTATCTGTCTGTCGCTGAGCTGCTTGTGCTTCACTCGCTGCCGGAGGCGTCGCGTGTTTTGGCTCAGCACAGGTTGGAAATATCAGTCAGCTCCGAATGGCTGCGTTGTTGTTGGCTGTTTCTCAGTTTATCCTCGCTGCTGCCATTCAGTTCAGTTGGAGGTGACGAGTGGTGTGAGAAGCACGCAGATCTTTTACTTAGGTAAAATTTGCAATATGTCCAAGTAAAATTACTCCAACTAAAATGTAGATAAAACAGAAAGGTACAATAATTTTAATGTAAAGTTGCATAAAGTGGAATTACAGAAAAGTAGAAGTAAATTTTTCAAAATTATACTCACATACAGTCTTTGAGTAAATGTTAGTTACTCGGCATGTTTGCAGGTGATGTTGAGCAGTTTGCTGTTATGAAGCTGAATGTCTGTCCAGCTGTTTTCATTTGTGACACATGTGCATTCATTTCCAGTGTGTGTGTTTATCTGCATTGGTGTGAGTTAATGCAGCGTTTGATTTCTTGTGCTGTCAGATGGAACGTGTGTCTTATTGTCCAGAGTGATGATGTGAATACTGCTGTTTGGTCTGAACTGGTCCTGGACATATCTTCTCCTGGTGGTCTGAGGTTGTTTTGGGGCTTTTCTCTTAGCTCAGTGTTATTGAGCAGATCACTAGAGGACAGTCACACTTGGTTTATTGTTGTTCATATCTTAAAGCTATGAGTTTGTTTCCTGCTCCGTGTGACTTCTGAAGTCTCAGCAATGAACTTGGTGAGTGCAAAGTTACCATTACTGATAGAAACAACAAACCTATGGAAACGAGATCCAATTTATAATCACTTGGAATATATTTTAACTTTGAGCCTGACTATCTCTAACTCAATTACTCATCTTTTAAAAGCCAAATCACCATAAAATAGAGTCAGGGAGCCTGGAGACAGTTTTATCATCTTGTTCAGCTCAGTCTGGTTGCAGCAGCTGTCTCCACATCTGTGAGCTCAAAATAAACGTTTTCAGCTCCGAGCACTCAGAGAGACTCTGCTTTCCACAGAGCGTTAAAAAGCATCCGTGCAACATTTCCTGACCTTGAAACTGTCATTGTTGAGCTCTTGTTCGAATGGATGCGAGAGCTTATTTTAAAATCTGGCAGCGCGTTGGCTCGTCGGTTTGGAGGCACGTCGACAGAGCTGAGGAACCAGGCCAGGTGGAACCATGAGGCGAGGTCCTGGACTCCACACATCCTCAACACATTTCACCCGAGGCTGTCACTGACTGCGTGGGTGCTCGCGAACAAGCCACAGCGAGAATATGTGCAGCGGTCGTAGATAGTTCTGTGGATTTGTTTAAATAAACACATTTCACACCATATTGCAATCTCACTCGTTTAATCCGTCGGCTTCGTGTGCAATGTGCAGTGAATACGATTATCAAGTGCACTGAGCCTCCATTTCTTCAAGAATCAATATAAACAAGGCTGAATCACCCCGGTGGCCCGACGAGGCTTTAGTTCTCATCACAGGCCAGAAAATAAAACTGATGGATGAATGACAAACGAGAAGGACATTGCCCTTCCTGGGAACCATGATTGTCATTTCCCATTAGCATTTATCCTCTGGGGACCTTGAATGTCACACAGATCCATTCAATAGTTGACATATTTTAATTTATGCCAAAGTGGTGACAGACCAAACTAAACCTGACTCTTTAGCTGCTTCTAACATCTGGACATTCAGCTCTTGTACATTTAGCTTCATCTCTCTATTGTATAAAACTAAACACCCGATAACACAACATGTTATTGGGTGTTTAGTTTTCTCATTTGAAATGGAGGAGTCGTCTGCAGAAGGACACAGTGTGCAGCACAGAGTGCAAACAGACAAGGGACCAAAGTGAGGAAGAAAAGAGCTGCGAGGCTCCGCAGAGCAAAGGCAAAGAAAACATGGACTCCCAGAAGCCCGTCTGCTTCACAAAGAGCAGCTCGCCGAGTCCCCGTGCATCGAGCAGGAAGCAAATACAGGACGAGGGAGAACGTTTGCCGGAGTCAACAGATAAATGCATTGACCAGGGGAGAGCCGCGGGCGCAGAGAATATGAATTCATGTTTCGTATGCAGATTGAAAACCTTTGTGATTCCTGCAGACAAATACAGAGAAGGAGAAAAGTACAAAGAGTCCAACAAACTGCTGAAGGAGAAAGATGAAGCGAACACTTTTACAAAGCTGAGAGTGCAGCTGGAGTTAAAGGACAGTGTGTGATCAACAACAAACATGTGATCACAGTCACTACAAGCTGCTTTCATCATTTAGTTTCTGTTTTAAATCTTTTCTTTTTGGCCTTAAGGTTTTTTCCACTTAATTTCATGAGGACACACTGAATTTGCATTTGCAATTTATTTATTTGAACGACATTGTTAAATATTCCAGTTCATTTGTTAATTTGCTGATCGAATGTGTCTGATGCAAAATGCTTCCACACGTCACTTCCCTCATGGTTTGGTGTCATCAATTCATTATGAGTCGTCCATTTTGCATTAATAAAAAAAAATATTGTAAGAATAATGAATCAAAACAGTCGACTGATCAATAGATCAGAGCGACATTAAAAGCACCGACTGGAGTTCAAGGCACAAACCGACTTCAGTCTACAGATCATATCTTTTTTTTCCAACATGTTTGAAGGGATGCTTGAATTTCAAAGAAAACCCGATGGCTCTGTTTGTGTATCTTTTATTAACTAAACCTGTTTTAATTTGTTACTGGTGTTATGAAAAGTCTGGTAGCCGGAGGATCAGTGAAGTCAAAGGAGGCTGATCGGACTCGTTAACAGACACTGATGCAACGCAGCTGTGAAGTCAGTCACTCAGCCCGTCCACTCCTGAACTGTCAGCGTGAAGAGAAGAGCAGGTTGGACAGAGTCAGAGGACTCAACCGACCTGGAGGACGTTGTCCTGGGTGAGTCCAACCTGAGTCAGACCCACTCGCTGGGTCAAACGTCCTGACAGTAAACGCTCTGTCTGATAAATGAACGCCGTGTTTCCTCTTAAACACGTGTTGATAAGTGAACAGATGCACCTTGGGAGAGTCTGAACTCATGACTCTGCTGGGACTCGATCACCGTCTGCACGTCCTTGTTCTTCGAGCTTCCTCGTCATTTATCTTCAGCACAAGCAGAGATCGAAACCTGAGCCGAATGGAAATCTGCTGGAAATTCAGCTTCATGAAACTAAAGGCAGCTCAGCCTTCACCGTCTCATTACTGTGATAAGAGCTTTGTTGCTGAGTCGGTCTTTTGTTTCAACTAAAACTTTAATTATTTGTCACAGATCCAGATCCAGAATAAACACTTTGCTCTGAAAACTAACGTTGTATTCGGAGGTTTGCAGCCGCCTCATGTGATCTCATACAGGATCTAATGTTTGAGAAGAATCACTGCAGATCAGCTGATGTATCTGTCAAAGTCAAGCGATGATCTTTTCTTAAATCTAACCAAGTAGTTTTGGTGCCTAAACCAAACTGACTGTTTCACGACCATGTGACGGTGAGTCTCCTGTCCACCTGAGTCATTGGTGAACGACCTGTTCTGTCCTGTCGATGTGAGGACGTGTTTTCATCCTGAAGATTCTCAGTCAGCTCCTGCATTTATAAACAGCGTCTTTTTTCCCAATGATTTCATAGACGTTTGTCATGACGTTTATCATCTAAAATGGTGTGAGTGCATCTCTAAAATTCACAGTGTCACTTTGACTCCTGTGTAAGTTTGAACATTAACACTTTTAGTTTGTTAAGAAACCAAGTCAACACACATTTAAGGAAGAAAATTCAGAAAGGTGACGAATGTCAAGGTCCCTCCCATCAACTCGTTTGACCTCTCTGGTTTTAAGAGCACGAGGCATCAGTTTGAGGCAGGAACCTCAATTTCATTTCATTTTTCAGATGAATACACCGCTGCTGCCGACACCTGTGATTTCCTCCGACAGTGAAACTCACAGAAGCCATTACAGCAAACTGAGCTCAGAGCAACCTGCATTCAGAGCCGAGCATCACCTGTGGCACACGAGGAGGAAAAGACTCAGTCTCTGTTTGTTGCTTCTCGGCTCAGTCGGGAAACTTGTTTGTACAAATGTTGTTGGAAAAACCTTTGACTCAGTGTGTTTTGGGTTAAACCTGATTTCTGCACCTCAGACCTGAGCATCCAGTGAAAAACCTCCCAAAAAATAACCACCTACTATCATTGGTACAGAAAACATCAGTGTCTCAAAAACCCTCTCAGTCAGTTCAGATACCACCTGCATTCAAAATGAAATACAGTAAATATGAGCATCAATTCTAATTAAATTATCAAAATGCAGAAGAGAGCAATAATAATATATTTATTCTGTTATTGATGCATTAATGTTTGTATCGCTTTAATGTCAACTTTAACTACTTTACATACTGCTGAGCAGCTTCATCCATAATAATACATCATAATTTATTTATCTATATTTGTATTAATGATCTGAATCTTCAAAGTAACAAGAAACTAAAGCTGACATAAATGCAGTGGAGTAAGTACGATATTTGTTTGCAAAGTGAGTCGTCATCTTGTGATTAAAGTACGGAAAAAGATGACAAATGAACCTTGAGCTCAGATTGTTTTTGTGAATCAGATGAAAGAAGAATTGAATCATGTCTCTCTGCAGTGGAGAGCAGGGACTTTACTCCATGTGCAGTTGACAGTTTTTATCGGTTTCATCCATCCATCCAACCATTTTCCAATCATGACTGGGTCGGAGTTGTTGGCGGCAGCTGAGCGGTGTCGTTCTCCCTGTGGATCAGAGGTGTTCCCAGGTCAGATTAGATGAGTAATCCATCCAGTATTTTCTCTTTCTCTTCCCAGTTCGACATGACTGGAATACCTCGACAGGGAGGCGTCCGGGAGGAGGCGTCCTCTCCAGAAGAACAAATCCTGTTAGCTTGCCCCTTTCAACATGAAGGCACAGCAGAGCTGCTTCCAGATATCTGAGCTCCACACTCCCTGACACCTCCAGAGGAAGCTCAGACTGACTGTTTGTCAGGGGACATTCAGAACTCAAACATCTTTAATCATGAGCGATTTCCCTGTGATGCCATGTTGAGGTCGATCACGTTGAGGTCAACCATGTTGAGGTTGATCACGTTGAGGTCGACCATGGTGAGGTCGACCTCTGGGCAGCTGTTTGAAGTCCATCCTCATAAGTGCAGATCATGTTAATGCTGCGTTTGCATGGATTCAGACGGACGACACCTTCTGGACGGTTCAGGGGAAAAAACAACGGCGGCATGACGACAAACGAAACACACGTATGATGCCATGATGATGTCGTATCTCGTTGTCCAGATCACTCATGTTTTCTGATTGTATGAGGGAGATATGTAACGTCTGGTTGTAAATGACGTCGCTGAGGAAAGCCGTCGAACATCACGGCCCTCGTCCACTGAAATAAAGTCTGGTTTGTCGTAGCCTGTCTGAATCCGTGTGAATGCAGCAAGAATCAAACCCTCGAATCTGAGCTGAGTGACTGAAAAGGAAGGAGACATCTGATTGGCTACAGATCATTTTGGTTCCCTTGACAAAATGTATTTATGAATCAAGCCGAGTCATAAACAACATCCAAGTATGTTTTTGATGAAAATTGCAAATTTGTGTTATGTAATCTATTACATTTATTATGAAATATGTTTGTGGAGTCATTTTGTGAAATACATTTGTGAATCCTTCTGTGCACATTCATTAATATTGAGATCCATCTGCTTCCTTTCTGTTGGACACTTTCATTCACATTTCCCACATGTTTAAGTCGTCTGTCGACATTTGAGGCAAACACTGTTTAAAACTCACTGGATTTTTTGCTCGTCTTTCACTGAAAGTTCAGGGACTGGTCACGTCAGACCGGCTCCACTGACAGGCCATTAATTTGAACACGACTTGTTCGGTGTTTTGTGAATTTTTCAATCAATTTTCACATCTCAGAAATCTTGTTCCAGCGAGCGACGGGCAGTTTCGTCCTGTCCTTCCGTCCTTCCTGTGTGTGTGTATGCACATGTATGTTTAAACTAGAATCTAATCTAACAGTAGAAGCAAATGGGCGACATGAATTTGCCCCGTGAAAATTGTTTTTTGTTCACATTTTATATGCAAATTGCACAATATGTGACTTGTGGCCGTGTTGTCTGCAGCGAGCGTCTGCTCGGCGGAAACAGATCTGAGGTTATTACAGAGATGATCAGGACCTTTTGTTCCAGTCTGACGCTGCTTCAGCCTTCAGTTCAGTCAGTCTGCTAATGTGAACTGCATTTATGCAACATAATTACATAATGTTTGTGTTACCTTTTTCTAAAGCTAGATTTTTTATTTTCTACCTTCCTGGAAATAGTTTCAGTCGTTTCAACAGGTAACTGATCACTGTTGCTACTTTAGAGCCAGATGCATCAGGGAATAATCTGAAAACCCTGGTTGCTGTTTTTCCAGTATCTGAGATTATAGAATAAAAAATGTCATATGTTAAACTCTCTTGAACGCACCACCAATGAAGTTTGAAAGCAGTTTTATAACGGTTTTGAAAACTGAGAAAAAGTGTAGGAAGGTTGTTTAAGTCATCATCATCATCATCATCAAGCTTCAGATATTATTAATCATTAATATGGTTATGTCATTTAGGAAGTTTTACAAAGTCTTGATTTATTGATTTTTCACAGCATAACCAGTAAAATACATGTTGTCCTTTAGGAAATGAACGTCAGGAGTGGGCTTTGCAACACTGGTCCTTCACTCAGTGTTTAAGGCCTCATTTGTCCCTAAACTTGTAATTTCAGTCCAGTTTTGGTTTTTCTTTAGTAGAAAACCTGATTTATAAAACACTTCACGTTCACGTTCCCGATCTCTGTGATTCTCGTCCCGCTGACGTCTAAACAGGAGACAGAAATCAGATCCCGAGTGGTTTCCAGCTTGTTAGACAGACTTCAGTTGACAGAGGTTAGAAATTCAGCGTTTGGTGTCTGTGTCAGATGTGGAGAGTCTCGAGTCCGACTGTCAGCGAGAGAAGAGCGAGATAAAAGGAAAGAGGACGCACACACAAAGAGAGAGGATCTAATACCAAACAGAAATGACAGGGACTCTGTGTGATGGCGAAAGCTATTTCTGCCTGCTTTTGTCTGCCGCCTTTTATTCTCTGTCTTATTTTTGATTTCATCCTTTGGGTCCTTTGAGCTCTCTGTAGTTTTCATGCCTTTCTCTTGTTGTTTCAGTTCATTCGTTCTTTCACCCCTTATTTCCTATTTTGAAGAATATTTCCTTCTATATCTGTGTGAAAGGAAAGAAAATCTGGCTTCTGAAAAGAGACTCACATTCTCCCTCCGTAATCACTTATTATTTATTTGAGAATGAAAAGCAGGAGGTTGTTTATTTCCCAGTTTCCTCAATGCAAATTCACAATACAGTCAATAATTTGACTTTGTCCCAAGGACACAGAGCATTTTCTCATTTTGTTAGATGGTGACAGGTGGCCGTTCCCGCCTAAATTGAGGAGACGTAAGATGCCGACCAATTTGAAATTCATATAACCCAGATTATCAAAGAAATCATCGTCCCAGTTTTCCTGGCCGAGTGAAACTGAAGCGACGCTGAGACTCTGGGAGCTGAAATGTTGGGAAATCCAGTTTGTGGAAGAGATGGAAGACTTCAAGCATCTCGGCAAAACATTGAAACAACATATTGATGCAACACAAAAGCCCATTTGTCAGGATTTGGCATCATCATAAGGATAATCAGTAAAATAAAACGTTCCTGAGTCTGAGTTAAAGGCAGGTTCCGTCACAGCAGGAGGTCTGAGCTGGAGGGAGAAACACAAGCTGCTTCATGCTTCAAGTGACTTAGTCGAACAAAAACTCCAAATAGCACAAATGATCGTTTCTGGATGGATTTGGATTGAGATGAAACGATGTGAGGAGAGAACTTGTTTTTGTAATGTGGATGTATCGATTCTGCTTCAGTCTGTAGCTGTGCATCCTCTGAATGTGTTCGGTAACAACAACACAGTTCCAGTCTGTAAATGCACGTTTGTAAAATCTGACATGAGACGTTGCTGAAAACTGTCAGAATCTCAAATCTGTTTATTGTCGTGCAGGTTTTCACATATAAGGAGTTAAAAAAACAAGTATGTGTAAAAGTCAAGAGTCAGAAAAATAAAATTATATTTATGACTGAAATATGTCAAATATGTGTCTTATCTGTCATTTGGATTTTAATTTAAATCTGCTCAGACTTGGACTCGTCTTGGACTCAGCTCATCAAATACTAAAACAGGGTCGAGGTTGAGGGAAACAAGTCCACAAGAATAATATGACTGCAGTGTGCTGGTACAGAGATGAAGCTGAGAGATGAAGTTGTAGGCGCTCGGTTCTGAGAGAAACAGGAAGCGATCCGGTCGTCTTTGTGACAGTCAACAGTAATATCACATATCAGGGGGAAAGTTTTCCGTTTCTGCTTTAATAATAGACGAGATGTCTCTTATTTGATCGGAGACGTTTTGGAGTGAAGCTCCGTCAAACACAGCAGCTCCTGGAGGAAGATAAACTGATGAGGTGATGAGGTGATGATGAGATGCAGGAAGGCGACCTCATCTCTTTTTCACTTTTACCTCTTTGTTTTCCTCCCGTATCCATCACTCACACCATCTAACCCTCCTTTTCATAGCGCTCCATCTTTCCCTCCTCGTCCATTGACCTGCTTTTTTCCATCTGCACCTCAATTGTTTGCTTTTGTTTCTCTCTCGCTTTAACTCTCTTAGTTATTGTCTCTAAAATCCAATCTGGCTCTTTGCATTAATCAGGTTCATTATGTGCATTCAAGTATTGTTTATCTCGAGCGGTCGCAGCTTTAACAATGTATTCGTGCCCTCGTGTGTTTATCTGCTAGAACAAACCTCAGAGCCGTCGGCCGCATGAGATCTATTTTATGTCTCTCTCCAAAGAGCAGGTTGAAATACGATTTGAGGCCAGGACGCCCTCGAGACATCTGATCTGAATTGGATTTTCAAAACCGCATATGAACAGGATGTAAATGAGACCTGAAAAAAATCAGTTCTCTCGCTCTTCATACGTCATAAAAGCGAAATGGCTGCAGCGTGTAAACGCTCCCAAATGAGAAATGCTTCGATGAATGAAATATTCATGGCCGATGTTTATTGAACAGAAGAGACAGTGATGATGAGTGAAAGCGATTAGACGCTTCGTTCCGACAGTTGGACAGTTGACGTCTTTTTAGACTTTTTGTATGTGTGAAAATGGGCTGAACTCTCTGTTGAGCTGCTTTTCTCACATTTCCTCTAAACAACATGTCATAAACGACAAACAGCAGAAAGGACAAGCAGAAGTTGTGAATTCATCCACATGTTGGTAAAACAGTCTGGAAAATACTGAGCACATGAGAAGTTTCTATTGACGTGTTGATCCTGTGAAAACGGTTCAGTCTCTGACTCCACGCACCTTTCAGGCCAAAATGTGCTGAGTGTTTGACGCTCAAAGCCGCACTGCACTCGTTCAAATGAAAACTGGGACAAATACGATCTGACAGACGCTCGAACTTCACCCAACAGAAACATGGATCTGACGCAGCCGCTTGTTCAGACACATCAGAAACAAAGAAAAGGTGCAGACCAGTCGAACCAGCGAAGGACTTAAAGTGTTAACTCTCACTTTCCTCAGTGTGTGTGTTTTAACCTGCAATAACAGATCTTTACGGCCAGGTGGAGGCGGCAGACACAAGTTGTACAGTCAACATTAACATTACGTCACCTTTAAAGTTCATATGTTGAACTTATGATAAAACTTGTTTATTTCCACATCCAGCAGTTACAGAGCAACGCCGTTCATTTAGAGTCGTGTTTGTTTCCACCTGATGAATGTAAGTAAATGTTCAGCTCTGTTTCTGAAGGAAATATCTGGATCTTCACCCACGAAATCCTTCAATATATCCACAAGTTAGTCTCTGAGCAGGATCATTATAGATCATTAAAGATCATTATAGATCATTATAGCTCATTAAGGTGAGCTGCAGATTCAGCTGATAATCCTCTTCGGGTTCATCTCATCAATCACCATCATCACATCCTTATTATAGATGTTTATTATAGCTGCTTTAAAGTCAGGAATAGATTGAGGTTAGAGCAAATACACATTGGATTAAGTTTAGTTCGGTGGCTAAAACACTCAGCTGGGGAAAGATGGTGGATGTGATTGGTGTAATTGATGTGGACTCATGTGAGTCAGACCCGACCACCACCCCGACCTCCAGACCACCTCGCTGTATAAAGGTGGCACCACTTCCTGCGTTGACATCGGACGTCCATCATGAGGTGAGAAAATCATCTAATGAGCTTTTGGACCTGCTGTTTGTCAAATCAGCTCCTGAGCAGAAGCATCTTCTCTGCGAAACAAGCTGAACGGCACAGTGTTGTTTTCACGTCGAGGCAGAAGAGCTGCTGTTCTGAAGTTTTCACCGAGTCCTTGTCGAGGCAGATAACTGATTGATGAATGGACTCATCAGCAGGCGGACGGCGGCAGAGCTACACAAAGTGCCTTTCAATTTTCAAAAGCGCGCTGGATCGCGGGCTTTCAATTTTAGCAGACCCTTATCTGTCACGCAGCTTGTGCACTGAAGCATCGGAGTCTTCAGAATCCATTTTCTCACATATCACCAACAAATCAGTAGAAAAGCTTCACTCAAATGATGCCAGTTTTAAAATATTGATGGTTCAATTTGCACCGTCAGTGTCCTGCTCCTCCAGTCTATTTGGGGCAGTTTTGAGGAATGACTGACAGCAAACACCCACTTTCATTATTTTCCAGCATCTGCGACTGCACCACCTACAGCGCTCTCTCCTCCCGGGCTTCACATCAACACTAAAGACGAGATAATGCAAAGCAAAATGAGCCACCTGTTACGAGGCCATTCTCTTCACTGCGACTTCAGACAGCTGCATCGAAAGCAACCAAATGAGGAGGAAAGAAGATCTGTCGAAGTGAAAGTGGGTCAGAGAGACCAGCGAATGCACCGTAATGTTTAATAAAGTGAAAGCAACACAAAGTGTCCCCAGAAGGTTTCTCAGCTGAATTCTGGCGTGAAAATGTGGGACAATGTCTTAATGTCAGGAAATGAAAAGAACAAAGTTATATCTGATATATCGGGTTGATCCTGATGTCTGAGGTGGACGACCTTGTCTTCTACTGAGACGGACGTTCAAGTCGTGAAATCTTCCTTTTGTTTTGTTTAGGTTGGTTTAAACCAGTTGTTTTATGCTTCACGTCAGTGTTGACTTTTTCAATATTTGGCCAAGAACATGAACTTTCCCGAACATTCAAGAAACCAGGGAGCAGGTTTCTTTATTTCAGCAGAATCAGAGGATTCGGTTGTGGGTAAAACTTCTTTGGTGACTTTGACACACGAAGCAGCGAAACATCCTGACAGAGCACAACTTTAAAGGAACAAAGAGTCCAGGATAAGGGAAGCGTTCCTGTTATCTCCCGTCTGTTAGCTCGGCCTCCGTTTTCCTGCAGCTTCCTCTGCTGTGGTTTAAACTGCAGCACAGACTCAGTGAACAGACGTCAGAGGAGGTGATGGTGCAAATATGTCTCTTAAATAAACTGTGATTGTTGTTGCATTGGTGAACGATCCAGCAGCTCAAGACTGTGTCTCTTGTTCACTTCTCCCTGTATTACACACCCTCGATAGTTTAATCTGTATTGTAACGTCTGGGAGTCATTTAATGCCACTCAAACAAAAATGTTGAGTTAATGATATGAGATCAATTATTTTTCTAGAAACATTTCAGATTGTTTTTTCACTCAGGAACTTTTGTGCTTCGTCACTTCTGAGAAAATTCTGGTGTCGTGTGAAAATCCTTTTAGATTTAAAATGAACTATTGAACCACAAACATTAGAATAACTGTGCTACAGATTTTTGTTTCTGTAAAGCACTGAGTAATTTTAAAAGCTGAAATAGAAAAGATTTATCTTTTTAAGGAATTCATTTGAAACATTTTCTATCTTCTGAGTCTGAAAGACTTTGTTTTCTTCTGTTTTCCAGCTGATGGATGCAGGAGAAGCTCTGGCTCCGAGCCACGCTAAACCTCCACCTCCTCATCTCCGCACTAACTAACTCTCAGCCTGCTCAGGAAAACAGAGGAGGATGGCTGCGAGCAAGAGAGATGAACACACACACACGCGCACACACACACACACACACACACACACCAGCACCACCAAGAAGAAGAAGACGGAGAACCAGCTCGATGGGATTAAAGAGCAGACAGCGAGGAGGAAGGAGATGCAGAGAGTCATTACTCTGGTGTTCACAGTTCACAGTTTGGAAAACACTCGACGCTTAAACACACAACGAGACGGCCCTCGACTCCGTTACCATGGAAACACGACATCCAAACATCTTCACACATGCTGAATCTGCAGTTTGTGTGACGCTGAGGACCTGCTGTAAATGTAAAGAACATCTGTCTGTCTTGTCTCCGTCACCGTCTCAGGTCTTGTCGTCCTTGTTTTCGTTCCTGTTTCATGTTGGAGAGATGTGACTTGAGGGCTCCTCAGTTTGGATCAGAAGGCCGTTCACAGGTGAATCATGGGTACCTGTTTAAGGCCTCCATGCTTTGGGGTTGGGGATCATTGCTGTGGTGAAGAAACTTAATGAAGAAGAAGCCTCGTGTCTGGTTGAGGCAGTCAGGACGGGCAGGCAGGTGTCTTTGGGGAGGTGGGTTCGTCCGTGGTCGGGACAATTATCCACAGTTGCTCCCGAGTCTTTGCTTTGCAATGTGTGAAGGGTCAAAGTGGAGCAGGGTGAGAGTGGGTTTAAACGCTCCTGTGGTCTCCCTCTGGTCAGATCATCGCCTCCTGCAGTGCTTTACCCACCGCTGCATGGTGGGGGGCTTCACGGTCCAAGTAGCCCAGATGCTGCCGTATCTCACAGATATTTTGGGGGGAAGGAGGAAAGACCCTTGGCAGGAAGACGAAGGACAGCTGCTGCATTTTTGAGGACTTTAACACCTGTGTTTTCGGCAACAAGCCTCAGTCTGTACATCATGTTTTAATCAAATGTCATCGTGTTGTGTCTCTATTGTCTTTACTCTCTGTTGTCTGTGGGAAGGTGGGAGTGGGTTCCTCTGAGGAGCTTCATGTACTGGGACCAAAGTATTTTCTTATCCGTCCTTATCCATCTAGAGCTCTAAATCTGCTCCTCATTTGTTCATATGAATTGTGTAAAACTTCTTTAGGAACATTTAACCCTCACAAATTCATTCTGGCCTTAATGTATTTTAATGAAGACACGACTTTATCTCATTCACTGAAGCTTAGTGAAATCCATTTCCATCCATCATTATAACTAATATAATGGGAGACGTCCTGACTGTGCTGACTTATTATTTCGGAGGTTACAGCTCCTTCTGTTGAGGAGGTGAAGTGGGCAGATTTTCACAGTTTTCTTCTGACGGGAGGAAGATCATTCTGAAATAAAACACTTTCTGACTCCAGTTTCTTTTTTTCTTTTCTTTTCTTTTTTTCGTTTTGGAGGGAGGGGCTTGTGAAAATTCATGTGTTTTACTCTTGTAGCAAATTTCCTCACTGTGGGACGAATAAAGGTGAATCTTATGTTGAGCACTCTTCTTAGTTTGGGACCAATGCACAGCTGACAACTCGCTCTGTATGAGAGACAGATAGGTCTGAATGTCAGTGTCTCAGAATGTCTCTGAAATAGATGCAAAACAACAGTCGGGTCCTGTTTGCGTTTCTCACTGATGTTGTCACAAACTGACGCCTGCAGATCATTTATGTTGTGGACGTGCGGTCGCTCACACTGTCTGTGCGGTCAGTGTTTTAATACAGAGGATTCGACAGCTGTCATTCCAGGAGCAAACATCTGAGAGTTTGCCTGCAGACGCCTCTCGGCATCAGATGTGAGGTTTGGTGTGAACATCTTTAATAATGAAGTGCAGCAGTGGATTTTACACCGAGCCGGTTAATTACTAGAAATGTCTTTCTCCTTCTTCCCCTCTTTCTCTAAAAAAACAAGTCATTGTAGCGTGTGCTTCATCTGTCTCACATGATTAAAAGAGAATAAAGTTGTAGTTGTGACGTTCAGACTGAAGATCATCATCTACTTTAACCTGTTGTTTCACAGCATCATCTGGAACTGACCTTGTTCAATGGACTGAACTGATGTTGAAGAGCAATATTTTACTTTGATACAGCATCTTAAACCTTTGACTTCTCTCTCCATCTGCTCGTCCTTGTTTGTTCTTGCTCTGGTTTTCTGCCGGTTGCAGCTCGTCTTACTGTTGCTGCTGTTTCTTATCTTGTGTCATAGATATTTTTCCTCCCTTTCCGCCAAATGTATTTATCCATCCATAAGAGCCATCAGGGAAATGAACCCTCGGTGCTGAAATGCTCCTATATCTCGAGGTGAAAGTGATAAAAATGATACATGAACCTCAAATCAAGAAATGCTTCAGTTAATAAGCTCAAATCTCTCGTATCCTCTCTTTCAAACACGTCGCTCTCGTCTTCTTACGAAGGGTGAATAAGGATAAACCTCCACATTTAGGATCCATCACCAAGAAGCAGGTCTCAGCCCTTTTTCTCTGTTTGCAGAATAATCTGAAATAATGATTTTAATGTCAGGAATGAGGATCAAGATCACGTCCTCCTGACTCCTCATGACCGTCAGAACAGTTATTTAAAGTGATTGGAAAAACATCTCACAGATCAACATTGCCCACAGAGAGATAAATCAGGAAATGACTCAGCAGCCAAAACATGGATTTAAAAATCAGTGGAAATGTGTAGGATGTGTCCATCGTTAGTTGAACACATTAATGCTACACAGGTGCAGACTCAGATATAATGAGGGACAAGGTTTGTCACAGCATAACATAAAGTAACAGGAACCAAACTCAAAGGTGTCAGTGATGGATTGAACTGCTAATCTTTGATTTACCAGCTGACTGTATTACAACCTACAGCAGGAACTCAGAGCCAGGACTAACGTCATTTACTGAGTGAAGTATAAGTTTATGTTTGACAAACTCGTCTGTTCGTCCTCGTCCTCCGAGTCTTTTCTCCATAAATCTGGCCTCTGTGTTTTTCTGTAATTAGCATCTGAGGTGGTGAGAAACAGTCTGATCCTATAATCCTGTCCTATAAACAGGATCACAGACATGTTACACTTCTTCTTCATGGATCATCATCTGGTGAGGTGATGCTCACTTTTAGTCCAAGTCTTTTAGTCTTTGTCTTGTCAAGTGGATATTTAAGACCCATTTGCAGGGGTTTCATTAACTGCTGATAAAATCTACTGCAAGAACATCAAGCTGTATTAAAGGAGACTTGAAACTAGTGATTAAGACCATGAGCTCATTAGGAAACTGTTTAACTGTCCTTTCTCTCTTATTTTGAATCTCACATTATTTCACATCAGATAAAAGCCATTTGAGATCAGAACAACCTTTTCTAACTATTACTATTAATTTCTCCACAGGTGGAGAAACCAGTAATCATCACATGGTTAAAGTGGCCTGTGAGATCGTCCAGTGTTAAAATGTCTGATCTGACTCTCTGATTTTCAGCAAGAGAGCCATTTCAAAAACACAAGTCGTTTTCAAGTGTCAAGCGCTTAACAAATCAGTTGCCAAAATTTCCTCCAGTTAAACAAAGATAAAATTGTGATAATTGTCAAAGAGGAGAAATTAAAAGTCAGAGCTCACCTTCTGGTCCGAATGTTAAAGAAAGACAGAAATCTGGGCGTCGTCATGGACCTAAATGTTATCATCCACATTGAAACAGACAGTTTTGTTTTTGCTCCCATTTTTCATGAGCTGAACTCAAATATGTAACTTTTTCTATGGACACAAAAGACCTATTTCTCTCAAGTATTGTTCACAAATCTGTCTAAATCTGTCTGTCTCTGTGTCAGTGAGCACTTGTCCTTTGCTGAGATGATCCCTCCACCTCACAGGTGTGGCAGATCAACATGCTGATTAGACAGCTTGATTAGTGCACAGGTGTGTCTGAGGCTGGCCACAGGAAAAGGCTGCTCTGACATGTGCAGTTTCATCACAGCACAATCAGGTTTTTTGCGCCACATAAATGAAACAAACCTGTGATCCCTGTAACTCTGTCATTTATAGTTTCATTTGTCTTCTTGTATTTTATTGTTATGTTCTACTTTATTCTGTTTTGTTCTTTTTAAAGTCCCATTTATGTATCTGTTTATATCACCTTGTGTTTCATTTATGTCTTTTCTGAGTGTCTTTATGTTTTATGTAAAGCATTTGCTTTGTTGTTGAAAGGTTCAATACAAATGAACCTGCTTTGGCTTTTCTGTTTCGTGTTCAGGTCTGTGTTTGTTTCATCTGACTGAAAGACACATTTGAAGTAGAAAAGCTTTGTCCAGAAGACGTTCTGGGTCATGAGGGAACTCTCTCACTCAAGTGGAAGTAAACGAGGCCGATTTAGAGAAAATGACTTCAAATGACTTGTCCTCAAAAATAAATAGCAGCATTTTGTCACAAAACAAGCTGAATTCCACTGAACACAGATCGATGATCTCGACTTTTCTCCTTTAACGACGGCTCGTCAGTTTCTTTGGTGGCCACAAAGTTCTTATTCTCTGCACATTTCAAAGTGAAATCACTCTGAGGGCAAAGCTGATCCGCCGCCCGACCTCGGCACCTGACTTCACACACATATGAATCCAAATAAAGTAATGACCAGAATAATTATCATCGGCTCCTGCTCTGATTTAATGAAGCAGCGCTTTGTAGCGTAGACGTCAGATCAGATCATTAAGTCTTTTTCTTTTAAAACTAATTCCCACAACATCGATCAGCTACATGAGCACGTGGAGAAGGTGAGAGACGATACTGACGAGCTCTTCACATCAATTTAAACCAGACGGCCTCATCACACACATCTTCACTCTGTGGACACACGAACAAACATTTCGTTTTCTTCCTATACACCAATCTACTTTCCACTGTTCGTTATAGTAAAGTTAATCCAGTTGATGTTTATCTCATATTCTTATGGTTTGAAACGTCCAAACTATGCAAACGTCGCTGCAGAATCATTTCACTGGACGACACAAAAAAGTGAAGATGGTGTGAAGTTTTCACCTTTTTGTGTCATCAAGTAAAAGTCATTCAAATTATTTCTGCTTCGTGCCCTTTTGCGACATTCTCCTGACTTTTACTTTGAAGGTGCCTGAGGCGTGTGAAGTCCAGTGAAAGGCTTCTTAATTCTGTGGCGGCTGAGCACAGTGAATCCACCCTGGTGAATTTGAGAAGCATAAGAAGTCTCTCCAGTGCAATTTGAACTGATGTGTGTGTGTGTGTGTGTGTGTAAATGCAGGATGCAGCGCATACGGACGCTGCTGCAAGTCAACACCAACACCTAACAACGCCCACTCAGTCGCCCACTCAGTCTGTCACTGTCAGCTCGCTTTACTGAAGGTAAAACAAACCAAAATAAAGCCGCAGAATCCATCTCTTAGGAATCAGACCTGTTACACTGATGTCTGAAAACATGACAGCACACTGTGATGTGTTTTACAACCTGTCAAAATATGTTTTGGTCTCGGTTTCATATTTCAATTTCTGAGACGACCCGGCGTGGCGACCTGTAACGTCCGGCCCAGTGCATGCTGGGAGAGTCTGCAGCAACCCTGAAAATAGAAGCGGGTATAGAAAATGGATGGATGGACAAACAAATGGCTGCTCAGTAAAATCACTGGAACACACTGGAAACACACAGCTCAATATTACGAGCACACAAAGTCATTAATATCTGCAACCTTCATTTATTTTAATATCTTTTTATGAGACTGGCATCATAATGCTAAAGTGTCACGGCTTCGTGTTTCATCATACATCAAGCCAGCTGGCCCAGATTTAATGGAATTTCCAATTTGAGGCTATTATTCAGTGCGGTGATGAACGTCGTCGGAGGAATCACGGCCTCATTAGGAAGAAGCATCACGCAGCTGAGAGCCACGGTGAGTTAAAGGCTCTCAGGCTGCACAGAGCTGCCTCCAGTCACCCGCGAGCTCCGGGAGCCCGAAACCAGCAGGAGCCTCTGTTCGTGATTTGTTTCCACCATGACAGCTGTGTTGCACCTTCCACCTTTATTTAACTCCACATACTCGAGTTGAGGTTTTAGAATGAGTACATTTACTCAAGTACTGTACTTTTTTGAGATACTTCAGGGACACGTTGCACTTTTTACTTCACAGCATCTATTTGACATCTGTAGTTACTAGTTTCTTTGCAGATTCAGATTAATAATGTAAAATGTGATCAACAAATAAATTATGATGTATTCGATGAAACTTTATTGATCCCGGGGGACATTTACAAGCCCTCCAGCTGTATATAAAGTCATTAATAGCTCCACCTCCGGCAGCTGCAACTGTGATGAACGCATGAATGCATCAATTATTATAACCCAATGATGAAATATTCATTCTTCTGAAATTTAAGTATTTTAACTTTTGGTGCTTTAAGTATATTTAGTTTTGTACATTTACTCTCCAGGACTGTTTCTACATTGTGGTGTTGAGTACTTCTTCCACCGCTGGGAACAATAAAGTATTCATTATCAGTCGGACTGAGAGCAACACACACTGTTTATTTTCTCAGAGCACGAAGATGAAACGTGGCTCGGAGAGGGTACGTCTGTGTCTCACGGCCAAACATCTCTGAGTCTGGCCGCTTCTTTTGCACAAAGTTAATAAGTGAAAAACACTTTGTTCTGATGAGTTACAGCAGCAGTGTTACTTTTTAATGCACTGTGCTCCACTGTAGGTCGACCATCTGATGAATACTTCATCACTGAGGCCTTAGATCTTCTCTAACTTCACTGAAAGGCTTTAAGAACACACGCAGAAGTTGTGCCGTCTTCAGGGGAAATGTTTGAGTGACAGTGAACAAATCTCTGCTGTGTTCAACATCACCACAGTTTTGCAGAAAGGTCGAATTTAGCTTTTGTTCTATATTTTATCATTACTGTGCAAACAATACAGACAAGTTCTCAAAGTCACATTTATTTCACCACATCCCCAATAAAAAGTATTGATTAGTGCAGGTTTAAGCAATTTTATATCGTAATAACAGATGTGCTGTTACTTCATGTTTGATTAGTGTAATGTTTCATGTGAGCTTGTTTGCAGGTTTCCAGGTCGTAACATTTACACCAGATTTCACATCCGTCAGGTCGCTCCACCTGGACGGAGATCTGGTCTCTTCTTAGACCTGAAAACTTTTGATTTCTGGAGTTATGATGGATTTCATCAGACTCTATTTCAAAGCACTGCACACACACACACACACACACACACACACACACACACACACACACACACACACCAGTCCATTACAGAAGAGCTGACTGGTTCAAACTGGAAAAAGAATTTGATCTGAACAGGGGTTCCTGTTCACTTGGTCGTCATGGAAACAAGATGTGGATTTTTGAGTGTGTACCTGTGTGACTGCAGCTGTGTGTGTGTGTGTGTGTGTGTGTGTGTGTGTGTGTGTGTGTGTGTGTGTGTGTTTGTGTGTATACTACTGTCCTTTGTGCAAATCAGTTCATCATCTCTTCACATTTTTTTTAAACAGAATTTTTTTCAGTATTTCTGCTTTCATCATGTGGTCACAGCTGGAGAGAGACAGACAGATGGGATGACAGGAAGCAAAGGTCCCGACCTGGAATCAAACCCGGGTCACTGCTGTCGGGACTCGGCCTTGACTCATGGTACCATCTCTCTACGTGTTGTTGAATCCTCCTGTCGTTTGTCTGTGCTGCTGTTCAGACTGTTTGCTCGTCCATCTGCTTCTCCTCGAGCCGAGGAGCCGAAGAGTTTCACACTTTATCCAACACCTCTTGTGGAGATGAGACCTGACACTTAAGAGGAGAAGCAGGTGGAAATTTAGTTTAAAAAAAAAATGTTGAATGCATAGAATTTGTTTTATTTATGCGCCCGCTCTTCCCCAGCTGACACTCATTCAGTCCTCTTCATGTCTGAATTACAAGCTGTAATGTGCAGAGAGGAGTCCAATGCAAGCTCAGACATACGGAAATCGTTTGATATTTACATAATGATCTTCTGTTGCAAAGTAATGCTGTAACCTGCTGTGTGTGTGCATCGATCTGCCAACTTTATGAAGTCAATTATCGCGGTCCAGGACTCGGGGTGTTGGCATCGAGCCCAATTAGCTCTAATTTTCCACACTCGGCTGTCATATCTTTGCAGCCAGAGGAAAACACCGCTTAATTTGTGAAGCTCACATTGTGCCCGTGGTTCCGAGCTGTCGTATTCACTTAATGTCAGTGAAGCAAAACATCTATCTCAAAGAAAAATCTGAGAACAAAGTCTCGTCCGTGATGCCATCGACTTGTGGATGAAAGAGGAAACTGACTTTGTTGATTCATCTCTTTCTTCGAGATGACATCGAGGGGAAGGAGGATGCGTCGGGCCACAGTCGGTCCCCCTGCCCATCTGTCACGTACCATAATCCCAACCCCGCTGATTGGATTTTTAATGGAACTTCTTGAAATTCATGCATTTTGAATTGAGGGTCCGGGCAGCTGGAAGCCGTCGCGGCGTGCATGAGATGAGACGAGGCAGGCGTCGGTCCATCTCTGAGCTGTGACACATAATACTAATACACAGATACATGATACGGGACTGTAGATTATATCTGGATTCTCAGTCGACCTGCAGGAGGAAACTCTGACGTGAATCCAGATAAGTAGATTTTCATGATACATACCAGATGTTTTTAATGTCACCCTGCAGCAAAAATGTCACTGATTCAACCAATCGATGGTCAGTTGATCATTTTCTCCTGGCAATGGAAATACTATTGATTTTCATGGATTGAAAATTTAAATAACTCAAATAAGAAGCAGGAATAAAAGTAATTTTGAAAAGTGTTCGGCCCCAAAGGCTCAGAGTGAAATCGTGTGTGATTGACCTACAAACAGACATTATCATCCAGGGGACGATGTTTAGGCAGCTGTTATTAAATCTGAGATGAGACAGAGAAAACAGTCATATATAAAGTACTTATTTTCAGTCTTGGCCTCCTCAGTCAGTCTCCAGCTGCACAACAACATTTACAGAGTCTCCTCTGGTTTTTTCCCTCTTTTTGATATGATTGTTTACTCACATCGAGAGTCTGCAGACGCTGCAGTGTAAATGCTTTTTTATCCATTTTTCCAAAGCATCCACAAGCACACACACTCACACACACACACACCAGTGCTGTGAGCTGCCACAGGGTGCTGGTCCACGGGGACCAATTTGGCGTTCGGTATCTCGCCCGAGGACACTTCACCACGTGATCAGTGGGCGACCTGCTTTTGTCACCAATAAAACAGAGACCAAACAGAATCTATGACACTTCACCAAATCCCCAAAGCTTTATTTCATGACTTGAATACATTTGTTGCAGCTGTGACACAGTATCTGAACATGATTGTGTTGATTTCATGATTGCACCACATTCCACGTTGCTCCTTTTCTGTAAGAGCACTTGTTTAAAACTGAAGACTTTTCATTCGAGGCTGCTTCTAATGTACTTTAATCGTTCAGATTTTCTCTTCCTCACGTCGACCGTGACCACGACCATGAAACTGTGTACAGACGTTCATGTTCCTCAGAGGATGCATTATAGGCAGGTGAGTCGCTGACTTTACTTCACATTTGTGATCCTGGGTGAAACTTCTCAGCATGTGTTGAGTGTCATGAAATTTGGTTCAGACATTCACCCTCAGGATGAATTGTAACGTTGCTGATCCTTCTTCATCTAGCGCCACCATCATCATTCATCATTACACCTGTCCAATCCTTTATGACCACACACCTGCAGAGCTCCTGACATTCCCATCAGCCTCAGCTGCACTTGTTTAGCGTGGCGATGTCGTGTCTAAATGCAGCCGCTCGCTGTCGATGGAAGAACTCATTCGACTGAGCTTCCTGCTCTTTTCATCATATAAAACAACTCTTGGCTACAAAACACTGCTAAAGAGTAAATCAGGAAATTATGCAGCTCACTATTAGAAGGAGACTTAAATTGGGAACTAATCTCTTTGGTGAAGTGTGACTTTCTCAAGTCTTTACAGGTTTCTTGATTTAAAAAAAACCCGGCGATTCTCCCGCAGGCTGGTTTCATTACGAGTAACAAGTGAGGAAATGAACTTTTAAACCATGAATACGGCCTGAATAAAAGCGCTCATCCATGCAAAGACGCTGATTTTTGAAGCAGCGCTCTTACATGTGGAATATCTGATGAAAGGAAACGAAGCACGTGTGTCACGTCATGTTTGAGTCTCTGTTGGGCTACATTCAGACAGGAAGCAAAAGGAAACATCTAAATGAGTAGATCGCGTCTTTTCATCGAGTCTCAGTGACAGAGAAAATCACTTTCACACACTTTCACATTTTACTCTCAGAAGTCGAACTCAGAGCCTCCTGCTTTCTGTCGATATTTAGTTAAAGTTGTTTGTTGTGGCTTTTTAACCAAAAGGTATGATGAGTCACAATTTCAGTACTTATAGATGAGAGAGAGGAGAGAAAATGAAGAAAACAGAAGTGAGAAAGAAAGAGCACTTTCACATAATGACACATCCACCCCCCTCACAAACCAATGAATTTAAAATGAACACAGTCGCTCGTCTCTCGCCGTGGCTCAGAATCCAGAACGGGCCTCGTCGGCTCTGAGTCGCCTCCTCGTGAAGTGAAGGTGTAACTCAACACACAGCCAGAGCAGCGCAGCTGTATTTGTCCTGTGCACCGAAACAGACTGGGACTAGTCAACAAGATATTCAGAGAGAGAACTGAAGCGAGAGCCGAGATGAAGATTCCTGACCTCACATAATGGATTTTTAATTAGCCGCTGTTTGGCAGGCTAATTATCCCCCAGCGTCGGATCTGTTTCCTTTAATAGAACTCAGTGTATTAGCTGGCAGTTTATATGTATGACTCGTTTTCCTAATGGCGTTTTTTTTTGCTAAAGAGCTAACAAGGACTTGTGGAGAGGTTTTTAGGCAATTTCCTGAGTAAGTCTGCGAAGAGCACAGCGAGAAGCAGACAAACTGCAAACTGCAAAATTACAATTATCATCAGCACATTGAAGGGAAACGTTGGGCTAATTAAAAGTTTCAGTGTTCAGGTGCTTAAGAGTCTAAAGAGATCCACCCAGGAGTGGAAATGTTTTTGACAGAGGGCTGTTTCTGTCTCGTGATGTGGTGGGACTGAGCGCATGGAAGGGGAAGCTGACAACGGTCGAGTTATGATTCATCAGATGTGACAACATAACTGAACTTTAACTACAAAGCAATTGGCAATTTGAAGCCTGAGTGCATCTTTCTTTGAGCTATTTGTGGTGCAGGTTGTCTTTTTATAGCCGTCTGAACAGGCCGAACAGAGTCTGGGGCCTGATTTCTTTTCTATAAAAAGATCAATACCAGGAAAGGCTACAATCCAGTTTCAGTCCGTGAATGATCTTTTTCTCTTATGCTTGTGCTTGAAGCTCAATCAATGGCTCCGTTCATTGGATCATCTGTTATCGTTTCCACACAAGATGCTCCAGCACCTGCTTCCAGGTGGATCACAGCACCGTTACTGAAACCCCCGAGTGCATTCAACAGTCGAGCTACAAAGCTGTGCAGGAGTTTTCTAAGTTTGTCTCCTGTGTTACAGCTCATCATGAATAATTTATGACGGCTGCTCTTTATCTAAAGAGTAAGTTATTCCGCATTCAGACAGATTGATGCAATTATTGCAGAACGCTTTGTTAAAGGGGAGAGAAGAGCAAAGAAAGAGAAGTTCAGCTGCACAAGAAATGGGGAATATAAATAAAAAACTTATTTGCAGACCATTATTCAAAGAGACAACATGTTGGAAAATATGCTCTTTTACTATTTTAAAAAGATCCCGTATGTGATCATTCATCTGTTGCTACAACAGCCTCCACTCTGGTTTCAGGGTTTTCAGCATATTCTGCTGAAGTAGAGAGATAAGAGGACGTGAGGGAGCGAGACAAAGGTCTCAGGTCAGAACCGAGACACTGTGATTCATGTTCGGCTTAATCCCTGAACTGTGGCGGAGCCTCGTGGGCAGGATTTGAACTTTTCTCTACTTACATACTGTTTGTGTGTAGAAGCGAGTCAACGCCGTGACGGCCTTTGTGTAGAAGTGGTTCGACAGTTTTTCCTGTTTGAGCGATTGTTGCGACGAACAGGCTTCAAACTCTTTTGCTGTTGTGGTCGTACAAACTCGTTCATTTGAATCATACTGAACCGTTGGGTGTTGTGTTCCAGTTCATCCCGGTGATGCTGAGGTCAGTCAGGTTCTTCCAACAAACTGGGGAAGAATTTCTGGAGCTGCTTTGTGCACGGAGACGTCATATTGAAACAGGAAGTAGACAAACACACAGCTGGAAACACACTGAGACCTGAAATATACAGTCATGCTGTGAAAAGATGATAAGTGATGAACTGTAGTCAGAGCAGGTCGGACCTGCACTGGTTGGCCACAATGTTCATAATAATCAGTGTTACAGAATTAATCAATCATTCAGTCAAACAATCAATTCAAACAATCATTTGTGGTGTGAGGTGAAAGTTGTTAAACAGACCGTTCTCTCTTTAGGTGATATGATGATTACACAAAGTTATTCACTGTTGTAATCAGTATTTGTCAAACTCCCATTACAGTAAATGAGTCACGTTCCTGTCGGTCCGTTTCAACTTGTGACCCGTGTTCCTCTTTGTTGCTGCCGTTGGTCGTCGTTTGCCAAATGTTCTCATGATTTTCAAAACCTTTTCCCTTTTCCATCAGCACATAAAGTACTTTGCAGTTTTTTTCTGGCTGCTGTTCTTGCAGTTCGGCCTCATGTGATTTTCCCTGTTTGCAGCTCTGTCGTCTCAAGCTGCTTTAAAAAGCCACGTCAAAATGCTGACAAACACCAAACAGCCTCAAACTTGTATTGATGACTAACTTCATTTTGTTCCTTTGCTTCAGGCGTGGACGCCTCCATAAGTTTGTCTGCAAATACTGGAGACAAATATTGTACTTTTAACTTTAGTTACTAGTTACTTTTCATATTACAATCTTTCCTCCCCTTCCTGCCCAGTGAAACTATGTATTACCAGATGTGTTGATTTTGAATGTTTGTGATAAAGGATGAAATTTTCCTTTATGTGTTGACCAGGCCACAAACACATGATGATGTTGAAATGAGCTCGAGCTTCAACATCTGCAGCAGGAAAATGACACAGACACATTAATGCAGATTTTGACTTTTGATACTTCAAGTACATTTTGCTGATAATACTTACTAGAATACTGCAATACATTATTTTACTTCAGTAAGGTTTTCAATGCAGACTTTTACTTGTGGTGAAGTATTTTCACAGTGTTGTATTAGTACTTTTAGTGGAGTAAAGGATCACTTCTTCCACCACTGCTTAAATCCACAAAAAGTCAGGTGACCACTCATTAGACTTCATCCTCTGGGACCATGAATGTCATGATCCAGCCAATAGTTAAGATATTTCATTAATTCATTAGATTAAAAAAAAAGCACCAGAGTGTGTTTGTTTCAGAACAACTCAGTTATACGATTATACTTTTACATTCGCAGCTGTTCTCGATCCCGTAAAACGTCTGTCATCGTCTCCTGCTGATGCAAACACGGCTGATTGGAATTAGAAGCATCGCTGGAGGGTTCATGATGCCGAGATACTGCACGATTCCACAGATGGGAGTCTGCGTTCAGTGTCGTCTCTCGCTCTTAAACATGACTCAGCGCTTTCTGATCACGGCCTTTATTTCTACAGCAGCAGCTTAATGAAACATGAGTGCGCTGTCGTGGAAGTCAGCAGCAGCAGGTGACACATACTGTACATCCCGACTGAGTCATGACTTCACTTCACATATCTGTCATAGTCACACGCAGCGGTGAGAGTGAACGCGATGGTAACAGCAGGAATGTGCTGCAGTTCCCATGTGTTTGAATGTATTTTGGAAATGGAAGCTCCATTTTGTTTTATAACTGAAGAGAAATCCAACATTTTAATCAAATGATTTTAAATTCTGTTCGTGACATTTCATTCTGTTTATCATTTTCACTTGGTGTAGTGATGAATAAGGAAATCGATATTGATGACAGGAGCTGAATGTCAAACAGTCACTTTCAGGTGAGACAGCTGTTAGAAAGTAAACAACCCCAAAAACTGAACTGAAGTCAGTTTTACCATTAATGTTTTTCTGATCATCAATATGCTGTTTTCTCCATTTGTGATATGACTCTATGTTTCATTTCAAGCTTCATTTTATTAAAGGTTAAACTTCCAGCGTTGAGTTTAAGATCCTGCATTTTACATCAAATTTGCTCTTTGTTGCATTTCAATTTTTTAATTTTAATTTAATAAAATCTTGCAGCATTTTCTTCAAGCAGCCGACTTCAATCTAGCACCTGAAATAATTAACTACCTTCATGCTGTTAACTGTCTGTAGATGTTCATCGTCAGTGTTTGTTGCTAACATGTTTGACAGAAAAGAAAGAGCCTGTCGGTTATTCAGATTTTTTTAATAGCTCAGTTTCCACATGAGGTTTAATGAGGGAAAGGTTTGACCGAGGGAGAATCCTGGATGGTCTCTGATCTGTGGGATGAGGAAGCCCCTAACTGTTCAGTCGACGTCATTACAAGGCGGCAAAAACCCCAACGAAGATTTCATTTACTGGAGAGACGACAACTACAACCTCATTCAACTACATTTATTCGATTACTTTAGTTACTTTCCAGATTCTGATTACTAGAACTAAATGTGATCAGTCACATTAATGCAGCAGGAGGATGAATCCAGAAACATGAGAGATGAGAGAAAAACACTGGCAGGACAGTTCACTGACACAGGAGACTGACTTATCATACATTCAGTAAATATTGCTGATAATACTTACTGGAATACATACTTTTACTTAAGGAAGGTTTTCAATTATATTTTAGTGTATTTGTGCGTATTTTCAGAGTGTGGTATTAGTACTTTCACTGAAGCAGGAAAATGCAACAGACACATTAATGCAGCAGGAATATTAATCCAAAAATATCAGATATAATAGAAAAACACTGAGTACATCTTGTACATTTTGATGATAATACCTACATACTTTTACTTAAGTAAGATTTTCAACACAGACTTTTTGTAGTGGAGTAATTTCAGAGTGGCATTAGTACTTTTACTTAAGCAGTGAAATGCAGCATTAATATTAATCCAAAAACATCAGATATAATAGTAAAACAGTGACAGGAAACATTTTACTACAGATTGAGTACTCTTTTTTTGAAGTAGTACTTGGATACTTTTACTTCAGTACAGCTTTCATGCAGGATGATGAGTATTTCCTCCACTACTGGATTTGATTGGTCTCCATAATTAACAGTCCGTGTTTTAAATGTGTTTTTTAAATCCTGCTCCTCCACCGGAAGGGGCGCGCTTCCTGGCCGGAATTCAGACCACGTGACCGCCGCAGTCAGCTGATAAAAGTCGGTGGTTTAACGCCAACAGGTCGAAGTGCTCAGTCATTGTCGTGTCTGTGGTTTCGGAAGCGGCGACAGGAAACATGAGGAGCTGCTGCCTGCTCGTGTTTGCGGCTCTGGCGCTGACGAGCGACGCTTTGATCCGGTGAGAAAGAAAAACACGTTAATGTGATAAAGTTTGTGACAGACGTGAGCTAATGTGACCTGAAGCTAAGCTAACATGTAGCTCCCACAGAGCTAACTCTGCTGTCCGACACTTCGACGCAGGAACAGTCTGACTGAACATGATGCACTGAAATATGTGCAGTGTGGAAGAGGAGGGTGTTTTGCTAACAGCTGCTTTAGCTTCATGTGTTTTAATTAAAGCTAACGTTAGCTGGTTGTTAGCTCCACCATTAGCCTCCACCTCCTGCTGCTGTGTGGTGGTCTGCGTTAGCAGGACAGCCAACTCATCTGGTCACATGATGCTGCTGTTTTGACTGCTTTGATCCAGAACCTCCATCAAACTGGTGGATTAATTCAAACATGAGTCATTAAAAACATTAAAACAGCTGAGTCATGATAGAAGAACAAGAAGATCTTTATTAATCCCCTGGAGGAAATTGAATAAATTAGTGGTGGAACGAGTATTCAAATCATTTATTTAAGCTGAACCACACTAGTAAAATACTCAATTCATTCAACATTTGACTAAAGTTAAAGTATGAAAGTATTCGCAAAAAATGTATATGAATAAAAGTACTCATTGGACAGAATGGCCCCTGTCTGTTATCTTTATTATCATATCATTATTAAATACATAAGAAGTATGTGCACCTAATTTTACTGTTGGGTATTTTAATTCACAACAAGGCACCATGTGTTTTGAATGGATAAGTAAAATCCTAATTTAACTAGTGTCATTAAATAAATATAGTGGAGTAAAAAGTAGAATCCTTCCATCTGAAATGTGGAGAAGTATAAAATACCCTCAAATAGAAATACTCAGTTAAAGTTACAGTATCTTAAAATTGCTCTTAAGTACTGTATTTGAATAAATGTACTGTTACTTTCCACCACTGGAGCCAAGAGTGTGGTTTCCTGTTTTCTCGCGTGTCTGCAGGTCGTGTGATTCGCTGTAATGAGTCCAAACATTAACGATAGTGAAGGAAAATTAAGGGCGAGGCTTGTTCACACCTTGAACTGTGTCTGTGAATCAGCTGTACCTGACTGAACCAGTCGAACCTAAAACACAGACTGAATTCTGTTTGTACAGCAGGTATTCATGTAAACCGTGTCTGTAGTAAAACCAGTCGAGTTATGAATGAACTTTTAATTATTACTGATCAGAAGACAAAATGTTTCCAGCCAGCTGACCTTCGGCAGCGCATCGCAGTCAATACAGTGTAGCTGCCTCTTAAATAACAAACACACATGATCCTCGTGAAGATTACTGCACCTAAGTTTGTCTTCTGTAATTAAAATGACTTCTTGTCGTCCTCTGTCCTTAGTCAGCATAATAAGGGAAAAACACGAGTGTGGTGGAAAATCTTTCTGTTTCATTGTGTCCGTATAGAAACATTGAGTCTCTGAGGTCAGCGTCTTTGTCTATCTGATTATTAAAGACCAGATTAAAGTTGAGTCAGACTGTTTGTGTTTTCTTTGCGAACTTTGGAAAAGTTGAACTTTTCAGGATCCTCTTATATTCTGTCATGTTTCTAAACTGGTGTTTTTGCATTTTTGTTTATTGATTTGATTAGAATTACTTGCTGAATTTTTGACATTTTTTTTTTAATGACAGTGTGAAGTGTCAAAAAAAATATTTGACGGATTAATTGATATTTGAATGATTTTGAGTTTCAGCTCTCTTTAGTTACTGTGCACATATTTCAAAGATATAAATGAACCTTCCACTCAGTCTTTGTTAACCGGTATGATTATATTGTACATCCTGCTTTTCAGAAGCCGCAGGGCAGCAGTCTGTGGGGTGGTCTGTACTTAGAGAGCAGTTTCAGTCACATGTTTGATTCCTCTAAAAGCCTGTTAGTGTCTGTTCACAGACAGTGAACCTTTGCAGGCACTGAAGTTAATAGTATCAGAAATATGACTCCAATGTTAATGGAAGCACTTTAAAACAAGGTTCACTCTTAGTTTCATGTTTCATTTCTTTAGGGGGAAACGGTGGGGAAGCCTGAAACGATTAGTTTACTCTTCACAAACTCATTACAACCGTGCATAGATACATTAGTTTATTTGGTGCATCCAGCTAAAAATATACAGTCTAATACAGCAGACCTGTAATAAATCCTCCCTCCATGAAAGATCTGATGTTCAGTTTGTGTTGGAACACTTTCAGAGAGATGTTGATCAACTGTTATTATTGTGAAGGATGTAGATTGAGGTGCTTTTGAATTATGTTGAATTAAAGGGAGGAGATTCTTATTTAGCCTGATATGAGTGTTGTGTTTGTGCGTGTTTTGGCCACAGGTGTTGCTGCATTGTGTGAAGTAGTAAATATTTAGCAACACTCTGATAGTAAAGATAATGCTGTGCAGATAAAGATGAATTATGTGGGTCAAATCTTATCTGCGAGGCCACCAGTTGCATTAGTGTTATACAAAAGACGCCGTCAAACTTAATCTTCATTGCATTTGTACTTGATTATCGGCTTCAAATCATGAACGAGGAATCAGATGGGGGTGGTGATTTAGAGATCTGGAACCAGGCGACACATTAACACTCCCAAATCACTTTTTCCCATTTCTTCCCTTTCAGAATTTCCTTAACGAAATTCCGCTCCATCAGACGTCAGCTGACGGACTCAGGGAGCAGCGCAGAGGAGCTTCTGGCCGAAAAACACTCCCTTAAGTACAACCTTGGCTTCCACTCCAGAAATGGACCCACTCCAGAACCTCTGAAGAACTACCTTGACGTAAGCATCACTCTCCAAACCACTGACCTGTGAACCTTCACTTTCCCTAATGCACTGTTCAGAAGCTGAAAAGCCAAGCTGGGGGAGCCACAACAAAGGTCCTCTTGTGTTGTAGCCAGTTCTGCCTTTTTCTGTAAAACCTCCCAGCTGAATGGAAAATTAGACTTGCCTGTCAATCCTCTACAAACACAACTTGTAGAAAAGCTGACTCATTCTGATGTAGACTAATACCAGCTTTTAACCAAGGAAACTGTGAGCGACAGAAGAGGAACGTTCACCACATGACTGCTGACTCAGTGCTGGTACCTGATCTTTAATCCTGTTGATCCTCATCAGCTGACAGAAAGTTTGTTTGGTTGCTCGCGGTTTTACTGAACATATTAGGCAATGGTCTTAACTTCAGTAATCACATCAGTGAGGCTGTCAAGATTGTAAGAGAGGAGAAGAGTGTCAAAACATTTGAGTGGTTCAGGCTCACATTGATCGTGTCTGCTGATCTTTAAACTGCACCTCAGTAGGTTTCCTCTGTTTAGTGTTTTACATATGATGAGTACCAGTGAACCATCTTCACTGGAAATTCTTTGCACTGACAAAATGATCTTTATTAAACTTCAGTGTGATCACATTTTCTTACTTTTAGATTAGTTGACTAGTCTGAGTTTA
The DNA here is from genome assembly GCA_025331565.1 of Holacanthus passer. Classification (NCBI taxonomy): domain Eukaryota; kingdom Metazoa; phylum Chordata; class Actinopteri; family Pomacanthidae; genus Holacanthus; species Holacanthus passer. Next base: position 3,415,316 of record JAFREQ010000026.1, read on the forward strand.
AATTTCCATTTAAACATCATGGAAATTAGTTGTTGGGAACATCCCTAGTTAAAAATATACAGGAAAAAAATGTAGATGCTTCTGCTGTAGATCATCCAGAGTATCAGGAACACTGCAACAAGGAATGTTATGTCCCGTAATTTCAAATTTGAAAACAGAAAATTAAAACTGAACAGAAAATCACCACCATTGAGTTTTGTTGGAGGCAGAAATCTCAAAAGACAGATGCCTCAAAATCTGCACATATACAACCAAACCTGTCTAAACAGCAAGATGCCAACAGAGCTAAGTGGAAAAAAATGTTTTATTTTCTGTCGTTGGGGCAAAAAAGCGACTACCAGTCACAGATTAAATCAAAAAAGACACAACTTTTAAATCTTGCTCAGAAAGAGGAAGCACTTTGAGGCCTGGATGACTTGACTCTTAGAACATAAAGGTTTTCCCCGAGTTGCTTCCAGTCACATGAAACAGGCTCCCGGGTTTGTTGAGTAATCGTTTGTTGTGTCACAGTGTAATTTTGAAACGATGACAAGTGATTTATTGACGTGACAGGGAAACTATTTGACCTGCGTCCTAATAACATTTATTGGCACCAGCAGCTGCGAGGCCTCGTCAGCAGTGAGAACAGAACAGACGCTGACATTGTTTTAATCACTAGACCTCAGTTTCTCTGCTGTTTGCAGAAATGACCAGTTTTCTGCTTTGAGGGATTATTGTAAATCTCTTTTCCTGAAAACAAGATCACATCCAGGGTTATTTACTTTTTTAAAGATTGGACTCGTGTACATCCAGTAAATCGCCACAAGCTTTCATGATACTGATGGTTGTTGTTGTAATTGATAATCATAAACCTGTTCTTTTCCTTTCCTTTTTTATTTCTCTTTGTGACCAGGCCCAGTATTACGGTGAGATTGGCCTGGGGACGCCTCCTCAGCCCTTCACTGTGGTGTTTGACACAGGCTCCTCCAACCTGTGGGTGCCTTCCGTTCACTGCTCTGTCCTAGACATCGCATGCTGTAAGTCCAACTGTAGTCATCACAAATACAACATTTCTGTGGTGGAGTCCAGGTAAAACGATGAAGCTTTAAATATAACCTCTTTTCACAGTGCTTCACCACAAATATAATTCTGCCAAGTCCAGCACGTACGTGAAGAACGGCACCGCCTTTGCCATCCAGTATGGAAGTGGCAGTTTGTCAGGTTACCTCAGTCAGGACACGTGCACAGTAAGCTCATCTCACACATTAACATCACACTAAACTGTAGTTTCACTGAAATTCTCTGACTTGTGCTTGTTTTTTTGCTTCTTGCTTTTCTAGATTGGAGACATTGCAGTGCAACAGCAGCTTTTTGGCGAAGCCATCAAGCAGCCCGGTGTGACCTTCATCGCAGCCAAGTTTGACGGGATCCTCGGCATGGGCTACCCACGGCTGTCTGTGGACGGAGTGGCTCCGGTCTTTGACAACATCATGAGCCAGAAGAAGGTGGAGAAGAACGTCTTCTCCTTCTACCTGAACAGGTGGGAAACACAGAGACTGTAGGATGTTTCTCGCTGTATCATCTGCTGCTGTTCAGTCTCAGTCCAGAGTGTTTTACAGCCTGTTTTCCTGGACCAGGTTTATATGGTCCACATATTCCTTTCCACTGATATATGTCTAGATATTGTTGTGGTGGTGTTGCTGGTCTCAGGTCCTTGCTTTTTTTCCCCAAAACATCATCCAGTGCAGTTATACCACTTCATAGTTTTTCTGTTTGCTCTACATACATTGTGATTCTTTATTTTCACCTCAGGTTTTCCTGCACTGTTTTGGCTGTGTGTTGTACTGAGTGTTGAGTGAAGTTTCTTCAGTGGAAAAGGACAAATGTTCAGTTTAAAAGCTCATTAGACTCATATGCTGCTGTGAAAACCAGAAACAGGAAACAGTGGCCTGATAACGTTAGCTAATCTGGGTTAAGTTCCTCAGTCATATTGAGAAACCAGCGTCCTGTCAACACACTGTACAGGCAGGTGTCATTGGCCAATAACGGTGTCTGTGCAGGACTGTGACAAAGACAGTGTGCTGATCCTCACAAACATGGTTACAACATGTGAAAATCATGAAAAAACATTTCTTGTGTTTAACTGAATTTAGTGTTTGATTATTCTTGTTTATGTTTGATTTAACAAACAGATGTTTAGAACTGTCATAAATGTAGTACATTAGATTTTGGACTTTTATATATATTAACACAGAGTGAACTGTGTGTATGAGTGGGGTCACTCGTAATGACGGATCCAGAGAGACAATGCTCGACTCTGCAGCTCTGTGGAGCGTTTAGTTTGAGTTTACAGGCTGCAGCCTGGTTTGGTTCAGTCTCAGTTCTCACCTAATACAAAGTGTTAATAAAGCCACTGTACAGGACCTCAGCACCAAACGACAGATGAAGTTAACAGCTAGCTGATGAAGAAAGTGGATCGTTCAGGAGCTAAAGAGCCAGATAGTTTTCATATGTTGTTAGAGTGAATACTGGACAGAAACATGACTCCAAATGAATGATAGTGTTGTGTCACATCTGCTGGGTGTTTAAACTGTTTGCTGCTTTAATTGAGCTTTAACTCCAGAAATGTTTTGAACCTGTCAGGAACCCGGAAACGGAGCCCGGCGGTGAGCTGCTGCTGGGAGGAACCGACCCCAAATACTACAGCGGTGACTTCCACTACATCAACATCACCCGCCAGGCCTACTGGCAGATCCACATGGAGGGGTGAGCAGTACAGTAACGGTCCACTCCAAACACAGGGATCATGATATTTCAGACACGAGTGTATTTCCTCCTTCTGATTATGTTTGACTGCAACTTTTAACAGCATAAGCAGAAGTTGTAGACCACAGACCGGTCAATTGACAGAACATTATAGACAGTTCTCACGGTCTAAATCCACCTTCCCTTCTCTCAACAAGCAATTTGGAGACTTCACCTTGAACTCCAGGGAACTGTGATGGGCATTTAAAATCTTTAGCAAATTGAAAAATAACCAAATAAGAAAATGGGCATCAGAAAAAAATGAAAATAACTAACTAGCTGCAGCCTTTTAATGACATGTCTATGTTAGTGCATAATCAATGACACAGTGATGTTGTGATTTTACATTGAATACTGAAACATGTACTGTGTGTGTGTGTGTGACAGGATGGCAGTGGGCAGCCAGCTGAGTCTGTGTAAGGGTGGCTGTGAGGCCATCGTGGACACCGGGACGTCTCTGATCACCGGCCCCTCAGCGGAGGTCAGGTCCCTGCAGAAGGCCATCGGAGCCACTCCACTCATCCAGGGAGAGGTGAGATCATTGACAGTCTGATGAAGAGATGAACAGAAAATACACTCACAGCAATCTTGTGCATTGACATTTTCCTTGAGGACAGTGAATGTATTTCCTAGCAAGTACTTTCATTTACTTTATTATTCACGTTACTTTGTGGAATCAAATCAAATGTCAGCTTCAAAATAAATGCCTTTTATTTTCATGTCAGTTTGTGGTTAAAATACAAAATTTTAATAAATGAACTGAAGTGAATTGTGGTTGTGTTTCAGTACATGGTGAACTGTGACAAGATCCCGTCGCTGCCTGTCATCACCTTCAACGTGGGCGGACAGTCATACAGTCTGACCGGGGAGCAGTACGTCCTCAAGGTGAGACTGAGCCGGACATGTCGTTCATCATCCAGCAGGAGGCGACAGAGAGTCACCTCCTGCACTAACAATACAGCTCTGTGACTGTGTGTTGCGTCATAAGAAATGAAACAAGTGCAGCTTTGTTTTTGTCTGCAAAGCCGTGAGGAGGCTGGTTTGTTGTCAGTGATCCATGTAGTTGTTTGTGTTTCCTTTGTTACATTCTCACATTTGTTTTCTAACGTTTCAGCAGCTCTGTGTCTGACTCTGTGTCTTTCTCCTTCCACTCATCCAGGAAAGTCAGGCTGGAAAGACCATTTGTCTGAGCGGCTTCATGGGTCTGGACATCCCCGCCCCCGCCGGGCCCCTGTGGATTCTGGGAGACGTATTCATCGGCCAGTACTACACCGTCTTTGACCGAGAGAACAACAGGGTGGGCTTCGCCAAGTCCAAGTAATCAGGCACAAGAGTTACATGTTCAAGTGCAAAGCTAAAAATCCAAGTTTTGTGAGAGGAAAACTTGCTGCACATCTTTTCTGTTGCTTTGCAATCAAACAGTATTTAGCAATAGATTTTGTGTAGAGCCTAAATGCACTGATCAGAAGAATTTGTCCGATTTGCGTGTGTGTGAACCCGATTGAGGATTTGACAGATTGTGTGACAGGTATGTGTTCAGGGATCAGCTGGTTGTATCAGTACTGCCCTTTTAAAACATCTAAGTGATCCTTTTTTTTTTTTTTTTTTTTTTTTTTTAAATCAGGGATCCGTTTTAAACAATACTTTTAATTTGCGTTTTAGGAGAAAGTTGTTCTACTACTGACTTTGAAATGTATCTTAATGTGATTGGCCTGAATAAACACTTTTTAAAAGAATCTGTATTTGGTGTCTTATGTAGTTTTAATAATGGGTAAATAATTGGTTAGTAGCTCTTTTTGGATGTTTATCTCATGCAGTAAAATAGTACTTCACTTTTAGCTTTGCACTCCTGAAAGTCGGATTCAATAAAATAGGCTATAAAGCTCATGAATGAACACAACATAGCACATTTGTTTAGTCTGTACAAACAGCAAAGTCTGTTTTCTGGGGGACGATGTGTGATTGTAATGATTTCTTGGCAAACAGCAGCCAGTTGCAACAACTTCCTGGAGTCTCAGCTGAGTTTTCTGCAGCCTCATGGTGAAGACAGGAAGTTACTGCTGCTGGCTAAGAAATAGTCCAACACATGGCCCCCAAACAAAACCCACAAACTATATCGTTATCAACGTGTGCTAACATATTTCCCAAAAGGTAGAACAGATCCTACAAATATCACATCTTACTCCAGGCGGCTGCTGTGAGACTTTGTTTAGGAAAAATTAATGAACCAGTCAGACGATGTCAAGACTCAACAAATCCTTCAAACTTTATTATTCATTCAATCTCAATCACTCTATCGATCATTTTTATGTACAAATAAAAATCAACTTTACATTATCCATAGATTTATCCCTAAAAGAGGTTATTTAACTTATTGTGCTCAATAAAATACAGTCCACATAAAAACATCTTCTCAGCCGTTTAGTATTCAGTAGATAAAGTTTGTCTTCACATATTTTTCACTATAAAATTCAGACTCTTCTGGTTCAGTTTAGTAAAGCTTGAACAGAACGTGCAGAGTGAGACTGAAGTCATCACAGCAGCTGGTTCCCCGACCGGACTGGAGGCCACGAGTGGAAGTGGATGATGCGGATAAAATCTTCTGTCATTTTAAATTTATATCATGAAATTAATAAAATGTAAACTGAAGGACATTTCCTGAAAATTCAATTAAGAAACTATTTGTAAACAAACTGATAAAATAACCAGAAGGGAATGTTTGTGTTTGACTAATCAAGTGAAATAAAAACCTGACGAATCAAAACCGTCACCGTTTTCTAACAAAGGCATCTTTATAACAGGTTTATTAATGGTTTGTTTCTTTGTCTGACATCATAGTAAATGTAATATCTTTTGGTTTTGATCTGTTGGACAAAGTGAGACATCTGAAGACGTCACATTTGGTTTTAGAAGATTGTGACAGACACTTCACTGCTGACGACTCTGATGTTTGACAAAAAAATTATTTCATTACTTGAGAAAGTAAAATTAATTGATAGTGAAAAGCTGCAGCCTTTTTAAATGGTGCCTTTATTACAAAGTGGTATTGAACAACCTTGTTTATTGATTTGATGTTTCCCACAGGCTTCATTACAACTTGGGTCTTTTTTGGACATCATTTCTATTTGTTATAATAAAATTGTATTCAGTAAAATAAGAAACCAGCAGTTTAACCAGTTAATCTAAACCAGAGGTTCCAATATCTGGGCCACAAAACTCTAGGAAACTATATCATCTGCAAAGAAAGCTCAATAGTTATACAAATACAATATAACTCAAATGGCTATTTTTGCAGTAAATACGTGAACTTGAGTCTGTGGATTTGTCCTCATCATCCTCTGATTGATTTTTCACTACAGCAGGTCGTCTGTGTGTGAAGGAACCAGTCTGTCATCTCATCATCAGTCACCTCAACATTCATCAGGACAAACATGGTGAGACTCAGGAAGTGGATCTGATACCTCTCTCTCTCTGTCTCTCTCTCTCTCAGTTGAAACATGGAGTAGGTCTGTACGAGTGGCTTTATAGGTAAGTTTATTGTTCACCTCTGTTTTCTCTCCAGCTGCAGGGTTTATTTGTAACTTCTCTTTTCTGTTTGTGTCTTTTTTCCCATCTGACTTTGTTGTATCAATGTTGCTGCAGTTAATTTAGCGAGTACATTGTTTTACCAATAAAAATGAAAACCAAAACTAACAAGACCCAAGTTGTAGTCGCCTCCTGGAAGAGTTGTCTCATTTCTCAGTGAATATCTATCCATCACTAGAGACAAGCCTGTTTTCAAACACTGTATATAAAGTTATTTTCTCTGAACTCTAAGATACTCACAGTAGAAAATAAATACTTTTTGGATCCTTGAATCTGTTCTCGAGGTTCAGCAGGTTTCCAGATGTGTTGACAGATGCTGGACTGCTGAGACCTCTGCTTCAGCCTGTCTTCTCCAAAAAGTGACAAGAAAACAAACAGCTCAGTTTCATTTCCTCTGACTCGAGTTTGACCTCTGACCTCTGCTGTCAGCCCTCCTGCTCCTGGCTCCCCTTCGTTTTTTCTGAGCTGGTGTTTTCACGGTCCTGCTCCTCGCTGGGTTCTGTGCTCTGGTTCTCCTGCCCGCCGTCAGACTCTCTGAGCGGGGCCGCCGGGTCTCTGACAACCCCCTCCATCTCCACCTCCAGCTCCTCCTCGGTCTCCTCTTCCACCCGGCCCACAGTGTCTGGGATAATCTCCACCTCGATGTCGGAGGAGTCCTCGCTCTCCTTGAACCACACCGTCTTCTGGCCCTCCTTCCTCCTCTGCTTGGCCAGGATGGACCTCGTGCCGTAGTCGTCCCCGTCCCCTCGGCCCCTCCTGGACGCTCTCGTCGAAGGGCTCCCTTTGGGGACGTGGTTGGTGTAAACGCCGCAGGAGGAGCAGTGGCGGCTCCGTCTCTCCAGGGGGATGACCCGGCCTCGTGGCTGGGGGAAGGTGCTCCGTCTGGGGAGGGCGTTGTTCCAGCGCCTGGCACCGCCGCGGCTCGGGTCGCCCTCGTTCTGGAAGCCGTCGTTGGTGTACTGCAGGGAGTCCCGGTGTCCGGTCCGGGGCTGGTCGGACTTCAGGCAGGGGCCCAGGCACTACAGGCAGGAGAGAGGCCCCTCGTTAATACAGCTGTTAATGAAGCATGGAGGATATTGAGGCTTTGTTCGACGTTGCCACCGTGGTTCTGAGAGCGAGCAAGGTTCATTTGTTCAGTTTTAACACAGAGGCCTTCTGTGGATTTCAGCTGATAAATATTCATCAAAGCTGCACAGGAGCAGCTGAACACGTGCAGCATTAAACAGCTGAGTGTCTTTGACGTCTGGACCGTTACAGGAAGGAGGAGAATAATGGCTCCAGAACTGTGTGTGGCAAAGGAAGAGTTTCAATGGAAAACAAAGTCTGTATTTGACAGGTCAATGTTTGTCAGTGTTTGTCAGTGTTTCATTACAAATTCAGTTAAAAATCATGAATTTGAACTTTGTTTTCTTTCGCTTTAAAAAAATTTCTTTGCTTTCAGATCTTTTGCTAATTTCAGTAAAGTCATTTTTTTAACTTTCATGACTCCATATAACATACTTCATTATTATTATTATTATTTTATCCACTTATTTGCTTGAGTTTGATTTAAATGAGAAGATCGATACCACTCATATCTGTATATCTCTATTTGTGTACAAATTGAACGAATAAAAGACGTGTTAATTATGGATCTTTTTCCAGTCTTTATGCTAAGCGACACTAATCACCTCCTGACCCGGGTTCCATATTTAACGTACACGAGTGGTACCGATCTTCTCATCCAGCAATAAAGCTAGTTTTCCTTTAATATCAGAGCAGAGTCAACAATCACACATGGCACATTAAGAATGGGAGATAAAATTAATCAAAAACCAAAACAAAACCCTTTTGTGTTTAAAACATCCGTCATGAAGTTTTTATGGTGTTTAAATGTCTTATGTGACGGCAACAAGTCCGAACACTTGAGAAAAGAAAAACAGAGACTGACCTCACATATTTTGTCCAAACTGCCGTTTCCCTTCCACAAGCGGGAGATTAAGAAGCCGATCACGATGAGGCAGAGGACGAGCAGAGCTGCCATGATCAGACCCAGCAGCGCCATGTCGCCCGGACGGTAGCCGATGTTTGATGGAGACGGGATGGCCACCGCTGCAGGTGAAGACAGGTGAAGGACTTTAGATTACACCTGCAATATTTACATTGTGAATCTGAGAACAGCAGTGATGTTCCTACCAGGTATGACCTGAACTGAGAGGGCAGCTGTTCCAAACTCTCCTGTGGTTGTGTCCACGGCTCGCAGCTGCATTCAGAAACAAAAATTATCACATTTTGTGACACACTGTGTCAGTAAATGTAAGCAAAGATATTTTATCGGGCTTGATTTTCAAAAGTTAACACATCAGTGACCTGAAGCGCGAAAGACTCCGTCTTCACGATTCTCTTCAGGATCACAAAACCATCCGAGGTCACGTTGACGTAGCTGCTGTACTGAACCTCATACTTCACATCTGGATTCACACCCTGAAACACACAAACAAAAACACACGAAAGAAAAAGGCTGAAGGATTTTATGTATTGTTGTTATTTCATTTAAAGCTGCGTTTAGTGATTTACAGATACCAAAACCAAGAAACACAAGACAAAACACAAACTCACATTGAAAGACATCCTTCATTTGGAGTTGTTTTTAAGTCTGGTGGTTAATTTTTAGTCCTTTTGCTTTGCTTTAATTTCCCGAAAAAAAATGATCTGACTCTCCTGCCACCTGGTGCTGGACAGGTAGAAAAACTTCAGCTGTCTGGTTTTGTTTTCTTATAAAAGCAGCTGAATATGAAACTGTGGCGACTGAATATTAGTAATCATCAGTAATATTGACACAGTTGCGCACAGACAGGACTCACAGCGGCGAAGTCCTCGTCCCGAGCTCGGACCCTGAAGGGCCGGTTGGTGCTTCGGTCTCGGAGGATCATGCTCTCAGGGACAGAGTTGCTGTAGATAAATCCTTCGTATCGTTCCTTCTCAAAGCGAGGAGGGTTCCTGCTCTTCTTCATCACCTCGATGGTCACCTGGGTCACCGCGAACTGATCCCTGTTGGTCACCTGAGACGCCTGACGGCCAGGTGAAGACCAAAGTCATATATATCATTTCTTTGTCAAATGTTTTGTGATAATGAAACGGTTTCAGTTATTAGTTGTTTTTTTGTACATTCAAATGTCCACAGAACAACAAGCAAAGAGATTCTGTTTTACCAGGACGGTGAGAGTTATCGGGCCGATGATATCAGCAGCTTTAGCCATGGTGATGTTTCCTGTTTCCTCATCAATCTGGAAAATACTTCCCTCATTTCCTGATGAAAGAAACAACAAAAACTTTAAGATTTGAAAATTTCCAAACTTCCAGATGTTTAAAAGCTTGAAGGAAGCAAAAAGCCATAGAAATGAAGACTTCAAGTTTTCAACGGTGCTGAAAAGTTTCAGATTACTGCAGCTACTATACTGGTACTACTACTAATGATGATATGATGTAGTTCAGTTCCAACCTCGGAGGATTCTGTAGCTGATCTGCTCGCTCCTGTTCTTGTCTCCGTCCTTGGCGAACACCGGACCGGGCTCCAGCACCAACGGCCCTTCCTGTGGATCAAAACCATCATGTGCTGATCCTGCAGACCACATCTGTGTTCAGCAGTAAAAGAACCAATACCACACTGTAAAAACACTCAACTAAAAGTCATTGAAAATGTTATCGTGTCTGTGTCTGATCTACTGTTCAATCTTCTGTCATTAGTTGATTTTTCCTCCTCATTTATGTAAGAGCAGGATTTTTCCTGTTCGAGCTCGTTTTGTTCAGGACTGAAACTAATGATTCTCTTCATTCTGGATTCATCTGCCGATTATTTTCTCCATCGATTGATTGATTGTTTGGTTTGTGAAAATTCTGAAATTAGTGAGAAATGTGGTCACAATGATCCAAAGTGACACCCTCACAATGTTGGTTTGCTCCAACCAACCATAGACTGTATAAAACATGGACGTCGTCTCCGTGACGTCACCCGAGCAAAAATGAAGCTAATCGTACCGGCCGGCTTCGGCACCTGTTACAGTACTTTAATAAGCCTGTGTAATGTTATATGTCAACATTTCAGCCTCCAGCCGATCACAGTCAGTCAGTTTCTGGAGGATAATAAACTTAAAATTTCTATTTCTAACATTTGAGTATGTGGATCAAGTTTCATGTTACTGTTTAGCTTCAATAACCAACAACAACATCTGGGTTAACGTTATTTCTGGAAACATTCAGAAATGAGACCTTAATATTTTGAAGTTACAAAAACTTCATTGCATTTACACACAGTTCAGTTTAAGATCACATAGGAGGGTTTTTATTTTCCAACCTCACACAGACGCCTTTTATTCTAAAGTATTAACACCATAAACTACAACACTTGTTATTACGTTCTGACTTCAGCAGCTTTAATAACTGAAGCTACCAGACGCTAGCGTTAGCATCGTTAGCTTAGTTCAACCTCCACCGTCTCCCCCGGAGAAACTCGTCCTGGACACCCGAGAGAAACACAGTCAACACGGCAGCACAGTCAAACTCCAGCCAACAAGCAGCTCCACAAACACCAGAACAAACTCACCGAGAAAACAGCGCAGACGTCCCGGACAAAGACCCCACACAGCCGGCGGCAGCTAGCTGGAGCCCGATGCTAATTCATTAGCATGTTTACTAGTAAAGGAAAAAAAACGGGAGCGCCGACTTCTGGACAGTCTGTTAGTTAATGAACCGCTCAGCAGCAGAGTTATTGATCCAGTATTTACAGGAACAAATATCCGAAAGACAAAAACAGCACAAACAGCTGAAGTTCAGTGACTGAATGAGCTCCGTGTTTGCAGCCGACAGGCAGCTGTCAATCAAAGTGACGTCGCTCTTCATTATGCACAACTTCAGATTTTAAACGAGCGAGTTATACAAAAAATCACCCCGTACAGTTGATGTCATGAAGTAGAAACTCAGCTAAAGAGACTAAAGCCATTTTTGTACCAGGCTGTAAACATATTTTCTTCTGCCGTAAAGTCGGACATTTTAACATGGAGGTCAAAGGTAATTGACTCCATTTTGGAGTCTGCCCCTAGTGTTTATTCGAGGAACTGCAGCTTTTTGCACTTCCGTGTTGGCTTCATTTTTCAGCGCCGGAGGTTGATGATTGGGCAACCAACAGAACAAACCTCCAAACTATTACAAACACATTAAAACTGCTGTGTTGTTATGATTCACAATTATTTAGAACAGGTATTGAAGTAGTTAATTAATTTTCTGTCATTTGACCAATTGAATTGATTGTACTCGTATAAACTGTTGAGTAGTTTAATTGATAATGAAACATTTTAATATCTCTTCATATGTTTTGTGTTTAAAAATCTTGATTTGTAAAGTAACTCGTAACTAAAGCTGTCAGATTAATGCAGTGGAGTAAAAAGCACAATATTTCCCTCTGAGATGTGGAAGAGAAGGAGAAAGTATCACGAGAAGAAAAGACTCAAGTAAAGTAAGTAAGTATAAGATAAGATATGATAAGATAAGATCCCCTCAGTGGGGAAATTTGCAATGCACAGCAGCAAAGACAACAGGACAGTTAAATAGTAAAAAATGAAAAATATAACAAGCTAAAAAGTATTTACAAATTTAACAAATATACACAAGATTATATACAGAAAAATGTCCCAAAAAAATATAAAAGACTAAAACTAGAAAGGAAAAAGCTCAATGGTGAGTGAGAGCTGCTGTAGCAGGCAGCCACTAGAGTGGCGCCATCTTGGGAGATTTACTTGAGTAAATGTGCTAAGTTACATTCCACCACTGGTATTCATTTGTTCCCAGACTTATCTCACATCGGCCGACCTGTAACATCTGATGAGATCTCAACATGTGTCGTGCTGTGGTTGTAGCATCTCTCTCCACTGATCTGTGATCAGTGTCAGAATAACTTCCACCTGCCAACTTCCATCACATCGACATAAGATACTGAGAAATGTCATATGTAAGATGGACTATGGTGGCAGGACTGTGAGGACAATGTTAGTCATAAAATCATGACATGACAACAGCAGAAACTCCCATCTACACCACGTGGACTGTTTCCCTCAGACGTCACATGTTTGGACAGGTGCTGTGATAAACTGAGCTGCTCACCTCCTTCTCAGTGAGGTTGACTTTGCCTCTGTAGCCGGAGCTCACACACAGTTTGGCGAGTCCCAAGTTTGTCCTCAAACAAGGCTGAAACCAGGGCGGCCGGTTATCGACGTCCTTCACCTGCACCGTGATGGAGGCCACCGAGGTGAAGAAAGGCTTGTTGGAGGCCGAACCGTTGAACGTGTCCTGGAACATGTGGCAAAGGTCAAAGGTCAAAGAGAAGCGGCTGCCTGGATGTTGCTTTTAGAAATGATTTCTGTACCTGCACGTGTAGAACCAGAGAGATCTTCTGAACAACATCGTAGTCCAGGATGGTTTTAACAAGGATCTTTGGACTGTTGATGTTTTCCAGCCTGAAGTATTTATCCTGGTTTAACAGACAGAGAGAAAAGATAGATGTCATATTTATTACATAAAGTGATATTAATATTTAACTGTAAACTATTTTGAGGTATTCTAAATTCAAGGTTCACTCATGAGCTTTCTGGGAAGAGTACGGTCCAATGTCACTGTATCATCATCACATTCACACGATTCCATTCGATCTGCTCTTACTGTCGCCGACTCTAAGCGATAGTACAGCGGCTCTGAATCGACGTCTGTGGCTTCAATCAGTCCGACAGTGGAGTTGACTGGAGTCAGCTGCGGGAGACAAAACGGAAGTCAGAAGTAGTCCATAACTTCATATACTCAAGTAAAAGTAGTAGTACCACAGTGTAGAAATACTTTTTGTATTACAAATTTTACTTAGACAAAAGTATAAATATACCAGATGTAATGAATGAATAATGAATAATAATATTGATTATTTGATTCTAATCATTGATGCATTAACGTGTTCATCACTTTAATGTTGCAGCTGATAAAGGTGAAGCTAATTTAAATGACTTTTTATCCTGCTGGATAACTTAATCTATAAAAACATCATATTTCATTTGATGATAAAATATTCTAGTAATCTGATTATGTAAAGTAACTAGTAACTAAAGCAATTTAGTTGAGTGAAAAGTCAATATTCCCTTGAGTCTGACTAGAAGTATAAAGTAGCAGGAACTGGTACATCAAACTGTACTTAAGTGCAGTACTTGAGTGAATGTACTTCACTACATACACACAAACACACACAACACTCACCTCATTCACTTCTAGTACGAAGTGGTTCTGAGCAAAGTTTGGTGGGTTATCGTTCACATTTTCAACCAAAATCTCAACAGACTCGTTGACCTTAAAGAGAAACAACGACTGAATCAACGTTCAGAAACACGTTTTCAACCCGCTGCTGTGATTCATCTCCATCATGATGGAAAGAGAAAAAGCACAAGGTGTCAACCTTCTGACTGCTGTTTACCGCCTTCACTAGCTCATGTTATCAGCTTCTGTGTCCAGAGTCCATGTAATGTTGTGTTTGAGTGTTTTACTCACAGATCTGGAGCCGGTTCTGCTGCAATGGACCCAAACCACCAGAGCTGCACTGGACAGAGACTGACAGGAAACACAACATACATTCACTTCGTTTAAACACCAACGCAGATGAGCTGATCAAATATCTTCATTGCTGAAATTTTGTTTGAAAGTACGAAATGTTTCATTCTGTCACCACCTGCCGTTTCAAAGATTGTCTTAGTTTATACTGATGCAAGTATAGATTCATAGTGAAGCTACGGTTTCATCATTTTCATTTTGTTTGAGTTGTTCACATCCTTTTGAAAGATTTCAGGAAGTGCATCACGACTGCACTGGACCCTGATCGACAGGGATCCGGTCACTTCAAATGATTTGAAAGTCGAAGCTGAGCAGGATCTTCTGATTCAAATTGCTGCTGTCGGCCAATTTTTCACAATTATTCTGCAACAAACCTTTTAATCTGAACTACGTGTTGCTCAAAACATCATTTGAAACACTTTTATTATCCGGTGTTTCCTAAACAAAGTTGGAAATGGAATGATGATCTCCATTTTTTATATCACATGGGATTAATATTGTTGATATATGTGTGTGTTGAGTAAAGAAAATAAAGAAATCACCTCATAGTCGAGTCCTTTCTTCACCATCAGGGCGTTTCCCTTCAGGTAGAACAGATCCTCAGGGTTCACGGACACTTTCAGAGCGACATCGCTGCTGGAGCTGATTTTCACCAGCTGGACGTCGGCCGTGTTGTTTTCTGGCACCGTCACAGGACCTGGAGGAACCGTGCAAACTGAGAGAGGAGAGAGGAGACGGATCTGAGTTCACAGAGAAGAGAGACGATCGACAACAACAGGCCTGAAACATTCACAAGATCTTCATCAACTGTCAATCAATTAGTTGATTGATTTCCTGGTTCCAGGTTCTCAAATGTTTTTCTTTATTCATTATTACATTTTGAGAAATATTCACTTTCTGGTGGAGACTGAAAAAACTGTCATGTAAATATGAAGCTACCACAAGAAGCCTGCGAGCTTAGCTTAGCATAAAGACTGGAAACGGGGGGAACAGTTAGCATGGCTCTGTCTGAAGGCAACAAAAACAGATTGCCAGAACCTGTAAAGCTCAATAATAAACACATTATATTTTGTTTGTTGACCGAATCTAAACCTGCTTCTTAATTAAATCTTAACGATTAATATCAAAATCTAAAGTCCTAATGCTGTTATTAGGTTTGTCTGCCAATATGTCCGAGAGTCAATTCATGTTTTTTCATGTTTATTCATTCAAGCAAATTTCACCGACTCTGATTATATGAAGAAAACATGAATTAACCCTTTGAAACAGTGAGATTTTTTATACTTTAAAGCAGTTTTCTCCAACCTGGTGCTCAGGAGCCTCCAATAGGCCCCAAAACCTCAGGAGGTCACCAGATGATCTCAGGTTCACAAAGTTGTGTTAATTTTCACTGACTTTTGTCTTTTGAAATCCTGGATTCTTTTCTCTTCAGGCCTCTAAAACATTTCAAATCAGACACCAGAAAAGGAAAAACGACTCTCGTCTTCTTTTCACGAGGGATCACAAACAGACACATCTTCATGTTTGGGGTCTCCAGGTCACAAAGGTTGGAAACTGCTGCTTTAAAGAAGGAAAACATGCAGCGTCTGTCTCGCTGTCTCTCTGCAGCCTCACCGACATCCTCATCCCTTCCTGCCCCCCATCAGCGAAGGATGACGCCCTCCTCAGAAATCAGAGCTCTACTCACGTCTTTCAGCTGGACAAAGTGTACAAAAGCAGAAGGCGACGACGCATCCGAGGAGAACGTTCGCAGGTTCGCTCTTCGATTTCAGTTCCATGTCCTGATTTCAGAGGCACCAACAAATGAAGTCCCGGAGGAGGATGAGGAGCCCGTGGTACCAGCTGGTACTCGTCCACATAAAGGCCCGTCTGTGCTGCCGGGCGAGTGGGAGTCGACTACAGTTGCAATGTTTGTGACTTCATCTTACGGCCACATATTGCATTAAGCGCCTGCCAGCAGAGGACTCGCAGCCTCCTACTAAAATACTTGCATCTGTTTTAGCTGGACGGGTCACTCTGGATTGGTGGCCCTGATGCATTCTGGGAGGAATCCAGCAGAGGAATGTTGGCAGCTGGAAACATTTCTCACATGGATAAATACAGTATATACACAAGAATATACAAACACTCCTCAGGTTAGACAGACCTGTTTGAAGTAGTTGGATTAGTCTCTTAAGTTTACTAGTGACGTCATACAGTACATACACATGCAGTACATACATGCAGTATATACACATACAGTACATACACATGCAGTACATACATGCAGTACATACATGCAGTACATACATGCAGTACATACATGCAGTACACCTACGCAGTGTTTTATTTGTTTCTTGTTTCAGTTCAGTTTCATTGCAAACATTAGTTTGTAATGGCTGCCACAAACACTCACTAGAGACCTAATGTGGATTAATCTGCTGCTGAAAATAGTCCCCAACAAATGAACTACTTCCTCCTGTTTGAGTAACGTTTGATAAAAACTACACTGAGCTGCTGTTTCAGGAAATTAATTAACTTTTGTTTATTAAAACTGTATTTGTGATTTGAATCTTCAGAAGGAACCAGTGAGCTTGAAGCTGAGCGACAGACAGGAAGTCAGAAAGTGTTGAGAGATGCACTAACACATTGTTGGTTTTGGTCTTTTCTTGGGATTATTTTACAGTAAGAAAACATGCAGCATCTTTGTCAGCCTTTTATACAAACACAAACCGAAGAGTCAGAAATGTTTTGGTCTCTGTCCTGTCTGATCCCTCACACAGTAAGAATGACAGAACGTTACACCGGCACAAACTGGGACACATGATGGTTTCACATGTGGACAAGGCACCGCTGTCCCACAGCAGGCTGACACACACACACACACTCA
The DNA here is from genome assembly GCA_025331565.1 of Holacanthus passer. Lineage (NCBI taxonomy): Eukaryota > Metazoa > Chordata > Actinopteri > Pomacanthidae > Holacanthus > Holacanthus passer. The sequence continues at coordinate 3,432,171 of JAFREQ010000026.1, forward strand.
CACACGCACACACACACACTCACACGCACTCACACACTCTCCCGTCTCCTCTGTGTGGGAACAACAAGCTCACAGTGTCATGATGAAGCTCATTCATTATGTTTCCATGCAGAGATGCTCCTGAACACACAGAGACACAGTGTTGTTGTCCCATCTGACCACCAGGGGGAGCCGCAACTCAGCTGCTACATTTCAAAATTCAGTAGAACAATACTGAGCTCAACAAGTGCACAAATAATGAACAGGAGACGAAAGGAGGACACAGTTGATCACAGAGACAAATCAATCAAAGGCTGGAAGTTTAAACACTATATTATTATATACATGAACAAAAATGATTTTTTAGTTATTTTAAAAATTGTCCTTTAAAGAAATGGATACAGGACTTAACCCTTTCAGTCCCGGGCCTCAAAGCTCATGACTGATGAAAGGAAGCGTTTCACATTCTGGGAAACTCACGTCAGGAACTCAAACACCACAAATGCCTCATGAGGAATGTTTTAAGCAGGACAGGGTGAAATTTTTCTTTTGGTTCAAGTTTAGGTCAAATTTTTAAAATGTGATTGTTGACTCATTGTGTGTTCCAATATTAAAGGGATACTTTAACATTTTGACTTTATTGTAGAAGATTGATTGATTGATTGATTGAGTGATTGATTGGACTCTGTCGAGTGCCTCTAATGCTCATTAATTATCATCGAACTCAATGAAAACCATTGTGTCTCTATCAGTCTGGTTCATCCTCTCCTGTAGTATAGTATGTCTTCATTTAGATATCTAAGGACAAGAAAACAAAGTTGCCTCTGTTTTTCATCCATAATAGTTTGGTTTCAGTATTTCAGCCTCACGAAGCTGCTCGTGTGGCTTTAAAGTCTGGTGCTCGTCTGCGTTCAGTGGGTTTGTAACACAAAACTTTGGACTTTCAAACTGACCCAGTTTTATATAATAATTTGCACAGTGTTGGTGATGTAACAGTAACCTGGGCTTGGTGGTTTTAGCAGAGAAGCTAATCTCATTAGAGACTTAATGGAATTCTTGTTTTGCCTGAAGCAGAGAAAGAGACAGAGATGTTAGTTTACAGGACATTTTATTGGAATTAATGGTGTAAATGACGCTTTTCTGCTTTGAGCTGGAAAACTAGCTTTAAAAAGAAATAAAGAAACAAATCTAGACTTTAGTTATTAATTCGTAAGCTGCTAAGAAAGTGGAATTAGATCCTTTACTTAAGTAAAAGTAGCAGCTTTTATAATTGGATCCTAATTCCTGATGTTTTAATGTGTAAATATCACTTTACTGTTGTATCTGGTTCTGTTGGATTAACTTTGTTTCCATCGTCTGCCCCTGCGTTTCTGTATCAGGAGTGTTTCTCACTTTGACTGTGAGATATGTCACACACACACACACACACACTTTGTATATGTGCAGATATCACAGCAGGCGTGTGAAAGAATGAGTGTATATAAATGTCACATTGAAAACTCAAACTTGTTAAGAAGTCAGTCTCCTCTCATATATGATCTTTATCCATTCTCTAAATTCAATTCACATTTTCATAGTTTTTGTTAAAAAGTGTCGGTGCCTGTCAACAAGCCTGAGTTCACATTTATCATTTCAAAAACAGGCTCATAACTCCTTCACAACTTCAACACATCTGCAAACATGCAATACCTTTAAATCCCTCCTGGTGTTGAGAGAGAGGACAAGTCACCTGGTCTGACCTGTGTCTGACTCCGTGACGTCACACGCTGAGGATTATGGGCCGCAGGTCGTCACATGGCTGCGACGACAAGAGAAACGAGCGTGAACAACAAACAGAGACGCTGTGAGAGATCAACTGTAAACATGAATCTATTATCAGAGCTGGAAACTGGGCCCAAAGGTTGATATGAACACGAACAAAAAAGTTTCATAGTGATGGTTTAGTTAAAATATCTCTGAAAGTTAAATCATGACTCTAATAAATGTGACCTATTGTACTGAGCTTCATGCAAAGGATGAACACAGCTGACTTCTAAAATATAGACTGAGTCATAAAGTTGGAGACGTTAACAAATGATGGTTTCTTTTTTAAAACCATATTAATAAACCTTCGTCAGCTGTGAGCTCCCAGACTGCAACACATCCACTGTCACAGTGTTGGGAAACGTCTGAGGAGGAAACATAAGCAGCTGAAATTTAAAATGTCAGAAAGAGTTCAGTGAACAGAGACGAGTGTTTCATCTGTCTTTTGTCTCTACTCGTCTTTTATCTGCTCGTCTGTGTCTCTGTCTCCCTCTGCTTGACTCTGTTGCTCTTTCTGTGTCACGTCTCTGACTTTAATTTTGACTTTAAGTGTTTTTGTCCATCTCTTTCACTTTTACTCGTCTTCATCTCAGCTGCGGATCCTTCATCTTCATTAGGTCGGTCAGGTTTCATCACTCCTCTCTCAGGCTGAAAACACACACACACACACACACACACACACACTGTCCCTCACTAATTAGCCTCATCCCATCAATTAATTCCTGGCTTATGAATTTTTCAAACCAACTCGAAAAAAGTCTCCTCCCAGACGAAGCAAGGAGCTCCCACCTTTAAATATCTGAGTGAAATCCAGAGTAACAGTCATTCACTTCAATGACTGCGGCTCTATAAGAGGCTTATATATAGGCTTTAATTTGTGTGTGTGTGTGTGTGTGAGGTCACTTGCAGGGTTACAAAGCCATCACAAGCTCATTTAGGGGCAGACTGACGTGTAAACACCTCGGTCAAGTGGCAGGAACACACTTACAGAGGATCCAGTGGAGCTGAGAGTGAAAGAAAGTGTTCGCTGCTTTCAACATGTTAAATCTGATTCAGTCACAGTTTCATAACGTGTGGACGTTAATTCACTAAGAAAGAATAATTAATAAAGTAATATTTGAGATAAGTTATATCAAATAAAGAAGGCAAGATAAACCCCATTAATAAGACTTTCTATTCTATAACTTTTTTTCTATTTAACGTTTTTACATTTATTCAAAATTTCAATCAGGAGTCTGGTATTTCTGTTGTTTTGCTTCCATCCCTTCGTCCTGACGTGTTCATTCATTCATTGCTGGATGTTAATCCTGCTTCGACTCGTTGGGATGCAGAGTCGTGCTCAGGCATTTTGATGGGCTGACGACTCAATCAAGAAAAGGGCATCACTCCATCATCCTCCCCGACTCTCCATCACACACATGTGCGCGCATAACAGGAAACAAGCGCTTTCACCCAAACTGAGACTCAAAACAAACCATCGTCTTTCTTCTGTCTTTGTTTTTGAAGGCAGACAAATGCTTCACTGTGTTGTTCTAAAGTAACAGACATAGATAAAAATATATTTCTTGGAGGACGTCTTCATTTATGTGGCTTTCAAAACCCAAAATCCAACATTCACACCTCAGAATAATTGGCCAGGTGTTTGGAGCTAAAGCTCATTCTTCACACAGATACACTTTCACTTTTCATACAAGTGTAACAGAAACAGCTTTGAGATGAGACTGTGTGTTGTTATCGATTAACAACCAGCTTTGATATCACATAAACTAGTTGTTTCACAGGGACGAGCTTTAGGAGGTAAGGTGGATCCTGCTGACAGTAGCTCCAGATTCCAACATGAAGGATTCAAAAGTAAAAACTGCAGCAGATTTATTTAACATCAAAAAATAAAGGAAATGTTAAAAGACTATAATAAACTCAATATCCAAAGGCCGACCTCTGACCTTTGGAGAGATTGTGGGACACAAACACACACACTGCTCTTCAATGACAGCGGAGGAATAACAGGCAACTTTCTGCCAGGAAATCTTTAAACTGCGTTTATCAATCGAGCCTGTAGCATCAAAAGAGTCGACTCCGTTCATTTTACCATCCTGCTCTCATTTAATCACCGAATTCAAGTGAAGGAAATGAAGATCAGCTCATGTGATTTCCTTCATTTCCATCAGAGGGATGATATTTCAGTGATCTTCTCTTTGCATCTGTTCGGCCCAAAGGACTAAGAGCGTTAAACATCTGTTTTTTTAGCCACGTGTGCTATTCTCCTTTTCTTCCCGAGGCTTCGTGGCAACGTGTGAAAAGTTAATTGCTGCAGACTTTATTCTAATGATATTCAGCAGCTGTGGAACAAACACCTTTACACCGAGATCAGAAGTAACAGTCGTTAGAAAACCTGTCAGCTGTTTGCTGCACGTGATGTCTGATTACAACGTCAGAGACCTGGAACTGAAAGTCTGTCTGCCTTCAGTTGATGGTAAATTTGAGAGTTAAGATTAGTTTTTCAAAAGTATAGAAACACTTGCTCATCGAAGCAGGGTCACGGCTACATGTCGATTTTGGTTCATATGCAAAATGAAAGACTTCACACATGTAAAATCATCATCGAGTCAGATGTAGCTGTGAAAGATATTTACATCAGGTCTGTCAAACTTAGAATTTCTCCACGTGTTAAAATGTTCTGCATGAAGCTCTACTTCAGTCCCACTTGATGAGCAGTTGAGGGAAAGTTTTAACGATGGTACATTAAATTACAGTAGAAAATGTAGGACGGTTCTGTGGGTGTGAGAAACAGTGGCTCATGCTTCACACTGAAAAACACATTTACTCGATGCATCAGGTGGTTTTCAGAGGTGGAGGATTTGTGTTCGCTTTAATTCAGGAAGGTGCAAGAAAGTTTTGGAAAATGTGACAAAAATTAGATTCAAGTGGAGCAGAAGTACCAGCAGAAGTTGATGAAGAAGTAGGATGAGTAGGTCGATAATACTGCAGTGTCAGCATAGTACTGTAGAAACCTCAGGAGAAGTAATGTAGTACTGATAGTAGTAGGAATAACATGAAGAGCAGCAGGAGCAGAAACAGTCAGTAGTATCAGTGGCCACAAAAGTTCTGGAAGTAGCAGAACAGCAGCAGCAAAAGTACCAGTACTAATAAAATAGTAGAATAATAGTGGCAGTAGTAGAATGTATTAGTAGTAGTTATACTGGAAGTACAAGTTGCAGTACTGAAGCAGTAGTATTAGCAGTAGAATAGTATCACTAACAGTGTCTCTGCTTGTTGTAGAAGGCTGCACAGGCCACAGCTGCCACAGTATTATATATCATTGATTTGTGTGTAACAGCACTGTGAGATCTAAGAGCTTCATTACCAACCACTGCTTCACTCTGATTGTTGTGCACAGACGTTGTAGCAGTGGAACAGTAGTAACAGAGTACTAGCATGTACAATTATTTACCACTGTATCTGGTTTTTAGTTTGGCTTCTTCTCTGAACTCCTCTGTCTCTGTCAGCTCTCACAGGTCGACTCTCTGCAGGTGACAAACCCCGACACGTCTTTATGTGTCACTTCATCCTCAGCAGCTTCTGTGTCTCTGCAGCTTCAGTCACAGCGAAGGAGCTCAGAGCTGCAACACTGAAGGAAACACTGAGAGAAGAAGAGCTGGAATCTTCTCTGAGCCAAAATCTGTGATACACGAAGAGCAAAACTTCAAAAACTACAACCGAGAAAACCGCAACAATGCGTTGGAGAGAAAGTACATTTACTCAAGTACTGTACTCAATTACAACTTTGAGACTGTATTTCACAGCTGCAAATGTGTAAATTAAGTTTTTGAGTGTTTCTTCCTTCACTGCCTTGAGGTCTAAGAATGTGATGTTTCACATGTAGTAAAATCCACCTGGAGTCTGTCTCCACCTCTGCAGCAGAGACAAACTGCTCTGACACGAGCTGCTGGAAGTTGTTGGTGTTTGTGCTCAAACAGCTGATCGTGTTTCCTGCTGCAGAGCTTCAGTAAGCAGATTTGAGCGGATGGATTTAAGCTGCCGGCTGATTCCTCTCAGTTATTCCTGCAGGAACAGGCTGAGGAGACGGAGGAGAACCTGCTCCACATCATGCTGCATCTTCATCTTCATCATCATCATCGTCGTCGGTCCGGTCAGTGTGGAGGAAGCTGAGGCTGGAGGAGCAGCAGCTCGGAGCGGAGCCTGAACGCACCACAGGTAAACTCACCTGTCGGAGCCGGCTCATAGATGCCCCCCTCCCCGGACACAGGGACACCATGTCGGGCTCCGTCAACGGCTCCGCGCCGGAGGCTGCGGTCGCTCACTTCAACTTCCCCGCGCTGGTGTTCGGGATCCTGCTGATCGTCATCATCACCGGAGGAAACGTGCTCGTGTGTCTCAGCGTTTATCTGGAAAAGGCTTTGAAAACCACCACCAACTACTTCATCGTCAGTTTGGCGTTTGCAGATCTGCTGCTGGCGCTGCTGGTGCTGCCCCTGTTCGTCTACGCAGAGGTGAGAGCCAGAGGCCGGACCGGGGACCTCCGGGGGCCACAGAGGTCCAGGGGCCCCGGGGACGGATCATGCATGATGTGCTGTGATATGTAATGTGTGTGCATGAGTGTCAGTGTCGATCTGCTGTGACAGGAGGCTTTAGACAGTTTCTTCTTTAGTTTAAGTGGAAACTAAAATATTGAAATTCAGCTGCAGTTTATTAACCAACAGCCTCTGAAGGTCCTGCCTCACCTGCAGAGCAACTGAACGGGACACGAAACGACTAAAGCAACATGCAAAACAACCACAAAGGGGGGTACTTCATGTCTGAGCCCAGGGGACCCATTGTCTTATTATCCAGCCTGGACAACACCTGACTGTGATGGATGTGGCTGCACACAGAGAAATGTTTTGGTGCATAAAGACCAGACAGAGGTCAAACCATGAAACATATCGTGGTTAAAACACCTGGAATCATCTGACCTTTACTCATCAAACCCAGCGGAGCCAGTTCATCATGACAGAAACAGAGTCAGTCCAGTCCTGAGCTTCTCCGTCTCTCACTGTGTTTAAATGAGGATTGATTCCTGATGGGGGGGGTCTCTGGAGGTTCATGCTGGTTATTAGCAGAGTTATGATTCATGAATCACAATATTTCCAGGCAATAGGAAGCTTTAACTGGTGTCATCTCACCCTTATTAAAGCATTAAAAGCCACCTGCCCGCTGCCTGTCCGTCTACATTTCTCGGCGGCTCACAGAAGCCCTGCTGAGGATTCCCCTAAGTCCTCCTTAATTAGCCTCATTTGTGATCTCGTTACCTGTGCCAACGGTCGCAGCCAGTTAATCTACCGACTGTCACACCGGTGGTTTGTCCTCGTGCACTCGCCGGATTAGAAAAGTCAGTCTGAAAGTTAAAACCTGTCCCTGCTCAGGTGAGCAGGAGTCGGAGGAGAGAGCGGACAGAGCTGCGTTTCTCTGCAGGAATGTTGGTCTCAACACTGAGCTGCTGTGGTGAAAGAGGATTAGACGTATTCACACTCAGATTTGAAGCAGATAAAGAAGTTGGTGTTTGTGTTTCTTTCTCTCTGCGTAGTTTCAGGGTGGAGTTTGGTCCCTGAACGTGCTGATGTGTGACGGCCTGATGACCATGGACGTGATGCTGTGCACTGCCTCCATATTCAACCTGTGTGCCATCAGCGTGGACCGGTACGTGTGTCCGTCTGCTCGAGGCCTCAACACAGACACACATCCTCCCTCTGCTGTGACATGAGGACGAGGCTTCGGTTTGGTTTAACTGTGGGATAAGAAAACCAGTGGTGGGAGGGTGAGGATTCATGTTCATGTGTCAGACAAATGCTGGGAGTCATTTGAACTGTCTTTACTTTGAGAAAGGTTTCTACAGAAACATTTCAGTTCATTTCACAAAAGGAGCCAAAGTTCTCAAATGTGAAAGCTGCACTAATCAATATTTTTGTATTAACATTGGAAGAAATGACTGTGTGAAACAAAGCAAACGGCAGCTTCAGAACTTCTTTTCACAACAAATGGACAGTTTCCGTTTCAAACACTGTTCTTAAAGGTTTTCCCTCTCCTTCCTGTGTTTTGCAGGTTCATCGCAGTGTCCATCCCCCTAAACTACAACCGTAAACACGTGGACCACCGTCAGCTCGTCCTGCTGTCAGCCACCTGGCTGCTGGCCCTGGCCGTGGCCTCGCCCGTCATCTTCGGCATCAACAACGTGCCCGACCGCGACCCCAGCGAGTGCAAACTGGAGGACAACAACTATGTGGTTTATTCCTCCGTCTGCTCCTTTTTCATCCCCTGTCCCATCATGGTCCTGCTCTACTTCGGAGTCTTCCGCGGGCTGCGGCGCTGGGAGGAGGCTCGCAAGGTCAAACTGCGCAGCAGCATCGAGGCCTGCAGGAAGCTGCAGCACGCCGCCGTGGCCGCCGCCCTCCCCCCGCTGGCGGGCACCATCCCCGGGCCCCTGCCCATGCCGCTGCCCCGGATCATCGAGAGGGACTTGGCCCAGTCTCGGCTGGACGACACGGACGACTACATGCAGCAGGAGATTCCTTATCCTCGGCAGTACAGGGAGAACTCGGTGCCCACGGTGACGTTCAGCCAACAGCTGCACAGGAAGAAGAGAGCCAAGATCAACAACAGGGAGAGGAAAGCCATGAGGGTGCTACCTGTCGTAGTAGGTGAGTGATCATGTGCTCCCTCTCCTCCAATCAGAAGCTTGCAGGACTCACACAACAGCTCTTAATCTTAACAGAGTCAAAGAAGCATAACTGTGTTTCTGCATGTTTTAATCCTGAAGTCACTACTTTCTGTCTAGACTCAATCTGATAAGATGCTGGATCAACCAGCTCGCTTGACGTGCAGATCCACACGACGTGTTGTTGAGAATTGGGAGGAGTGTGAGTCGGCTCCTCTGTGAGCTAAAATTACCCATAACACCCTGCTCTCTCACAAAGACATTTATGAGAAGCATAATTTCAGCTTTACACTCAAACGGAGAAACGTGGCATCGTCACATCTCACAAATGACAAGTGGAAGATAAATGTGTGAAGAGGTTGAGATATTCTGATTATAATGACTTTTTTTAACTGTTCTATTGTCTTGTCCACTTTCCATTCATACACACGTAGGAGTGATCGTACACTGACTCAATACGACAGATTTTCCAGTCGTTTTTTTCAGGTTCGTTTGTTCTTTATTGACGTAGTTGTACAAAGATGAACATACCAGCTTTTTCCAGTTCTGCATGTTTGTAACTCTGTTAAAGATTTTGGGCGTCATCAGGGTTATTTTCCCTCCAGAGTCTCACATATAATGATATGAAAATAACAATGCAATTAGCTTCTGTCGGTTTAAAATGTTTCTCTTAAGAGCAACAATTTAAAGTATGTTTTCTCAAATAAAGTATATTCTGTATATTCAACACATCACAGGTGCAATCAAACCTTCCTGTCGGCGATCGACCAGTTGAAGCATCTTACTGCACCTGTTCCTTTGCATTTTAATGATAAAGTGGACGTCGAGACCAAAAACAATGTGTTTTAATAAATGTCAGGGGCTGTGTCAGTGTGGGCATGTGTTGAAATACAGTTCAGGAAGTTTAGTTGGGTTCATTGATCCATGAATTGAGATGGGATTTTACGATTCTGGAAAATGTATCATGGTAACAATTGTTTTAGGTTTCAATGCAACTATCTTGAGATAAACAGTAAAAGGAGGGTGTGCTTGCGTGTGTTTGACTGGCCGATGCTGGATGACGTTGCCATGCATTAGTCATATCAATCCATTAGTCATTATGATGACAGTTAGTGTTCGCACTTGGTCTCTCCAGTTAAACGAACGGCAGCTCAGGTGGGTGCGAGGCTGCTGGCGTTCACGCAGGTCATCGAGCGCCGGGATAAAAGCATCACCTCTCGCCGGCCATCTCTCAACAAGCAGCGCCATTATAGCTTAAAGCCCTCAATCCAATTATTATGCAACACATGAGCTCACGGCGACGGTAACTTTCAACACTCCGAACACGTCATCAACAAGAAAAAACCTATGATCTGAAGAGCTAAACAACACAGGAGCATAAATAAGCATCAATATCTGAAAACATTACAGCCTTTCATTTTTGCTTTTTCCCCTTTTAAAAACCACTGTACACACTTTATCAGTATCCTGTTATGAAGCATATTTAAAGACTCCAGACATGTTTTAAGTCCTTTAAAACTACTGTTTGGAATTATAATTTCATACATTACAACTAGATAAACTAACTAATAATCTCATTTACGAGCTGTTATTTGACATTGATGTTGTTCATGTGAAAATGTGAAATATGGAGCCAAATTAAATACAAGAAACTAAATACAAGAACTGAAATCAGGAAAATATGTCAATGTCCGTTAATGCGTCTTATTGCAGAGTTTCTGTCTTGTTTTGTGCCTCAGTTACTGGGACAGAGCTACATTCAGATCCAGATCACTGACACAGATTCCTACATTTACCACAGTATTATCATCAGAGCCTGAACGCGTCCGACGAACAGGAAGTGTTCACTGACAGTGGAGCTGTTGCATATTATGCAAAATCCTCCAGTCTCGTGGAGAGAAAGATATAAATCCCATCCATCGACCTCTCAACACAAAGCCAATAAATCATTCGGATCTGTTTTATCACCAACTCGAGACGACACCTGCGACAAATGGCCTCGGTTTGATTCGGTGACACAGTTATTCAGTCGGCGCTGATCGAGGAAACCGAGCTCATCAAGGTGAGTTATCATTTCCAGCTCGACGCCTGGAACAGAGAGCTCACCTGTGCTCACTGAGCCGGGGACGGACCTCAGGTTTAGATTCAGGGCTGTAAATCTCGAAAAGTCTCGAAATCGACCGACAAAAAACAAATTTACCTTCCAATGTCCTTTTGTGGTCAGTTTATATAGGAAAGCTTCTTTTTCTTGATCCTTTCTGTGAACTGAAATGCAGGAATTTCTTTTAAGGGAGTTGAGAAAAAGTGTCAAGAACTCTAAAATGTATTGAACCCCCCGAGCAGTAATGTCTCCAGTTAAAATTATGAGACAGCAGGGTCGTATATTTCTACTTTGTCTCTAATGAACTCAGTCCGGTCGTGAATCATTTACAGTCACGCTGTCGAGTCACAGTGAATCACATCGTCTTCATTTGATGCGTTTCCTGTTGAAGCGGGACAAAACACTGACAAGCAGAAATGAATGGGAGATTGGTTCTGAGGAGAGAGAGGCTTGTTCTGGAGAAGAGAGGGACGCAGATTTTAGACTAAACTCTATGTGACGGTTTTATGGGCTCTCAGAATAACGTTGTCCAGTAAAGTTATAGTTTCTATATTATAGAAATGAAATCATTCAAAAAATGTTTGAAAATAGAGTTTTGAAGCTTTAACATTTCTTTTGGAAACTTGTACATGTGAATAATGAGCTTGTATATTTAACTGTTTGTTTGCTGGATTCTTCTTCATTCAGTGGTTTAATCTCATGTGTTCTGTCGTTTACACAGATTTATAAATGAAAGATTGAAGAAGTTGAACATCCTGTTTCTCTCCCTCGTGAATCACAGTTCTGTGTAAAACCTCATCATGTAGTAAAACTGTAAAAAGTCACGTCATCACGTTAATTAAAAAAAGACTAACGGTGCCTTTGAAGTTCACGTTTGTACTTACTCAGTTAAGAGTGTAATGTTCTGGTTTGACGCTTGTTTCAGGTGCAAAAAAGTGCTTTCAAGTTTAACCTTTTCTTTTTGTTTAAAACGCAATCAATGAAATACATGTTTTCTTATAAGCTGATCCTCATCTACATGCAGTTAAAACCAAAAATCACTCAAATGTCGAAACTTAAAAAGGACATGATGGTTTTGTTCCTCTGACAGTTCACATATGTAATTTTACTGCTTCTTCTAAAAATAAATAAGTTAATTGGTGAGAGAATATCAACCCCCAGATGAATACTGTCAATCTTTGTCACATATTACTGTGAAACATCGTGTCACAGTATTTTGTGACACCTCCGTCGCTCACGGGATGAAACAAGTGACAAGAGGCTTCGTACAGAATCTGTCACGTTGTTAAAAACATCTGGGTCCGAAGTTATGACTCGAAGAGATGAAACACAGCTGACTCTTGATGGAGACTAACTCTCCCTCCTCGTGTTGTCCTGCAGGTTGCTTCTTGTTCTGCTGGACTCCGTTCTTCGTGGTCCACACGACGCGAGCCGTGTGTCTGACGTGCGACATCCCCCCGAGTCTGATGAGCACCGTCACCTGGCTGGGCTACGTCAACAGCGCCCTCAACCCCATCATCTACACCATCTTCAACACCGAGTTCAAGAAGTTCTTCAAGAAATGTTTCCGCAGCTGCTGCTGACACCAGGTTTCCCTCCGCAGAGCCTGAAGGAAGGAACCGGGACCAGGAAACTCAGTCTGGTGAGAACAGTTTGGTTTTGGTCGGATTAACAGCGAACAGCTCTGAACGGGGACGTTTGAATCTTCCGGTTTCAGCTCATCTCTGGAGCAGCCGGAGGAGGACGGTTGATCATGTGACTGACAGGAAAAATCCACGATCAAACTCTTTAACACTGTTGAACAAAGCAAAGTTACTGGTGATCTATTCTACAACTCTGGGACCATTTTGTCATTTGCTAATGTATGTTGTTGATCCTCTGGGATTTTGGATGATGTTTGGGTGCAAACTCTCCTGGCAGAGAGGAGCCTTCACCACCTTCACTTTGTCTGGACAGTAATTTGTTTCTTTTGGAGTTTACTGAAAACCCACCTCGGTTGAAGTTTCTGTCTGCCAGCTCCAGTCAACGACGTGGGATTTGTCCAGAGCCTGTTCTGCCTGAAAGCATCAACTCAGGGCAAAACTGTCCCCACGACGCAGAAAGACCGAATAAGCTTCAACAGACCAGAAGTCAAACAGCTGAAAGAAGCTTCATGACTAAAAGACATCCGACACTGATCTTCACTTTCTTATATAAGCTTAAAGGACCAGTTTGACCTTTTGGGAAATTTTCTTATTTGCTTTCTTACAGAGTTAGATGAGAAGATCGAAACCACTCTCACGTCTGAACACTAAATATGAAAGACTGGAAACAAGCGGGAACAGCTCGCCTGGTTCTGTCTAAGGACTGGAAGATGGAACAAAATCCACTTACCAGCACATTTTGTTTTTTTAATCTGTACATAATTCTAAAAAAATCGACAATTTGTACTTCATTTATTATACATACTACACTTTAATGGAGTAGTATCCATCAACTCTCTGCAAGAGAGTGAATCAGAGTATTTCCTTAAATGTTGAACTGTGTTGCCTTTAATGCAACAAATTTCCTTATGAAATTGTTGAAAGTCATAAAACATGAATGTTCTTGTGACGAGTATATGAATATAAGGCAAAGAGGATGTTTAAAGGAAATGCCACTTCATGAAATATGAATGTGATATTTGGAATCTGAAGCACGATGTGAAGACGTGTGAGTGGGCAGGTTGGATTTATCCCTTTAGAGCAACAGCAGCATTTCCTGCCAAAGCAACCTGAGGAGCAGAACACAAAGATCATCCAGTCGACCCTCCTCTGTCATGGATCACTGACTTCTTGTGGACCGATAAGAACATCCATACAATCCTGACTAGCAATATGCCTTAAATGTAACGGAAGTGCGTCTGTCGTAATAGAGTTCATACCCCTCGAAATACTGAGGACGTTTACAGCAGCGCTGAGTTAATGAGATCTCTGAAAAGTCCTTTTTGAGTTGTCAAGAACAAGCTGTATCTCCTTTTCTGTAATTCACACATAATCTCATAAGCTTGAGTGAACACTCATCAACACCCTTCAAGAACAAGGCAAGAAGTCCTGACAACCGGTTTGTGTCTTTCTCTGAGCGACGTGATTAAATCTAAAGCTGCGAGGACACAACCACGTCTCTGTTATAATAAATGTCAGAAAGCACAATGGAGGAGGAGAGAGGTTTAACATGTTTGGCCTGATAATTCAGCTTCTGTAGTGGAAAGAACAACATTTATCTTCCCAATAATTATGCTACTACAACAGTATTTCCTGCCAAGACAAATTAACTTTCCCTCAGTTTCTCCTTACAATGAAAACATTTTCTATTTAACAACATATTTTTCATGCCATAGTGACATTTTTCTCATTATTGCCACATAATATTCCATACTTTTCTTTAGATTTAAGAGTTTTCTTATTATTACACAAAATCAATGTCAATGTCAAAATCAGAACATCTGGACATTTCAAACAAGCAACGGCCAGATGTTAAGAGGAGAAAAAGCATCTGTGGTTCTCCATACTTTACTTTTTAAGCTTTTGCCACAGATGTTTCTTCTTAAAACAAATAAACCAACTTAAATTGTTAAATTAAAAAAAGTGTTGTTTTAATGACATAAGTTGGTTTGACGCACGTTTGTTTACTTTTTTAATTAAGTAAAATTAAAGTGAAATAATTTATCAAGCAATAAGAAATATAACATGAAAAATATCAAGTTATTCCATGATAAGCTCTTTAAATGAGAAATTTTACTTGATATAAGTGATCCAATATTTTCATCTCGGCAGCAGTAACACATTCATGTTACAGTCATTTCTCATTCATATAATCTGCTACTGGAAACACTCAGTATGAAACCTGCTCAAATTGGTGAATCATATTAGTCATCTTATATTTAACAGAGTAAGATTTACTGTCAAACGTATGTATGATGTTGAATAATAGGTGAAGCATTTCCAGATTGTGTCTTGATAACGTTGCACATTAGTCTTTATCCTCGTGGAGTTTTTTATGTTCTGAAACTGAAAGTATTGTCGAGTGCAGGGTGGCTCACATTTGACTGATAACGTCCTTTAAGCTTTTGCTGCCTGTCACCACAGTGTGTGTGTCTGTATGTTTGCTAACTGACTGTGCCTCGTGTTTGCCATATCCACGTTTTGTGTGGAAACCTTTCTAATAAAGTGTCTCATCTGTCTACGTGTTCCAGTGGCCTTCAGCTGAAATCTGATCAGCTCAGTTTGAGGTCGGTGTGATCGAGCCGTCTCGTCTTTCAGTCCGAGATAACTTCATGTGCTAGAACACCTCGTGCTGAGCAAACACATGACACCAGATGTGATTTTAGATCCTTTAATTGAAAAAGAAAATGAGTGAAGTGTGTGAAAGGCCCCCAAGTCTCCTCCATAGGAGCACGCGGACACAAACTGTGGGGTGGCTGGTCGTTTGTAGTTGTGCAGGTCTACACAGTTGTTTTCTGTCTTTCTGTCATTGCTTGGTGTCTCTTTGCATTTTTTCTACAGTGGTTTTGTGTCTTGTTCAGTTACGAACTCTCAGGTGCTGCTGTCGGCTTCAACTTCAATATTTCGACCTTGTCTCCTCAAAATAATGTTTCTATATTACTAAATTGTTTTCACAATTACGTAGTGGTGTCGAACGTAATCGCTGCCTGGATCGTGTTCAGAGAAATTTCTTTGACTGAGTGAAAAAACTCCACGACTACGACAACAACGACTCCTGTCTGTGACTCGCTTCAGGCAACACAAGCACTTTGCTTGGTTGGTTGGTGTTTTCAGCTAAATGTTCATAAAAACTCTCGAGTCAACACTGCCTTTTTCTATATTTAAACAGACCATAATTTTTGACCTTATCTTAACCCAGTGCTGTCAGTGCCCCAACAGAGCCATAGAAAAGTTTAAGATGCTCCAGTCACCATATGTTTAAAGTGGATTAGAAGCCTATTGCAGCATAAAACAAACGAAATACGTCGTCAATGAACATTTTACTGACACAGTGTGTTTTGTGTGGTTCACTGATAAACATTTCCTCATTATGTTAATAGAATGTTGTGTTAATAGAAAACGTAATTCAGTCGTCGTCGTGTTTCCACCATAACGTTAATGTTGCAAATTACATGTACATAGACGTTGTTTCTTGGACGCAGGGTTCAGTTCAGAGTGATGAAGAAAATCTGCTCCTGTCTAACGCAGATTCACACTGACATCCTCTGTGTAAATATCACACTAAATACTACAGCAGAAAATGCACATCAGGACCCGGCAGGCCCTGATCCATCCATTCAAGTCTCCATGTGTTGCAGGATTACTGTCTCCCTGAGGGAAAACCAGAAAGTACAAGACGTTGTGATGAAGCTAAGTACAAAGGGCCAACATTAATGCTGCTGAATTAAAATGGGATTAACGAGGTTTGGAAACCTTCGACCACCATCTGAGAAAAATACATCCTGAACAGGCACCAAACTGAGACGTGCAAATTGGACATCAGGGTTTGCACAGTTTACTTCCTACTCGACATGACTGGCTTTTTCCATCCACTGTCTGTGTTTCTACTCCTGTTGTGCTGCTGCCAGCGAGTCAGTGAGGAATAACCAGCTGCTCATCAGTCACAGTCTGTACAGCAAAACACTGAATTTCTAATTTGAGCAGGTCAAAACTGCTTTGTTCAACAGCAACCAGACGAAACAACACAGCATCAGTACGTTGCAACGACTATGTTTAAGCTTTTGGTCAGATTTAAGTATGTAACAATGACAAACATCCATACATACAGCCTGATGATGGCGCTAGATGAAAAAAATCTTCTGAGAATCACCAAAGTCATTACAATTCATCCTAAAGGGATCATGAATGTCCGCATCAAATATCATAGCAATCAACAGTTGTTGAGACTGACGCTGGAAAAATACAAGATTGGCTGAACGCTGCTTTGAATCTCATCATCAACTCAATTCAAACTGGAGCCACCAAACCAAAACAGTGACCTCATCAAACAACATCAATGAGCCTATGAAGATTACAAAAAAGTACAAAATGAAAATAAAGCAGTGGGAAGAATTTGATTTAAACACTTAACCCTGCAGTGTGGAACTTGTGTCTCCCCCTTCTGGCAGTGAGAGTAATTACACAAATACTGCTCCTGTGCTTATGGCACCACGAGCGCCATCATACTCCTGGTTGCTGTGGTCTCATCTACTCTCACTAGCAAACTCTCAATCTAGTCTCACTACTCATGTTGTCAAATCATTGCTGGTAAAACACATCACTACCAAAGCTTTAGCGTGGAAACGTCACCACAGACAGATTTAAAAACTCTGGTAAACTGCGATTTGCCTGGTGGATTAATCAGCATTGTGAGAACTTGTTGTAAGGTCTGAATGAACAGACATTCATTTATATGAAAACATCCTGCACTGCGGATTCAAGTCCATTTAATGTCTTTGTGAAAGGAAAAACTACAGTTTCTTTGCAGTAGATGATGTCATACAGTGATAAAACTATTCTCATTACAGAATCAGCAGCAGCTTGAAAACACATTTTTTCCAGGATTGAAAGGAAGGAGAGGTGAAAATTGGAGCGACTTGTCTGTGTCAAGTGTGAAGCTCACACACCCTCACCTCCACTCTTCACACAGATGAATATAAAACTGATATTCCAAATATATTTATGTTGATGTTTTCACATGATACCACACTGTGAGCTTTGTTACAGGCGCTGAAGATGATCCTAGTTTCCATCAGTATTGTATGGACAGATTAGTTGAGAAAGAATGCAGGTCACACTCAGTCACGTGGTGGAAGTAAAAGACATCAGACTACATTTATGATCACATGTTCTTGAGGAACCACCTGTGGACAAGAGTCACAGAGAACGATCAGAAACCTGGGCGAGGAGGTCACATAGCGCAGGATCCTGGACTGACTTGCACCAGCTATCTGTAAATCCACAACCAAGTTTGTGTCCTTCCTGAATTCTTAGTAACTACAGCAAGATACAACAACACACTTATTTTCTTAGGAGTAACAAACAAACATTGTGAAGGTGTCACTTTGGGCTCTGGGTCATTATGATGACATTCCTCACAATTTTTCTGAATTTTTACAAACAAAACAATCAATCGATTAAAGGAGAAAATAATGAGCAGATGAATCCAGAATGAAAAGAATCATTAGTTGCACCTCAGCCAACTCCAACATTAAAATCATGCTTTTACATTAAAGGTGAAAGACATTTGTTGCTCTTATTCAGTTTGAATGAGACATTATAAAACATATTAGTGATTAGTGAGTATCATTATAAAAGCAGCCACCAGAGAGAGAACCATTCAAACAGGAAGCTTTGTCCTGTGGCTCCCTCTGCTGGTTAGAACCACTTGGTGACTCTGGTCTTCTTTAGAGTGCAGAGGGGATTTACTATTTTAATGTTACCGACTGGATTCCAACTGGAGTCTCCCTGATTTTGAATCCTAAATATCAAACATGTACGTTTTTGTGAGTCTCTGGAATCATCACTCTGGAGTCATTTAGTATAAACACTAAAGTGTGATGTCCAATTTATTAAATATGTTGTTATATCTGGTCTCCCTCGTTTTTAAAATCAGTTAAGATTTGTGCAATGGGTTTAACAAGTATTATGCGTGTATCAATTCCTATTATGCTGCATCTGCTTCCTCTGAGCCATCGAGCTCCATTGTCGTCCAGAAACTATTATGAGCCTCACTGTTGTTCCTTCATCACCATGAACTCGCACACTGTACTTTATCTGGACTCAATCCCACAAACACAAAGACTCACTAGAGACCAAATGTGGATTCATCCGCCGCTGAAAATAGTCATTGTTATGCAGAATTTTGACATATTTCAAGAAGTTAAAGGCTAATAAATAAAATATAACATTGTACATCTTTCTTATATTATCAACGTGATCAATCAGCTGCATCGTACAGTCTTTTTTAAAACTTTTTTGTTGTGACAAAAAGCACCTGATTGGATTTTTCTGTCACTTTATCACTGTGTGTCACTTACCTGCATTTTAGTGATATTTGAAAAAAACATTTCTGTTATGTTGTGTTTCCAGTGTATCAGTGCCTTATTTGTTGTTCAGTCTGTCATTTTCCACTGATAGAACCAATAATCCAAGTATTAACACATAGAAGTCAGAAAACAAAAAAAACGTGTGAACAAAAGTCAGCAGGATTTAGTCTTGCAGTGTTGGTGTTTTCATTATTGAGTGCAGTGAAAAAGGTCAAACCTCCAGCTTGATGTAGTCACATAGTCACTCTTCTGTCTTTTTTGCAGCCTGCAGATAAAAGTACAGACAATAACATAAGCGGACTCATCTCCTGTTTCTGTTTGTTGGAATAACTTTACAAGAAATCACTGACATATTACTGCATCTGCAAAAAAACAAAACATTGTGCTTTGTATTCACACTTTCAGTTTTTACTTTTCAAATGCTTGTAAAATCATCAAATGTTGATAAAGAGAGGTTCTGCACACTTTGGCCCATGACAGCATTTAATCAAAACCAAAACCTTTGGTCTTTAAAGCTGCACTAATTGATATTTTATTTACTATGGATAAAATGATTATGGGTAATGTGAAAGGGGTCATAGTGTTGAACCCAGAGTCATCAGCTCAACTTTACTGCTTATGTTCACTCTGACAGCTCATCATTCAGTTTTTAAAAAAAGTTTAACTACCAAAAAGGCTCATGGGAACTCTGATGTAGAAGAGCTGTCATGTCCGTGCAAGCTTGTTACCAAAGAACCAAATCACAGAACTCACTTTCTCAGCACCGGCCGCCATCAGAGCGTCCAGCTCCCGAGTCCAGCCGAGGGCATCGACCAGGGCTTGCACACCGCTGACCACGTCGCCCTGCTGCACGACGTCACGAGGCCGACGTCTCCAGGCAAACGGCCCCACCACGTCCCTGTTGATGAGCAGACGCGGGACAGAGCTACGAACAGCTCCTGCCAGACTGGCAAAGGGCTCCACCTGCAGGGCAAAGAGTTGACAACAGCTGCTTCAAGGCACGCTGAATTTCCTTATTGTTCTAAGGTGCCTTACAAATAAACTTGACTTTTTTTAAGATTTCTTTTTTGGTATTTCGCTATTATTAGAGTGTTTATGGTGTAGATGCAGACAGGAAACAGAAGAAAGAGAAGGTAAGATGTACAACAAAGGATCAATCCAGCGGCTTTGTGATGATCTTAAGCCACTTGCTGTTGACCACAACAACAGTTCTGTCGATGGTGTAAATTACGTGTTACATGAGTCCATTACTAATAACAACTGTAGTGGTTTTAGGTAGGACTCAAAATATTTTACCAATAAATTATCAAGAATTTCTAAGACCAAGAGTGTGAGATGACAGATTCTGATCCAGCTGGATGATACACATCTTGTACATAATTCCATAAGCTTTCAGATTTTATTGTCAATTTTCTATTCATACTTCCAACTACATGTCTCCTATAATACTTTTAAAGTGGCAAAATGGCAACACAGACTTAAACTCTGATATATTTTTGGGTGCACTCTTAGATTGTCAGAGGCCTGGTGGTTAAGACATGTCATAGCCCCCTCTCTCCCCTGGTTTCCTGTCAGCAGTTTCACTATAAACTATGTAATAACAATGAAAATGGACAAAACATTTTCTTCATTATCAACATTATAAACATATTTTTTAAAAACAAAATCCAGATTCTGCACATAGTACAGAGAGTCAGTTCCAATATCTGTCCCTTTGCTATCTCTCACCCTGACAAATTGTTTCAGCTGAATAAAGCAAACATCAAATTAAAGGGACGTGTTGTGGTTTCACCTCCAGTGAGGTGCCCATGATGATCAGGAGGTCTGCCAGTGGGAAGTCTGTCAGGTACTTGAAGAAGTTACGTGGAAGCTCCTCTCCGAAAAATACAATGTCAGGCTTGACCACGCCCTTACAGGTGGGACACTTCGGGACCGTCCCACTCATCACATCTGGCTGATGAGACACGGAAACAAGAGGAACAATTACTATCTACTGATTATTGCTTAATCTTTTATTATATAAAATATCAAAAATAAAAGATTTTAAATACTCGAGGCTGAAGTGGTGTCTGAAGTTTTATCGGCTTATAATAACAAATTCAAAGATTAAATTTTCTCTTTGGGGAACGTGCTTAATGTTCACCATGACTACAGTTGGACAACATGATAAACCATTTATTAAATATTCTGCTAAATCTGGAGGTTGGAGTCAGTGTTTGTTATGACTCACTCGTAGCTTCTCTCCCTCGTATTTCCTCAGGCAGACAGTGCAGGTGGCGGTGGCAAATGTACCGTGAGCCTCCACCAACATCTCAGGAGGAATCCCTGCCACTTAATACAGATATGCAGACACATGTGAGCATGATGCCAGTAAAATATCAGCGGTATGTAGTCATTTCCTTATCATATTAAAAACAATGCCAAAAGAAGCAAAGATATAAATACATACATCTTTCCAGCCCATCGATGTTCTGCGTGTACATCCTGAGAAGTTGACCCTTCTTCTGAAGCAGCCGTACAAAATAATGAGTCAGATTGGGCTGATAGTTCCCTGGATACAGCTCTTTGGCCAGAGCAAAGAAGGGATTAGGGTTTCGATGGAAAAAGCCGATCTCGAATATGGCCTCTGCATAAGGCAGGTCATACTGCTGCAGGTTGTCGTACAGGCCGCTGCCTGGAGACCTGTGAGGGAATAATGTGCTAATAAACCTGCAGAATACACTTGATGTTTACATCAGGCTTATAGAAACAATACAAAGCACATCTAACCTTTTTACCTGAAATCTGGGATGCCACTCGGAGTGCTGATCCCAGCTCCGGCCATCACCACCACCCTCTTATACTGCTTCTCTTTGATGTTCTTGGCGATGTCCTCCAGTGTCTGCGGCTCCACGGCTGCACCTCCACCATGGGAGAAAAACCTTCGAGTCCCATTCCAACATGGAGCGTCTGTTTGTCTGTGAAGAAGCAACAACTGTACAATGGAAATCTTTGGATTTGGACAGTTGTTCAGAGAAAGCAAGACATTTGAAGACGTCACCTTGGAATCAAGGAAATCATGATGGACATTTCTCACAATTTTTATGACATTTATAGACCAAATGATTTATCGATTACTTAATAAATAAATAAACAGCTTAATTGGTGATGGAAGGAATTGTCAGTAGATATTGTAACATCTGTTTGGTGAGAGAAAAATGTAATACAGCTTCTTATTGATGGTCAGATAAATTGAAGCTTATTTTTATCTGACATCAGTTTCACAGAAATTATTCTCAGACTCAAATTACTTTGCTGTGTTGATTTAGAAATTGTGTATCATGTTTCACAATGTGAAATAAGGCCCCAACATCATTACAATCATACATGATAAATATGAATACACTGCCCAGCTCTCGCTGAGAATACAGTATTTCTCAGGTATGCAGTTTCCTCACTGTGGTGTGTAATGGAGGAACAGCATGAGCAAGTTTTCACTGGGACAAAGATGAGAAATATCACTTAAAAATCCACAACTATAACATGTAAAAAACAGTGCTGCTTGCACACGGATGTAGAAACAACAGCTTGATTTGAGCCATTTTATTTCTGACCCTAAATGTTCACTGGCCCTGATGTCTGTGGTTTGATCCTCATTTCAATATCTAACATGGAGAGAAGTGGAACATGTCAGACTCTGGGTTATAAATGTGAGTCTGGTGGTGAAGTACCTGCACAGAGCTGCTGCACCTGGAGCTGGACTCCAACTCCTGAGAACCAAGCCTATAAATACACAAAGCATGTGTCACAATTATCGATCACAAAATGCTTTTTCCCATTCACTCATTCTTCTTCTTCTCAGCTCCTGACTGGTCACTGACCGTTTGCAGAGGACGTCCTGCTTGTTCTCCAACACAAACCACAAAGTCTGACAGGTGACATTAATGAGGAGCTAAATAAAGGAGCCATGACTCAGATGTGACTGCAAACTAAACCACAGGCAGATTTTTACTGCAGGACAGTTTGACACAAGCAGCTTCCGAAACACGGACACATTAACACACTGACTCCAGCTGAAATCAGATAAAACAGGTAACTAACAACTGTCTGCCTCCTGAAATGTTATTGTTGTCCTTTGACCTGGTTGAGACGCGACTACCGTAAAGTGAAATATAGCCTCAGTTTAGCTGTAAAAAAAAACAGCCTGGTTCTTTGCGTTCAATCTTTCTGACATGTTTGCTTAGTTGTCAGTCATTTATTAATGAAAAAAATAACGTTAGCAGTCAAGAAATCAACTTTACTAACACCTAAAATCTTAGCTAGTATTAGCTTGTTAGCTTTGGAAACGCCTCCTTTATTTCCCATCATCCTTTGCGCCCAGCGCGACACTGCAGGCTACTTGACGTTAGCACGAAATTCAACAACACTTATCGGTCCGGAATAAAAGCTAAACCTCAGTCCGTCGCCACAATGAAAGATGTTACCGGGTACCTCAAACAGCAGCAGAGCAACAGCTCCACGCCGGAGATGGCGGCCGAGTGGCACACGCTGGAGGAGTTTTACAACAAAAGGTAAAAAAGCCGTGAAAGTCAGCTAATGTTCCGATGCTCTGCTAACGCTCGGCTAGCTAACGTTAGCTAGCTCATTCATTGGAAATGCACGCTGAGTCATGCACGGAGCTAGCATTAGCTGAGGTTTGGCTAATGCTAACTGCCAGTTTCTTCCTAAAGATCAGACGTCCAAGTATTATTTTTAAACATGTAAGTAATTCACATCTAGAAAATATCATTTAATGGGTTGAAGCTTTTAGCCCAGCTGCAAAGATTTATGTCTAGAGACAAAAGTTTATCAGTCTGTCACAAGTTTTTCTAGCTGTTTGCTAGCGTGGATGCTAAAGATGAGTCAGTGCACCATTAAAGACAGTTTACTTTTAATGTAGTGCTGTTTTTAAATACACATCAATATGAAGGTTAAATTGGAAATAACGACTAATGTTCTGTGAAATCTAAATGTCCATCATTTATCAGCTGTGTTCAAAGTGAAAATGCTGACATGGTTTGACAAACATAGAGACCCAGAGTTTTTAGTATACTTTGGTTGGACATATCAACATCAGCACCTTTTTGAACAAACAGTTCCTAATAAAAAGATTTTACCTCCTTTGTGCCTTTTAAGTTTTCTTTTGGCAGCACTGGGACATAGAAGGTGTCAATAAGGTTTTTCTTATCTGTTTACGTTAAACCTAAATCATCAACCGTCACTGTCAATCAAGGCCAGTCACCATTTGTTGTTGTTATAAGTTTTGTTGTTTAATTGTGTGTAATCAAGTTAATTACACATTTATCTGAGAGCTCCAGGTGCTACTTAGTTGGTTTCCTGCTCAAAGCTGTGTTTGAGTTTTGTTTGTTCATCTTCATGATGTAGTTTTTGACAGACAGCTGCAGTGATAGAATCTAATTCAGATGAACTGGTGACTTTAACAGACACTGTTTTCATTGACAGATTGTGGCATCAGTTGACTCTGAAGCTGACAGACTTTGTTAAAGATCCTTGCTTCAAAACAGGAGATGGCCTCATACAGGTAACTGCACGACTGTCACACATATTATGTACTTGTGCCACAGTGGATGAGTGAGGACGCACTACTCACAACCAGCTTTCATGAGTATGCACATATTTGTATGTGTGTAGCCAAAGTTTCATAGCATGTTATGATTTGTCTGTAATATACAATTTAAAATATTCAAAACGATGTTTAAAGCAAAGAACTGTGTTCCACTGTTTTACATTGCATAAGACCAAATTGTTCCATGTGTCAAACAAAAACTTTAATAACTAAATTTGTTTGTTTTGCAATGATGGTTTTCTCAGAATCATTCATTTGGATTACAGAAATTTGTAGCATGTTAACATGATGATATACAAGTTTGTTAAAAATGATAAACAACAATACTGAATTATTGCCCAGCCCTACATCTCTGTGTCTTGTGCTGTTATGATTCTTTCATGTTAATTATTTCTGTTCATAAACATGCCATTAGTCTTTCTTTTTGTCTGAAGCTGAAAAACATAAATTCAGTAAGGGCTCCAATAAAACATTACCCCTGATTATAAAGGATTACTGGAAACACTCTCAGAAAATCAGAAATTTACCTTCAACAAGGAACATTTTGAAAGTATTCACTCTAAATGAAAAACCATAAATACTGTCAAAATTCAAATTCTATTAATGGCCGCAATAGAGAGCTTGTTTCCAATAAGATGAACATTTAACATTTTGATGTTTTCTGTCATCTAACCATTTGTTGTTGTTTTTTATTTTTTCTTCAAGCTTTATGACAATTTCCTCAGCGACTTTGAACACAGGTGAGATTAAAGTCATATCCATATCACACCTGCCTTCAGCATTTTCTGCCTGTTTTGATGCTAATTTTTATTCTCACTCCCTTATCAGAATCAACCCATTGTCCCTCATGGAGATTATACTGTATGTTGCCAGACAGATGCAAGGTAAGGACGACATGATGCAGTGTGAAATATTTCTTAGCAGAAGACACTTTTTTTTAAATGTTTTTTAGTATTTACAAAAATGTTTTTGTTTCTAGATCCTAAAGATGCCATCACTTTTCTCGAGAAGACCAAGGAAAAGGTGCATTGAGTAATTCCAAAATCATAGATTTTGAAATCTTTGCTGAGTTGCCAGTTTATTGTTTATTTTCACAGTAAAACTAAACAAAACCTGGCAGCTGAGTGTAAATGATAGAGTTTTAGGAACTGTATTTTGATCACACTGTCTGTCTGGTTCAGGTGAAAAGCAGCGACGAAGCCGTCATTCTCTGCAAGACATCTATCGGCAGTCTTAAACTGAGATCAATGATCTTCCTGCCACAAAGGTAAAAGCTCCTAAACTCTCATCAAGCTGCTGACGCAAAAAATTTCCTTCACACCCCGTTCAGATTTAATTCATTATGGCACACTTCGAACGTCAAGCTGCTGGTAACGTTCACACGTGATGTGTCAGTAAGACAGACACCAACAGATGTTAAACCACAGTAGTGCACTCCATCTCACACATGAATGAATAATTTTTTTTCTTCCTGAAATAACTTGTCAGAGTTTGCAGCCACACTCAAGAAATAGCAGAAAGCAACAGAACATACAGATCAGAGTAACCTCCACTGCTTTTCCCCAAGTTTACAAGATTAATTTTATTTTCTCCTGCACTGCATGTTAAGTAAACAGATTGGCAGTGCTGTGACTCAAAAATGGGAAGGCAGCCAAGCATTTAACTCTTTGAACCCAACTGACGCACTTTGTGTCAAAAAACAAAAAAAGTGAAATGTTTATTTCCAATGTCCATCAAGGATAAACAACAATGGTTTAGTTAAGAAATGATATAAAAAGGCGATCTTCATAAACGTGCATATTTTCCTCCGTTGATTGTTGTCCGTACATCTTTACATTCATTCAGTCACTGTATCTGAATCAGCATCGGTGGAGAAAAAGTCGAATTGATGCCCCCTGAATGATAAAAACAGTCCTAGAACATGGTAGTAGTAACCTAACTGTCTAGAGTAGAAGCCTGATGCTCTGCCTGAGTTTTAAAACAGTGTGAGTAACTACGTGTTACCTTTGTTTTTGCATGTCCAGAAACTCATCGAAGAGGTTGAGGAAATGTTGAATAACTTGCCCGGGGTGACGTCAGTCCACGGCCGGTTTTATGACCTCTCTAGCAAATATTATCGCATCATCGGGAACCACGCCTCCTACTACAAGGACGCTCTGCGCTACCTCGGATGTGTGGATATCAAAGACCTTCCAGGTGCACAAAAGGGCATGATGGGAAACAACACTTGGGTTTGATTACAGGCAGATGGAGCCCGGAACATCACTCGTATTAATGGATGAATGATTTAATGTTGTTTACTCCACAGAGACAGAGAAGCAGGAGAGGGCATTCACACTGGGACTGGCAGGACTGTTAGGAGAAGGAGTTTACAACTTTGGAGAGCTGGTGGGATTTTTTTTTCCCTGAACACTGTGGTCATCGTGTGCTGTTGTTTTTTATGACCACTCTTTCAGCTGAAGCTTGTTGACAATGACCATGTCTGCTGTTGTCTTTGCAGCTGATGCATCCTGTGCTGGAGTCCCTGAGGAACACAGACAAACAGTGGCTCATTGATACACTATATGCCTTCAATGGAGGCAATGTGGAGAAATTCCAGAGCTTCAAGTCTGCCTGGGGCCAGCAGGTGATGCATATTTGAATAACTGTTCAACATATAATGAGACATTAATGGTTGAGCACATCAACTGTGATCAGCATGCAAGGACTAAAAAGATGCTATTCAGTGAGGTCAATCCTACCAAGTTGATAATTTATTAGACATGAGTGTTAATATATATGTTTGAAGAGAGGAAGAGAGGTTGTATTTCCTTTGAGCCGAGCTGCTAACTGACATTTAGTAATGAAGCATGTAAACAACAGTTTCACTCACTTTCACAGCTCTGAGATTTGAATATCTGGACTCTGGTCAGAGGATTGTTATTTGTATGTGATCACTGTTATTTGGCAACTGTCTGATTTATTTTTCTCTCTTGGTTGTAGCCTGATCTTGCGACACATGAAGCTAAACTGATGCAGAAGATCCAACTGCTCTGTGTGATGGAGGTGAGACCCAAAAGACAGTGAGACTCCAAATTGGAGTTATAAAACTAAAGGCGCAGTCGCACCAGCATTGAAAACAGGGACATTTCAGGATAAAATCAGTTAATTCTAATGGAATTGCTGCATTCACTTTTAGAGCTGAAGGAAATCCATGCAAAGTTTTTGCATAGAATTCATTTCTGGGGATCTTTGACATGCAGATTCCTGCCTTTTTCAAACTGTCCTGACAGTGTGAAACTTTGAGAAAAGAAAGAACCAGAGTCCAAAAATGGAGGAAGCCATAATTTTAGCATGTTCAGCCAATCCAGTTTTATTTAACACACCTCTACCAAACTGTTCCACATTAAACATGCAGCACAGATTGCAATAGAAATACATCTCTTGAATGGACTGTGTTAACTTGTGGTCAGTGCTGCTAACTGGCCCCACACATGTGATCTTGCAGAACCACTTTCTGGTCTGACTGGACTATTACAATCGACACCAACAAACCAGATCTGTAGTTTGATCAAAAAGAGTCTGATGTTAACAGTTTTCATATGTGACAGCGATGATGTGACTGTGCAGGTTAAAAAAAACAAGAATATTAAATCACTTAAAATAACTCTTTTCCTTCCAGATGACTTTCACTCGTCCTGCAAACCACAGACAGCTCACCTTCACTGAGATCGCTCAGAGTGCCAAAATCCCTGTTAATGAGGTCAGTTGGATGACAAGTGTGTTTAATCAGCTCATCAATAAATGTCAATGAAACCTTTTGACAGTCATTAGCTTGATCAACTTTAATTACCAGACTTTCTTGATTTTTAACTTACTGTTTTAACATCTGTACAGAGCAGATCTTCGAGTAGTTTTTACATTTTGTTTGTCAAATTGTTTCAAGTTTTGTCAATATGAACATGAACTGATGGACAGTAGTAGTAGTTTCTGATGCTCTGTGTGTTTGTCTGCTGCAGGTGGAGCTTCTGGTGATGAAGGCTCTGTCTGTGGGCCTGATCAAAGGGAACATTGATGAGGTGGACCAGAAGGTGCAGATGACCTGGGTGCAGCCCAGAGTGCTGGACCTGCAGCAGGTCAGTCCTCAGTTTGTTTTATATTTGTTCTGGAACAGATTTTTTTTTGCAGCCATCTCATACTAGAAGACTCTGTGTTTGTAGTCCAACAGCACCATCAACAATGTGGGAGTCATTTTTACTGAAATGGTCAGTTAAATTCTGTCCTATGTACAGTACATGCAGACAGACAGAGACTCAGTTAGATTCATGTCATCATGTATATTTTACACTGATCAATTTAATAGTTCTGAATCAGCTCCTCCAGTATTTGAATCAAGCAGCTTGTGAAAAATAAGGTGGGCAAAAATAAATAGACTGAACATTAATTAACAAAAAAACCTGCAGTGTTTGTGGCTTCTCAGCCAACAAAAGCTGAGCACTGATCTTAAATGAATCTTTTGAGATTTACTTAATCTATGAATGTAGTTTCTACAAAGGTAGATTTGATAAAATGCTGTGGAACCCAAACCCATATGGATGCACAGAGACCAGTTTATACACCAACAGCAGCAGGAAATGGGTCCGAACGTTAAGCAGCTACAAGACAGGTTATTTATTAAAGAGTAGGACTTTCAGTTTTTCTTGTTTAGAAGAAAGCTCCCTTTTCTTCCAGCTGTCAAAAATTGTGTCAAGAGTAAGAAATCATGAACTAAAGTTGATTTGACATTTTCTTAAGAAAAGAAAAGAAAAGAAAAAAATAAAATAGACCATTAAACCAGCAGAACTGGATCAGAAGTGAAAGAATGTCTCCGGTAGTTTGGACTCTAGCTGCTGATTTTAAACTCACCTGTTGTTTCCTGTTTCAGATCAAAGGCATGAAGGAGCGTTTGGACTTCTGGTGCGGAGACGTGAAGAACATGGCCATGTTGGTGGAGCAGCAGGCCCACGACATCCTCACCTAAACCAGCTCCCCTTCAGTCCACAGAGGAAAACCTCACCTCTTCACGACGATTTCTGTTTTGTACTGTTTTCTTTCTACTGGATGTTCACTCTTCTGTTACTGTCACTGTTTATTACCAACCTGTAAATTACACTCTTGTATTTTACGAATAAACAATTGGTTGTAACATTATTATCCTCAACATATGGACAGAACATATTGTTTAAAACATGAATAAAAATGACCAGAAAAAGTCAGATTCATCCCGGCCAGTTATTATTATTATTATTATTATTATTATTATTTGTGTACATGTGTTCTTTTATGTGTATGTTGGTTAAAGTCTGTCCAGCTTCAGGTGTCAGTTAAGATTCGTTGTATTTGTTTTAACTCCTGAGCTCAACAACAACAACAAAACCCTTCTCACATCTTTAGTAGTATCCAGTCACACAGATGAACTTCACACAGCAGCTGCAAACTTCAACCAGACTAATATGAAGGTAAATGTGAGAAATTCAAGAATATGAGCTGTTAAATTTAATCATCAGAAACATTTAGACTTAATGCTAAAGACTCGAGGGACTGAGGTAAATGCCATCATGCTAATATTGTAGCAGGTAAGATGTTTACTATGTCCAACTTAGTTTAGCATGTTAGGCTAACATCTGCTAACTAGCACAAACACAATGCAAACCAAAGTACTGCGTGAATTACAATTAAAAGTACTAACAGACTGAAATCCTGAGCTTCTACCATATTTAATCTGGAGGCTAACGTTATCAGTTATCAGATTAGCAATATTAGCTAATAATTTTGTTTATCACAAGGCAGCTGTTAACCTGAAACAGTGAAACGTGAGTGACATTTGCTATAAAACATGGAAATAAAAAAGTGTGTCAGCTTCTGCAGTTAAATGAATTTATTTATTTTATTTATTTTAACATCTCATAAAGTTGTGATGGCTGAAGTTAGCAAACAGTAACCTGCTAACATCTGGTTCTTTAGCTGCTAAAAGCTCCATCATGTTCACCTGCTAACTAGCTGCTAACTTTATCTGCTGTTCAGGCTTAAACTAAGTTAGTTTTTAGAGTTTGGTTTTCTGTCAGATATGGTTTTTACATTTGACTCTATTACTGTTACACTTACTGACTTGTTTACTCGTGTAAACAACTTTGACAGCGTCAGAAGACATTTATAAATGAGATGTTTCTGCTTTTGTGACCCTTCTGTTTATATTTGGATCAGATCGTACCTGAAGTATTTCCATTTCATGAGACTTGTCATCTCAAAGGAAACATTTCTTTATATTCTTCTACATTAATTTGATGGCTGCCGTCTGTGTCTGCTTTGCATGATGGGATTTAGATGTAAAACATATGTAAAGCTTATAAAATATATCTTAAACTCAATAATACATGAGATTATGGCTCAGAGGGGAGGGAAGTACAGTGGAGCAGTTTGTGACATGGATCCAAGAGAAAGACATGAATGAAACTGTTTTCTGTGGATCCAGAGAATTGAAACAACACAGAACTATTAATGACGATCGATTCAAAATGAGCTCCAGCAGGAAAATCCTGCTTTTACATGAATGAGGAGGAAAAATCATCTAATGAGAACAGACACATGGACAGTTTTATACTCTGAAGACTTTAAGGACATTTTCTTGATTCTACTTGCATAGTATTTTTACAGTGTGGTATTAGTGCTTTTACTTCAGTGACAGGTCTGAATACTTCTTCCACCACTTCTGTAAATGACAGCTCACATCTAATTTAGGTGTTTCTTTAGTTCAGGTGTAATCGAACATGGAGTGTGTGTTGTGTGTATTCATGCTTACTTGCATGCTGTCTTCATTTTGTCTTCATACTCCTTCAAGTAAGAGAAAAGCCAGTGAGCAAGAACAAAGATCGTGACGAACGCTGTGGAGACAGCAGCTCATTAATCTCTTCCACAGATTTCACTGTGAACACAGTCACATCCAACTCTGATTCACTTCAAGGTGCAAGTGACAATCTCCTGCCTACTGACACAACTGTGAGCCTGTTTGTGCATGAACAGAGGGGGAAGAAGTACTCTCTTGTCCTCAGGTACAGGTAGTTCAGTGGACAAGTCCAAGTCATGCATTCAAATTTTTGCAAAATTACAAAAGTATGAGCATCCAAATATTCTTAAAGTACTCAATTAGCAGAATGACCCATTTCAGAATAATATGATACTGGATTGATGCATCAATGTGTTCATTTAATTTTGAAGGTGATAAAGGTGGAGTTAATTTTAATTACTTAGTGAAGTTTTATTACCCCTGGACAGGCTAGCTGTTTCCCCTTGTTTCCAGTCTTTATGCTAAGCTAAGCTAACCGGCTGCTGACTGTAGCTTCACATTCAGTGCGCAAACCTGAGAGTGATATCGATCTTCTCGTCTAACTCTAAGCAAGAAAGCAGATAAGTGTATTTACTAAAACTCTGAACTGTTCCACCTCCTGAACAGCTCTAATGCTTCTTGACAGACTTTCCAAGTCTCTGAACTCTACTGGAAGGTTTTTCCTTCAGTTTGACCGTGTCTCTAGTTGTTCAATGACCTGCTGGTGTTGGTGAACATGTTCACCAATCAGTTCTCACGACAGCCTCACATATTAGGTGGTTCTCTCCCATTTCTGTATCAAACACCTGCTGAAGGTTCCAGTAATGAACCACTTCTCTGAATACAGATGGTGTCCTGTACTGTGCTCTCGTTGACCTTTGACCTCCTCCATCACCTGTCAGCTTGTGATGTAGGACTTTACCAAATCATTATTTTCATCACTGATTGGTCTGTTGAGTGTTTGGTTAATAAAATGTCAGAGTCCAAGATGATGTCCTCGAACATCTGGTTCTACCCGACCACTTGTCTAAAGCACAAAGATATTTAAGTTATGATTATGTAAAACAGTAGCAACGCCTCAAATTTGGGAAGTGAGAATCAGTGAATGTTTGGAATTTTTGCTTGTTAAACGATTGATCGTAAAAAATATTAAATATAAAATGTAATAAAACATGTAAATCAAAAATATAATTAAATAAAAAATTACCTTTTTGCTTTCTTGTTGTAAATATTTTAAATTTTGAATAAAATTTATTACAAATCAAGTACTGTTATATGAAAAGGGAACAAAGTGGAAAAAAATGATTAATTCAAATAATAATAATCTTTTTTTTAGACAAGGAAACAAAATAGTAAATTTAAAAACATCAAATAAATATTATTATTAGAAATATACAAATAAAGTAAATCAATTAAAATGTTTTTTTAATGTTGTAATTAAAAGTAATTCAGTAACTAAAGTTATTTATTCTTATTTTGTTCTTTTTTTAAATATATCTCCAAGTCAATATAATGTTGCCACTTTTTGTTTTTAATCTGTTCTGTTTCTCCATCAGTGCTTGATTTGCTCTAATTATGTTCGCCTGACTCTGCTCACCTGTTTTGAAGAGGTTGGACTGACTCTGTTTCTTTACTCCTCTACATTACTGAAGAATAACGATACAGAAAATGTGTAAACCAGCTTCTCTTCAGTCGGTTTCCTGTTTCAGTTCTAAACATCATCAGGCCGGCGTTGGTCCTTCTGTGACACCATTTTCTGGTCACCATACGAACCAGCAGATGGTGTGTTCAGTGACACAAGATTTCCAATACCATCATGCTCCAGTTATTGATTAGACAAATATTCACCATATGAGCGCTCTGAAAGTCACAGTGGCTGTGTGTTGTGTGATGGAGCTCTCAGACTCCGCTCCAGACAGAAAATTACTTGTAGGTTTGCGTCTGTTTAAAAAAGGTCAGTCTGGGTCTCAGTGAAGTTTATTCAGGTGAGAGCTCCAGTCCATCGGTTCGCCCCCGAGACGACGGTGAAAAAGACTAACAACAATTAGCCTGGAAGAGATCAATGAGCTCACAAACGTCCGGTTATCAGGAAAACAGATTGCTGACTGACCAGATTTCAGAGTGAGAGGGAGAGAGTGAAATGAGGCTGGATAATTAGGAAAAGCAGGCTGTATCCCCAAAGGGAAAGAGCAGCGAGCGGCGTACATGCAGCTATTCACACCAGCTCCGTCTCTATCTCTTTAAGAGCCCAGAGAAGGAGTGTGTGTTCAGTGTGTGTGTGTGAGTGTGTGTGGGGGAGGGGTATTGGCTGGGGTGGAACAGTCCTGTAATGAGCAGATTTTAGAGAGAGAGAGAGAGAGAGAGAGATAGAAAGAGAAAGAGCGAGGCCGAAAAACAAGAGAGGACAGATGACTTGGTGGAATTGGGATACAACAACAATCCAGGTTCAGGCGAGCGCTGAAATGGAGAGGACAAAGGGAAGAGGAGAGGAATAATTTATTTTTCTGATTCTGCTTTTTCTCTTCACATCTCCAGGAGAGGAGGGAGCCTCATCCTTAGATCACAGCAGAGCAGAGAGGAGAAGGAGGGAAGGAATAAGAGGAGATATTCACTCTCCGTTATGTCTGCCGAGGTGTGTGTGCGAGGCTGAGGCTGTGTGTTTGTGTGCTTATGGATGTGTGTCTCTGAGCGTTAGCCTGGATTGCTCGTTTCCAGGCCATGCTATAGAGAAATATCTCCAACTTCTCTGATTTTTTTTTTTTTAATGGCGTCCGAGCGCAGTAGCATCCCTGTCCTGTATCCCTCTCCGTGTGCCGGTGCGGCAGGGATGTGGGGATGCTGTAATGTCTGATTGAGCTGAGCTCGGTCGCTGCTTCCGCCGCCGCCGCTCTGTGGGCCTCTGGGACTTCTGGAAAAGCCTAGGCCTCTCTCGTCTGGAGCGCCCCGCTGCACGGCCGAGGCGACGGGCCGGCGAGCTCCCCGGCTGCGAGGCTGCGTGGAGCAGGAAGGTGGAGGAGGAAGTGGAGGAGGAGGAGGATGAGAAGCACTCTGAGCCTGCATGCCCATGGGAAGCAGCATGCACAGCAGCTGCGTTCGTCACTCCAGACCCGTCGCTGAGGCTTAGACTGCTTCTTCATCGTAAGGCGATGCTCTTCGGGCCACGTCTTGTTGATTTTAAAACGAGGAGCTGGTGTTTTACATCCTAAACCAAGAGGAGAACAGGAGCGAGGCCCTGCACCTCCATGCTACCGGATTCAAACGAGGCCTCCTCCCTCTTTGCTCCTTCTGAGTGAACCAGGCCCTTGTTTTTTCTTTTTCTTGACGTTCTAAGGATTTGCCTAAACCTGTTTCATGCATGTCCACTGGAGGCAGGTTTGACTTTGATGACGGGGGGTCGTACTGCGGGGGGTGGGAGCAGGGTAAGGCCCATGGCCGAGGGGTCTGCACGGGGCCCCAGGGTCAGGGCGAGTACGCGGGCGCCTGGAGCCACGGCTTCGAGGTCCTGGGCGTGTACACGTGGCCCAGCGGGAACAGCTACCAGGGCACCTGGGCGCAGGGCAAGCGGCATGGCATCGGCGTGGAGAGCAAGGGCCGCTGGGAGTACAGAGGGGAGTGGACGCAGGGGTTCAAAGGTCGCTACGGGCAGCTGGAGAGCACGGCCAGCGGGGCCCGGTACGAGGGGACGTGGAGCAACGGGCTGCAGGATGGATACGGCACTGAAACCTACTCTGATGGAGGTAAGGCTGCTGAAACTTTGGCCTCCCTGCATCTTCCCACAGCTTCAGCTCACACCAAACAGATTAGAGATCAGATTTAGTCCAGTTTGACGTCTCTGAATAAAACATCTCTTTTCCACAAACTGATTTTCAGGCTCAAAGTGGAACGACTTGCTTACTTATCCTGCTGCTAAAATCCACTGTAATGCGTCTGCGATGTAGGCTACATAAATAACATGTAGGTCACATCCACATGCACTGATGGATTACTGAGCAGGCCTACCAGGCGCAGGCCCGAGGGCCCGAGGGTTCAGGGGGCCTCTGGGGGGGGCAATATTTTGTATTAATATGTAGTATAACATCTATTGAGAGGAGTGTCAGTGCTGTGGCAGGACGCTTTAAACAGGAGTCAAACAGCTGCTCTTCATCAACCAGCAGCACCTTCAGCTGCAGAACCAAACTGAAAGAGACACAAAATGATGAAAAAAGATCCAAAATCAAATCTGGAATAAATACAGAGACACAAAATGACCACAAACAGATTCTTATTGAGCACAAAGACGCACGGAACGACCACAAGGAGACAAACAACTCAAAAGAGACACTAAATGACCACAAACAAAGTCGCCATGTCTCCTCCTGTCTCAGGGTTCTGGGGGGCGGGGGGACTTTTACATGTCTGTGCCCGGGGACCCATTGTCTCCTGATCCGTCCACGTCCATCAGGTGTGGACATCACCCTCGCTCCGGCCCACTGACCGGCCTGTATTATTAGAGGATGAGACAGAAACAGGCTGTGGATGTTAAAAAGAGGACGAGTGTCTAATATTAGAAATTAAACCATGTTGAAAATCTCATCACTTGTGTTTGGAGACACGCAGATTTATGAAAACACACCTTCATCCTCTGCATCACACCCTCTGTCGCCACGGTAACGCGGAGACAGCAGGTCAGGTGTCGCCAGAGACCAGCTGCTCTGCTCTCTGATTGGCTCTCCGCTGCTGTCACTCTCCCGCTGCTCTCGGACTTCGGGGGTTTGTAATCTGGGCCGTTTGATAAGCGATGCTGGCCGGCCCGGAGCACCGCCCGGCCCGGCCAGGACCCGGATGGTGGAGGCGAGGTCAGTGCTGCAGGTGTGTGTCGGTGCTGCAGTGAAGGTGGAGGCTGTTTACCGGGAGGTGGCCAACATGACGGCTCCATCCTGACACCTGCTGTTTCAACACGAGGCTGGAAAGTTAAAATAAATAAATAAATAAATAAAAATAAAGATGGTGAAAAGAAGAAAACTGCGTCACGCGACAGCTCGGCTCCTTCCGCTCACGTGGAAGACAGATGAATCTAGCACGCACGAGCTGACACATTTTCCACAACCCAATAAATGTGCAGGACACACACACACACACACACACACACGGACGGGTCTGTCAACAGAGCAACTGCTTATTAAAAATAAAATAATAAAAGCAGTTTAGAGGCCGCGTGACGCCTCAGACAGGTCGGTCCCGTTTCAGCACCGCGGACAGCGAATCACGTTTCAGCACCGCGGACAGCGAATCAGGTTTTTAGTCTCATTCTCCTCCGGAAAATAAAAGTGAGATGAGACACAGGGGGAACAGGACCAAACACTTGTTTAGAAAAATACTTTGAATTATTTCGAAAAACAGAATGAATGATTTTGTGGCTGGAGTTTGGTTCAGTGGAGCCTCAGGACTCATTTGTAAACAGTAGTTGTGTCACAAGTACAAGTACACTTACTCAAATACTGTACTTCAGTACATTTTTGAGGTACTTGAGTACTTCCTTTTTCTGCTACTTTATACTTCTACTCCACGATAATTCAGAAAATTTGGCTTACAGCTTTAGTTATTTTGTCAGTTCACATAATTAATACAAAATATACACAACTAATGAATGATGGTGTATTATTACAGATTAAACTACCCACCAGTACACAATGAAGTTAAAACTAGTGCCACCTTTTACTTTTGTTACTTTAAGTATATTTTGAAGCTAATAGTATCTTTCTTCTTTTACCTAAGTTAGAGATCTGAGTGCTTCTTCAGTCAAACTAGATTTTAGGAGTTTAACATTATCTAAAGTTTATTTTAATGTTTTGCAGCTTCTGTTACCTTTTGCATTGTGGGACTTTCGGGTATTTCTACACTGTGGTATTGTACTTTTACTTAAGTAAAAGATCTGAGTACTTCTTCCGCTGCTGTTCACATCCTGTTACTCCAGGTTTACTGGATGTGTAAACAAGCTAATGTTTGCTAACACTGGCTCCATAAAAATGTTATAAGGTCACGATCTGTCAGTGTTGTGTTTACAGCTTGTTTTGCTGCCCCCAAGTGGCTACAAATGACTAAATTAATCATACTCAAAAAATTATTTACTACACAACTTAAGAAATGCTTGATTTTTGATGGACACTGTTGTCCCACAATGCAATGCACAACGGAGGAGCTGCTCAAAGCTGCAACAAAAATGATGGTGAATCGGCTCCA
Source organism: Holacanthus passer (assembly GCA_025331565.1). Classification (NCBI taxonomy): domain Eukaryota; kingdom Metazoa; phylum Chordata; class Actinopteri; family Pomacanthidae; genus Holacanthus; species Holacanthus passer. The sequence goes on from JAFREQ010000026.1 coordinate 3,469,481, forward strand.
GGAACATAAAACATTTTGTTTTCTCTTTGTGCAAGTTTAATTATAGTAACTGTACTAACAGTACATGCTTTTACTGACTTGTCAAGGGTTTTGGAGGCCTTGAAAAGTTTTCTGGCAGATCAATGTTGGGAATAAAAAAAAGATGTTACACACAGAGTCCTACCTAGCCTTGAAAATGTAAACCTTCAAGACCTCAGTGCATCTATAAAGATTTTATTTCAGCTCCAGCTCCACATACATACTAACACAACACTGTTTCTGCTATTAATAGGACTCTGTTTTTGGAGATAAGAAATCAATCCACTTTACTATTCTGACCTAACAGGAAATGATGTTGATGATTTAGCTACGGCCGACAGAAACAAGTGTTCCTCCAAAGATTTAACAAGTAATTTTTCTGCTCACTTCTAAGATTCATCATTTGTTACCTGTTACTGAATCTGAAGGCGTCTACTCATTAGAGCTCATTATTTGTTCTGAGAACAGGAAAAAAAGTTGGCATGAAAACATTTGAAAATACGATGTTTAGAATTAAAAAGGATACTTGTCAAGGAACTCATCACAGAACGTTCAGATTGGGTCCGAATTTCAATCTGTCAATCTGTCAGTCTAAACTGAAGAAAACTGATTTGTACCTTTGATGGTAACATTTTAACCAATTCTGGTCTTTCATGTTTTCATCAAGACAAAACATGAAAATGTGAGAATCTGCTTTTGTTTTATATCATAATGAACTGAATACCTTTAAGTTTTGAGCAGTTAGTCAGACTCTGATGGACATATTTCACTATTTCTGACGTTTTAGAGACTGAACGATTTATCGATGAATTGTTGGTTTCAGTCACCTTGCTTTTCATTTGGAGTCGGTCGTGTCAGGATGTACGGAGTGCAGATTGTATGAAGGAGGTACAGACAGCTGTTAAAATGCCTTTCATGACATAAAGCTCTCCAGCTTTGTCAGCAGGAGCCGTACAGCACTCCTGTAAATGAATCTGACGGGCTGCGGGTCGAACAGGAGGCTGTCGAGTTTCCTGCTCAGAAATATGAAACTGTGGATCTGCCTCGCCTGTTGTTCTGACCACCCTGGGATCAGAGCAGAGGATGGAGGGTGTACGATCAGACCTGCTTTGTTTTTGAGCCTCTCAGAGGAGCTGTCCTCCCGCCTCCAGGAGCTCTGGGTGTCCACTGATATCTGTGTTTCCGTCGGTGTGGATGGAAGGAGGGAACCTCTGCGGTTTAAACTGAGTTGATGGATTTAAATATTTGTGTTTAAGAAAAGGTTTATTTTATGTTCAACTTCAGAATTTTTGGAGAAAATTCATTTCCAAACACAAGCCTTTTCTTCTGTTTTACAAAGTGTTAAACTGTTGGCTCAAGCTTCAGAACATCCAGTGGTGGAATGTAACTAAATACATTTACTCAAGTACTGTACTTAATTACAGATGTGGTACTTGTCTTTCTCTACTTCTACTCCACTACATCTTAGAGGGAAATATTGTACTCTTACTTAATTTATCCGACAGCTTCGTTACTAGTTACTTTTCAAAGTAAGTTCAATATTTTTGAATAACAAACATATGAAGAGGAATAGAATATGAGGTTTGTTATAAATTAAATGATCCAACAGTTTATACAAGCACAGCTGAGACCATTTGTCAATTGACAGAAAATTAATTTGAAACTATTTTGATAATCATTTAAGTCATTTTTCATGTACAAACATTCCAGCAAGAAGATTTTTGACTTTTATTTTGAATAGTTTAAGTACATTTTCCTGATTATACTTTAGAACTTTCACTTGTCACAATAGTAGATTTTAGTGTGTGGTATTAGTACTTTTACTGAAGTAAAGATCTGAATACTTCCTCCACCACTGAACCCACAGTTGTCTTTCTGTAGTACGTTGGCTCATCTTTCGAACACCCACTTTGTCTAATCTGCCAAATCTTAAACAGCTCAGGCCCGAGGACGTCAGGTTCACTCAATAAACACTAACACTTGGCCAGTTTTTAGAAAGTACATATGTAACGTCTAAAAAAATGAATTGCCAAATATGTGGTGTTTTTCTGGATTTATTTCAAGTGTTTCTTTGATTTATTTTCACGGTTTTCATGTTGTGCCAATATGCTTCAGTTTGGCATTGAATTATTTCATTATTTTATTTTATTGTAGCAACAAAGACCTTTACACAAGAATGAAGATGATTACGGTCCATCTGTTGCATGTGACAATACCTCGACCTCACACTGCTGAATATTTGGTCAATATTCATCTGTATCAGTTTTGTCATGAAATTTTGCATAAACAATCCCCAGAGGACGAATCCTGCTGACTTTTCCTCTAACGCCACCATGAGGTTGAGAAATGAAATGTCTTAACAACAGTCGGATTGAGAGCCATAGTGTTTAATGTTCACCATCTTAGTTTGGCATTTTGTAATTAGCTCAAAACACAGCTGAGGCTGATGGGAATGCCATTAGTTTTGCAGGTATTTAGTTATAAACCAAAATATTGGACAAATTAAAATTTCGACCTGATGATGGCGCTAGATGAAAAGTGAACAGATCACCAGAGTTATTGCTGTTCATGCTGAGGAGAACATGAATCTCTCTACCAAATTTCATGACAATCCATCCAATAGTTTTGGAGATACTTCACCAAACAACTACCAATCTACCGAGACCCTACAAACTCAGTAGGATTCATCCTTTGGGCACCATGAACATCTGTACAACGTTTCATGGCGAGCTCCCCAGTAGTTGTTGAGATATTTCCATCAGGATCAAAGTGAAGGACCAACAGACAGACAGATGTTACCGTCCTCAGAGCCGTGCAGTTTACACTGTGTCTCTGTTTGTCTCTCAGGAACCTATCAGGGCCAGTGGCTCGGGGGGATGCGTCACGGCTATGGCGTGCGGCAGAGTGTACCGTACGGCATGGCGGCCGTCATCCTCTTCCCCCTGCGAACATCCATAAACTCCCTCCGCTCCGAGCACAGCCACGGCCCTCCGGCTGTGCTGGAGGACGGCACCGCCACCACGCCCACGGACGGGGTGGTGGCCGGACTCGCCGGCAGCCCCGTGGGTCGAGGCGGGTTCGCCCTGACGGCTCCGAGTGAAGCCGAACGCCAGAGGAAGAGAAAAGGCCGCTTCCGCCAGTCCATCCTGAGCGGCCTGAAGCTGCGTCGCTCCGAGTCCAAAAGCTCTCTGGCCAGTCAGCTCAGCAAGCAGAGCTCCTTCTGCAGCGAGGCCGGCATGAGCACCGTCAGCTCTGCTGCCTCTGACATCCACTCCAACGCCAGTGAGAGTGAGCAGGGCGCTCCTGTGGACGCCACCGTCACAGAAATGTACGCCGGCGAGTGGCGGAGCGACCAGAGGGCCGGCTGGGGCGTGAGCCGGCGCTCGGACGGCCTGCATTACGAAGGCGAATGGGCAGGGAACAAGAGGCACGGATATGGATGCACCACCTTCCCCGACGGCACCAAGGAGGAGGGAAAGTACAAGCAGAACGTGTTGGTGAGCGGAAAACGCAAGAACCTGATCCCACTGAGGGCCAGCAAAATCCGAGAGAAGGTGGACCGAGCTGTTGAAGCTGCTGAGAAGGCTGCAGACATCGCCAAGCAGAAGGCAGAGATTGCCATGTCAAGGTCAGATGTTCCCTTTACGGCACAACATGTAGGCACCAGCTATGGAATCATGTCTGTAGAAGAAGTCATGAAAAGTCACCAAAATCTCATCACACTTTAATAAAGAAATCAAATAAAAACCTTCAGGTATAACCAGGAAACATCTTCTGTTTATGGCTTGAAGTCGTGATTAATATTGAAGATCATGAGCTTCTATCAAAAGGCAGAAACATTTACTGTTGAATTGTTAATTTCCTGCCAAAACTTGACAAACAAAGAAAGATTTACAACGAGCCAATGATTAACTAATAAACACAGCCTGGTTTTCAAGTACAAAATATATGTCTGAGAATATTAGACACTGAAAAGCATACTGACGTGTGGATGTGCTTTGTGTAGAGGCTAAAATGAGAAAAGTCAAAGTCAATTAAACTTCTTTATGTCCATCACAGTCCTTTTTTCCTCTCTAAGCACTAAAACATCAAAAACAAGACGACAGAACAAAAAGAACACAAGCTAAATCAATAACATAAAGCTGGAAATTACAACTCACAGAAAATCTAAGCTTCAATAAGATAAACAATTTCCTGGGTGTGATTTGATGAAGGTAAAGCAGAGAGCAGATTTGGCTTAAATCTTCATATTGATATAATAACCTTTAAGGCTTGAGCCTGTTTGACTGCGGTGTTTCTACCTGTCTGTCCAGGATGAGCCACGCTCGTGGGAAGGCGGAGGCAGCTGAAGGAGTGGCGCAGAAGGCCATGGAGGAGTGTCGACTGGCCCGGATCGCTGCCAAAGAGCTCTCTCCCTCCTTTCACATCTACGGGAACGGTGAGTAGACGACATGCGCACAAGTGTGTCCAATTTTAATTCCAGTGAATTTCAGCTTTCACACATGCTGCTTCTTGTATCATCAGTCAGATTAATGTGTATTATGGAGATGATTTACCGCTGGCTCTGGTGTGTGGTATGATATAAAAACACATTTTGAGAATCATTTAAAAGCTGCAAGTGTCTGACGACCAATATTAATATTTTTACAATGAAATGACTAAAATATGGATAATGTTATAATATACTCATAATGGATCTCTGTGTGGCTGCAATGATTTTTCATTGAATCGATTATTTGATAGACAACTCCTATTTTGATAAATATGCTTAAAGTACTCACTATGCAGAATGTCCAATTTCAGTCATCATATTATTTAGTTATAGTTGTTGATGTATTAATTCAATTCATCACTTTATTACTTCATCTGCTTGTGGATTTCCCCCTGAGGATCAATAAAGTTTTATCTCAATATATATTAATACGGCATAATCCTTTTTGTTGATCATATTTTGTATTATTAATCTGAACAGCTTTAAGTTATCAAATAATAGAGTAATAGAGTAAAGTACAATATTTCCCTCTGAAATGTGGAGTAGAAGTATAAAGTAGCAAAAATGGATGTAATGCAGTAAAGTACAATTTCCTCAAAATTGTACTTTGTGAATGTACTTTTTTTTTACATTCCACCACTGAATGTGACTCTTTACTATAGAAACTTGATGGCTTTATATAATTACAATACTGTTTGCGTAATAACACTTTGCTTGTGGTGAGGAACTTCGTGAAGAACCAGCTTACATCTAGAAATATAATTGCCAAACTCTGCTGCATTAATTACAGCTTTTCTTTTTTTCTTTTTGGTTCAGTTAGATTTTGATAAGGAGCCACAATAACAGAAAATTATTTTATTGCCAAATTTCTTCCCACTTTTTGTTGCTTCACTTTTCCCCCAGAGACCCAGTTTGTACCAATTAGTCATCAGTCGTGACTAAATAAAAAAGGCAGCAAATTTTGGAAATGACTGAACTGGATTCATTATCTTCATTTAAAATCTAAATAAGAACATGACTCAGATTTCATAAAATGTATACATGGATTTACAGCATGTGCAAGGCTGAGTGTTTACGTTCATATTTTTATCTCGTAATAAACTACAGAGGATTCATCCTCAATCTAAGTCAAGTCTATTCAGTTCCACAGTTCTCTCTAAGCCAACTGTGACTGAAAACACAAGATACAGTTCGTCTGAAGCTTTTCTCTCCTTTTTTACCCTGCATGCTAATAACACCGACACACACACTGACACACACACCGACACACACTGACACACACACCGACACACGCTGTAGGTCTGATGGACTCGCTGTGGATCGGTGCCAAATCACTTCATTGGTGCTATTCTCCCACTGTTTTCATAGGGCTCGAATGTCAGAGGCCCAAGCACCAGGACGCCAAGGACAAAGACCATGAGGTGATCTCCACAGGAACAGACAGTCCGGAGCTGTGCACGCCGGACACCACGCCACCTGTAATAACACCTGATCTCAGCCCCGTGCTGAGCGTACCCACCTCGCCCCCCCACAGCCCGCCCAAGCACGCCCATCGTCCCAGAAATGCTTGCTTCATGCGCCAGAGTGCCGTGGACGATCAGGGCGGGGCCGAGATCCAGGTGCTGGTGGAGGGGCGGGGCATGGATCTGCCGAGGGGAGGGGCTAACAATTGGACCGATGACATGTATCCGGACCGAGGAGGCAGCAGCCGCTCCACCACGCCCTCCCTTCTGGAGGAGCAGGAGGGCCAAATTAACGGGCACGAGCAAGCCCCTTTGTCCAACCACAAACCACGGGAGAAATCCTCATCCAATCACAAGTCCAGGGAGCACGCTTCCTCCTACAGAGCGTGGGAGCACTCCTTGTCCAACCAAAAGCCCTCCAAGCATGCCTCTTCCAATCACAAGTCAAGGGAGTACTCGTCCTCCAATCACAAAACATGGGATCATTCTTCCACCAATCACAAGGCCTGCGAGCATGCCTCTTCCAACTACAAGCCGCAGGTGCACATTTTATCCAATCACAAGGCCTTGGAACATAACATGTCCAATCACAAGACTTCTGAGCATGCTTCTTCCAATCACAAGTCCCAAGATTATATCTCCTCTAATCACAATGCAAAGGACCACGTCTCTTCTAGTTACAACCCTCGAGAGCATGTCTACTCCAACCACCATCCAAAGCAGCACAACCCCTCCAACCACAGGCTTAACGAGCATGCTGTAATCGACCAAAGGCTAGACGGCCTCACCGGGGGCTGGACTGCTGAGAGCACCCTTAGGTGGAGCCCGGCCCACTCGCGCCTCACGGAGCAGGACGAGGAGCGGATGAATGACTATACGGTTGACATGAGGCTTCAGTGTCCGGACTCACAGACGCCTCGGGGGCTGGGCCAGGAGTCCCCGGCCCCCAAAAACAACAGGCTGCGATCCCGAGGCCTGCGGCCGGTCAGAGAGGGATCCATGGACTCTGTACAGATGCTGGACAACCTGAATGTGGGGGCAGAGCTGGAGGAGTGGCCGCTGCACAGGGACCTCACCCTCTCCCCACCCCTCAAGTCTCAGCCCATCACTCTGGAGCAGGAAGGAGAGCATCTCACCCTCAAATCAAACTCAGTGAGTCTTTACAGTTGCAGCGTGTGTGACAGATACAGCCTGCCTTTGTTTGTTTGGACCACGACTCTGTTATAAGTAAAAGTCCTGCATTCACTGAAGTAAAAGTACAGCAAAATGTACTCGTGAAGTGAAAGTACTAGATGAGCAGAATGGTCCCTTTCAAAGAGTGATATTTTTGTATATTGTACAGCTGGTGGAGGTGAAGCTCATTTTAACTGCTTCATATACTGTTGGACAATTTCATCTACAGCACACTATCATATTTTATACAATGATCATGTGTTTAATTTGTAAAGTCTTAATCTGTAAAGTGACTCCAGCTGTCAGAGTACTGTAGTGGAGTACAAATACAAAGTAGCATTAAATTTAAATACTCAAGTAAACAAAAAGTACCCCAAAATTGTACTAAAGTACAGTAGTTCAGTAAATGTACTTTCCACCACTGTCAAGGTGCCGAACTAATAGTTCCAAAATGCCATGTTCTGTTGTCTGTTGGTTATATTCTTCTTTGTCTTCTTCCTATTATAAGTCGTGATTTTATTATTAAGGAAAGATGTTTATTACAACCGATACTTGATCTCTTTCTTCTGCCCTTTGTTCTTTGCTCTCATCAGTTACTGTGGAGTCTCTGGTTCTTGTTTCCAGACTGCATGTTTTTCATGAACTGAACTAACTGCTTCTTCTCTCCTCTCTTGTCTTTCAGGGCTCCAGCTCTATTCTGGTGGTTATGGTCATTTTACTCAATATTGGAGTAGCCATTCTTTTCATTCACTTCTTTATTTAAGCTTATACAGGTATGATCTACTAAGACTTATTGATAACTACGGTATATTATATTATTACTTCCTGAGACGGACATTCTGCCTATTCGACTGGAGCCCGCAGCCCGAGTGACGGACACAGCAGAGCCTTTCTATTGTTGCTACTGGTCTTTCCACCTCTGTTGAAGCCCGTTTGAGTTTCTATGAAAGCACTGTTCCTTTTCAAATGCTTATTTTGAGCTTGCAACCATAGAAAAGAAAGTAAGAAAGTAAAGAGTGCAGCTTTAAACTAGTGTGGTGTATTGGGACATACATGCATGGGTGTCCATCAGCTACTGTTCAACAGACTGGAGATGGCACAGGCAGTTTTGCCCATTTTTCCATCACTCTAGACAAGAATATAGCAACCCTTGTTTCCTGGTTATCATGAGAAACGTGCTAACCAAGAGCATGGCACACACACTCCATCCCAAACCCCACAGACAATGACCCCTTTTGCCTTCCAACCCTTTCCCCTTCTGCCCCCAGCCACCAGTCTCTGACCCCTATTCGCACTATGCGCTACATACAGAACTATGCTGCAAGAGTAGATCCATTTTAAAGGGCTCCGTCATTATTCTTTTCTTTTTTCCACTACGAACTACACAAACGCACACAACCATTGCATGAGGCTGTGTGGGGTTTTAAAAGTGCATTTTCTATCCCTTTAACATCACTGTTCCTGTCCTCATTTGTACGCTCTCCATCACGGTCGTCACTTCCTGTCGACGCAGAGATTTGGAAATCAGCGCCGCGCCACTTCACATCCAAATCAAATCACAGAATCTGAGTCAGAATCGGATTCGCGTTTGAGTCACGAATCGAATGTCAGCGGCCGACACACTCCGAGACCCGAGAGTCTAAACCTCGAGGAACTTCCTGAATTTATTGTTAAGTGAAACCACACGAACACACATTCGCACGCAAAAAAAAAATAAAATAAAATAAAAAAACACATACTACACATTTAACTGCTGACATACTGAGGAGGATTCAGCCTTGCCCCTTTGTACAGCCTTGAGACTGTTATGTTATTACCACTAATTCTACTATATACTGTATGTGTATGTGTCATTATTATTCAAGTTTGTTACTTTTGCAGTTTGCAAGACAGAGAGAATGCTGAGTGCCTCGTATTTATTCATTTTCCGTCTCTAATTTATTTAAACCCCCCGACCCCCGAGATAAAACACCCCACGTGGGCAGGCTAAGAGGAGACGAATAACCTTCAACATTAAGAAAGGTGACCCTCCACCCCCGACCGCCCCCGTCACCCACCCCACAAACCTCCCTTCCACCCTGAAATGGCATGCACTGTTTTGTCTCTCTCTCCCAGTCCCCCTTTTGGACCAGTCAAAAAGGGAAAAATGGGGTTTCTACGGTGTCATTTCCAGACACTTTTTGGGCCGGATGAGATTTTTTCAGCATGTTTGTTCAGCCTGCTCAATCTGGTGTCAGTTTGTGAGTTTCTCCCTCTCGTCTCTTTTATCCAGCAACACAAGGCTACGTGAGACATGGAGAGCAGTGTAAAATAAACGCTAGCTTTTAACTCTCAGTGGATACCGAAATGTCCTGAGTTTATGAATGATATAAAAAGAAACTCTCTGCTACTGTATGTTTTATACTTCGCACCCAGTGGCATCATCATGTTGTGACATCATTGCATGCCCGAGCATGCTCTTTCTTACTCTTTGGTTTATGAGGTTGTTTTGAAGTTAATGTGGAGAAAATAATGAAATGTTTGAAATTAACGAGTTTGGTGTGGTTCTTACCGCTGCCTCGCCTGTTCAGTCAAATGATGCAGCTTTCATAAAGGTGTTGAGGAACAAATCGATGACCACGAGGGATTTAAGTGGATTTTTTTTTTTATGACTTTTGATTCAACTTTTGATGTAGTGCTTTTAATTTTCAGGCAGAACTCACAAAGCAGGTCACGTATTAAAGTTTTATTCACGTTACATTTAGTCACGTTCGCAGACTTCCTTCTTCAGTCTCTGACATATCATCTGTGTTTCCCCTGAAGTTATAGAAACTAGAGGAGGTAAAGCGGAAGTGACGCCACTGACAGGCGACCAAATGAAACACACCGGTACCTTGAATAAAAAAAGATTTCTCTGGGTTTGTGGGGAACATTCGGGATAAATGAAAATTATACATCAGTTGAGTCATTTTTAGACATTTTAATGTGGAAATGTTTTTCATTTTCATATTTTACCTTTAAGCCAAAACAGACTTTCCAATCTATTTTTTTTATTGACAAACTTTAATTGATTTTGCTGAAAATGTGCTATATCACAATATAAATCATAATCGTAACATATGATCACATACACTGAGAGATGGTTTTATCCACATCGCCCAGAGTCAACAAACATTTCTGAAGACGACATGCAGAATTTCCTAATGATGAATATCTTGGTTATTAAAGGTTATTGCAGGTGATATTACGACTGTTTTAATGTTTTCCGGTCAACAAACAGACCCACAAATATCTTTGGTGTTATTGGAACTTAAACAAGTCAGAAGAAAGAAAAGGAGCCTCAGTGTTAAGGAGTGTAATCATAGTGGGAAGGTTACTTTGTCGATGTTAAAGTTAAATAGTTCAACATTTTTATTGCTTTCCGTTTGGACAGAGCCAGGCTAGCAGTTTCCCCCTGTTCCCAGTCTTTATGCTAAGCTAAGCTAACTGTCTACTGGCTGTAACCTTATATTTAACAGATATGAGAGTGGAATCAATTGTTTCAGTCTAAATATTTACAGATTTATACGAAACAACTTTTCATAGAGTTTCTGAGTTTTGATTGAAAGGTCAAAAGGTTGAAGCCAACATGAGAAAAAAAGCAGTAAGACAAACCTGTCAAAGAGATCATTTGAATTGTTTCTATCAGCACTTTCAGTAATATATAAACACTGGGTAAGTATCATTAATGTCTATTGACCATTTACTGTTGACAGGAATATTCAGATTTTCACCATCTGTACTGTCACAGTGTCGACACTAACGTCAAATAAAATCCTGACATTGAACCAGGTGAGGTTCAATAGGGAGAAAATACTGTTTGAAACTTGAAGATCTGCTGTAACTTCTTAATGCTCATGTTTTCTGCACTTAAAAAAATCCACTGAAAATTATTCAACATGTCAGCTTTTGTTGTCTAAAAGGAAAATGAACTTTACTTTTAATCTGTAGCTGTAACCAGAACATTTTTATATGAGCAATGTCAGATATGAAATGTCTGACAACACAAACATTTGACTTTTTCAAAACTAATTTTAATTCATTTGAATCATATTCATTCATCATATTTCACAACATTTTAAAATAACCTACATGGACGCAGGTATGTGGACGGTCAAACATTAGACCCAGTTCCAGACAGTTTCAGTCTTCACCTGATTTTCTAACCTGCTTGTAGTGCTTCAGTAAATGTACTGGTTTATATTACACCACTGCTTTTATAATAAAAACTACTAATAAAATATAAATATTATATAAAATGATATATGTTATAATATAATATTAATTCATTTTGATTTAAAAGAATATATAAATGTATCTCTTCATCATGGGACATTTTTCATGAGCACATATTCACCCAAAAGACATGAAACAAGATCAGATAAACTTGAAGACTAACTTTTAAATCTTTTTTATTTAACAGTCAACAGAAAGATGATGCTTATTGGAGATTTGCCAAAGAAACACAATTATAACTTTACCCTCAGGCTAAATAACAATTTACATCAAACTGCAATGAAACTGCCCCCTTTTGTTTTCCAATTAGGTTCAAACCTCAGAGGTCGTTCAGTCGAGCTGCTGCTCTTTATTAAGTAATGATAATAATCAATAATTCAGCCTTTACCTCAAGGTGTGTGACGACTTTCACAGCAAAACAAACAGCTTTTTAAAAGGAGAAGAGCTGGTGTAACTACAGATGTATGTATTCAAGATATAATCACATAATGTGCAAGGCCATAAAACTTATTCTTGTTGAATTTGTACGGTAATAAAGTACATTTACTCAAGTACCATATGTAAGTATGAGTATTTCCATTAATGTTGCCTTACACTTCTAGTCCAGTACATCTCAGAGGGGAATATTGTACTTTTTTACTTTTTACTCCACTACATTAACCTGACAGATTTAGTTACTAGACAGTTACTAGTTACTTTTAAGATCAATATTTAAATGTCAAACATTTGATCGGTTTATAAAATGTTCAATGTTTCAAATGAAACAACTCAACAGTAGTTAAAATGAACAACACCCACATACTGTCCTGATGGTGACAAATCAGGAATAAAATTCAGATACTAGTTTGAAATTGAGTCATTTTGCATTAATAAGTACTTCAAGTTAACGTGCTGCTAAAACTGACATGTTTTACTTAAGTGAGAAAGCGGTTGTTTTTCATTGTGGTCTTGCTACTCTTCCCATCACTGTTTTCTAACGGTGTGTTTTTACCTGGAAGTCGCAGGTGAGTCTGTTCGGTGTTTACATGGCTTGAGTGAAACACTGCCCCCTGCTGTCAGGTTGAAGAATTGCATGTGTTACTATCTAACAGGCTCGTATTTGTCTTTTGTTAAAACGCTCAGAAACAAACTCGGGCTTCAGTTTTTCTCCTCCTCGGTGACTGCTGTTTTTCCCGGCGGTGTCTCCATCACGGAGCGGCGGCAGCGGCAGGAGCTCCGCTGCGGCAGCTCGCTGCGCGGCGGCTTCCGGTGTCCGTCCGTCTGCAGGAGGATGGCGTCCGGCTTCGCCCGCATCCCCTCCGCCGCCGGTCCTCCGAGCCCCCGCCACAGCGCAGCCCGCCGAGCTCTCCCCGAACACGGAAGCCAGAAGCACCGATAAGCCGCCCCGGTAAGTCACCGTGTCTTTATCAGCTGTGAGCGGTGTTTTTTCGGGTCTCCGGCTCCAGAAGGTGAAGGTTCCCCCGCAGCTCCGGGGAGGCCTGCTCTCATCCGGGCTCCGGCTCCAGCCGAGCCGCCGATCAAACGTTATTGTGGCCTTTCATGCAGCGAAGAGACGGCGGCTTCACCTGCGGAGCTCCAGCCGCTTTTATGCCGTCATACTTGAATAAAGATGTGCCGTTTGTAGCGCGATAAAACCCGAGGATTCATTTGTTTTCCGACGAGATAAAAGTGAAAATGTGAAACGAGCTCCGGTTGTTTTAGCAACGTTAGCTGTTAGCCGTTAGCTGTTAGCCGTTAGCCGCTAACGTCGAGCTACATCCTGGAAGAGACAATTTCATTAAAAACACTGTGAGAAATAACGTTTATCTCCAGAATAAAACACACAGATTTCATGTTATTAGATAATTTACATCGCGTGACATTTAAAATACAGATTTAAGTGAGAAATTGAATCATTCCGTGCCCGATTTGTGTTTCAGGAAATAGACGGAGCCCAGGTCTAGTTTTTTTGATGGAGCTTTCTGTGAAACTGTTATTTTGCACGTTTCCTTTCTGCAAAGTCTGTGTATGTCACCATGTTATCAGCCCGACAGATAATAATGTTTACTTGGTACTTTTTAAATTTTGCTTCCTGATTAATCGAGGAACTAGTTTTAGGCCTCAGCTGACGTTTAGTTCAGGCGGTTTGTTTCAGTTCTTCACCACAAACAGCAGCTGACAGTCACACAATGATTCTGTGGGTTTGTTCTGATCCTGGATCAGCTTTATTCTCTTACTGAAATGTAAACAGAAGTCTTACAACTTGCTGTCTGCTTCATTGCTGTTTATTATGGATCATGTTGGAGACTGTGGCAGCTCATCAGTCCTGCTCTTTCATATTAACACCCTGCATTATATTTACTCACTGCAATTATATATTGCGTGTCTCAAGTTTATTTATTAATGTATTGTTTGTGTTTTTTCCCCTCAGGTTTTCTCCCTGATCTCGAAGGACGAGTGTAAACACAGATAAATAGCACACAGCTGCTCTCAGTGTGCTTGTTACCGCTTCTTAAACCACATCCAGCCTCTCAGTTTGGCTCTGAAACCCCCTCATTCACAGAGCTCTGAATCCCTACATGCGAAGTGGAAGGATGACGGAGGCGTGGCAGCAGCAGCAGCAACATGCAGTGGCTCCACCCTCTGTTGTGCACACGCTCCCCCAGGGAACTGACAACCCTCTGGGCTGCGCTGTGTACGGAGTCGTCCTGCAGCCCGACACCTCGCTGCAGCAGCCCCAGCACGGCCAGCAGCTCTCGGTTCAAGCCCAGCAGTCCTCCTTGCAGGTAGGGGGCGAGAGGGGGCATAAGTGTGGAGCCTGTGGTCATGACATCTCTCACCTGGCCAACCCTCATGAGCACCAGTGCATGGTGAACCAAGACCGGTCCTTCCAGTGTACCCAGTGCATGAAGATCTTCAGCCAGGCGACGGACCTGCTGGAGCATCAATGTGTGCAGGTGGAGCAGAAACCTTTTGTTTGTGGTGTGTGTAAGATGGGCTTCTCTCTACTCACCTCCTTGGCCCAGCATCACAACTCGCACGGCAACGGAAACAACCCAATGAAGTGCTCCATCTGTGAGAAAACGTACCGGCCCGGTTCTGGAAACGTCACCCCGACCTCGTCAGCTGCCAACCCTCAGCAGCCCTCCACTGGCGAGACGTCCAGTGGCGGTGCGGCGATCAGTGCCTCGTCTCCTCCCGCGTTTGAGGCCTCTGCACCAGACAGGCCATATAAGTGCTCAGTGTGCCACAAGTCCTTCCGGCATTTGTCAGAGCTGACCCGCCACGAGAGAGTACACACTGGTGAAAAGCCATACAAATGTGACACCTGTGATAAAAGCTTCAGCCAGTCTTCACATCTGGCGCATCACCAACGTACACACAGCTCCGAGCGGCCGTATAAATGTGCTGTGTGCGAGAAGAGCTTTAAGCACCGCTCTCACCTCGTGCGGCACATGTACGCTCATTCGGGCGAGCACCTGTTCAAGTGCAATTTGTGCGAGATGCACTTTAAGGAGTCGTCTGAGCTCCTGCACCACCAGTGCCAGCCAGAAGGGGAGAGACCTTTCCGCTGCGGCTCCTGTGGAAAGAGCTTCAAGCGCCCGTCCGACCTGCGGCAGCACGAACGCACCCACTCGGAGGAGCGACCCTTCCAGTGCGAGGAGTGCCAGATGAGCTTCAAGCAGCAGTACGCTCTTGTACGCCACCGTCGCACTCACAAAAATCCAGCTGATCGACCTTTCAAGTGCAACCTCTGTGATAAGGGTTTTCTTCAGCCATCCCACCTGCTTTACCACCAGCAAGTTCACGGTATGGAAAGTCTGTTCAAGTGTGCGTCCTGCCAGAAGTCTTTCAGCCAGTCAGGAGAACTGCTGAGGCACAAATGTGGTGGTGAAGTGGAGAAGCCCTACAAGTGTGACGTGTGCGGCAAAGGTTACAAAAAGAATTCGACGCTGCAACGCCACCAAAACTCTCACTGCACAGAGAAGCCTCTGAAATGCTCCCTGTGTGACAAGCGCTTTGTGTCCTCCTCCGAGTTCGTTCAGCACCGCTGCGACCCGACCCGCGAGAAGCCGCTCAAATGTCCCGACTGTGAAAAACGCTTCAGGTACTCGTCGGAGCTGCAGCGCCATCGGCGAGTTCACACCGGGGAGAAGCCTTTCAAGTGCGCCAGCTGCGACAAGAGCTTCAAGCAACGCGAGCACCTGGCCAAGCACCAGAGCGTCCACTCGCGGGAGACACAGTTTAAGTGTGTGTGGTGCGGAGAGCGTTTTGTTGACCTTACAGCTCTGCAGGAGCACACAGTCCAGCACACTGCTGAGGGTGAGAGTTTCCCCGAAGCTCCCTGCATCCCATGAACTGAACTGCTCCTCAGCCCGGGGCAGGAAACGTGACATTCACCCACAGAGCAACGTGTGCCAGTCTCCGCTCTCCCTTTGTAGTTTATAACATGCACCTGTTAATTATGTTTAATGATTTTTAGTATCAGTAATATTAAGACTCAGTTCATCCCCATCCTTTGTTGAGTAAATGGCAAAATACGCTAAATCGACAGACGATTAGGATCCCTCGACTTACTTTGGAACACATGGAAAAAGGCGTGTAATGTAAAATGTGGGAAGATCTTGATTTTGTTTAGTGCTGAGTGTGGGACCTTATTCTGTGGTTGCATGTGATTGTCTGTTTTGTAGCTGTTGATTCTGTTGTTGAGAAAGATGATAAGACCTTCCAGACAGTTGTCAGATGTGTGTACTCATGTGGAAACTCCTCTGAAATCCATGTGCCTTTTTTTACCAATGGCTCATTTTGTGTTCTGTTAATTTTCATGTCCATCGTAGCTGAAAACCTCCCATCCTTAAACGGCGGCTGGCTTCTGCAGCAGTATCTTTTCACATACTAGACCTTAGGTAGTCTCATCTGTTTGTGCATGAATATTTATCACACTTTAATCTCACTGTTGTATTATAGGTTTGATTTATTTAGGAAAACATCCTAAGAAGAAGAAAAAAAGTGGATTTGTGAAAATGTATAGCCTGTGTCCTATGAAATCTGTGTTGTTGCATCTTTGTATTAAAACAAATGACATCTAGGTAACTAACCCATACCTATCATGTCATACAAACACTTGGCATGTGCAATGGAACATGCACAATGTAATATTTATGACTACTGATTCATGGCATAGTCTACTCTGCTATATTATAGATTGTGTGTATACGCTTATGTAAACATTGAAAACTGTATAGTGCTTATGTTTCCTGCTTTTGTATTCACCACGAATGAGCTTGCAGTATTTTGCAAGCACTTTAGTTTCATTTCAGATGGATTATCACAAGTTTAACCCGACAAGACTTCAACCTTATATTGCTCACTTGCCACAAATCTAGCTGCTTTAGTTACTGTGCGATAGATCTAACAAAAGTAATATTGCTTTTTATTTTATTTTGAAGAATTGGCCTTGTAACATCCTCACAGGATTCATGCCTCCTCCTGGTCCGCACCAGACGTTCAGCAGATTAATCCGAGTAGCCTCAAAGTTGCAAATTATGTGTTGGTTTATGCCGGACATAAAGTAAAAATATTTGTGTACTTTAGTTTAATGTGTGGGTTTCTATATTCTGTACAATCTTTGCAGTATATTTAAAAGAAGGCTTTTGGAGTTTCGAAGTCGTGGGCAAAGGGAATAACAGCGGGGGAGGGACGGGGCGGGGGCTGTGTGGTTGTGCCATGGTTCAAGTCCCGGTGAGTCTGCCTCTGACCTCCTGTTGGAGGCGAGTGAGTGTAATGAAGTGTTGGATTTACACATATGGATATCAATATAGACTCCTGTTCATACTGTATACAGACAATTAAAATAAACCACCCTTATGAAAATACAGGTGTTCATTGTTTTCATCACAGCTAGTTTTACTACATGTGTTTTGTCCATTAAAATTAGAGAAGAAACTCAGAATCATTGTCATTATTAATGATTTACAAACAATGTGCGGATCGTTTTCTCAGCTTTTGTCAGTAAAATGTCCTGTGATGGTTATTTTTTACTATCTTCTGACATTTTACCAACAAAAATAAAGTGATAGATTAATTGAGGGATTAATAAAATAATTTGAATAATCATTAGTTTCTGTCCTACATCAGTGATAATTTTCACACAATATAATCATTAATATCACATCTCTGGGGGGGCTGAATGTGTAATGAAACAAAATATAATCAACAAATAAATTATGATTTATTATTTTCCTTTAAGATAAAACTTATTGATCCTGGGGGGAAATTCTCAAGCTACACGGCTGTATATGAAATAATTACACCACCTTTACCAGCTGAAATGTTAAGTATTGATCATATGTTCATCACATATTAATGAATCAATAATCAAACACCAATAACTGTATTATTCTTATTATTATTATCATCATTATTATTTAAGAATATTTTGATGCTAATATTTTTTAATACTCGTTTCTACACCATGGTATTAGTACTTTTACTTCAGTGCATGATCTGAGTACTTCCTAAATCAATATTGAAATGACAAATTAATACATGCTTGTTAAGCATTTTTATAGCACTTGAGCATATTTATACTAGTATTTTAGTCAGTTTATATTTTATGAGATTAACAGTTTGAGGTCAGTGACGCAGTTGATTCACTTCCGGGTCGTGTTTACTGCAACGAGAAGCTCATCCTGCTTCAGCTAACGAGCCGCTGCTACATGAACCACCTCCACCTCCACCCTCCTCTCACAGATACTGTCACTTCACTGATATTACACACAGTATTAAAAACGTTCAACCCGGTGGTTCTGCATCGGTTAACGGAGAACAGTGAGCCGGTACCGAGCTAACGTCCATGCCGTCGGACTTCAGCTGAACTCGGATATTTCTACGACGAGGTTAGCGGCTAACTTTAGCCCCGTAATTGATTTCACGTTTCAGAAATGTCGACACCAATAAATAGTCTAATATACTAATAATAGTCTGTAGTCTACAAGTGTTTATTGTATATAAATACATGAATTTATGATCCACATTAATCTTATTTTGCTTGATTCAAGGTTGAATTTTCATGGTTTTATGTTTTGCTATGTAAGCTAGCTGACTGTGACAAGCTAGCTGAAACTGAAGCGATGCTAGTTTCCCTACATTTGTTTTACATTTGATTTAATGGCGGAAACCAGTAAAGATTAACGTGAACTGGTCTTTCATCTCAGTGTAATTAGTCTCTGTGTGGTGGTGATAAAGGCCCAGGAGAGACTCGGTCCTGACGGGCTCCAGGTCCGGGTCTGGGTCCGGATCTGGGTCTGGACTGAAATGGTTTTTGGGTTTTGAGGAAACCAACGTTAACTGTGGACTAAACAGAAAACCAGAAAGTTTCCATGTTAACCTGGTCCAGGTTTGACAAGTCCAGGTACAGAGGCTTTAGACCCGGGCCTGGTCTGATGTGGTCCAGATAGAGAAATTGCAGTGAAACCATTATTTTGTTTGTTTTCACTGATTGAATAAAGGTTTTTTGAATCTGAAATTGGGTTATAATCAATCTTTAGAGTCTCTATGTTAATCTGGTCCAGGTTTGACAGCTCTCAGTACAGTATTAGTATTAGTAGTATTTGTCTGGTCTGTTGTGGTCTGGATGGAAGAAATTCAGTGAAATGATCATTAAATACAGGTTTCACAAATTGATAGATAGATAGAAGGATTTTAGTCTGAGAACTCTTATTTATTTATTTTTTCAACCTTGTCCAGGTTTGACAAGTCTGAATACAGTGGTATTTGATTTAGATCAAGTCAAATGTTGTTTGGATGCAGATGAAATTGCCATTTTTTTCTCACAACTAGAATAAATGTATTAGAAACTGAAACTTGGTTTGAGTTTCTTTGATGAGCTATTCTTTGGATTTTATTTTGGTTGCATATTTTTATAATTAATTTTAAACAAAAATGACTAAGTTTCTCTTGTTTCAGCTTCACAGATGTGAGAATTTGATGCTTTTCTTTGGCATATATGAAAATACACTAAATATCTTTTGGTTTTAGACTGATGGTGGAGGAAAACAAGCAATTTGATTACACCATGTTAGATTCAGGAAAATTATATTTTTTTGCTGTTTTATAGATCAATTCATTGAAAACATTCTCAGTTTAATCATTAATAGAATTAATCAATAGTTGTAGCCCAACATCAGAAGCTAATTTCAGCCTGATTATTGCATCCTTCTATCTGCATTTCTGACGTCTGCTTCAGCCTCCTCTCTCTCCTGTCGTCCTGCAGCTGGCGGGTCTTCGTCCCATCCTGCCCATCAACATCCTGCTCAGGGGCTTCACACACTCCGTCATTGTAGCTCTGTCGGTCTGCACAACAGCTGCGTCAGACCGGCCTGACGCCTTTCATCAGAGGGCACAAGCAGCCAAAGCCCATGGTAAGCACAGCACAGGGTTCTTAGAGCCACATCTCCTGGAGAGTCGCTGCGCTGCCTTCCAGTATCGAGCCAAGAAGTATTCAGAGGGAAGTGCAGGTCCTCGACACGGAGCCTCAAAGCTAGCGATGCCCGGATCCACGCCGGCCAGCAGCAAGGCTCGGGTGTACACCGATGTCAACACACAGAAGAACAGAGAGTACTGGGACTATGATGCACATGTGCCAAACTGGAGGTACAGCTGCACGTTGCAGTGTTTTACATTTGTCTCTACAGTTTTTATGTTTAAAATAACTTCTTAACACCAAAATTTAGCCACAATATGTGAGAGAGCTCACAAAATATAAACATCTGTTTTAAATTAGGTAACACATCGAACAGTTAAGCAGAGCAGTTTTCATAGAAAAGAATATAGTTGTTTGTGGTCACAATCAACTTGATTTTCTTTATTTCCATTCTTGCTCAGCAATCAAGACAACTATCAGTTGGTGCGTAAATTGGGAAGAGGGAAGTACAGTGAAGTATTTGAGGCCATAAATGTGACCAACAATGAGAAAGTGGTGGTGAAAATCCTCAAGGTGAGCTCCTTACTTTTATTATGTGAGCTTTTCTTCCCTTTTTCCATCTGACAGAGCTTCTCCCAGTCTCCTTTGTCCATTGTTATCAGTGACCATCTCCACTTCTGACTCATGGAGACATTCTTCAAATGTAATATCAGTGGTGACTGTGTTCTGCGTTTATTTCCTCTCAAAGTTGGTTGAACTTGAACTCTGTGGTTAGAAGTGCACTGACTTTGCAGATCCAGTCCCTCAGAGTTTCACAAACGTTAAAGTATGACACAATGCCCTTAAACTTTTGAAAGTTTGTAAGTCACTGACACCTTGTAATTTGGCCACTTTCAAACACACGTCGGTGTGCTGTTACAACAGTGATGTAAGAAAAGTTTAACAGCATTTTTGAACTACTTTGAACCAGGTTGTCGCTGTGTCGAGGTCTGAGGTGCTGTTATTTCACATAACTTACGCTGAATTACCTGTTTAAATTAATGTAGTCTAATACGAAGTCTTTCAAAAACTCCTTCATGATGGTTTTAATATTCAGTTTATGATGAAAAGTTTGTGGTCATTTTGGAGGATATAGTTTTGTACTTTGTTATACTGAGACGTTTTCCTAATACCACACTTAACATATGTAGGGATCAAAAGATTGGCTCTCACCTGTAGTGCTTCATTTTATCCTTTGTTTATTTTAGTTGTATTCAATGTGTGTCTTTATTTTGATTGACAGCCCGTCAAGAAGAAGAAGATCAAGCGGGAAATCAAAATTCTTGAAAACTTGCGTGGAGGAACCAACATCATCCGTCTGGTTGACACGGTCAAAGACCCGGTGGTGAGTTTAGATTCCTGCCGTCGCTTTGCTGCATGTCGGCATGCCAGCTGTGGTAATCCAAGTCATGCGTGCAACTCTGTGTGCGTGCGTGTATGTACGCGTGCGTGTGTGTGTGTGTCCACGCAGTGATAATGACCACCTACCTGCTGTTCTCCTCAGTTAAGCCTTGTGTTGTCCTCTCTTTGCAGTCCAGAACACCAGCGCTTGTCTTTGAGTGCATCAATAACACAGATTTTAAGGTACTTAAGTTTGGCCGACATCATACATGCTGAACTACCAGCAGAGTTCCCATTCATGCAAAAGCATTTATATCCATTATTAATAACACGCATAACCCTCCAGTTAATGTTGTATAGAGGCCAGTTGAACCAATGACATCATGAAACTAATGATTTTATACACATTTTATACACGGACGTCTTCATGTGGTTCCACAGGAGCTTTACCAGAAGCTGACAGACTATGATATCCGTTACTACATGTATGAGCTGCTGAAGGTAAAAACATTTAGTTTACATCACCCTTAATCTTATTACAACTTATTTTTTTTTATTAGGTGGGATTTTTCTGAGGAGTTATCTTATATGATTGACAGGAAGCAGTAATGCTCAGAAAGTTGAAAATAGACAGGAAATAGAAGTTCTTTTCAAACCAATATCAGCTGTGATCATTTGAATTGTTTTTGCTGCTTTGTTTAGTATCAGTGTAAATTGAATATCAAACACAACAAGTTGTTTGAATATGTGACTTTAGGCTCCTTGAAAAAGTGATGGATATTTTGTAGAATACATGATGACTGTAGACCGGTTGCAGTGTTGAATATGTCTCTGTCTCTGCTGTAAGGCTCTGGACTACTGTCACAGTATGGGGATCATGCACCGAGACGTGAAGCCCCACAACGTGATGATCGACCACCAGCTCAGAAAGGTATTTTTTAGTAACCTCGTCAAGAATTACCAGTATAAAGATTTTTTTGTTTCTACCTATTATTTTGTTTTTTATTTTATTAGTTCAGTCCAAAACAATTTAAAAGTTGGACTAATCAATATTTTTATATGAACAGTGGGTCAGATTACTGTGTTACTGTTAGTGATGAACTCTGAATCATCACCTGACTCTGCAGTTCCACTCAGCTCTACAGAACATGTCTTCTGGTTCGTTGTCATCAACCACTGTCATCGACCTCATTTCCAGCAGCAGCAGCTGTTTTCAACAAGAAAAGTTCTGATAAACACAAGTTTGTCGTCAGCTGGTGCATTTAGCAGATGAAGCTCCAGATATTTTTCTCAGGAGCTTGTGGAGACCAAAAACAAGGCTAAAAGATTGGGTCACATTTGTCATTTGGCCAAAAACATGGCTACAAATGAATCATAGTGAATCATAGTGAATCATAGTGTTCATGTCCACTGGGTGTGTAACAAGCGGCTGTTTGCTAACAACAGTGCTAATGTTTATGAGGTCAGAATATGTCAGTGTTGAGTTTACAGCTTGTCTTGTTGCCCCCAAGTGGCCATAAATAAATTGATACCACTTAATGTATAAGTTTATGATTTAAATATGCAGTTCTAGTTTTAACTGCTTTATTTCTGACTTTTTAAAAGAGTAAAGCTCAAAAAGGCACCTGAGAAAAAAAAATGTAGACATTTTTACCATTTCTTTTATGTGTTTGATTTTTATATATTTTCCAGCCAACAGAAGTTTACAGATCAATGAGTGTGTTCTCTCTGTGTCACAGCTGCGTCTTATAGATTGGGGTTTGGCAGAATTTTACCATCCCGCTCAGGAATACAACGTCAGGGTGGCCTCCCGCTATTTCAAAGGCCCCGAGCTGCTAGTGGACTATCAGGTACCTGTTACAGACACATCCTCTGCTCTGAATATGTGTGGGGTGGATCCTGTTTACTGTACACTCTCTGTCTTCTTTGAATTCATTCTGTTGGTGTGTGATTTACTGTTTTTCCCAGATGTATGACTATAGTTTGGACATGTGGAGTCTAGGCTGCATGTTGGCCAGCATGATCTTTCTGAAGGAGCCGTTTTTTCATGGCCAGGACAACTATGACCAGGTAATGTGCCATATAAAGATTCAACATTAAATTAAAGCAATGGAAATGTGTCCACTCCTTATTTCTGTTGGTCTGTATCTTTATTTAATTTAGATCATTATTCGAGACCCAGCTTTTATTTGCTCATAAGCTTTGAGTAAATCTGGTGAGTGTAATAAAATGTATCTGCAGTATGTAACTAATGTATGAAATGTATTTTGTTCTGCAGCTGGTCCGCATTGCTAAGGTTCTCGGCACCGATGAACTCTTTGGTTACCTGCACAAATATCACATAGAACTGGACACTCGCTTCAAAGACCTGCTGGGACAGTGAGTACCAGCAGAGGAAGAAGAAGTGATATCAGTTTTGGTCAAAACCGAAAAATTAGCAGAAACTCAAAAGTCACTTAAGACTGAGGTGTGCTGTCTCTGCCTGGCATCGCCTTTATTTTTCCTGACTGACTTCATCAAGCTGCTTATCAGACAACTTTAGATTTGAAAGTGAAACTGACAAAAACAGGTAGTTGAGAATTTAAAAAGAGAACATAACAGTACCACATGAACTAATGGAAGTGGAAGTTTTCTCACAATATGTTTGTTAAATTTGAGATTTAACAAAATCTGATATTGTGTATATGTGTTGAAAAATCCCCCAAAACACAAACCAGCTCCATGATTAAAAGGTTCAACTGAGGTCAGATGTTTTTTACCAACTAGCTGACTAAATAGGCCTTTTTTTAACTTACTTTTCACTCATTTGTGTCCAGACAAACACGGAAGCGCTGGGAGCAGTTCATCCAGTCGGAGAACCAGCACCTGGTGAGTCCGGAGGCTCTGGACCTGCTGGACAAGCTTCTGCGCTACGACCACCAGCAGAGGCTGACGGCAGCGGAGGCCATGCAGCACCCATATTTCTGTTAGTATCGTCACCACCTGCACACCTTCTGCCTGCCGATCAAAACCATCGGGAACTTAGTAAACAGTTTGGAAAATGGGCCACGGGTTTTTACTTGTAAAGAATGACCCATTAATGCCACATGAATGTTTAAAAATAAAAGTAAATCAGTGGGATTCTTATTACAGATTATTTTAAGTTTTCAGTTAGTCTTCATAACACATTCATATTTAAATGAGATATGATGGAGACTGTGACGCCCCCACAAGGTAGATTATTATAAGCATTGTAATTTTATTCCATTTTTTTTTAAACGCATAAACGTAAAACTGCAGTTTTCAGGCTCCAGGACAGACAGACTCGTGTTCGCGTCATTTACCTGAGAACTGGTTTCCTGTTGAGTTTGTCAGATAAAGTGTGTGTGTGTGTCTCTCAGATCCTGTGGTGAAGGAACACGCAAACGCCAACACAGACGGCACAAAGGCCATAAGCAGCTCCAATGCAACATGATAACCAGAGAGCAGGTAATGCACAAAGCTCACACCTGTAAATCCTGGATTATTGTTTTCACTTCAAACTGAACAACTGCACTTTCTCCAGTCAGTGTTTTACACATTCCATCCTCTTTGTTTTAAACACAGTACAGCTCTGTTCATTAAGTTTTACACATCTTTATATTTTAGATTTCAGATTCTTCATATGAACAGTACTTTTTCCCTCTTGTTTTGTATGTTTTGATTGTCATGCACCAAAAATATCAGGTGATATTAGGTGATTGAACTATATCAGCATCTTGGAGGATGCAGTTTCAGAATCACCTCTCTGTGTAAAGCAGTACACTCAACACATGATCAGTATTTGACTGCTCTGTTTTTGTATTTTTGCCCTCCTCTGTCCAACCAGGAAGAATCTTTGTTACCTCAACTTGTGACCTTTTCGTGGCAGAAACTTCTGCCTCCACACCAACAGCCATACTGGAGCAAGATGTCAATTTTGCAGCATTCACAAACACACACGGATTAAACTTCTCCCAACAAAACCCGGGGAATCTGTGCTGCTTGGTCCGTGTCACAGATGAATCAGATCTAACCCCCCCCCCTCCTCCTCCTCCTCCTCCTGCCTCCCAACACTCCCCTCAGCCCGTTTTTAAAAAGAGCAAAATGACTGTTGTTGGATCAGTATCAAGCCGGTGTTGTGCTGTAAAGACGTTTGTCCGTCATTACGATGCTGTGGTGACCTGAGATCCGGTTCCAGGTTTTAGCACTGAGTGGCATGGAGGCTCTTTTCTGCTATGGATAGAACAAAAGCTATATTGAAAGAGAATAAACCATTTTTATTTAAAGAGTTGTGTGTTGGACTTTTATTGTCTCAGAACTGATCAGAGGAGGTAAAACTTACCCATTTTATGCTTCTTATTGGTCCAGTGAATTTAATTAAGTACATCATTAGAAATGCTCTTGTATGTAGCTGCTGGAAAGTACTGAAACATGTTAGAAATAGGTGCTACAAAGCAAAACATTGTCCAGGTGAGTTAAGTTTGTGTTCTGTGTTACTGGATTTGAATTATGAGATTTGAGTCTGTATTTTTTTATTTCTTTGAAGCTGGAATTCATCTGGAGCTGTTGACAGTTTGCTGGATCATGATCAAGATGTTGGTGTAATTACCACAATGAAATTACCGATATAACCACAAAATAAAACATATTTTGACTAAATAAAATAAGAATAAAGGTTTGTAGTCTGAGAAACTTTAAACAAAAAGAAATAAACAACAAAAAGACTCTGACTGTTAAAGACTAATTGAGCCAGAACATATTTTACATGTTTAAAATGTGAATGTCATTTCAAAAGTACAAAATTAACTGCAAAACTCTCTTCACTGAAAACTGTTAATTGCAATTAAAGCTGCTTTTTAAACATTGTGGATCCAGGATTAATAAATCAATCTCATACTGCTTTCAAAGAACAGAATTAGCTGGATAAGAATTAGGATGATTTGAGCCTGAGCAGCGTGAAATAATCAAACCACATTTGAACAACAGGGCCCTGGTTCTCGTTTGGTGCTTCATGAAACAACACAGAGCTCATTAAGTGTGTGTACTTTTTAATAAATAAACTGGAAATTCAAGGTGTTTCCCAGAACATAAAACACTTGTGCAACATTCGTGCATCGTTACAAATAGGTGCATTCGTTTAGGCGAATAGAGGCCGAGGTCGGTGATTTCAGCAGACGACCGCCTGCTCAAATTTAAAACCTATCTGCTTACCAAGTGGCTGAAACTGTAAACACAGCAGAGGACATTTCAATTACATGTTCATCAAATCCAAGTATTTAAAATGCATCACAGAAGTAGAATTCACATTTTGGTCAAGTGTTTGTTTTTTTTTAGGTTAAAAACTGGGACTACTGATGCTGTTTAGCCCACATCCTCTTTGTTGTGACCTGGTTTTAATTCGGCTCGGCCCAACTTGAATGCCCTGACTGACATCTGAAGTTTGAAGTGTCGAACACAGTAAAAAGCAGCCTACAAACACACGGCTAGCTACAGCAGATGAGCTCTACACCCATCGAAGGCACGGCCACAACAGCCCTGCTTCCTCCTCAGCCGGCGACGACCGGCTGCTTCTCCAACAACCCGACAGTGTTTTCAAAATGCCACTTTGGCACTTTATCTACATGTTAAAGGAATAGTTCCACATTTTGGAAATTCGCTTTCTTGCAGAGAGTTAGATGGAAACACATTCAATACACTCTCATATCTGTCGCCTGGGTTTGTCCAAAATGTAAAAATGGTAATTCTCCATGTCTTGGCTGGGAAATAGTTCTGCACATTATACAACACCTGTAAAGAGTCAGTGTCCCGCCCCCTCTTAATTATTCTCACACATATGGAGTTTCAAATGACAGTGACGGCAGGTTTACCGTGGCAATTCTGGGTCATTTCTGATTTCAGACAGAGGTAGACAAAAGCAACTTCTCATTTCTAACCAGTGACTTTTGACTGACAGCTGAAAAGTTGAGAGCAGATTGAAACAGCTGTAACTTGCCAGCTAATTAAGCTTCGTTAGTTCGTCTCCAGCTGAATCGATTTAAGATGAGAGTCCTCTAAAGGTTAATGCACTTCAAGGCTACATAAATGATATAGTGCTAAAAGAGTGAAGCTACGTGTCCGAGGCCAAAAGTCAACTTCCTCACCAGCTGATGATCCATGTCGAAAAAATAAAGCAGCATTTTTGTATAGAAGAGTCGAGCTAATTAGTCCCTGTGTTAAAAGTAAGAAAACATTGAAATTCAGACATGATCCTGTTGGTTAGTGTTGATGTTTTCATTTTTAAGATAAGACAAGTGAAAACAGGTTTTCGAATGAGGACTCACTAACTCGCTCTAACTTGAGTTACCAGTTCGAGGCTGCTGGAGGGGATGTGGCGGTTGTGAACGCACCCTGTAACCCTCAAACTCATGTAATCAGTTAATGATGTGCTCCTTGGCTTTGTAAGTAATGCTCAGTCACTACTGTATTAAATATTCAGCGCGTTAGCCGGACATGAGAAACACACACTGTTTAATCTCTTCACTTTGTTGTGTTTTGGTTTTAGAAAGGCTCAACGAGGAAACATCCTCCAAACTCTTTAAACAGGTAACAAGTGGAAAAACCCAAAGACTGACAGACCTGCAGTTTCTAAGTCTCCATGCTGCTTCGGCTGCATATTGAACAGATATGAGAGCGGAACCAATCTTCTCATCTAATTTTCTGCAGGAAAGCGAAGTAGCGCAGAACGACTCCGTTAACGCTGCAAAAGAAAGTTTGGTTGCTGCAGAGGGGGAAGCTCGGGGACGGGTCACATCACAGTAGCATATTGATATCAAAAGACCACCAAGGACACGATTAAGACAGAAACAACACAGCTGATTATCGAATTAATAACACTGATATTTTAAAAACCACCCCGGGGAATTTTTCAATACCTGACCGAGTCCACTGGCACTTGATATAAGATAAGGTTCATGGTCTCAGTTAGGTGTTCCTCAGGGTTTTGAAATGACGTGCCCTTGGTGTCCTTTTTGAAATGCACACAATCTATGGCATAAAACAATGTCGTCTAAAAAAAGGTATAAAGCTAATACCAGAGACATTCAGTTTGTTCTCTCAAAGTAAAAAACTTAAATAATTGCATAAATAAAGCATGTGATTATTGATGTTTAAGTCTGTACACGACGTGTTAGCAGTGTCCTGTACAGGCGTGGATGCAGTGATTATGTATGAGTCTACATATATAATGTTGGTTACATCATAGAGTTGCAGTATTGAGGTAACTTCATAGTAGGAGTAAAGGCGAAGGGGGGGGCACTTGAACTGTACTCGGCTCTGTGAAAAAGCCACATAAACATGCACTGGACAAAAGTGAAAATGTAGATAGAGGTGTTAGTGTGTTCGTCCCTTTTGTTCGCATCATTCAAGTTTTACAAAAATCGCCCAAATAAAGCATCAATAATACTGGATGTGTTTAGTGATATTCAGCGCACCACATGATACAGTCTTGCCTCCTACACGTCCTCTTCCTGGCCTCCTGGGGGGGGCGGTCAGGGTAGCAGGTGCTGCAGCGCCGAATCGTCCAGTTCGTTGACGGCGACGATGTGATCCAGATGTTGCAGGTACCGATCCTGGTCCCGCATGAAGTGTGGGATTCTGGTCCGTGGGAAGACGGCCAGCTGCCGCAGCCGCTCCACGTCTTCATAAGACACCTGCAGAGGTGAAGAGAAGGTTCGTCAGTGGATACACAGAAGGAAACTCTAGGGGTTTGGACTGTTGCTTGGACCAAACAAACACTGAGAAGGTGTCACTTTGGGCTCAATCGATCGATCGATGGAGAAAATAATCAGCATATGAATCCAGAATGAAAAGAATCATTAGCTGTAGTTTTTCTGATTATAATTACATACAGTTAAGTAATGTAAGTAAAGGATTTTTATGTTAACCTGTGAGACACTTTGTAACTCTGGTTTGGAAAGGAGGTATAGAAATAACATTTACTCTCTCACCTGCTTATTCGTGCATGTAAACACACAGAAGGCTTCATATTGGTTATTTGAAGGTTTGGACACTGACCTTGCCTAAAGAAGTCAACATCTTGAAGTCGATGTTCCTTCGATGCCGAAGAATTCGGAGGATCCCGTCCAGATAAACCTGATCTTTACTGAAACAACCTGAGACAGAAACAGACAACATACAGGAAGTGTAAAAATAAAAGTATCATCTTTCTGTAAAACCGAGTAATTTTGTTTAACAGTTTAACAGTATATCATTGTTTGGAGGACACTTGAAAGAAAGAAATGAAAGAAAAGAGGAGTTAATAAAAATGTTTATAAGATAACCAGTTTGCTTTCTTTGCCCTGGGTTTTGCCTCTCAGGCTACACAGACACTTCTGCCTGCCTATATTATTCTGAAATCTGTTAATTAGATTTCCAAATTCATGGTTGTCTGATAAATAGAAACTAGAAGTGCTCTATGAATTGGCACTAAAATCACAGTTAGTTCTATTCTATTTGTATCTTTAACCATTGTTATTTATTGTCTTATCTTTAGTTGATGTTCAGTTCTGGTGTCTATTTAGGAGAATACTTAAACTACAGATTAAATGATTTTTATTCATTAATTGTTTTACCTGAAAAACATGCAGGGACGTAGCATCTCTGCAGCCTGAGAGGTTAAATCCAGGGCAAAAGATAATTATTCATGATTCATTTTCACTGGGTTTTTTTTCCTTCTGTGAAGAATGTCTGACCTCATGTGCCCTGTGTGTGTGTGTGTGTGTGTGTGTGTGTGTGTGTGTGTGTGTGTGTGTGTGTGTGTGTGTGTGTGTGTGTGTGTGTGTGTGTGTGTGTGTGTGTGTTTGTGTGTGTGTGTGTGAGCAAGCATGTGTGCGTGTGTGTGTGTTCACCGGGCTGCGAGGTGTCCGTCTGTCCCCTCTTGGCTCGCAGGCAGTACTCCCAGCGGACGTCCGGGTCCTGGACGAAGCGAGCGATGTGGCTGAAGAGCTGGCTGAAGCTCATGCTGGTGGCGTGGTACACCGTGTAGTAGAGCAGAGCCGCTCGCCACAGGTAGGGCTGTTTCCGTAGCAACACGCTGTGCAGGCTGGCCAGGCCCTCCTCCGTGGGATTGGCCGGTTTCAGGCCGAACTGCTTCCTGCCTTCAGAGGTGGCCCACGGCTGCAGGTTGTTGTTCACCCCTCGCAGATAATGTGTCCCTGAGCAGAGGACAGACGTCACCAAGTCAATCAACATAACAAGAATGATTTGATTCATTTTCATTTTGTTCATTCTTTTTTTTCTTTCCATTTTATTTGATTTGATTATGACTTTAGCTTATTTTTATTTTTTTGTTTCTTAATGTTTCATGTAATAATTTCCACTGTGTGTTTCTCTGTGCCTGGCTTGTTTTTAATGGTGTGTGTAAAATGTATGAGTTGTTATTGCTAATTACTGCTGAATACAAACTGTGTATTTAATGCCACGTTCATGTAACATGGGATGGATGATAAGGTTTGGTAAGATTACAAGTGTTCATATCACCAAGATGGTTGTACAATTACAGAGCTTGAAGAGACATTAAGTGCTGAGCTGATATTCTTCTTCCCACTTCCCAGTCGGAAATACGACATAGATTCATCGCTACAATAACTCTGATGTGACATGAAGGCAGCATAGGTTGGGCCTATTTCACACTGCTATGAACCTGATGAAGCACAAAGTCAGTCTTAACGAAAGATCCTGGATCATATTTTTATGGTTTTTAAGTGTGTTGTCTCTATTTCTTTGTTTTGTTTTCACTTATGTGCCTGTGAAGATTAGGAGGTAAGAGCCTTACAGACAGACACCTAATGTCTAACGGGGCCAAGCTGAATTATCCATCCGGAAAATGAGCAATGAATTGGACATTACATGCTGTCAGTCATACAGTGTCCACCAGGTGGCAGCACCACATGACTGGACAGGTGTCTGCTGGAGTTCTTCCATATGTAAGAACTAGTCTCTGCCTGTTGGATGATGAATTTGATGTGTAACACTGAGACCTGAGTATCTGATCTGCGCCTCATCGCAGTGTGTGAGATGAAGATTACCGATCTCGTGTCTCAGCATCCCCTCGAGCCAGTGCTGTCGAGCTCCGGCCAGGTTGATGGTCAGAGTGGGACGACAGCTCTCCACCACCATCACCGCCTGAGAGAGGAGCTCGTCAGACAGACGCACCACCACCTAACACACACACACACACACACACACACACACACACACACACACACACACACAAACAATCACCACCATTATCATCATCATCATCATCACCTATTCTCCCTGTTAAAGGGGTTTTCTGGGGAGTTCTTCCTCATCGAAGGACGGAGGGTGTCACACTGGGCTGTATAAATAAAACTGACTTGACCTCAAACAGTTTAACCATTAACATTTTCTTCCTCCTAATATTTGTTAATGAGACTATTGGACCCAGTTACTCTTTAAACGAGAAATTTTCCACCTCGGAAAAATCCTAGTTTCTACATCAAGTTTACTTCAGTGTCACTCCAACTATATGGATATAAAAACACACACAGAGCAGGATGTGATGTCGTCCTCACAGGAACAGGTAATAAAGCTTAAAAGTCTGTTGTGTATAATTAATGAAACAGCAGTAAAAGAGATCAGAGTTGATAAAATTGGTGCAAATGGCTAAAACGAGACAAGCAGTTTAACTGTAAATATATATACGTACATACATAAATACATACATCTACACAAATAAACATCAGCAGCAGGAGGATTCTCTATTAGCTGCTGCGTGTATGATATATATGTACACCACCAGAAGGAAGAGAATTTTATGACGTGTCATTTGTGTTTCGTGAGAAGCATGAAGAGAACACAAGCAGCATTCTGTCGCGTGTTGCAGAATGATGAACGTGGTACCTGGTGGCTGACAGCTGCCTTTGTGCTCCTGACTGAGGTCAAACAGTCTGTGTGAGGGGGGACAAAGGTCCTTTACAATGTCGGGGGCTTTGCGTAAGCATCCCTCTCAACAGATGCTTACACAACAGCTTAACGAGAAGTTGACAGGTTTTGAAAAAAAGCCGAGTTGGACCTGATTGGTCAGTCAAAGCGAGCATGATGTATGATGAAGTTGCCTTCGAAGCTCCAACTCACACAGGTGATTCACTACAGGACATTACATGATGCAGTGTGTTCGCTCACAGGATGGGGCTGTAATTAAAGACATGTCATCTTCATTCATTTTTCCAGTTGAGTGACCACATCACTAACTGCCAAACACTGGACTTCAGGGTGGAAGAAGCAGTGAAAACATTTCTGTTCAGAAGTATTATCAGCAAAATGTGCTTTAAATATCAACAGTAAAAGTAAATGTTCCCTGTGACGACTGTACTCTTATACATTTCATGATCATATTGTTTGTACATATGTTTTATGTGTGTGTAGCATGATGGGCTACAACTTTCATTTCACTGTGCAAACCTGTGTTGTTAAAACGAGAAATGAATGACTGTGATTCGTTAAAACTGCTGCATCAGTGTCGGAGCAGCTGTTGTTCATCACAGTCACACTGTCATCACTTACTGGGACACTTGAACAGAACCATTGTTAACGTGACGCCTGTGTTCTTCCTGCTATGATGCGTCAGAATGTCGGGGCGAAAGGCCTGTGGTTGGGGCTTGTTTCACAGGTGAGTTGACTCAGTTGTGTGTTGCTCTCTGCACTCACCTCTCCCACGCAGCCTTCTTTCTGCAGGTATTTGCGAACAGCAGCCCAGACTTGACTTTTTGGAAGGATGTTGCCGCCCGTCACTTCCTCAAAGTTCTCATAGGAGCCAAACTTCCTCAGGACGCACTCCATGATTCCAACTGCCTGCAGTTCAACAGAAAAGTCATCATCATCATCATCATCATCATCATGATCATGTGAATTCACAGGTGACAGATGCTGGACATACTGTACCTGTTGGAGGAAGAGGCCTGAGCCCTCTCTGTACTTCTCCAGCACGCTCCTCGGCTCAGGCTGCACGTACTCAAACTGAGGCTCGTACTTGTAGTCGGACTGGAAGAACGTCTGCTTCTCCTGCTCCAGGTTCAGAGGCCTGAGGGCGACGAGCAGACAGGGCCTGGAGGGCGGAGGCAGCGTCGTGCTCCCCGCCCCCTTCGCTATGTGCGGCAGGGAGGTGGCGGGTCGCATTTGGCCCCTGCCGGCCCGGGGACCCAGGGAGTTACTGACCGAGCAGGTGCTCTCGCTGCGGCGCATCCAGCCGCCGGCGCCCAGGCTGGGGCTGGTCAGGCTGCGAGCCGGGGGCGAGGGGGCGGCCGAACCGCTGCGCCAAGGAGGCTGCACGATCCGCCTGTCCCCCATCGGCTCCTGAGACCCTCGCAGGCGCTGGGGCGGGGTCATGTCCAGGCTGAGGGGGCGGCGGAGCGGCGGCCTGGGTGTGACCCCGCCTCTCGACGATGCCGATGAAGAGCACCTCCTCTCTGCTACCTGGCTGCTGTTGGTCTGGGCTGGAAGGCCGTTGTGGGACACCTTCCCCTTCTTGGAGACATTACTCCTTCTGGCCGGCGTCCTCACGGCAGAGCTGCCGCTGCTGGTTTTAGGCGGATCTGCTCGGACATCTGGCTCCAACGGGTCCCTGCTGTTCCCAACACTTTCACCCTCGACCTGATCCATGAAGACTTCACCTGAGTCCAGCACCATCACCTCGGCCGCCACGCCTCCGGCTCCACCTTCCTCCGGCCCCAACGCTGCTGACAGAACAGGAGGACGAATGTTTACTGGTTACTGTTGTCGTCACTCACAGCTG
This sequence comes from Holacanthus passer, assembly GCA_025331565.1. Lineage (NCBI taxonomy): Eukaryota > Metazoa > Chordata > Actinopteri > Pomacanthidae > Holacanthus > Holacanthus passer. The sequence goes on from JAFREQ010000026.1 coordinate 3,503,458, forward strand.
CTGCTTTCATCAGAGCTGAGAAAATGAAAGGCAGCAGGTCAGGAAAATGTCAGTGCTGGTGTCAGTGAGTGTTTGGATCCAGACTGACAAAGACAAACAGACCATCTGCACAGTGCAGGACGTCTGGAGGCTCCACAGGAACAAAGCTCCCACCAACTATTCAGCACATTTACTCACGGTGAAAGACAAAAAACTGTTTCATTTTTTAATTCTGAATTGAAACCAGATCAAATACCTGACATGAGGGTTCACAGTGACTCGTTTTGAGGGAAGATAAAAATAAATCAGTTCATGTCTGAAGCTCTTTTAACTCCATAAACCCACAGAAAGTCACACAAACACTGAACCTACCAGCGGCTCCCGGGACTTCTCGGCAGCTCTCAGCGGTTTAATCCTCTCATAGCGGCCGCAGCAGCTCACAGAGCGGGCGGAGGATCTGTGTTTCACCGGGGGAGGAGGAGGAGAACAGCGGGTAGCGGTTCAGGCTGCAGCGGCCTGAGGCGCCTGCTGCTCCGACCCGGAAGCGGCGGACGTGTTGGAAGATATGACGTGGGACGCTGTGCAGGACGCTGCCTTGCGTCATGGCGTACGACCGGAAGAGAGACGTAAGGACGTGACGTTAAATCTCAGTTAATGTTCAACAATTTTTCCTTTCAAAATACGGTCACATCGGCAAATAAAGATAAAATGAAAGATTATTAAATATAATAACAACAGATCAATGGGAGCTTTATTTACTACATTAACAAATGTGATTTCATGTTGGAATTTAAATTTGAATATGATCAATATCTAATCACTAATAAAGTGAAGTACATTTATTTTAAACTCATCCAGCTCAAAACTATGTTAAACATTTTTAGAGAGACATTGATTTGTTGTATTTATTTATTTATTTACATTGATGAAGGTTCTGTCTTACTTCAGGATATATTGTTTGGTCTCCTGGAAAAACTTTGTTTACATATTTATTTCCTTGGTTCTTTTCGGCTTCCATATTTTTGTCCTGGTCCTGGTGGACGGACGTTTCTTTGTGTTGTCTGACATGATAGAAATGGGGTTTTTGTTTGTTTGTTGTTTTTTGTATTTTTTGCCTTTGTCCTCATCAGATACTTCAGCAGGGTTTTACCTGCAGAGGTTTTCAGAGGGGTCACCAAATAAAGACCAGCTCCACTGACATCATAAAACATTAACGCTCCTCATTACAGAACAGGTTCACATCTTCAGGTCCAGTTTAAAGCAGCACTGACAGAGTGGAGCAGTACAGACTGTATATGAAACAGCTGTTGGTGGCTGGGATCCTTCTTGTCCATATAACACTTTGTTTTGTGTGTAAATGACTTCAGCTGAAGATAATCTGAGGCTTCAGCCGCCTGAGTTAGAGTCAAGGCGATTCAAGTCTGTGACAGTGCAACAAGCAAATACTGACCATGACAGCACAAAGGAAAAAGATTGTAAACTTTGGAATCTGATTTGTTTCACTCATATTTGCTTCACCTGAACTTAAGAATGCGTTTTTGCTCAGAATGAGGACGGAGGATTTTCTTCCCCATCACTTACACTGAAATGGTTTTATGGCTGTCGTAGCTGCCAGTTTGAACAAGTCAGTACTGACTGGTTCCCCAAATCCATTCCAACAGAACAGAGCTGCTGAAGGCAGCTTAAACTCTGTTAGCGCCTCGTCTGGGTTTCACCTGGGAAATACCACAGTGAATGTGCTGGTTGTGAATGGGGCTTTCATGTAACCTGTAACTCAACTCAACAAAAAATATTATATAAAATTGGCCTTGGAACTAATATTGAGTTTTGTTACTGCAGGTAGCTACTAACAAATGCACAGTTTAATCCATATCTTACTCTTCTGTATTGGAAAAAGCAAAGCGCCATCTAAACTCTCAAAAAGTGTAACTCTTTGTGTTCGTGTGTCGACTAAACAAACATGATACAAACAAGATGCAAATGAACTGTAGAAGTGTTGGAAGGCGTCTTTTTGGACAGAGCCCATTTCCCCTGCTACCAGTCTCTATGCTAAGCTACGCAAATCGCCTCCTTCCTCCATATCTAACATACAGATGTGAGAGTTGGACTGATCTTCTAATGTGACATTTGCAAAGAAAGTGAATAATAATAACTGAACTGCAGGGAATAATAATAAATTTCCCTCGAACTACTTTAAAAAAAAAAATTCTCATCATTTCAAGTCAAACTCACACAATAAAAAACAGCTCCAGACCTAAAGAGCACAGACGTCATAGTGCTGAAGGTTAAAATGCCGAATGCCACCATGTAGGTCAAAGCACAGCTGACTTTAAAAAACTATAAACGTATTCAGACCGGACCTGCCAGGGTGACGTGTTTTTGCATTCTGTCACTGTGAGAAAAAGTCTTAAAGTCTTAAATACAAATTTAATTCAAATGTGCAGATAATGCAGATAATAAAGTCATAGTGCCGTTCATTGTTCTCTTACGTAAACATAGTGGAACAATGTCTTTAATGTCTTTAAAAGACACCAGAACAATCAAAGACACTGCGACACAAGTATCACTGGGAAATACTGATCAAGTATGAAAGTTTGTCTGTGTGTAATTGTTTTTTAGGAAGCATCTCTGTCCTGGTGCTCACTTCCTGCCATTTTGCTGCTTCTTATCCTTCATCTTTATCGTCTGTGGCTCTTTAATTAGATCAAACTAACATAATAAAATACTTATCACAAGTTTACAAAGCCACAGCCTTTAATACACACATCAACAGATGAGTGATAAAACCCGTCAGTAAATGCAACCATGACATAACATAATAATACATTTACCTTTAACGGCTTAAGACAAGCCTTTCATAGTTTTACTTAAAGTAAGTGAGAAGAAACTCACACAGCAACAATTCTCCCAGTTCAACAAAAGAGCCAAAGGTTTGTTAATGAGCCAGATTCTATAGAATTAGTGAGCCATTTCTATTTGGCTTTCACACACACACACACCCCTGTCTTTCAACACACACACAAACAGCCATGATTCATGTGATAACGGAGCAACAGCTCAGCTAATAAGAGCTGCCTCCAAAGCCTCCGGAGGACTTCCAGCCTTTCATTGGCTTTGGGGGAAAAAACAACACTTCTAAACCAAGAGGTGGAGCAAACAAAGGTGTGGCTCCTCCTCAGGTAAAGAGCAGACACAGTGCCATGGGTACTTGACAGTAACTCAAGACACACAAGTGACAGTGTGTAGGGATGGCCCAACATTTGGAAACGTTTTCTCAATGACCTTTGCTTTGTCATGACAGACATGACAGACTGCAGCTGAATGCAAAATCCCGTCCTGAACTTTTCAGTGGAGCAGCGTCTTGTAAGATTTTCTTTGCCACATATCTGAAAGGATGAGAACCTACGTCTATAGACAGGAGAGCGTCGACATGCTGGAAAGTGGCTTTGCTAAGGAAAGACAAAGGTACGTAAGCTTTTTATTTTCTCTGTTCATGAAGCGTTTCTGTCCAGCAAGGAAGCAGGGACAGAGGAAGGGAAGCTACTCTCCCTGATCAAGAAAGCATGGAAGTTTTCTAAAAAAGAGTAAAAGATTCAAAGTTAGAACATGAGAGTATTTCATGCATCATGTGTGAGACCTGGGTTTACATGACTTTATCAAATGCAGCAAAAGTTTAGTCAAAGTTTCTGTTTGTGTGAACAGTTGCGTGAGAAAAGTCGGGCTGATCTCCAAAAAACATAACGTTAAGCATGACATGGATTTTTTTTACTTTTTAATTTCCATTTTTACAGTTTCAAAATAGCAAAAAAAAAAGGAAAAGGGCCTGAAGCAAAAGTTTGGGCACCCTGCATCATCAATACTGAGTCAAACCTCATTTAGCAAGTTTCACTGCATGTAAATGCATTTGGTAGAGAGTCTGTCAGTTCTCATTTGGGGGGATTTCACACATTCTTCCATGAAAAAAAGTTTCTAGTTCTGTGAGAGTCCTGCATGCACGGATGTTGGATGATGTTTGGCTCGGGGGACTGTGAGGGCAAAACCTTCAGCTCGCACCACCTGCGTCCATCGTGGATTTTTGACATTGTGTGTTTATAATCATTGTCCTGTTGTAGAAGCCGTCCTCTTTTCATCTTCAACATTTTTATAGACTGCGTGATGTTTGCTTCCTGAATTTGCTGGTATTTATTTAAATCTGTTCTTCCTCCAGCAGTGTGGTGTTCCCAAGGTGTTCCTTTGCTCCTTGTAGCCAAAACGTTCTATATTAATAGCATCTTATTTCCAAAATGCATCAGGTTTGTTCAGATGTTCCTTTGACAACTGAATTTTATGATGAGGAGGCAGGAAAGGTTTTCTTCTGACGACTCTTCATGAAGGTCATATTTGCAGGTGTGGCAGAGCGCCACCACTCCAGAGTCTGTCACATCTTCATGAAGGTCTTTTGCAGACAAACAGGGGTTTTGATTGTGGGTTTTGAATTATGTGAATGTTCAGTGTTGGGCACCTGCTCAGAGGAATGTCATGAATCATGCAATGCTGCTGATTGTTGGGACAAAGTCTGAGGAGTCAGAGTATTTGTAAAGCTTTATAATAATCTCTTTTAGGGATGAGTTCATCTTTTACTCACATAACTATTCACGGCAATTCTGACCAGGTGGATCCAAACGTTTTGCACGCCACTATACTTGTGTTGATTTGAAAGCAAAAAAAATGATAATAGATTTCTTATCTTTCCCCCTCAGCCAGGGAGTGGTGGATCATGGGAAACTGGCAGAAAGCTGGAGCGGGTGTTGTTGGTCACGGCAGCGCTGCCTCTTCTTCGTCCTGGTGTTTGGAGCAGTTTTGTTTTTTTACAAAACAAATCAAAAGCAAATGGTGCCTGACTACAACCCGAAACTGCTGATGCAATATGACGCAACTAAATGGGTTCACACTGAGAACATCACATCTACAAATGTGACGGACACGACTGATACGCCACATCAGACCACAAACGCTACAGTGGTGACTCCCGTGACACCGACACCGGTTCCTTATAAATCTCCAGGACTGTACTTAGTGGAATATCCCTACAAGTACCACTTCATCATAAACGAGCCTGACACGTGTGAGCAGCAGAAGCCGTTCCTGGTTCTGATGGTTCCTGTGGCGCCAAACAACAAGGCCCACCGTGACATCATCCGCAGCACCTGGGGAGGTGAAGGCCTGGTCCTGGGCCAAGTGGTGAAGCTGTTGTTCGTGCTGGGGCTGCGGACCGGAGACGGTGCAGAGCGCCTCCGAGAGCAGCTGCTGCAGGAGAGCGAAGAACACCGAGACCTGATCCAGAGCGACTTCCTGGACTGCTACAAGAACCTGACCATCAAGACCATGGTGATGCTGGAGTGGCTGGACTCCCACTGCTCCATCGCCTCCTACGCCATGAAGATTGACTCCGACATGTTTCTAAATGTGCCAAATCTCATCAAAATGTTGTTAAACGCTCCAAAAACAAACTACTTGACCGGACTTGTGGCGACAGGCGGCGAAGTCCTCAGAGATCCAACATCTAAGTGGTACGTACCCGTGGACCTTTACCCTCACCGACACTACCCGAGGTACGCTCTGGGTCTGGGCTACGTTTTGTCTCTGGATCTCCCTAAAAAGCTCGTGGGGGCTTCCAGACACGTTGAAGCTCTTTACATTGAAGACGTGTATTTGGGCTTGTGTATGCAGCACTTGGGCATCTCTCCCAGCGACCCTCCAGACTGGGGCTACTTCAATGTCTTTCCTGTGGCATACAGTCGCTGTGCTTACTCCAGGCTGATCGCCACCACCACACATGAACACAGTGATCGCGTGTGGACCTGGAAAGACTTTAAAAAATCGGGCCCGTACTGCTGATAGGTAAAGGTTATATCCTGAGCTGAATTTATCCTATTTTTTTTTATGGGGTTTACATCCTAATTTTACTGTATGAAAAACGTCTTACCTCCCCTCTCGTGTTTAAAAGTGTTGACCAGAGGGAAGAGTAAGAGTCAGAGTAAGAGTAAAGAATTCTTTGGGTCCAACTTCACATTCACACCAGACCATAACTCAACAGAAACTCTTATCTCTGTCCTAAATGTACATATTTAAAGGAATGTTCTTTAGGTGTGTTTGCTGATGGGATATATTATTAGAAGTGTTGAGAACTGATGTTTGTCCGAGTTGTCAAGTAAAGGGAGTGATCATATGGTTGATATTTGGTCAAGGTGGAGGTCGGCTTATTGGAAATAATAGCTACAGTGTGAAGTGTTAGCGAGTGCGATGAGGAAATCTTGTATGTTGAAGCACAACGACAAGGGTCTGTGCTGTTCATGTGTTTCTCTTGGTTCGTTGAAGCGTCGGTTGAACCCGCAGAGAAAAGCGTTAGACGTGTTGAGGCACGACGCTGCTTTCAGGGAAGACGCTCACTGTTGAGCTGCAGCACAAGTAGGAGAGAGAGGTTAAGATATTCGTCACGATGTTTTCTCACTTTCTGTCATTTTTACTCAAGCTCTGATACTTTGAGCTTTCTGGCACAGCCTCAGCTGCTTTGACTCTGCATGCAGAAAAAAGCAGAGGCTCCTGCAGGGGAAAGAACTTTATCTTCAGGCCGACATGTTTGAGCTTGTGGTCGTTCTCCTACACACGACCACACTTTCAGAAATGATTCCAGAGTCACAGACTTGATGCCGGGTGTAAACATTAACGTCGGGGGAAATTATTGACTAGCTTCAGCTGAAATAGAAGCTGAGTGTTGGTGTAGATATTTCACTTCAAAATAAAATGTTTGTAACACTTTATGACAAGGATGCAAAACACATGTTTAAAGGAAGTGTGACTAACAGTGTAGCTACACGTTACAGTAATGTGATTACTTTTTTCAGTAACGAGTAGTGTCTGGGATTACAAGTTGAAACCCAGCAATTACATCACAGTTATTAATCCCAATAACCCGTCGTTACTTCGATGTTGTGTCTGTGTGTTTGCTGCCTGAATGACACAGAGGGATAAAACCAGTTTGGTCTCTTCAGTTCAGTGCAGAAACTGACTCACTGACTTTTTTTCTGAAGGTGTTTCCAGGATCCTCAAAGATTTTTAACCTGTTTCCCAAGTGCCTCTATTTCTGAACCGAAACAAAGCGGAGCAGGAATCAGAGTGAATTTCTGTTGCACATAATTAAGTTCATGTGGTTAAATAAACTCACTTCATACGTTCGTTTACACAAAATGAGCTTGAATCCAGTTGAAAAGAGAATCTCAGATCGTTTATGTCACATTTACAAGCAACGGGTTTTGTTTCTATTTTTTTCATTATGTTTTTTCATTGTGGTTTGAAGAAGTGGAAAAGTAGCACAGATGATCCTGTAAAACCCAAAACATCAGCCGACAGATCGGGACAGAAAGGACAGACACGCTGACGTCAACACTTCATAATCATGGTGTTAATGTTGAGGCTGTTGTTTCTGAGCTGATGACCGGTTTGATAAAAACTGTTCTACTTTCTGCTTGATCAAACACACGAGTCTGAAATTCCCTTTTGTCTGTTAATGGTTTCCTGCTAATTTAGTAGCAAAAGCAATAAATAATGTTTGATGTCACTGTAACTTAACATTCATTTACTGCCGATCTATCAATCATTCACTAATCACATCAACTCATGTCGACCTTATTTTCTCTTCGTGGTTGAATTCGTGGATCAGTGGTGTCCTTTCCATCAAGGCAGAAAAGGCTTTTGTCCTGTTAGAAATAACTGAGGATTATTTGACCCACACGTTGTTGGTGTAATTTTACTGTTTGTAATGTCATTTTATATTTGTGCTTTTACTACTTTTATTCATGTTCCATCCATGTTTTTTCATGTCTAAAGCACTTTATAACACACATTTAGTTTTATTAGTAAGACAAAGACAAAAATAAAGCAATTAGCTTTTAATGATCTTGATCAGTCGTTCAAGAAAACGTCTCAGTGTTTTCAGACCTGCCAGCAGGTGTTTGTTTAAAACTGGTTTTAATCCAACACACAAATAGTTCGTAATCATTTTAAAGCATTAACCACCGACATCTTGTCCTGTGTTTGAGCAGAGAGTCAACAGGTATGAAATGAATGAATGTGGGTTCTTCTTGGTTTCACTGACTTTGTGGACGGTTTGTGATGCTCGGATGAAGATAAGATAAGATAAACCTTTATTCGTCCCACAGTGGGGAAATTTGCAGGAATGTGGAAATGGGGAAATGTGACCGATGCTCAGGCCTGTGAAGTCAATGTGCAGCTTCGTGACGAGTTTCACCCGTTCGGTTCCTCCTGTTGTCACACAGAGACACCAGATGGACATTTATTACACTGCAGCTGAATATTGTGAGAAAACCGGCTCGATGAAGACTGTGTGTTTGCTTTGTTGTTCGTGTGTGTTTTATAAATGTCGGACAAATAAATGAGTGAGAAAATGCATCTGTTTGTTTGTTTATATATTAATGTGACTTATTTAGGTTTAATATTGTACAGAATATGAAAAAGTCAACTTTGTGGGTTGATTTGCAGGATATGAGACGTTTTCATTTACTGAGCTCAGAGCTGGAGGAAGAATTCACATCCTTTACTTCAGTAAAATCACTAATACCACACAGTGAAAATACTCTAAGAGTAAAAGGCCTGTACCTGAGTAGAAGTATGTAAGTATAATCTGGAAAATATACTTGTTAAATGCAGAAAAATCTCGGAGCTCTTTTTGAACTTTGAACTTGGATTTATCTGCTGATTGTTTTCTCCACAAAGTACAAGTAGACCTGCCTCAAATTTGAGAGAGTCCCAGGATGCATCATAGATTTTTCTCACATTCAAGTGGACAGTTACTGGATTTTGTCTCTCTGGGAAAAGATAAATGTTGTAATGAACTCTATAATATTGGACCAGGATCGATGGATAGTGGACTGATAAATATTCTGGACAGAAGAGAGACTCCTCTGCAAGTCAGTGTGTTTTCTTTAAAGCGTGGTCGTTCCATAACTTTAACCAAGTGTGGTCGACTGAAGTAAGTAGCAGTATCAACCCAAAACACGTTTTCCTAAACCTAATCGAACCTTAACCAGAAGACTGTCACATCACAAACAAAAGCCATGACGAGGTGTGAATTCATGCTGAGGCAGCAGGGGGAGCCGCTCAGATCCTCAGGGGCCCTGATCTCACCTGAGTTTGTGGTGGAGAGATGTCTTTGCATTGTAACACTGTTTTGCCCTGAGGGAATGTAATTCATGTGTGGTTTGTGGTGCAGAGAGTAAACAGCGTCCTGAGGCGGTGTGATTCTTTCATGCAGCCATTTTCAGCCCGTGAGGTTTACAGGGAGGAGGAGCAGGTATTTACCTGTGTGAAGTGTGACAATGGAGATTATTGTCCTCGGCTACTCTGGAGTTTCCTCCTTTAACTTTGTGCAGCAGAAATAGTTATTGATTGCAAATGATTGCATTCAGTTTTTATCTATGTTTTACACAGTGTCCAGTGTTGTACAACACACATTGTCAGGATTTTCTCCAATGTCATAAATCAACGTCCATAAATCTGCTTTGAAACAAAGGGGAAAAGTCCAGAACTCATAAGTTTTGTCAAGTTGCAGTGATACTTCCATGAATACAGAGCAAACATGAAGTACTTATTGCTAATTTAGCTTTTAATGGTGTCAATGTGCCAAAACATCAACACATAAAGGCTAAAAGATCAGGACTCAAGCTGCAGCTCACACAAATATCAGACTGTGACTTTTCCTATATTTACAACAACTGAAAATGATACCACGTGAACCATATTAATGTAATAACATGGAGGCTCAGTGTCTGAACCAGGCGACGCCTGTTTAACACCTGAAGCCAATTACACAGGCCCTCCTTCCGTTCTTCCCCTTCAAAATAAAAGCCCAAGCTCTCCACTCAGAGTCACTGTTTTACCATAAGGAACTGAACTCGCCGCCCTTAGTTTAACCTGCCTTCCAGTCAAAGTCGGAGGGATTTCCCAGCTGAAATTTCCAACTTGGAACTTCAGGTACAAGAAACCAAAAATAAACATGTCTGACATTTTTTGTGCAGGTAAGCAAGTTTCCCCATGAAAGCATGTGTTATTTAAATTAAATACAGGCAAACAAACTAGCTGATGCTTTACCTTTTACAGTGTGCACTCCTGTGGGTGCTGCCATCGTTAGGTGACATCAGACAACTGCTTGAAACTGCAGCTGCTTGAAGTCGAAAATGTTTCTGCCTTTCTTGGCGAACAACTTTGAGAAACATTTGACATCGTATGTGTGAGTCTGACGGCAGCGCTAATGTTCTTCTTTACCAATATCTCAGACATGTCCTCAAAATAGCAGCCTTCAATAATGTACTTAGCCATTAGTTCAAGTTTATAATTATCGTACTGTATTTATTATCATATAACCAATGAATTATCATACATCTGGCGACACTGAGTTTACATCTCTCAAATCACGGGAGCAGCAAAACATCGTTATTGCCCAAATCAAAGTAAGACGAATAATGAAATACGAAATCTAATAATAATGACAAGAACTTTTTTCATGTAACTCTCAATATTTGCCAGATTATCGATGATCTCAGTAATTACATATGTATATGACCATAATCTATAGATCACATTAATTTCTGATTGCATTTTTACATGAGAAGAGAATTAAATGAAATTGCTTAGATGTAAAAAAAACAAAAACAAAAACATAACAGGTCAAATGACTGAAAGAAACCATTTTATTTTGGTAAAAAGTTCAACAGTGTGTAGTTGCAGATGAAAAAGAACGTGGACAGAGAACAAATGTTTCATATGAGACGAGCAGCAGCGACGGAGTCAATTGTTGGTGCTTTCACATAAAGACTTTAATCTGAGAGGCGTTTAACCGTCTGGATTCATCCCTCCTGAATTTATGCCTCAGCGTCCAGAGTTACTTAATAAAGACAAACAGTGCATCGTGAAATGTCTTTCAGTGGAAGACAATCAATAATAAATCTACATTAGTAGATGAACGAGTCACATTTTAAGAGGCGTCTAACGCCTTAAATCCAGCGGAGGCCAAATGAGTTTTAAAACAAACACAACCTCATTCTCCGTCGATCACAATATAAAAATACAGTATAAATAAAAAGGATTTAAAAACAGGCCTCACGGTGAGAACAATAAAAACACGGTCTCAATCTTCACATTGAGCCTAATGAGGCTTTTCTTCACATGAAACACAAAACTTCAACAGGCTCCAATACTCAGTGAGGAGTCCGACGCTCGACAGTGTTTTTAAAACAAAAGTTATATAATGTGTAATACTGTGCCATTTTAAAGGAACAGTCTGACATTTTTAAAACTAAACTTATTGACTTTCTTACGGAGAATTAGATGAGATTGAATCCACTCTGATGTCGGTCAGTTAAATATGAAGGACGGTTATCTCAGCTGAGCATGAAGGAAGTGAGGAAACAGTTTAACCTCACTCCGTCCAAACAGAAAGACAATCATTATTCTTTATGTTTATGTGCTTTAACTATTGCAAAATGCCAAACGCTGTTTTTTTGTACAGATTGATCAAAAGAGTAATAATGTATTGGGCTAATTAGTGACCTTTAGAGTACATTTACTCAAGTACTGTACTTAACTTGAGTATTTCCATTTAATGCTACTTTATTATTATATTGTACTTTCACTTCACTTCATGGACCTGACAGTTACACAGACAGATCGTGATCTCTCATCTGACTCTCGGCAGGAAAGTGATTAAATGTATTTCCCAAAATGTCAAACTCGTCCTTTAACTGTTCACATTTAGCTGCTTGCCTTTGTGGCAACTGAACATATAAAGATAAAGTATTTCACATTAATCAGTGAATCAGTACGTGCAAACTACTACAACAAACATATACAGTGGAGTGGAGTGAAAGCTGCTCATGTCCTCAGGTTAAATCTTTCAGGTAGTGCAGAAACAATAAGCTGATTATCAATTACAAAACTAACTGAAGGCAATTTTAAAAATATTTGATCATTTATCTTGAGACTGTTGGTCAGACAGTGAATGTGGTTGGAAACATGACATTTTCAGACCTTTCTAAAGTATCTAACAGTTTACAGACTGAATGACTGATCTCAAAAATAGTTGATGAATAACTGATCATGAAAATAATGACTAGTTGCTGGACACAGATCATCAGAACAGCAGATTATTGTATTTGTTAGTTATCTTTACCTTTTAGTGCATTTGTGACTTCAAAGGAAGTTAAATAATGAAAAGTGTTTTTCCTGGACCTGAAACAGGCTCCTGTGATGAAATGCTCCTGTGAGACAGTTTCAGATGTCTCTTCTGTCTGAGGGTTTCTATCAGAATATCTCTAATAGAAACTCATCTCACTTCATGAGTTTCCCCATTGTGGGACTAATAAAGGAATATCTTATCTTAACAAACGAATTTTTTTAATTAACACTCACTACTTATTTAATAATGAAACTAGAGTCTACAGACGTGCTAGCAGTTCTGTGAGGTTGTACTTGTACACAGTGATACTTTGAGGTAACGTTACGTTTTTTAACATAAACACACTGACATTGAGAACGACTCACCGATCTTTAGCAAATGTAATATTTATCATGTTTTCCATTTTACTTAAATTGTTGGAAACAAGGTGCAGGTGAGGCTGATAGGAACGTCACTGAACCAATCTGATGATGGCGCGACAGGTTAAGGTTAAAGGTCAAGCTGCTGGTGACGCTGCCGGCATGGCTAAAAATCCACCATCCCAGTCTGGACTGGTGTCGTACGTGACTTTAAATGAGGTTTCTTACTTGTGGATCTGAACGTTGAGGTTCTGGTTCGACTTCAGCTGTCTGCAGAGCACCTTTCAAACTGACCTACAACATTTCTGAACTCAAGGATTAACAGAATTTCCTTCGTCATTTTCCACAAACAAACATAAAACTGTGATAAATAAGTCTAATGAAGGACAGTGTGATAGATCACATAGAAATAGCTTCATTTAACCCGACACTAATAGATGGATTATAAAGTTAACTTGGTGAATAAAGAGAAAATCTAAAGATGAGCACCGACGTGAGTCTGCGATAGTTTGGATCAAGCCTGCGATGCTGCGTATTTGGGCACAGCACACGCGCAGGCCACAGGGACTTTGATAAAATCCTTTTTCACCACATATTTGTTGGGATCGCGTGGACAGCGACTCTTCTTCAGGACCATCAGAGACGTGAACACAGGCACAGAGTTGTAGCTCAGCACTTCGCTCTGGTTGATGATGCAGCCCTGACAAAGACACTCGGCGAAGGGAATCTCACGAGGAAACCTGTCGACGTCTCGGTCCGTCCTGACGGGAGACAACGAGGCAGAGCAGATATCAACAAACAGCAAATGAGTTTAACAATGACTGAAACTTTAATCACACGTCCATTCGTGCAGTGAAAAGGTTACTGGTCTGTCATCATTCCTCCGCTCTGAAGTATTTGGACACGAACACATCAGCGATGTAAATAAGTTAATAGTCAGAGAAAGAGATCAAATCTGAAACTGACCCAGGAACAGCTGAGGTCTGTTCACGGTGTCGTTTCAAACAGCAAAATCAATTAATTCCACATGAACCACCACAATTAGAGGATTTGCTCGTAAAATAAATTGAGTTTGGTAAAACGTGTGAATTTGCGTCATCGAGCTATAGCAAGTCATCGTGAATGTGCTGACAAGAGACAGAACGGAGAGCCGGAGAGGACAAAATGGAGGAAGTAATTCACTGTCACTTTTCTTCATTAAAGTGTAAACGGTGCCACGAAAGAGGAACGGCCAGACAACTATGTATAAAATATATAATATCAAGTGAATAAAACAGTCAACCTAAAGAACATAGTGAGACTTTAGGAGACGTGTTTACACAGGATTTAAACAAACAGTTCGAAAACAAAACACACACGACGAACGATTCTGGTGATGTCATCGGAATCAAATTATTTTGTGCTATTATTCTTGTAATGCACTGAACTGTAAAATCCAGCTTTCTATTTATCTAATATTCTATTGCAAACTTAAAATGTTAAATTCCCTCCAAAATGTAAAGTCACTCATTCATTTCAAACAAAAATACATTTATTAGCTTCTTCTTGTCCAGATCTCTAATGATTTCCACTCGTGTGAGACGGATACGACACAAATCATTTCTGTTAATTTCCACATTCAATTGAATTACACAAAATGTAAATCAATGTTGTTATTATTTCTGGTTCAGATAAAACTTTATTGATTAAGGCGGGAAATTCACAAGCTACCAATAAAGTTATTAAAATCACCTGCTGTGATGTGAAGTGATGAACACATGAATGCATCAATAATTATAATCCAGTATTCGATTACTCTGTAAAGGGCCATTCTGCATAATGTGTACTTCACAGTGCACAGGTTTGTCTCACGGCTGTCACACACCTGGACCTGCACGCGCTGACGCGGTGACGCAGCTCTACCTGCACGCGGTGACGCGGTGACGCAGCTCTACCTGCACGCGGTGACGCGGTGACGCACCTGTAGGTCCAGGGGGACACGGAGCGCAGCTTCAGGTCGCGGCTCAGCTCCCGAGCCGCCTGCTCGCAGCTCCCCGGGTCTCCGCCATTCGGCAGGATCCTGGACACGCTCAGTTTGACCCAGTAGTTCCGCCGGAACTTGTCGGCTCGGCTGTTGAACTCGTGCTCGCTGACGCATCTGGAGCCGCCGGCAGGTAAACAGGAAGTGCGGTGGTTGAAGAAGAGCAGCGAGCTGATGGAGATCTGAAACAGGTGAGAGAAGACATGAGCGTGAAAACCAGCTAGGGTCCGAGAGCAGGTGAGGCAAAGAGCGCTCCCCCTGGGCCGCAGGCGGAATTACCATTTGCAGACTGACCCACGTCATGATGGACCTGGACAGGTGTGACTGAGAGCAGCAGCTCCATTGGACCGGGTTTATATACAGTATGTGTATGTGCAGGCTGGAGGAACCTGATGCTGGAAAACCCTCAGTCACTGTTTCCTGGTTCTGAATCGCAGAGACAGTGACCACGCCCCCTGGAGGTGTGTTTCATCACTGAGGTCACGCTGCTGATGAAAACGTCTGAAAGTTTATTTGAACCTCCTGTAAAAATACTGTTTGATCAGTGGGGGATATAATGAAGTACATTTACTCAAATACTGTACTGTACGCATTACAAGTGCTTTTTACTCTGCTACCATTTGACAGCTTTAGTTACTTTACTTTTTTTGAATACAAAACATGTAAAGAACATGTAAAACATAGAATATTAAAAAACTACCCAACAGTTTTTGCACCTGAAATAATTAACAGAAAATAATTATTTATAATATAATAATTATAAACTATTTTGATAATCATTCGAGTAAACTTTGAAACTTACAACCTGGATGCTGTGTAAATAAAGGTAAATACAGTAATGAAGACTTTTTTCCATATATCATAGCCATGAGGTTCATTTGACAGGACGACTCCATGTGGACTGAAGTTGTGAGTCTGTGATTAAAGATATTTACAGCCAGATACAACAATTATGATCATTGAAATATTTTTACTTCAGGCAAAAATGCCAAAAGTTCACAGTTTCCAGCTTTTCAAATGGGAATATTTGCTGCCTTTCTGTCTCTGGCTGTAAACTGAATATCTTTGGTTTTTGGACTGTGAAGGGCACTAATTCACTCATTTTCTGAATTTTATAGACCCAAAGATTAATGAAGAAAAGAATCATTTAATGTATCTATATGAAAATAATCATTTGGACTGCAGCCTGCAGGAGCTCCACAGGGAAGCATCCTGGAAATATTGTACTTTTCTCTCCAGTACATTTATCTGACAGCTGAAGTTACAAGTTAGATCAAAATATTAGGATTTGACATCAAAGATACACAAACGATAATCTCATAAAATACAATGTCAACAGCTCTAACTCCTCCTGTGAACGCTCATAAGCGGAAACTGCTGTATGAACAGATAATGAATGGATGAATGACCGAATGATGGCGATCGTAAAAGTTGTAATGATTGACGGAGTCGTACTTGTTTACAAACACTGGACATTGTTGTTGTCTGCTCACAACTGTATTATAATGTTAAAAACAGGTTTTAAAAATTTGCCCCATTTGACCAACTGCACCATTAAAATGATGTGTTCATGAATGTATCTATAATTAAAATCTAAATATTAGTCTGCATAATGAGTACTTTTACTTTTGGTACTTTTTTAAACTTATCCTTTGAAATGCTCTCTCTGTCATTTTTCATGCTGACAGGAATGTCTGCTGTCTTTATTTATACACTGACTGTGTCGATAGGAATGCGACTCTGGCCCGTTTTCATTTCCCGAGTGTGTTCTCACTCCTTTTGTTGCCAAAAGACATTAGTACTTTCACTGTTTCCTCAGATCCAGCCGAGTAATAACCATAACTCACTCGTGCAGCGTGACGATGTGGGCCACACTGAAACTGTCTCCGCCCTCCTCAACCTGCCTCATATAAAAGTGTTTGCAGCCTGAATTTAGAAACACAGAAAGCTTAGCCGTGTACAGATCGGGCTGTTGCTTCATTCTGTCGGGTTAAACTTGCACAAAGAATTTCAACTGTGCCAACAATGATTACACTGTTAAGAACAAGTTAGGCTGTTTTATTTGTTTAGTGGCTGCATATTTGATAGTGATACAGAACCTGAATGTTTGATATTTTAACGACTACTTTGATGCCCGTTTCCAGTACATGTCCTGTGAATAGTGACACATTGCAGGTTTGCATCAGTCAGTTGTTTCAGAAAGTGCCTTTGTGTACCAGGCAGCAGCTCTCAATGGTCGTCAATACGCAGACAGAACAGGTGTCATAAATGGTGTTGAGTGGAGGACAACAGCAACCTCCGTGTCATGATTTTCTCAGAGCATTTTTTCACACTTATCTCTGCCAAGAGTAGCAGCCCCTGTCATTTTTTCAAGGATAAACACTCGTGTCCCGTGTCTTCCCATGCTGAGGATTTTGCTCTATCGAAGCGGCCGGGAGTGAATGTCAGAGGTCAACATCATTCATGTGAAGAGGGAACACAAACTATTGCACAAACAGGAGTTCAAAGCAAAGTTGCAGTCGGATGAACTATTGTGAATCTCCCCACTGAGGGACGATTAACGGAATATCTTATCTTAACTACGGGCAGCTTCCCTTTGATGGATCGGACGACGTCACAAAAACCAGGAAATTGTTGACATTGTGTCCAACAGTGGAGAGTTTATCTCAGACGTCCTTGGGTTGATGGATTGAATGGGGTGCTTACTGTAAACTGCACAGGCCATAACAAGTAGACAGCTCAGACGTGGCTGCTGTCGGTGTTGACAATGACGTTTTAATTACTGCAGCTGGTTTCAATCTAATAGTAAATACAAGCTTGCAAGTTGACATCATCAGGGGGATTAAATGGTCTCTTAACCCTCTTTCACACTGGACCAAAACCCCCTTCACATCCACAAACATCTGGCTTCTGTCGTCAGAGGGAAATTGTGCAATCTGCATTCATTTCAGGTCAGATGACTCAGCAGCAACCACAAGTGTCTATTATCTCCAGCTCCTGACTGTCTGGACTTTCAACCCTTTTCCAGTGGGATGATGATGCGCATGGAAGTGCAGGATCATCATTTATCATTTGACAACATGCAGCGCTGACATTATTCAGTCACTGTCAAACATCACAGGCCTCCATGCTGCAAGATGGCGCCTAACCGTGGCTGACGTGTTGACACTTTTTTGCACAATCATGTTATTGTAAGTATCCTGTACATATCTTTTTAATTCTGATTTTGTTCTCTATTTTTTTGTAATTTCTATTTTTATTTTTGTCAAAGCGGTGTTCATAGTGGAAGGCAAAGGAAGAATTTCATTGTATAGAGAAACTTGTTTCCTTTTACTGTGCGTGTGACAATAAACGCTTTGACCCTTTCTGCTGCTCCCTGATTTCTGGTGCGAGAGACCTCCATGATTTCATGTCTGTCTTTTAAGGCCTTCACATCAGGAAGCCAGACAGTGAGTGCTGGGTATTGGAGGGGATTTTCCACACTTACATTACCATCTAGAAATCTCTCTGTGTCAGTTCTCACCAATGACTCAGCCTCTGAGATGTTACTTTTAAAAATGAACGATTGTACGTTTATTGTTGTTATGGCATTATATTTTCTGACAACCAGCACATTCTTCTTTCTACCAAAGTGTCTATTATACAGTAATATGGCCACTGGGACGTTTCAAAGTCAGAAATTTTTAAAAACTCTACACACGGTGGCCTTTAAGTCTTGGAGTATATGGAAATACACAGAACAGCACAGAGATCATTGGCTGCCGTTCACCGTGATAAACAACGCAGGATAAAACCATCGAATATTTACCATATTTCAATTGATATTTCAGTTGATATTTACCAATATCAACCATATTTACATTTGTCACAGATATTTGAGATCCCCAGAGGATAGATTCTAATGACTTGCTGATTGTTCTGACTTTTCCTCTTCTTACATCAGGAGGTTGATGTTTATGGTTCAATGAAATATCGGGACAACTATTTTCATGAACTAAGACGATGAACATGGTAAACGTCATACTGTGTGTTAGCATGTTGACGTCAACATTTAGGTCAAAGCACGACTGAAAGTTCAACCTCACAGAGCTGCTGGTCGGGCTGTAGACTCGTTGAATCATCATCGGGTCATTATCTCTCGGAGAAACTGATTCTGACCACTGTTATGTTAATGCACGAGAGGTTCAGACTGGGACTAACGCAGCTGTCTGACATGTTTTGCATCATTACATCATACTTTACATTCTGTCGGTGAAGCCTTTGACAGTAACCTGCGAAACTTTTCAACTTCCAATACTTCCTGATTTACCTCATCTTATCTTGAGCTTACAAGCTTATTGCACTTTGTGTAAATGGTGATGTTTGCATTCACTTTGGCAACATGAGTTTTTACGGCAAAGCTTTTGCAGAAAATAGCAGAAATGCAACTTACTCATTGTGATTAACAATAAAAGTTTAATAACAGTCTGTTATCTGCTCTGTGGATTTGATCTCTTTCTCTCGAACACAGCGGCAGCAGCTCTGATGCAGTTTGCACACACACACATCTTTTATCTTGATTGATTTGTTGCACCGATGCAAACCTGGAACGCGATCAAACCGTGAACAGTAACAGCAGTAACTTCTGGATGCTTGTTGTCTGACATAGGACTTTTTGTCAAATGTCCAGACAAGGTGGAGAGACTGTTGGGGACGTTCCCAGCGAACCTGCTCGACCAAGGCACCAACATATCAACATTACTATATTGAGTCCTTTACACCTGTCATAAAAAGTCAAGTACATGCAGTTGATATCAGTGTTATAAATGCACTTCCTTGATGGAGAACAATAAATATTGTTATGTCACAAATGGCAAACTACCATTTCCAATGTCAACAGTTTTAAGCACAATAAATAATTATTACTAGCATCTTTCCGTCAATAAAATCATATCCAGCTGGAAAGGAGGGCCGATCCATGCGCGGCCTTTTCTGCAAATAAGAAAAGGATGGAGTAGATTAAGATGCATTAAAGGTCCAGAGAAGTGTGACTGTGACTCAATCCTGACCAAACTAAACCACAACCGGCCGAACAGGGAGAACAACAAACGAGTGAAACATCCATAATTAGTCTTGATTAGCTTAAATTTTGTTATGAATTTTAGATTAGATCTGTTTTTAACCTCCATGTTCAGCACCTGTCTGTGCTGTCGTAGACTGACCACATAATATTTGAACAGGGCTTTTCGTGACGTAGACCATCGTGTCTATTTTATGGTTATTATTCCAGTCTAACAAAGAAGATGAAATGTTCGTCATGCAGGGGCTGGTTCCCAGTTTCACGCAACTGCAGGAACCTGGACCTTGATCAGCTCTCACTTCGCTTCACATAGCAAATATTCCCAGACACACTTGATGTCAAACATCAATCACGCCGGTGGTGTGAGGTTGAGTCACACAAATCTCCTCCCTGTCAGTATAAATGCTTGTCTCCTGTATTTAGACTTTAGAATGAGCTCATCGACAGAGCTGGCTCGCGTCTATTTCCTCGTGTGATCTGATACAATGACCGTGACACAACAGCTGCCTATTATTTGCTTATGCAGCCGTTGTTAACTTGATGTTATACTAAGATGTAATGTTGCTGATCAAACACATTATCGGCCTGTTTTTCACAGAAAAGACAACACTGCAAAACCTGCGAAGTCAGACAGATCAACCCAAAAGTGAAAAATATTTGCATATATGCTTCAAAAACACGAATGACATCATGAGTTTCATCACACAGATTAAAACGTGCATCTTTCTACTCTCCAAAAACTGCCCAGACTCAAACTTAAAGCCAAAGAAACACAAGGTTTAAAGTAATTTCAAATAGATATTATTTGAAGCCAAGACAAAAGCAACACATAAATGAATCTGTGAGTCAGAGGCGACTGAAATGATGAATTAATGAGCAGTGCTGCCTAAACTAACCCGGTTTTTGGGAAACAACCTTGAAATCTTGAGATTAAAAAAAAAAAAAAAGAACAATGTTGTTTATGGAGACCTCCATTAATAACTTCCCCACATTCCCATTACGTGGTTTCTGTGCAACAATCACATGAAGCTGATAACACTTATCTCTGCCGAGAGTAGCAGCCCCTATTTCTCTGGAGATTCCAAAAGCAACATGGCCAAAAAAATAAAATCTTTTTGTGTTTTTTTCAAGCTTCAGGACAATTTAAATCTTTTTCTTGTTTGTAAAATGCATAAAGACTAAAACATGATTCAAACATCAAATCTCTTAAGACTTTGTGTGTTTGCAGAATAATATGAAAGTAGCACGACTCTGTCATCAATATGAACATTCATAAAAGACAAAGGGTGGACGCGGGGCCGGAGTGGGACTCATTTTCAGCCCAGGGCCCAGTTGTTCAAAAGGTGTCAGCTGGATCAAAATTATCTGGATTTTGAAATCCCTTTTTTTGCTATCCAGGATCATGTAATCCATCTTACTTTTATCCCAGTTGTTCAAAGCAAAGTTGGATTGGATCAGTCTGATCCTGATCCAAACTATTCATGATTACCAAATCCAGATAATGAGTGCTCTAAATTAGACTGCTGCATATCACACTGAAGGCTACTGGGTGTGTAAGAAACACTGGCAGAATAGCCAGCATGGGGTCACTCAAAGTGTCACTATTTGAAGAAACAAAAAGAAAGCACAGAAAATACAAACACCCCATTTTCAACATCTTTTGACCAGCCAGACCATATCTGCCCCACAAAAAATAACAAAGCAAACATACATTCCATGTGCTTCAAATTCAAACTTAAAAGGACAGTTGAAGACATGCAAGGCATGTGGACAGGCAGTAAGGGACGCCGCTGTCAGAAACTGTTTTTGAACAATGATTCTTGGATGTGTCTGTAAATATTAAGTTTCCAATTAGAGTCAGAATTGAAGACTTTTTTGTTTGATTTTGACAGCTTTTGAGAGGATTATTTTATTTCTACCTTACTGGTCTGTAGTGTGAAGGAGTCTGTAACTTCAACTGTATGATTTGAAAATCAGTTGAAAAATATCAATAAATAAATGTATATCTACTGCATGATAATTGTTATGTTATAAATGTTATAAATGTTTGACCAGTTAGAATCTAATAGAAATCACATTTTGTTCCTGAAATCCACCCTGAATCCACCAAACTGCTGGGATCAGAATAATCCTGATTTTTTGGATCAAAGTCATCCCAATCCTACTAAAGAGTTTTGAACAACACAAACTGAAGGTTTGATCCAGATTAAAACCAAGATTGGATTACGTGATCTAATCCGATCTCAGAACCCGTTTTTGGTTTTGAACAACCCATTTTCAAGAATTGATCCAATCCATTATCCAAAATCCGATCAGATGACCTTTAAAAAACTGGGCCCTGGCTCTGCTTCTGACACGAAATCACATTTTAAAAGTGGTCATAATTCTCAGCACAAATCTCCCATTTTTACAAAGCCTTCTGATCAGTTCAGGTCAGTGAGCCAAACCAATGGAGAAAAACTGGGATGTAGGAGGAAACTGTCGAGCGGAACCAACGAGCCCAGGTGTCGTTGCCGGCAGCTCTTTAGTTGGGGGGACCCCGCCCTGTTCCCTCAGACCAAAGTTGGGAAGAGAAGCGGGTGGTTCGCATCTTTACTCATCTGATACATTTATTGTGTTTACAGGTCAGTACACAGTGAAATTCAACAAAATAACTTCCTAAAGTTTAGTGTGACGTGATGTGACTGTGATGAGTCTGATGATAGATCTACAAGTTTAGGAGATAAGAGTATAAAAAGACGTTTTAGCGCGACGGCGGGACTTTTAGAAAATGGCGCCCGCGGTTTGCGGCGCGAAACATCCCGTGTGTGTGTGTGTGTGTGTGTGTGTGTGTGTGTGTGTGTGTGTGTGTGTGTGTGTGTGTGTTTGTGTGTGTGTGTGTGTGTGCGCACAGTTTATAGTGTTACGGCCCTGAACACCTGATAAATGTCTGTTATTTAGCTAAAATATGTTTAAGGATACTGATGAGTTGCATGATGTGTTTTGAAAAAGATGGTTATGTCTGTTTAAGTGATGTTCATGAAATGAGTTAATTACCAAAATGAGTTAGGAAGCATTCCCAATGTGTGATATGTTTTATGTTTTTGCATTTGAAGTATTACTACTAGCCTAACCTGCTAGTTTAGCTGAAGGAACCTAATTTATGTTTTCATTTATTGTAGGAACATTTTGAACAGCTTAAAGCTTTATAAAACAGATAGCCACGTAACCAGCATTGGTGCTGAGGAAACAATACTTGGACAAGTAGGAAATGTTTAAATGAGATGAAATTGATATGTGTAAAAGGACAACCACACTGATATGTTTTACTAAAAACCCAAAATAGGGACAGTCAAAGAAGAACATAATTGCATTAGGGAAAGTTCAAATATGTGTTTTATGTTTTAAAAAATTGTAATAAAGAGACGAAACTTGGGAAGAGAAGCAGGTGGTTCGCATCTTCACTCATCTGACACATTTATTGTGTTTGCAGAGGTGAGGGCCGTGAACCCAAAAATCATTTGATTACATGGCAACTCACTTTGAGACCTGTAACATACACAATTGTATTCTGTCGGCTTGACAAAAAAACTAGTACAGTAATCGTTGTCAATGAAGGACTGGGCTGAGACTGAGAGCTGGACATGAGGGATATTTCAATGGACCTCTGCCACAGTGACAAAACATGTCAACATTTGGACTGGCAGTGCTACACAATGCCAAAGGGACGATGCATTTTGGGGGCACTGACTATTTATATGGGAAAGGAATTTAGTTTTGAAGCATGAGTGAACTGTTTTGGGGGAGATATGAGCTTTTGCAGGTGAACCATGGTGTTGTGCCGAACTGTAAGACTGTTTTGCCAAATGATCTTAGAGTTTTGAGAATTTCTGTTTCAAGAAATGAGCCAAACCAATGGAGAAAAACTGTAATGTAGTGCTGAATCATCTAGCATCTCAGGGCACTTTTCATATAGAGCAGGTCGACACCGTACTCTTCATTATATTCATTCTAATAATCTTCAGTCAGTGAGCAGTCCTACCTGCCCACTCTGGACCTGTAGGCTCGTGGCTGGTGGTCGGTGCTGGATCCTGCTTCTGACTCTGAGGGGCCACAAGACCAAGTTTCCTAGTTATGTGGCGTCGCATCATACTATTATTGAAATTATATAACGTTATGTTATATGGCACAACGTCGCACAATTCATTGACTTGATAATGAATTAACTTGAACAGTGGTTTGCAGGCAAAGTTCAACATCTTGCCCGTTTCATCGTCCTCATTTGTCGTTTCAACCCTCAACAAGTTGCCAGTTTTTGCTCATTTGGCTGCATCTGTTTCCAGAGCTTTCCTCTTTTGAATTTTTGCCTCCTCTGTGCCACCGTGTCTGCAAAAAAAAAAAAAGAGCTGCCAGTGGAGGCGGAGGTGGCCCCGGACCAAACATCAGACCGACCCACCAGGAATTGTCCTCTCGATCAGCCACTCCAGGTCTGGGTGGACGGCTGCGCTCGCTGCTGTTGAGTCTCCAGCAGCAGCTGAGGTCATGTCCTCATTGTCTTCATTATTTGTCACACTTCCCATTTTATTTTCTTGTTGTTTGCCTCTCCTCTTGTCTCAGACCACTTCCTGCCTTTGAGTGTTTCCTGTCCGATGGTCCGACTGGTCTCACCTGTGTCTCCTTGTTGAATGTTGAGTCTCTGTGTTGTCTGTCCTCTGTGCCGGGTCGTCTTCGTCCTTTAAGCCAAACGTACCAGCAACTAGCGCCAAATAGTATTTCATGTTTCTGGTTTTTTGAGCTCCTTTGTCTTTTGGATTTTTGTCGCTCACTTTGTGTTGCAGCAGTTTTTTTCTGTGGTGAAAAATGTCACTGATGCTTTTCAGTACGAAGTTATTCACAGTATTTTTTTATTTTATTTTCACATTTGCTACAATCAAACCTGCTGATTTTTACTTTGTTGTTCCCTCAATTATAAATTAAAATACAACTTTTCACCCGACTGTATCATTTTGAATAATTAGCTTGTCCAACAATAATAATCTCAGGTCATGGAAAACTGGACTGATGCTCATATGTGATTTATGGAACCTGACACAGATGCATGATATGAAAATGGGCGCGTGGAAAAGGTTTGATCATTTAACCATTTGATGTTATGGTGCTGACACAGAGTCACAGCCACTATTACAACAGTAAGATCTCAGAGCTGATCCCAGATCAGAGGAAGAAGAAAAAAGACAAAGACGTTGAACATATTACAATTACATTACAAGTACATTTTGTTTCTTAAGTTACATTTATGGGTGTGAAATTTAGCAAAAAGCAAAATTAAATTAATTAAGAAAAATACGGTATTGTCCTTATTATCATCACAGCAACCAATTGTTTCTATAGTAAAGAGAAAAGTCTGAGTGAAAGTTGTTAACTCTAAAATTATTGACATCTTTCCACAACTCATTTGTAAATTTACAAAACCAAAAGAGATGAGAGCAAGTTACAAAAAGAACAATTTACATTTTTTCTGTGTCACTCTTCATTTTCTGTAAGAAGTGATTCACAGGGTGAAATCTATGGATCAGCTTCAATGAGACTTCTTTCACTCTATTGGAAAGGAAAGGAAAGGAATTTTTTTCCAGTCAATATCATGAATATAATTACTGCAATAAAATGTTGCTGTTGGAATAGAAACCACATTAACCTGAAACAAAGCTCGTAGTGGGTCAGACGGATGACACATATCCAAGATGGGATGACGTCAAAAACTAGAAAATTCTTTTGTTTGTTATTTGGTTGTTTGGTTTGTTATATCTGGCCAGAAATTCTGGATAATTGTGCGGGAAGCCCTTCCCTATGAAAGAGCTGACTCAATGCCATTGTTAAACCGAGATATTTAATCACAGACGTCATGGACGCAGGTGACGACCAGCAGGTGATGTCAGCGCAGGCACATTTCCACTTCCTGTGCAGGCAGGAAATGAAAAGATTAAACCGTTTGATTGTTTCTGCGTCGTTCTGCCCGAGGATTCGGTGTTGAAGATCGTGTGCTGAACATCTCAATCGTGTTTAGTTCTTCCTCCTCGTGTGTGAGAATCTCCCTCTTCGGTGATTTTGACATTAAGTGTGACATTAACAAACCTCTGGTCTTGTGTCCAGGAAATTCCTTGGCCCTCGTCCACAGAGCGCATTAATGATTTAAACAAAACAACACGTGTTTACACTTGATGTTGGTACACAGTTATTTTAATCTGTTGATGTTTAGACTTTGGCCTTTCGGAGTTTAATATCTGGCGAGACAGACACACAGAGACAGTGTTTTTTTCCCTGTCAGCGTCAGATGTAAACTAACTTGCATCGGTATCTTTATGTCAGACAGCGTGTGGTGAGCAGGCGAGAGAAAGGAGCATGCCAGTCAGAATCTAAATGATGATAATCGCTAATTAGCTGAATGAAGGCAACCGAGGCCTGTTCAGTCATTTATTAAAGTCCAAACAGAAGTAAGTGAGTCCATCTGTAAACAGGAAGTGTGCAGAAAAAGATGCAGATCCAGAGGACGGCACAACCAGTGGGCAGGTCAAGATCAAAATACAGGAATACAGAAGAAGAAAGCAGGTTCGGGTTCAGGACCAGGACCACAAAGACATAAACACACTGAAGGGCTGATGAGGGAAAGTGGAAACAGCTGAACAGGTATAAGTGAGAGTCAGGTGACAGGTGGGAGAGTCTGAGGGCACCTGATGGAGGGATGGATGGGTGGTATGAATGGATGGATGATGGAGGGATGGATGATGGAGGGATGGATGGATTGATGGATTCTCATTTTGCAAATTGCACATCAGACAATATAGTTTAGTTATTAAACATAAACAAAATATGATGCATTTTTATCCACAACATTAAATTATTGTAGCCATATCTCAGTAACATGATATGAGTACTTTCACTCTTGATATTTTAAGTACACTTTGTTGCCAATACTTTAGTACTTTCACTTTAGCACAACTTGTACTTGTAACAGAGTATTTTGATAGTGTGGTATTACTGCTTTTACTGCAGTAAATGATTAGAATACTTCTTCCGCCGCAGCTGGTTCACACCTCTGACTAGCTTCCTCTCAGAAACATCAGCTGAGGCTCCATCACTCAGGAGACTCCTCTGTTTCAGTATTGAAGAACGTTGAGGATATCATTAAAAGAGAACTTTGAAGTGGGGAAGAAGATTGTGGAACAGCGGCTCTTCCTACTTCCCCATTCGACAGAATTTGAACATGTTTCCTTCCCTTTTTTTCCCTGTCATTCTACATTTGAATTTTGTTATAGTTAATCTTGTACAACCTACTGGACGTGGACATTATGTGGATTTTTGGTGGGATATTTTGGAAAATACTGAGAAATATGGTCATAATGAGCCAGAGCCCAAAGTGACACAGTCACAACCAACAGTTGATTAATCGTTTCATATGCTCATGTGTTTTGTCTGCAAAAAATCTTAGTGAGTAAAGTTACCCTGAACTAAAGCTGTCAGATAAATATAGTGAAATTAAAAGTACAAGATTTCCCTCTGAGGTGCAGTGGAAAGAAAGAAATACAAATAGAAATAGAAACAAAGAAAGTATAAATACTTCAAATTTGTACTGCAGCTGTCGTCCTCTGTCCCTTAACAACATTTCTCTCTTCATACTTAACAGAATAAATTACACAGTCTGTGCCAGAAGAAATATAATCATATCTAACATTTAATAAAACAAAGCATATCTGTGGATCGAGTCCAGCTCATAAACTGTGGAGAAAGTCCTCATGAGTTCTGTGTGAGGTCACATGTGACGTCACGGTGGGATTCCCTGAGTAAAAGTGTTAGGGAAGCTGCAGACAGGCGTCCTGGTTGTTTAGGTGTAGGTCCAACTGATGTCACCCAGAGAGCGACCGCCAGGCCCCGAGCTCTGTGTGTGTGTGTGTGTACGTCACCATTACAAGAGGGTGAAAAGACTTACATGACTCAGATGGAGCAGCAGGGACGAGTGAGTGCATGAACATGTGCCAAACACGGAGGAAAGGGAAGTCTTCTATTGTTAAAAACTATGTGATGCTTTCTAGGTGGAAAACTGTGGCACAGCAGGAAGCTCGAGTCTGTGACTCAGCATGAAAACATCACAAAGCTTTTGACCTTTTAGCTTTAATATGCAGAAACAAAATAAGTAAAAATAGAGCAAACAGATGAACATTAAAGAGCTTGAAGCAATAACACAGATTGGATGAAGCCATGTTTCACTAATGACTGATTCTAAACCCACTAATGCTCCATTATAATTAAATATCTGACCTTTTTCTCTATGCAGATGATTCAGCTTGTGTCTTTGAGTGAGGAGCTTCAAAACTTGTCTGTCTGAAAACAAACTGTCAAACTTCATCTAGAGAAAACAGAGCTCATCTATCTTATGTGGATCATGAATGAAACTAGTAAACACCTATCACTAAAATCTGACAGAAGACAATCAGGGTTGTTGATGTATAAACTCAAGACTTTAGCAGAAACATTAGTTCAACGTCACTTTGACTATGCTGCCACCTTCTGGTCTGATAGTTCACTACAGGGCATCAAAAATAAACCCCAGTCTGCCTAAAACAAGCTCATCAGGGTTTTGTTTAAGTTCCCTCCCTGTACACATTTCAATTCAGCATATTTTCAACAACTTAAGTCGCTTTCAGTTGAGAAAAAAAAATATAAATCTGAATATAAAAATAGACGTTCACATTAAGTTGGTAATTGAACCATAAAATTATTCATAATTGGCCAAATATCTGAGCAATAACTTCACTATACAAGAGGCAGCTCAGCAGGTTTTATTCTTTTTAGATTCGAGAGCTCAATGAGGAAATTGTCTCTCAGAAAAAGTTGTCCGTTTATGTTACTTCTGTAATGTGGTCAAATGCGTAGGATCATAATGGAAATGAGCTTGTGGGCTTTATTGTGTCATTCATTCCTCGATGGTTTGTGTGTGTGTGTGTGTGTGATAACTGTCTTCAGGTGAATTCCATGTGTATTTTATGATTATCAGATAAAACCTTCTGTCTACGGTTTGTTTGCTGTCTGAATCAGATGGAGGGTGAAAACCAGTTTGGTCTTAGTGAGCTCAGTGGATGATCTGGTCTGGGATTCGCCCCAGTTTGTGCCTCTTGTGTCTTAACTTACATTCAGGTCACAGAAGTAACCTTCAGTTTGTCTTCAAGATAATGAACTGTGTCTACACAGATCTTACTACACAGTGGCTCTTTGAACCTTCTGGATGAAAAAATATTGATGATTAAACATGATTAAAAAAAAAAAATTAACTTCCCAAGTTCCGTTTTTATTATTCAGTGGATGGAAATGAATGCAGCAGATGCTTTATTTTAATTACCCAGTTTATTTGAGGCAGATTAATTTATAAAGATGATTTGTTCTACACTCTGATACAGTTGATCTGAGGAGGACGTGCACAAATACATCAACGCGAATATAAAGACCAGAGCACAAACATCAGTCAGAATAATGAAACATTAGTAACGATAATATGCAGAAACATTTACCCGGTGACCCGTCCATGAGGCTCTGCAGGACTCGAGTGACAACATGAATGTTGAGGCCTCACATCGTTCTGAACACATGTTCTGTGGTTAATGTTCTGCAGTAAAAGGTGGAACATCATCAGACCTTGATCCTCACACACCAGTTGTTTAGTCCCAGTTTGATGAAACGCTCTTTGCATGATGTCAGACAGACCAGCGGGATGTTTCTGCAGGTATTTAGCGTCGATGCGCAATGAAATGTATGAATGTGTTATTTCCTTTTACTTCAAGGTTCAGCTGAGCAGAAAACTGGGCTACAGCAGGTGTTTTTCCTGCAACAGGTGACAGAGTCTGAGACACACACTGACTGTGACGCCGGCACAGTTTTCACCTCCAATAACAGCTAATGATGTTCGAGGGAAATAATGAGATCCAGTAACACGACAGGATCAGGCTTTCTGCTGTGTACTCGGGGATCAATTTGTCCTAATCCCTCCGGTGTGTCTGTCAGGCTGCTGCACGTCTGGATTACCAGCTGGGCCTGCAGGACACACTGGAAAACAAGACTGTCACAACCGAGGCGCATGAAGTGGAAACAGGCAGGAGGGACGCACACATTCAGTCAAATGGACGCTGTGGAAAACAGCTGCACATCAAGTCCTGAGTGCACCTGTGCACCAGGTCAAGCTGACAATTATACAAGTCTTCAGGCCTGCGACAGCTCTGTGAGGCCGTCCTGAGGCTCTGGTCTCAATGCTGACATCAGCAAGTGTCTTTGCAGGATTTTGGTCATAAACCAAAGGATCAAACACATTAAAATTCAGACCTGATTAGGGGATTACAAAAGTCATTAAGATTTATCCTCTTCATCTTGATCCAGTAGTTGTTGAGACCAAAGTTGGGGACTGACTGACCGACACTGTCGTCCATTGAGCCAAGCTGGTCCCTAAAAACCTGCGTCTGAGTCACTGGACCATCACCTCAATCGATCCAAACCGTCAACACTGAGAAATAGTTCTAGTTCAGAATGTTTTTTGAATCTTGGGTTTTGGAAGATCAACTAATCCATCAGTTCAGGTAAAAACTTGTGTGTGAGGTTTGTTTTGCTCTTGAACTTTGAAATACCATGAAATTCACTGTTGACAATGGTGGAAAGTTACTAATTACATTTACACTAGTACAGTACTTAAACTACACATTTCAACTGTTCAAAGATTTAGTATTTCACGAAAAAAGCAAAGATCTGAGAAAAGTAAGCTTGGCATGTGTTTTTCTTCTTTCCTCTCCATCTGTCATGGTTCATGCTGCCTCAGTCTCGCAGTCTCCGCCCACCTCCACCAGGTCCATCCAGGCTCCACCTGCATCCACCTGCCTGCTCGCCTGTTCCTGTTCATTCCCTGATCACCCTCCTCCTTCTGTTTGGATTCACCGGTAAACTTTAGTGTTTTCTTTTTATCATTAAAATCAGTGAACTGCTCCCGTCTGTTTGCCTAACAGACTCTTCTCTCAGCTTCAGCCAATGAGGCATCACTGCTGCCTGAATTCAGGTCCTGACCCCCCCCCCCCCACACACACACACACACACACACGTCACCTTATATTGCACATATCAACATGCTCTATTTATACTATTTTACTCTTTCATTTTTCTGAAACACTCTCAGTATTGAAAATCATTACTGACTATATTGTCCATTGTTATATAATTCTTCTCTTATTTCATTTGATCTTTCTGCTGATTCTTTTATATTTTATTTTTAGAATCTTTTTTTTTTTATCTATCTTCGGCAGCTCAGCACCTAAGAATTTCACTTCACACTGTGCTGTTTCTGTTTGGATATGTGACAATAAAGCTTGATTTGGTTTGGTAAATCAGTCACAGAAGACATTTTACTGCAGAATGAGTACTTTTATTTTTGATACTTTAGGTACATTTTGCTGATAATACTTAGATTATATATAGGATTTGGAGTGTTTTTACATAAGTGTGTTGGTAGTGAAGTAAAAAAGCTGAGTACTTTTTCCACCACTGTCTGTGAAGACTGACCGGCCTCACAGTTACATAATGACCTCTGACCTGTCAGCAGAGCATCTGAAACGTTTCCCTTCGGGCAGTTAATCTGAGCAGGTCTCGCCGCTGAGGCTCAGCCAGGTGACGAGCAGGTGACAGAAAGCGTCCAGGTAACATTCCTGTCACATTCCAGCTGGTCGGGCGTCTTCATGCTGAGGGTGTGTCTGGACCACTGCAGGTGAACTGAGACAGTTTGGACTGATATTTTAATTTGGTTCTTAGTGACACAAAGTAAATGTAAAACTTGTTTGTAATCTATTGAGAAGATTAATATTTAACAATTACCTGTACAGCAAAGCTTTTATCAATCAATCAATCACCTGCTGCAAGACTTTGACTGTAGCTTAAATCAAGTCAGACTTCAGGCACACGTCTAAATTCAGCTGTTGTCCAGAACTAACTGAAAGACTTTCCAACTCCTTCCACCATGAATTGATGTAATGTAAAGCACATGTGAAATCTTGGTTTTCACGTGTGATATTTAATATGTTAAATCTGAAAAGGTCAAGAATGAACATTCAGTTTCAAATTTAACTAACCTGTTTTCATTGGATCCTTGATTTTTAAATATTTGTGAGTAAAAGTAAATTATTTGCCATTAGGTCAAGAGAGAATGATTTCACATATCTTCCCCTCAAAATATTACTAATATTATAATTATAATTATAATATCTGCTGTAAAGTGTGTGACAAGTCTCTGACTACTCAGTCAGTCATGAAAGCCTGTTTGGAGAGAAACTGGTGACATGAAACTCAGGGACTTGGCCCGACAGCTCAGGCTTTACTAAACTGACGCCTTCCTCCACTTTTCTTCTAACGAGGTGAAATTAAGTCGGATTAAAGAGTTTATTAAGCCACATGACCCTGGAGGATAATCCCTTGAAAGTGACCCAAACATTCTTTTCCAGGCCAAATGAAACCAATCTTATTCACCTGCACCAGTGACTCACACACACACACACACACACACACACACACACACACACACACACACACACTCCTCCCTTTACAAACACTGAACTAAACCGGTCCTTCAGTTTGACAGCAGACTTTTTTTTTCACTTCCTCCAGTGTGTAGTTGTGACTTACAGACACATTTACTATGTCTCATATCTGATCTAAACATGATTCTCACGCAAAGAAACCCCCAAGGTCTATAAGAGCTGCAGTGCCACCTGGGACCAGGTCTACAGCGCAGACGGATCCAGCAGACACAGCATGGGTAAGACTCAGTTACTGCTTCCACCTCCTGGAAACCTGCTTCTCAGACACACAAACCACACTCTGGACTGATTTCACGCACTTTTTGGATCCATTTAAATTCACATAGTTTTTGAACAGAAAATCTGATTTTGTAGAAGTTTAACTGTTTCATCTAAAATGTTCACAGATTTTGTTCTGTTTTGGGAGTTGTTTAAATGCATATAGTGTCAATGTGTGTTTCACTCTCGGGACTGTAAAAACTTCTATCAGGAGTCAGTCAGCTTTGATTTTTAGTGTCTGGGTCAAAGTTTAGGACTAAATAACTCTATGTCAATAACTTTCTCTTCCTGGGAAAACAGCAACCAGATCAACTGATAAACACACAGTTGGTATGAAACGAAAATACTGTTTGTCTGAACTGAACTGAAAAGATTCAAAAGTAAAAGCTTGTTAGTAAAAATACAATAGTGAACATGTATGAGTATCTAAACAACAATCTAAGAGGATACATAAGATGATTAATGTCTGGAAAAGCATTAAAAAAGCTCAGAGTTATTTGAGGAAGTGATTTGCAGGCTCGTCTCTTTCTTGGCGTGTCGCCTCGTCAGACATGTTTCACAGCTCTTTCAATGTCATTCTTATATAATGATGAAATTCAGATGTTTATCAGACGAGAGAGACATTATTCCTGATGATTTATTAAGTGTCAAAGATCATTAATTATCTCAAATTATCTTGCTGCTCATTCTTCAGAACAGAGGTTAGTTTTACTGTAAAGTTTGACATTCAAAATATCACGACACACAAGAAGTGGCTAATGAGTCATGTATTAATGTTGTAAGATTAATTCTTTTATGATGAACTTTGGGGATTCAGGTTGTGATAAATTGTTCTGACTGATGTTTGTTTTCCTTCAGCATGTGAAGCAAAATTATGTCATAATTCAAGATTCGAGGTAGAATTTATTCTCATTCTGTCCATGAACAATACAAACGGTCCTTTATTTACATTTACGACCACAGTCTTGATGAACTGTCGTAAAAAAAAAAAACATTCTTTATTCCAAATGTTCAGCCCTTTATAATTTATTAATAATTCACCAACATTCATAACTGAAGACAGATTTGTTTCCTTATCAGAAAGCGTGAAACTCATGAACTTTGATCAGTGAATTTTATATTTGTACCTGCAGAATTGGTTACTTATTGAAAAGTTAGATCCATCCATCTTTATAAATGAAGAGGAGAAGAGCTGAAAAAAGCTGAAACTATAATAATAATAATAATAATAAGTGTGTGTGTGTGTGTGTGTGTGTGACAGCTCAGAAGACCGTCCTGATCGTGTACGCCCACCAGAGTCCGGGTTCGTTCAACTCGGCAGTGCGTGATGTGACGGAGCAGGAGCTGACGGAGCAGGGCTACAAGGTCATCGTGTCCGACCTGTACGCCATGAACTTCAGAGCCAACGCCACACAGGACGACGTCACCGGTGACCTCACTGTCTCACTCATGAGATCAAAATAAGTTTTCAGTGAAAAATCATTGATTGAAATCTGCTCTCATTTTTTTCTGTTTTCTATAAGAGTTTTCTTCAGTTTAATGGGCTCAAATATCCAGTGGTCGAAACCAACAACATCTTAGTCCAGTTCTCAGTACTTCCTGATTTCCCTACCCTGTCTCCAGGACATAAATCTTTAAATACCTCACAAATACATAGTTTCATTTTTAAAAAGCTTCAGTAGTTTCCTTGAACAGCTGCTCACTGTAGTTTTTATCAGACAAACAGGAGGAAACAGTTCATGTGTCAGGGACTATTTTCAGCAGCGGATGAATCCACATTTGGTTTCGAGTGAGTCTTTGTGGCAGCAGGACGGAGTTTGTGGGACTGAGTCCAGATAAACTACAGTGACGAAGGAACAACAGTGAGGCTCAGTGATGAGTTCATAATGGACACAGAAGAAGAAGATAGATCAGACTGAGAGACACACAAAACACTTGTTAGGAGTCACTGTTGATTTTTGTCTTTTAATGAAATTTGTTGGCATTATAGAATATCAGCAGAGTTTTCCTTTAAGTTCTGACAGAGCGTGTCTTGTTCAGGTGATCTGAAGAGTCCAGAGCTTTTCCAGTATGGAGAGGAGACCATGCACGCCTGGATGGAGGGACGCCTCAGTGACGACATCGTAGCCGAACAGCGCAAAGTAGAGGAGGCCGAGCTCGTCATCTTCCAGGTCAGAGATCAGTCACACAGCTAGTCTGTCCTGTCGGCTCTTATAGTTCAGGCTAGAACAGCCATCGGGGACAATTTAGGGTTCAGGGGCCCAAAGACACTTCGACACATAGACTGCAGGGGCCAGGGATCGAACCGCCAACCTTCCGATTGGTGGACAACTGCTCCGGAGCTACAGCCGCCCCGATGATGTGCATAAGCAACAAAAAAGGAAAAAGAAAGAAATTGAAAGGAAATAAAACAACAAAAACATGAACATCAGTCTGACATGTTGTGTCTCTTCTTGCAGTTTCCTCTGTACTGGTTCAGCGTGCCGGCCATCATGAAGGGCTGGATTGACAGAGTGCTGACACAAGGCTTCGCTTTCTCCCTGCAGAACATGTACAACAACGGTATATTCAAGGTCAGTCTGTCAGCTCAGCACTCTGCCCGTGTGGGGCGGCGTAGTCAAACCACTGTCACTAGGTGGCGCTCCACTGGTTCCTCTCATCATGCTGGATAAAAAGTGTATGTTTGTGTTTTCTTGAAGGACAAGAAGGCAATGCTCTCCTTCACTACTGGAGCCACACAGACGATGTTCATGTCTGACGGCATCAATGGAGACATCAACGTCACACTGTGGCCTCTGCAGGTGAGGGACACACACACACATACACATGTACACATGTACACTACACAAAAACAACACACAGAGTTAAATGTTCCATCACAGCAAACGCAAACGTATCAATAATCATAATTTATTTCTAGAGCATGTTGCTGACTTTTTTCTCTCTTATTTATTTGTCTCATGTTTCTTTCAGAACGGCACTCTGCACTTCTGTGGATTTCAGGTTCTCGCTCCCCAGATATTCTGGAGTCCGGCTCACTGCCCCACTGCCGTGAGAACCTTAATGCTGGACGGGTGGCGAGCCCGACTGAAAGGGCTGTTGACAGAAAAGTCTTTGACCTTCGCCCCCTGTGAGCTCTTTGACCTCAGCTTTCAGGGGGGGTTCAAGCTGCGGCCGAGGGTGAGGGAGGATCAGGAGTCACAGCCCTACGGCCTGACCACAGGACACCATCTGGGGAAACCGCTGCCGCCTGACAACCAAATCACAGCGCAGCCTACTGGTGAAACTGCTGCCAAACCAGTCTGGAGGAAATAGGAAATTCACTCACGTTCAACCCATTCATACGATTTTATTACATCTTTATGTTTACTGAGGCTGAAATAAAACTAATTAGATAACAATGACTTGAGCTTATTATCGATTGTACACATCTGCACATTACACATTATCAAACTGAGGCTAAAGGTTAAACTGTAGTAGAGCCAGTAGTGGAAAGCAACATATACTCAAGCACTTATGCAGGTGTGAGGTACTTGTACTTCAGTTGAGTGTGTCCATAATCAATTTGAGTACATTTTTACTCACAAACTTTTGCTTAAGTAAAATTTGAATACAGGACATGTTTTCACAGTGAGTTATTGCTGACTACTGAGTCTGACTGTGTCTTCTACCAGTGAAAGAAAAGCTTTACTATTGTTATTTCTATCTTTTCAACTCTGCCTCCTCTGTTGCTCATATTGAGGGTTCCCCCTTTGTTCCCCATTAAAGGGGTTTTTCTGGGGGGAGTTCTTCTTCATTGAAATCGAGGGTGTAAGGATAGAGGGCATCGTAAGCTGTACGGATTGTAAAGCCCTCTGAGTTAAATGTATGTTTTGTGATTATATGCTGTATATATAATTCAAGCTGACTTGTTTAATGCCATTTAATCATTTAAATAGTTAAAATCAGCAACACTTTTGATAATTGAAGGATCTCTTTTGCCATTTAAAGACCAAAAATGTCAAACAGGTTTCAGCTTCACCAATATGATAAATTGTACTTCTCTGTTATATATATATATGTAACATGACTACAAAAAAATAATGAAACTGGATTTGGACACAGATCCCATCTACAATACATGGCCTCAAAATGACTTAATGATTCAGCACCTGCTTCAGTTGTTATTGTATTTTATTTTTTATTCAAACTTCCCAAGAAATTTGCAAATAATTAAATGTACCACTTGACATGCTGGGCTTTCGGGCACCTCGGGTCCAGGGCTGTGTCTTTGCCCTCGTGGGGTTCATGGATGGATTAACTTGCTTTGGGCTGCTGGGCAAAGTTTTATTGTTGAACTTTCTTTTAAAGCACAAGACACACAAAGACCTAAAAACACAACTACTATGCTGGAATAAGGTTTTCTCAAATTTCTCTCAAATTAAGGCAAAAGATAAAACAACAAGACTAAGAATTCATTCAGAATCTGGTATTGTTGATATCTGAAGCGGTTCAAATTTCTAAGACATTTGCAGTTGCAAATTATTATTATCATTATTATTATTATTATTATTATTATTATTAACTGACATGCAGTGAACCTGAGGCTGCTTTGCCAGGTTTTTCACTATTTTCTAATATCTTATTTTCTCATTTTTAACTGAATGATGACAAAAACTAATCTACAGATTCAATCAATTAATAAATTAATGTTTATTTGCAGCCCATTATGATATTTTACCATAAGATAATGTTGTGTTTACGTTCTGCGCAGAGGGAGGAACAGTGGGTGGGACCAAGTATTACAAACGGGGAACTATGTGAAAAGATCGATATGTAAAAAGCACGTATTGAAATTTGAATAATAAAGCGTCTAAGTATTGCGAAGTGAAGAGATTACTGGTTTTAATTTAAATAATTTTTGAGAGTATAATGTCAGAGGTCGCATTTGTTCCCCCCCTCTGTGCTGCCGGATGGAACAGTCGTGGATGACGTCACGGACGGGGCGGGTCCTCGGAGGCTGAAAGTGAAGCGGAGGTTGTTGTTTTGTTGTTTATCTGAAGTGTTGAGAGCAGCAGTGTCGCTACTTCAGTAAACCGAGAGTTTTAACTAAAATTAGACCTGACGAACAGATAATTTCAGCCCTAAATTCACCTTGAGTCACGTTTATAATCGGCTGCATCGAGCGAAAAGAGCCCGGAAACGGCCAACATGAAATGGATGTTCAAAGAGGATCATTCGTTGGGTGAGATGTTGTGATGAGAGACAGAAAAATGTCTGCGCACATTCATCCATCTACTGTAATACTTCAATTCCGGACGGGAGGAGATGGATTTAGGTGTTAATGTTGAGAAAATCACGGTTTAAAATGGTCGTTGTCCCAGTCTGGCCCGTCCTTCAGGCTTTTGTTCAGGGCAGGTTTTGGCTTTTAGCTAACTTAGCTTAGCTTAGCTGTGTCGACTTAAACATTAAAATATGTCCGTAAACGTTCGTGTCAGCTGATGTGAAAGTCAGAACCCCTTTTTCCACTTTGAATCTGATCGGTTGTGTTTGTCCAGGTGAACATATGATCGTGTCTTTGTTCTTATTTCCTCCCGACGACGACCTGGTTTCAGGCTGAAGGTGGAGACACATTAAGCTGCTAACGTTAAGCCTCCATTCTGCTTTGATTAACCGTAAAAACAGCTGGAAAACACAGCTGTGATTCAGTCTGTGTGTTCAGATATTTTCCCTTTTGCCTACTTGCTATGAAGTGGAGGCCTGACAGGCGTCAACAGGACCAAGAGAAGTTGTTTCGGGCCTGCAGGCTGATTCTACATCCCATCTCCAAGTCTCATATATGATTATAAATGATATGGCTGCAGGGATTATTATTCCGTCAATAAATCAACTAATTGTTTCCACTAAAATGTCAAAGTCTAGAAAAGGCCTGACAAGTTATCAGAAGCTGATGTGGGTCCTCAAACAGTTTCCTTTGTTTGACCAGCAGCCAAAAGGACTGAAATTTATTTATGATAAAACAAATGAGACAGAAACCAAACAACACTTTGCATTTATGAATTGAAACCAAAATATATCTGGTGTTTTTAAGTTTGCTCAAAATGAATTCATAACCTGAATTAACTTCCTGTTGTCAGACTAGCTGATGGTGTTGACCAGTGTTTTCAGACTTTGAAATCATCTTCAGTGCTCAGTTTGTGTGTTAATCAGCACAGCTGTTGCTGTCCAGGAATAATGTGTTTAAAGATGGAGCACTTTAAAATGGTGAAAGTGTCAAATAAATGAGAATATCACAGACAATTGGCCTCTTTCCACCAGTGTTATTGTTAGTGTCAGTGTTAGGACTACGTTACCCACAAACCCCTCTGCTTCCTGTGAAAGTGAGGATGTGCTTTGTCCTGACAGTCCCTGTGTCCCAGTTTCATACTAATACTACAAAACTGTCACTAACAATAATTTTTTATGGTGGAATAATCTGTTGATTATTTTTTGGATTCATTGTTCAATGATTAACTGAGAACAAATAGTAAAAAATGCTCATCTCAGTTTTACCTGAGCTGAATTCAGATGCCTTTTTTAAATTCAAGCAACAAAAACCAACAGTCCCAAACCCAAGTCTAGTTAAATCTTACAGTCACTTAAAACAGGGAGAAGCAACATATCCTCATGTTTGAGAGGCTGAATCTAATAATTGTTCTTTCATGTAATCATTTAGAGTAATCAGAGCTTCTTGTCTCGATTTTGTCGTTTTGTTAGTTGAGTTCAGATGCGTCAGTTGTTGGATCTTCTTGCTCATTGGTTAAAACAGACTCTTAATCCTGTTTATACGAGCTGAAGTTTAAAAAAATTCGGGGGGGGAGAGGGGGATTTATTTTGTGACATGATAATATAGTAGGTAACACAGGTAACCAGAGCTCAGAGTGATGGCTGAAAATCAGTTACCCTGATCAGCAAAATGTTCTTTGTTTGTATTAATGCAACATTTTCATTTGAGATTAAATTTAAAAATACATAAATGGTAACACAAAGAAGACAGAAACTTTTGCTGTAAAATAATGGTCAATGGTTTTAGTAGAATGCAGAGTCAAGGCTCTTTATGTGGTGATGTTTTATTCATGATTAAAAGCAGCACGTTCACCATTAAAGTGACTGGACTGATGGGTTTTGTGGTTCAGCTGGTCTCAGTGAGTCTTAATCCTCAGCAGCTGCCTTTGAATCTCACACCTCAGATGTTAGATATCGATCTTTGTCCATCACAGGTTTTCCTCTCGTGTCTGCACAGAAGAGAAAGTCTTACCTGAGAAACACATATTTCTGTTGTCTTGGAAAACATTCACATAGTTAACGTGATTGTTGCTTTTTGTCCACCAGAACATCGATGCATAGAATCAGCCAAAATCCGCAACAAGTACCCTGACAGGGTCCCGGTGAGTGGCGCGTCTGTGATGTTACTGTGGATTTGGATGATGTCTGTTCCCTGATCTGTTGGCTGAAATCATGTACTTCACTGTGTGTTTTTGTCAGGTAATTGTGGAGAAAGTGTCTGGATCACAGATAGTGGACATCGACAAGAGGAAGTACCTGGTCCCCTCCGACATCACAGTGGCTCAGTTCATGTGGATCATCAGGAAACGCATCCAGCTGCCCTCAGAGAAGGCCATCTTCCTGTTTGTTGACAAGACTGTGCCTCAGTCCAGGTGAGGGCCGGGACACTGGAGGGGTTAATCATTTCAGAGGTTCACAGTAATCATTACTGTGCCTCAGAACATTTGCTTCCAGGCTGTAAGGAAATTATGTGACTTGGCAAAAATAAAATCTGAGTACTAATTGAAGATTTTCAGAAACAATATGCAGATTTTTAATTAAAGTAGGTCACCAGTATGTGAAGAAACCAGTCCATTATTTTCTCTCCATCATTTTCTCAGCTCATATCTTTGGTGTGTTGGACCATAGAGAGAAATCATACCATGATTAGTAAACATGCATTTGAACCTGCAAACAGACGTGTGATTGATGAATAGGAAATGAGGAAATGAACAATTTTGCTTATTGAATAATCTTTAACAGAAGATTTACAACCTTTTCTTGTCCAATGTGTCGGTAAACTGAATATCTTTGTGTTGTGGACAGTGGGTCGAATAAAACATGCAATATGAATACATCTCAGTGGAGTGTCAATAATTATGTTGGACAGTTTTAACTATTTAATCATAGTGTTTTCTCTCTAACCACCATATTTGAATTAGCTTTGAAGTTCAGTATCTTTCTCTGTTTTTAACTTGTTTAATTTGTTCTGTATTTCAAATATTCCAGCAACTTTAAACTCACTTTAAAGTTAATAAAAAGTACAAATAGCTGTGCTGTATGTGTATGAAATGCACGCTGTTAATCATTAAAGGCTGGCTCAGTTCAGGTCTGATTCAGTTAACCATTTAACCCAAATAAAGCTAAAGTCAAACCACATTTATGGCTTTTATCAACAGGAACTGTGTTAAATTCCAAGCGCCATCACAGTCTGGATAAAGTGACTCTGTCCCTTTTTAATTTCCCGTGCGGCTTCTTATCTTAACTATTTCATTTTCATGGTGGCGTGTAGACATGTTGTCAGAGCTGCTTTTGAGGTCATTTTAATAAAAGTTTATATTTGAATTAATCTGATGAGCTGAAGTAAGAAAGCAGGACAGGGCAGGAAATTATTAACTAGAGAATGATATGAAAAGTCAAAATGCCAAACACCATGAGTCAGTGTGTTGTTCGGGCTGCATAATAAGGCTGATTCAACAATGGGGCCGTCTTTACGACACCCAGGGTGAGTTGCAGTTCCACCCAACACTCCTCTCTGACCAGTCAGCCATTACTCAGCACTTTTAGTCTGTATTTTTAGCCCCGTCACAGAGACAGAGTGGGTCCAGTTAGTCAGTCCAAGTACTGACTTTTACATTTGTGTTTTCGAGACATACTTTGTAATATCAGGCTAGAATAAACTTTGACGTGACTTATTCAGCAGCTTGTGTTATTGATCAGCTGGGTGGATCCAGTAGTAACACTTTGTTGCTCGTGTTTCAGCATCACGATGGGGCAGCTGTACGAGAAAGAGAAGGACGAGGATGGCTTTTTATACGTGGCTTACAGCGGCGAGAACACCTTTGGATTTTGAAACAAGAAGCCATGGTCGTGACCGGCCTTACCTGCGGCGCCGCACGGCCACACTGACACCCACCCACATCCAATCACAGCCCCCGCTTGGCCCCTGGAGACAAAGCTGGAAGCCCCGGAGAGATTCAGTCACATGAACGTAACAGAAAGATGGACTGACGGCTCACCTGACGGGATAAACATAAACGAGTGCACTGGTGTGTTTGTTCTGGCCCATGTTGCACCAGTTCTTTAAAGATTCATAGGTTCAGTTGTGTATAGTGTGTTTCATTTCGATTATTGTTTGTTTGATGTTGTGACTTGAGTGTTTTAGGAAGAACCTTGATTTTTTTTTTGTTTGTTTTTTTTAGTTCACATTTTAAATGATATGCGTGAATGGGTTTCTGCTTTTAGTTGTGCTTTCCTCTTTGAAAACAATATTTAAAAGAACTTTTAATTTAATTATTTGAATTGAAATAGGATGACCTAACCAATAAAAAGATTAAAATTAAACCTGGTCTCTTTTTTTTTCTTCAAAATGTCAACACTGTGGTCATTTACATTCGCTTTAATGAACTTCGACATGAGAAACTTTGATAAAAACATTTAGCTGGAAACCATTAATTTGCTGTGTTTTCCCAGTTTGATGTGAAAGAACTTTACTGGCAGTGGTGGAAAGTAACTCAGTACATTTAACTAGTACTTTACTTGAATATTTCCATTTTCTGCTACTTTATGCTTGACTACATTAATTTCATGGCTTTACTTGCTTTGCTGATTCAGATTAATGCTGCAAAATATAATCAACAAATAAATGTCATGACATTGTAGATTAATACTTAAGACATCGAAGCTATGAAATAACAGGGAATTATGTGGTAAAGAAAGAAACCAGAATATGCTTTATATTTTAGATTCTTCAAAGTAGCCACTTTTTGTCTTTGAAGGAGCTACTTCATGAGTTTGATTATTTTATTTCTATTTGTTTATTATTTCCGATTTGTTTTGTGGGTCACCACTGGGGGCGCTGTGCTGGGCATGGCAGGTAATAAGGGTAGCCGGGTGTTTGACTCAGGGGAGGCACCGGGAAGGGAAATGGGTTTTTACCGCGCTACAAGCAGAGCAGAGAGGCAGCACGTGTTAACATTAGGGCTGGTGATTATTAATTAATCGCGATTATGTTATGGACGAGTATGACTCGATTATTAAATTTTCAAAAATAGATTACTTTTGGCATTATTTTATTTTGTAAAAAGATATCCCGCGGTCAACGGAAGTTGAACGTCACGCGCGCGCGCCCTGTTCCTCAAGTACGTGCAACGGCCAGAGCCTGAATCTAGAGGTGTGCGATACCAAATCACAGAATATAAAGAGCACAATGACAAAATTACTGGTACATATTGATTTTAAAATATATGTGAAGAATGTGGATCCAGCACGACGACAACTTCAGGTGTCGTCAACCAGGACCTGAGCTGCGTGACTTCCTCTCCACTGAGGACACCTGGAGGAGGACAGGCCACACAGGACCAGCAAAAAACACAATATATCAAAATATTTATAGTGGTTTTTTTAAATAAAAGTCAAAATCAAAACATCCAGGTCCTAATTCAACAGTGGTTCAGATTGTACCCACTAGATGGTGCTGTTGTTCATTGAAGGAATAAGCCATGTTGCAAAGTTGACATTATTATTATTATTATTGTTATTGTATGATTTATATGCTATGAAACT
The DNA here is from genome assembly GCA_025331565.1 of Holacanthus passer. Lineage (NCBI taxonomy): Eukaryota > Metazoa > Chordata > Actinopteri > Pomacanthidae > Holacanthus > Holacanthus passer. Next base: position 3,546,803 of record JAFREQ010000026.1, read on the forward strand.
ATTTGAATTATATTGATCAGTGTTGTGTAAAATCAAGTGTTTTAGTATTTTGTGACAACTCAATCTGCTGAGAATGTAAAAGTTCAGTGACATGAAAGCTGTGAGAAGAGATCTCGACACAGTGTACTGTTACGTTCAGCAGGACATTTGTGAAAATCCTTCAATATACTGAACTAACAACTAACTGGTCATATCACATGTTTAGTTATTGATCCTGACATGATTTTAACTATTGATGCACAGTATAGTTCAGAGCATATTTTGTGTTGAATATTTGTCAACAATCTGCACCTTTTGTAGCTTCTGTATTTTCATCTTAATATATTCAAACGTTAATTCACACACAAGTTGTCAGCAAAGTTTAAAAGACGACACAGTGTCAATTTTTTGCCCTTAACTTTGTTAAAGAAGAAGAAGAAGAAATATGCTCAAGTACTGCAGCAGCACTGTCAAGTGAGGACATTGGAAAACAGAAAGATTTACTGAATCATTTAAGCAACTTCGGAATTGAGTTTATGAGTTTAAAACATATATGAGATATTCAGACAGCCTGGATAAAAAATATTTTTCCAGGCACATTTATTACAAATAATTACAAAGAAACTGAAATACCAATAACGTCACTATAAAACTGTCATGTCTCAGTGGTTTTCTTTTCCTGTCTTCACTTCCTCGTCTTTCTACCAACATGTTAGTGTGACTCATATGTTGAACATGTAAAAGCAAAGTCTAGACTAACTATGGCTGCAAATACAGAAGCTACTGACAGACAGAAGACAGTTATCACCCCTGCATTGAGCCGTAGCAGTGAATTGGAATTATCATTATATTAAAGCTCTCCCTCTTAGTTAAACACTGCACACTGTATGCAAACAAAGGAATCTTCTCTGACACTGACGACTACACATCTAATCATGTTCCTTCTTTACTGAAGATGACAAGAATAAGAAGAGAGACTTTCTTGTCCCAAACTGGGGGATTTTTGAAAAGGGCCTGAATGAGAAAAGAGAGAGTGAAGTTGTTTCACTTCTCACCATTTTCTCATTAAACATTATCTTGTTACTAGAATAATGAAGTAACCTTTGAAACCTTTTCTGTGTGAAAACAGTTTGTTCCCAGAAAAGCTGTTTTACTGTTTCTGATAGAAAACAGATGAGAACGTAAAAATCACATGATGACAACCAGCAGCTCACTAATGTGACTAATACTGATTATACTGCAAATATTACGAGTAGTGCTATGCTGCAACTATTGGTACTGCGACTAAAATACTGCTACATACACAGTAGGATTCTGATGCTGTCATTAATATTATATAATATTGTAATATTATTTAGTGAGTTCTCATTTGAAAAGAGACAAAATTGAATGAGTATGTGAACTAAAAAAAAAAGATTTTTGAGTGTTTTGATACTGCACACTGTTTTCCCACAATGCAATGCACAAAGGAGGAGCTGCTCACGGCTCTAAAAACGCAGCTGATTGTAGATGAGTGAAGAGCAAAAAATAAGTAATGAAGGGGCGATTTGAGAGATTTTATGTGGATGTCCAATCAGTGCTGATGATGAATGAAGTCAAGTGAAGAATAAATTCCTCTGTGTGTGTTTTGTTGACACAGAAAACTGAGTTCTGCTGCAGAATCTGTTCTTTTTCCAACACTTGTGATGAAGTTGGTGTTAAGGAGGAATTTCACTATTTTGCTATTTCAGCTTGAATTTACATACTTAGGAATTTATTGCTTCTTCTAATACTTCTACTAATTGGACACCCAAAGAAAACGTGGTGAAATTTCCTTTTTAATCTTTTGTCTTTGTGAAGTTCGTTGACATTCGGCCTTCATGGACATGTGTCATTTCTTGTTTAGTAACTTTTACAGAGAGGCAACTCAAACTTCTTCAATGTCACAACAAAGATTTTTGACACCTTTGAATTTAGTCAGAGAAGCAGATGAGGAAGTGGAAACAGCTGCAGAGATTTCTCACCCTGCAGCTTCAATCACATGAACTTTTACCAGTGATCTCATCATCAGTACTAATACAACTAGTACTGCAAGTACTGCTGTTAATACTGCAACTGAAAACACTCTCATTCATTCAACTCCTCGTCAGTCAGTTATGCAGGATTAATTTACTGAATTAAAGGACAAATCCAGTGTTTATTTTTTATGTTTTACAAATTCTGTGAAAGCAGTTTCTTTATTTTCAGAGAAAAACAGCCTGTTTTCAGCTTTGTGTCGATGCTTTTTGATCCAAGAGGCTTTTTAAAGAGTTGATTCAGCTTCAGAAGGAGAATTTTCTCAACACATGAAGGAAAACTTCATCCATTCAACATCAACACATCTGGAGATACGTGGTTTTCACTGGACAAGAAGGAAAAACTGTCATCTGAAAAGTAACTAGTAACTAAAGCTGTCAGACAGATGTAGTGGAGTCAAAAGCACGATAGTTACCTCTGAGATGTGAAGGAGTAGAACATACAGAACTTGACGAAATGTACTTGGTTGTATTCCACCTCTCAGCGTTAGTCAACAATGACAACAGTTAAAAGACTTAAATTGCTTAAAGAGTTTGTCTTCTGGTCTCATTTGAGGTCTTTTCTTAATGTCGGCGGTAAAATCCTGAGAATGTAACTGCAGAGAAAACCCTCGTTCGATTCTCTGTACAGCTTTTTGAAGAACTGTTTTACATGTTCACATTTTCTCCGTAGTGCAGAAAATGGAAGAGAAAGCACTGATTCTGAGAAAGTAACTCAGCTGTGTATAAAGGGAGCAGAGAGCAGGTCTGCGGCACAGATCAGCCCTGAAGATTAAAGGCCTTTCATCCAAACAGAAGCTCGTCTGTCTGAAACATGAAGACCCTGCTGGCTCTGGTCCTCCTGACTCTGATCTGCGTCCTGCATCACGTCTCCACCGGTCAGTAACTCTGCCCGATTCCTCTGTGAGCTGTCAATCTGAGCTGCATCCAGGTGTATTAAATAATGTGTGTGTGTGTGTGTGTGTGTGTGTTTTCACAGTGTCACTGGCACCGCAGTCTTTGTGGAGAGACTGTTGTCCAAACTACAACCGGACAAAAATCCCCAGAGGAAGGGTGACGAACGTGGTGAAGACCAGGAGTGACTGCAGACTCAACGCCGTGATGTGAGTATGAACACAAAGTGCATCACATGAAACCGTTTAGCATTTTGGACAAATGAGAGACGTGTGTGTCATTTGTCTGTTTCTCACTTCCATAACTTTAGTAAAAGGGAAAATATCACAAGGTAAAAATAAGTAAAAATATAAGCAGAGTTTTAATGTGTTCAAACTGTTCAGAGTGTCACAGTCCTGTCTTAGTTCCAGTCCGTCCTGGTTCTGTCCTAGTTCTGTCCTAGTTCCAGTCCGTCTCTGTCCTAGTTCTGTCCTAGTTCCAGTCCGTCTGTCCTGTCCTAGTTCCAGTCCGTCCTAGTTCTGTCCTAGTTCCAGTCCGTCTCTGTTCTTAGTTCCAGTCCGTCTCTGTCCTAGTTCCAGTCTCTGTTTTAGTTCTGTCAGTTATGGTCCTGTTCATGTATCAGTCCTGTCTGTCTTTGTTCTGTCTCCATTCCGGTCTCTCTGTCTGAGTCCTGTTCATGTCTGAGTTCAGTGTCTGTTTCTTACTTCAGTCTCTGTGTCTTGTCGTAGTTCTGTCTGTCTTAGTTGTCACTCCTCACCTGCCACAGTTTTCAGCCCGGTATCTTTTCCTCTCACCCCTCCTCTGCCTCACCTCACCTGCTGGTCCCTCCCACCTCGTCACACACCTCAGCACCCAGCTGCACTCGATCAGTGATTGGGACTCGAAATGAGCCGCTTCGCTTCACTCTCCCTTTGCCAGACTGTTAGGCCAGTGTGTAAGTGTAGGCTACGCAACACATCTGTCCTCAGTGTTAATGATCAGGACGATTAATACACACCTTGATAGAATATTTGTATATTTCATCATGACCTGTTGTTAGAGTGAAGTTCTTGTTAACAGCAGCTTTACATTCATTCAGGTCGGTCTACAGCATAGTTATGTAAGTGAGTGTTGTAGTATAGTAATGAAGTAAAAAGTACAATATTTACTTTGCTCAAAATCAAAGCACTTAGAGCCCCTAAAATCAACGATCAAATTTAAGAAGAAACATCTGCCAAAAAACACATTTTTATTACGATAATCAGATGATTGATTTAATAATTCTAATGAACAACTTTGTCTTCAGCAGCTTGATGACTCTCCACCATGGGGAGCTGTTCAGTTATTGTACACGCAGATTAACTGTCTGTGGCTGGGACTGTAAAAACTACTTCACTCAAATATTTCCATTTTCTGCTACTTTATATTTCCACCACTTCGGTCCAGAGAGAAATTTCCTCGTGAATCAGTGAAACAAAACAACACAATGCTTTTATGTTGTGTAAAATAATCTAATAATTTAATGCGGCGTCAGTGGCCGGTTTCTTAATGAAAAGATGAATCCTTGATAGCGGCTCAGTCTCAGCTGGTTTCAGTGTGTGTCTCCTTCTTCCTTTCAGAGTCACAACTGTGTGTAACAAGAGGATTTGTCTCGACGGCAGCTGGAAATGGGCGAAAGATCTCCTCAGAGAATTTGAGTCAACTCCCAACAAGACGTCACCATCGGCCCCCTTCAACGTCTCACCGTGTTCAAAGACACAATGACGCGAAGATCGTGTTCTTTATGTCCGTGTTTGTCACTGTGGCCTGATCACTTGTGATGATTATACAGAAAAATAGCATCTGCTGCCTTTAACTGACACAGTGACCTTTGAAAGTTGGATGTGAAATGACTTAATGCTTAAACTATAATACAGCTTAAAATGCGCCTTTTCTGAGATCAGAAAATAACAATCAGTCCTGAGTTCAAGTGATATTGTACAGTCAGATTTGCACAGGTGTATCCTGGTCTCAATAAAAGCTTTATTTTTTGACTTAGTATTCTGCTCAGTTTGTTTTGGAGGCCGCGAGTCAAGAACCAAACTCTCAGTCGAGACACTGAGTGACCTTCAGTCGCATTCAGCTGTTTAATATTTATATGAAATAAAATTGTATATAGTTTAAAAGGAAAATCACCAGTTCGACCTCTGTGTGAAAACTGCAGCGGTGGAAAGTATTTAAGTACATTTACGGTGTACTCTACTTGCACAGTTTTCAGGCACTTGTACAGTACTTGAGTATTTTCTGCTACTTGATACTTCTAGTCCACATATATTGTACTTTTTACTCAACTGCATTTATTTGATGAATTAGCTGCACCTTTACCAGCTGCAACATTAAAGTGATGAACACATGAATCGATAATCAGAATCTAATAATATTATATAATATACAGCACCAGTCAAAGTTTGGACCAAACATCTCATCCAATGGTTTTAATTTAGATTCTTATTTTCCACATTGTAGATTTGAATACTGACGACATGAAAGCTATGAAAGAACATGTGGATTCATGTTGTAAACAGAAAGTGTTAATAATGAAAATGAAGTGTTTGCTGCTGCTGCTGTTCTCTGGACTTAGTTTATTTGATGTGACACGAATGAGTACAGAAGCTGAATGGGGCTTTTAGTGAACCTCTGCAAACTGATGGTCTCAAATTCATTAGGAGGGAAAGAAATTACACTAATTAATTTTTGACTGATAAGACACAACTGTTAATTGAAAAGTCGTCCAGGTGACGACCTCATGAAGCTGACTGACTGATTTGTTAACAAGGCAAAATGTGGCTGTTATGAAAAATCTAAAATATGAAACACATTTTACTTTGTTTACATGTTTTGCTTAAATAATTCCACATGTGCTCCTTCATAGTTTTGATGTCTTCAATATCAATCTTCAATGGAGAAAATACTAAAAATAAAGAAAAGCATTGAATGAGAAAGTTGAGTTCTTTCACTTTTGGTACTTTTAAGTATATTTTGATTCCAATGCTTTTGTGCTTTTCCTTGAGTGAAAGAGCAGAGTACTTCTTCTTACTCCACTGGAAAACAGATCCTGGCTTTTGGTTGTCATGTAAACACTGTGTATGTGGTTTAGATCGGATTCGGATTTTAAAACTTACAATAACAGCTGAGTTTCTTTCTAACTCTCTGACGGTGCTGATGTGAGACACGATGAAGACGACGATGATGATCTGATCTTCATCTTTACAATAAAGAGGCTGTTGTTTAAACCATGTGATGCTGCTTTCTGGTGGTCCAGTCATTTCAAACTTTGGACGAGGTTATGAAAGACATATGCAAATCAACCATGTAACTTCGTCAGGCTGCTACCAAACAGTGCAGATTGGAGGACGTGAAGAGGCGATAAAGGACGAGAACAAGTGACTGTCGGACTTTTCAATGTTTCCATTGTTTCATTGTGAAGCTGTGTTGGGATTGAAGGAGGCTTTTCGAACGCTCCATCTGTGTCTTCAAACACAGTCACGGCAGCAGATGTCAGCGTGATTTCAGAAGAAGACGATGAATGTTCAGTCAACGTTCATGACTCTGTGAGAAAACACATGAGTGAATGCTCTCTTTGGTTACCAGCTGAACGAAAGCAGACGTTCAACATGTCAAATACATCAAACTGAACTGAACGAGTCCTTCAACATTTTGTCTTTGACTGTTAACTTAATATGCACTGACCTCTACATCATCCTCATGTATGTATTAAATGTACTCTCAGCTTTTGTGTGCAGCAACTACACAGAAACTATAATAATCCAGGAAAGGACTCATGTTGCAGTGTTTTATTGTAGATTACTAATGTGTGATTTTAAAAAGAAACTATAATAATCCAGGAAAGGACTCATGTTGCAGTGTTTTATTGTAGATTACTAATGTGTGTTTTCCTTAAAACTAGGAAATTGCATTCTCTTAAAAACAGCTTTTTTAATCTAAAGGTCAGTGAGGATCCACATCAGGAGTCGTATCAGTTATTTTTCTCCCATTTGATCCCTGTGATCTCCTGAAATAGTTCAACTTCAATGAACGTGACTCAGTCTGACATGAATCAGGGTTCGAAAGCACAAATTAAAAGTTTTAAATAAACTTTAAAACTTCATAATTTTCAGTGAAGTTTGCAATGCGGACCCGCAGGTTGTTGATGTGTTATATGGAGGCTTGACCGTCTTCATCAGGAGCTCTGAGGTTCATTTGTCGAGGACCACTTGCACAACAAACCATTTAAAAACACCAGCCAAAGAGTAAAATAGTTTTTATTTTAAAAATGTCTCGAAGTTGGACAAACAGCGACACCGGAGGAGCTGCAGATGTTCGAGTGGACGAAGAAAGTCGCCATTAAAGGACCATGAAACATCACGTTACACAGCAAACTGAAAGATTTTGAATGACTTTCATCTTCGAGGCAGACGTTGATTTCCAGAGAAGAATCGACTCACAGAGACACGACAGTCGTGTTGTGTAATTTATCACAGTGAAGATTTTGTCACTTTGTGTTGAAATCTTTGTCCCATGATAATTCAGCATTTAAGGACACAAAGTTTGAGAGCTGCTGACGTGAGGCGTCACTTCGTGGATGGTGTGATCGAAGAATCAGAACAAACAACAAGCAAACAATGAAGTTATGAACAGGAACAACAAAACAGTTTGTTTTGTTTCGTTGTTTGTTCATCGATTTTTTTTCTGAACTGCTGCCTTTCTGTTTTCTCTTTGTTGTGTTTCTCTCCGTTCACGGTTTGGCAGATGACTCATTTAATCCCCAAACTAAATCCAACTGTAGTTTGTTTTTGTGCTCACAAGTTCACTGGTTTGTCTTTTAAAGCTGAAGTGAAACTAAATGTTTTTTTTTGTTACATATCAACGTACTGTGTATCTCATTGGTGTGTTTTGCTTTGTGACATCACTTGTGACATCACTTGTGATTGTTCTGTTGTCAAACAATGACTGACGTTATTTGATCAGTGTAATATCTCTGTTGGCAGGTACAAAAAACCTTTATCACTTACAGCCAGTCACACTGCCTCCCTAGTTTTAGACAATCTAATTCAAAAATATAGACCTGCATGTGAAAAGTGGCTGGTTGGAAATTTCCAAGAGTGAAAGTGTCAGTGAGTGAAGCAGGAGAGGAAGCTCCCTGTGGACGGTGTCGGTGAGAAGTCGTGAGGACGGAGGACATGTGGGAAAAACTGAAGGTCAAAAACTGATTTTATCCTCATAAAACCAGAAACACGTAAACAGCCTTGTCACAGTGACAGGAGCCGTGAGGGACACCGAGATGAGCCCGGACCGATTTCACCAGGCTGAAGTGGTGCAATTTATGTTCAATGAAAAAAGATGTGCGTTTGGAAAAATGTCTAATGATTTTGAAATGAATCCATTACTAATGCTATTCAATGCTTCACTCATGTGCTACAATAATGTCAATAATGTTTTTGAGTTAAAATATCTTCATTTGGGTTTTTGTCAAGGCAAACATTGCTGTATGTGGTGTGTTTATTTCTGCCTGACGGGTGCCTCGCCTGTCGTTTGGACCCGTCTGTGACGCGAGCTGTGTGTTCGTCTGCGTCGTGTGTGAAACACAGGTAAAGTGCTGAGTTTACAGGAGTTTCTTCTAGCAACACCGTATGAGCAAAACCTGCTTCATCCTCTTTCTGAAAATGTCTGGCAAGATTAAAGTTGATATTTTCTTACAGTGTTTTCAACTGTCAGTTCGGCTTGAATTAAAGGTTCAGTTGGTGGTGCTGTGTGTCGTCTATTTGCTGATATGAAAAAGCTCAACGTAACCTGATAGGTGCAAGAGAGAGTTTGTTGAAAGCTGCAAACATTACAAGAGCTTGAAGTCCACACTATAACAGTCCTCTGGAGTCTAATATACAGGACAGAGCGTGTTGTCAAGTGTCACCATTTTTAACACATAATTACTGACGGTGTTCGACCGCTCCTTCAGAAGGCCGTCGACGGGAGCGGGGGCTGATGACTCCCCCTCGACATCAGACCGTCATTATCGTCCCTGGACTCAGACGTGAGCTCATCTGGCGACAGGTTGACCTTGGACCAGCTCTCCTCCGACTCGGCGGCCATTTCCGCGCCCCTCTCCTCCTTCCACAGCTGCTCGTACTCCTGCTTCAGCTCCTGGTACGACCGGGAGAAGGTGTGGAAGATGGACGTGGCGGGGAAGGCCATGATGAGGATGCCGCTCAGGATGCTGGTCAGAGCCACTATCTGTCCGGGGATGCTGCGAGGCACCATGTCGCCGTAGCCCACCGTAGTCATGGAGATGATGGCCCACCAGTAGGAGGCCGGGATGCTGCTGAAGCTGTGCTGCGGGTGCGTGGCGGCGAACGGCGCCAGCTCGCTCTCTGCTAGATGAACCAGAGGTGAGAAGAGGGCGACGGCGACGCAGACGAAGAGCAGCAGCAGACCGAACTCCCTCATGCTGCGCTGCATCGTCAGTCCTAACGTCTGCAGGCCCAGAGAGTGGCGAGCCAGCCGCATCACGTACAGGATCCTCAGGGCCCGCAGGAGGCGCAGGATCAGACTCAGTTTGTCCAGGTAGCCTCTGCCGGCGCCCATGATGACGTCCTCCCGTGACTCGTCTCTGACGTCGACAACCAGGGACACGTAGTACGGCAGGATGGCGATGGCGTCGATGATGTTGAGGGGGCCGCGAGCGAAGGCCAGCTTGCTCTGAGCGTTGACGAAGCGCAGCACGAACTCTAAGGTGAACCAGGCCACGCAGATGGACTCCACCACGAACATGCTGTGACACTTCTGGGAGCACTCCCCCTGCAGGCACAGAGAGGAACTGCGATGAAAACACGCCGATCTGTTTACTCACCGCGATCAGTCCTACAACATCTTCTGTGGTTCTGGAGGAGCTTCCTAAAGTGAGAGCTCAAATTAAAAGTCTGCATTATGAACTACTATAATGGAGAATGTGGACATTTATCAGGCACACAGGGCTTGATGAAAGAGGTCATTGAGTTGCATTATGGGAAACATGGAAAATCTCAGCATCAATTTTTCCCCTTGTTCTTTTTATTTATATTTTACTTCACATTTCAGTTCACTTCTTAAAATTAAAAAAACAAACTTTAAGGATAAGATAATTCATTTTTAAAAAGTCAGGATGCATTTAAGATTTTGGAGTTCAGTCTTTCTGGCACATTTTTGCTCTTCATATGTCGTCGTACAATCTGCAATAACAATTTTTCAAAAAGTTGAGCAAAATCAATTTTACCAACCGTTCCCTGCAAAAAATACTTTAAATTTTGTTGCATCAATTTTGAACATTCTTTTAAAATCACTTTCAGAAAACACTAAATCACTGGACAAACTTTTTGCTGCAGCATGTTTACGGCAAATCAATGCACATTTTTGTCAGCGTTGAAATAACTGAACTGAATGAACGACTAATGAATGAAGCTTTAAATGCTGCGGAACATGTTTTTATTTAAGTGGCAAAGATGCTATAGATATTTAAACAAGCTTGTCTCTGAAAACAACCTACCGTCCACACAGGATTGTTAACTGTTTCAATGTTGTGCTTCTGCCATTGAAAAAACTTCACAGATCTTAAATTGATTTATACACAGACTAATACAACATTTCTTTGGCACTGAGTGTTAAAACAGTATCTGTTGTAATGTGGAGTCATTTAAAGTGGAAGAAAAATCAATTTCCATTTCAGAGTCTGTGAATGGCTGAATGACGGCAGAGAACAAGAAAACAAGACCCGTTAATGAGGAACGGTCATCACAAACACTGGGGGGACAAAAAAATTATAACCTTCTAAACGACTGTACATAATGAGCCCCTTTAAGTTTACTGACAACAGGATTCATCAAGCCTTAAAGATCAATACTTGAAATCTTGTGTTCACTGTCTCACCAGAGGAAATTCAACTCCTGCAAATAACTGCATTATTTGTGAGGCAGGAAATGAGGGTTAACTTCATCTGAACTTTCTGCATGAAAACACGTTGATGGCTTTGTGTGTAGTTTAAGAATTTACTGTCTGTGTCTGGATATTACAAACACAGTGAGTACATTTACTGCAACACCGCAGTTGGTGATACTTTACGTGGGTATTTCTATTTTGAAGGATGTTAAACTTTCACTTGAATATTGACTGTTCACTAACTCCGTCCCCAAAACAGAGATGATAATAGTTTAGCATGACAACCATAACTGGGGATAACCTCAGGGGTCAAAGGTCACGTCTTTACAACATGAAAAACACTGAAGCAAAAGTGTAATAATGGATCAAGCAATGTGTCCGTCTTTGTTTTTTATTACGCAGCGCTGAGATAATATCATGTCACAAAGTCATCAAGTGCATTTTTAAAACTGTTTTGTAGATTTCTCCTTTTCATTCAAGTCATCTGTGGCATCAAGGGTTAAATTAACTATATTAAATTGTGACAGTGACAGTTGTTATTTCAAAATTAAAAATGAGAAGCTGCTTGTTTCTACTTCTGTCTGAACCATTGTTTCATAATTTACCACAACTTTTAGTCTCTTCGCTTTCTTTGACAAACCAGCGTTCGGCTCTGTCTGATTTGGCCTCATGTGCCTGTCAAGCTGAATAAAAGCAAGTTAAACCAGACGGCCAACATTCAACTTCAGATGTTTGCCAGAAACCCAAAGTGAAAAACAAAATTGGTTTCCAGAAATTAAAAGGCATCATGGCTCTGCTTTTGCCTCTGAGCCAAATTTAGAAACGACGCCAGATGTTTGTTCAGTCCAACTCTCATCAATTACAAAACTAAGAAAAATTATTTTTCAGCTACTGAACTGAACTTGCTTTGATTTTCCTGTGTCTTGATTAGTGCAGTTGGCGGCACAAACATCAGGGAGAAATCGATCCGGCGTCTCCTGCCTCGAAACATAATCACAAAGCTCAGTTCAGACTCTTTACACTGACAGTTAGTAATAAAATCAATCTGCAGCCCGTCTGCTTCTGTTCACTCCGACAAGAAGAAATTTATGATTTCACAGTCACACTGGCAAAAGCAATTTCTTCCTCTCACCCCTCACTGCTTTACAAATGATCCTGTCCGCTCGTTTAACTGTGATGACTGTCTCCCATTACGTTGATGGACTTTTAATTGTCTATAGTGGTTGATTTATTCATCTTATTTTCTACAGGCCGGTTTTCATTTTATTCTTGCTGGTGACTATTTACTGTTCTTTTTGAATAAGTTGTAAAAACAACAATTTGTATCATTATTGCTATCAAGATAAGATTTTTTTCATCACACACAGAGACAGTGAGGATAATACTTGTGTCACATTTTAATAGTTTTCGAGTTTCCGCTGATCGTCGGCTCAATTATTTTTGGTTGTGGAAAAAAAACTATAGACATAGAAGAAGCATTTTTCTTTTTAACTAGTCGTGTAACTTTATCGCCACTGCAGTCGCCATCTTTTGCGGCTCAGCTGCCTGCTCGATCAGAGGAGACTGACCTGTGGTGGTGCATGACGTGCAAATACATCACCTTCATCTTTGGGATTCACCCTGATGTACCATAAAACTTTGAGCCTAATCCATATGGTTGAATGCACAAACAGGTTTAGCAGCTTTTCTGGCTTCGTACTCACCCGGGTCTCTTCATCTCGGAGGTCTGGCATGGTGCTAATGCACAGGCTGATGACGGTGACCAGCACCATGACCACAGAGAGGCAGGCGAACATCTTCCCGGCCAACCCCGACTGAGGGTTTTCCACCACTTCTCGCAGCATCCAGGTCAGTCGACGACAACCTTTTTCAGCCTGAGTGGGGCTTTTCTTTATCATCACCCTCTTCTGCCTCCACTCCTCTTCTTTGCGTCCTCGCTCGGCCACCTCCTCGACGCGGGTGATCATGCGGCGTCGGCAACAGCGCTCCATGTGGCCCGGGTCCACGCCCCAGTAGTCGAGCTCATCGTGCAGAGACACGGCGCACAGTTCCCGAAGCAGACGCAGTTTGCCCGCAGCCAGGAAGTTGAGGATGACCCTGAAGGCTGTCGGGTTTCGGTCGAAGAAATACTCCTGGCACGTCTCGTCGTAGTCGTCGCAGAGTCGTGCGATCTCCTCGGGGGTGGTGCAGAAGCGCAGACGTCCCAGACGACTCTGGGGGAACTGCTCCAAGGTGCTCCAGGGGAAGGTGTACCGGTTGCCCCCAACATTGATGAGAACCTGCAGGGTGTGGTCGACCACGTACGAGGCCTTGGGGTCACGGAGCAGCTGGGCTCGCTGGAAGTAAACGCCCTTGATGGTCTCAGTCTCCGGGATCTCTGTGAAGAAGCGGTCGAGGCTGCTGTCGTCACTGCTGATGGAGTAGGTGCTGAAGTCATGGTTGGCGTTACTGATGATGGGCATGCTGGCTTCAGAAGGTGTGACAGGATGGAAGAGATATTTGTGTGTCCAACAGGAGGTTAGAAGGAGGATCCAAGCTGCAATGACAACAAATAAAATGAAACAGTTTCAGTTTCCCATGACAATCTACATTTCATATGGAGTCCCACAAGGCTCTGTCCTAGGTCCACTACTGTTTTACTTTTACTTTTATGTTGTGTTGTATGCCGATAACACCCAACTCTATTCAGCTGTTGATCCTGATAGATCCCTCTGACATCAATTAATGTTTGATCTAAAAATGTCCTAAAGCTAAATCGAGACTGCTGTCTCGCCACATCATGTTCAACTTTGTTAATACATCCATGCTTTTCTTTTGATTCAATCATCCATTCATTGACTAATCATTTAAGAACAGACACAATCACATTGCATCCGATCAAAGAAAATTCACAATGCACCAAGAAAAAAAAGATCTTGACACTCTGTTTTCAGTCCTGATGCCTTTCAGAGACGCCTTCACACCAATTCACGCCTCGATTCATGTGACTCTGACAACTCTCACATGACTGTTGCATGACCTTAAAAACACTCGTGGTGTGAACATGAGAGAGGTTAAAAAATCTGAGCTCAACCAGCAGACAGAACTAAAAAGCTTTGATGACAGCTTCTGTTCAGCAGATAGTTTCTCTTCAACCTGTGTTCAAGTTTTTAATGGTGATAAATATCTGCCAACGTGCAAAAAGACACTGTGGGATTAAAGTGCAGATTTGACATAAGAACACGTTTTCTCACTTCCCACTGCCGCTCTGTAGCCAGCAGTTTATGATATTCAAAACATCAAAAGCAACATCTCTTTCCAGAATAAGTGTGACTGTGAGTGACAGAATTTACTGTCAACACTTTTCATCAGGACTCATTTCTACCAAAGAAATATCAAAACGGCTGGAAGCCTTTTCTGTTGATTATGTCTGAGTTATTGCCACCTATAATTTCATAACTTGCCAACAAACAGCTGAACTGAGTGCACTCAGATCATCAGTACTGTGACTTTCAAAGTTTCCAGGTTTTGATGCTGATTTTTTTCAAATGTCTTTTTTCAATGCTGGGAGCATCACAAAATAAATTCCATTCAGAAATCAGAGAGATGAATATCTGAAACCTGGACAAATAAAAATAGGACCTTGGTTCCACAAGAGATGGTGATGGTGAAATGATCCTTTAATTTGATCTTCAGCTTCATGGATTCATGCTCATGTTCTTGGCCTCTATTTTAAAGCAACTATTAAAGCAACCTGTGGAACAAAATACACCATGAAAACTTCCTGTTCGGATGCTGCCGGTCCAGTGGTGGAAATGAACCCACTCAAGTACTTGTTTACTTCTACTCCATTACATTTCAGAAGTAAACTACATTACACTGACGGGCATAGTTACAGGTTTGTTTGCAGGTTGAGATTGTACAGACATAGGATCAGTCTCCATATATACTGTGATATACTCTGCATCCATTTAACACATACAGACAAGCACACTTTCAAATCTTCAGATGAAACACGACAAAACATGTTAAATCATCAAACTGGTGTCGGGTGTTCTGAACTGCGTGGTTATATAAAACAGTAACCTTTTAATGCTGTAACTGTTTATATTCTGCAGGTTTTTTTTACTTAGACAAGATTTGTGCATAAATCACCATAAATCATGTAAATCTGTCTTATTCATCAGGATGAGATCCAATGAAAACTCGAGGCTGGAACAAGGACTCAGATCTGTTACTCAAGTAAAACTACTCATAATATGACAGCGTTACAAGATTCAAAACTTGACTTAAGTAAAAAGTATTACCATCAAAATAGCTACCAAAAATGAAAGTACTCGTTAGGGTTCATCACCATTAGACTGGTGTATATTACTGTGTTTTAATAATTGATGCATTAAATGTTTCAGCTGATAAAGATGAAGCCTTTTTTAATTAGTTTCTGTTCTGCTGGACTTGTGAGTTTCCCCCAGGATCAATAAAGTGTTGTCTTAACCTAAAATACATCATAATTTAAATGATGATTATTTTTCTATCATTAATCTGAATCTAAGTAACTTATGACATTAAATAAATGCAATAAGAAGTACAACATTTCCTTGTGTGATCTACAGAAGTATCAAGTAAAGTAAAGTACAGCACTTGAGTAAATGTACTCAGTTACTTTCCACCACTGCAAGAGAGTAAAGTATTTATGCTCTTGTGTTTGACTTCATCAGAAACAAAACTGGAGCAGCAGAGAAAAACCTGTTCTTGAGTTAAAGTCGCACTAGATTCTAACACAAGTCTGTGTATTTCCTGTTTCCTGTGTGATAAAATGTGAGTTTGAAATAAACTGTATTCATGTATTTTCTCACCTCACAGGATGCAGACGGGCTCCTCCAGCTCTTTCACGTCTCTGTTGTTGGTCCTGGACATTTTCTCATGTGCTGCTGTTGATTTCATCACTGCTCTTGTTGTTAAAGTGAAAATGCAGATGATGGAAGCAGCAGACAGTTGGTGATGATCTGAAGTTTGAGGGCTGCTGTCAGTCCGAGCAGCTTCTCTTTCCTCTGCAGAGCCACAATTCAAATATCATTTCATTATTATTTCTCCTTGGTCCTCAGCTCTGTCTCCATCACTTCTTCGGCTTCAGAGAGAAATGTGGTGATGTGATGATCCAACAGCGGCTGAGCCTCCTGAAACCTGCTGCTGTATCCTCATCTGTGTCTGACAGCAGGACCAGCCTCCTCCTCCTCCTCCTCCTCCTCCTCTTCACCCTCCTCCTCCACCTTCAGCTCTCTCTTCTCTACACTGTAAAAAAAAAACATGTTAAAACATTTCATCTCAGAATATGATGGAGGATATTTTATTTAGCCACTGTGTAATAATACTGCAGTAAAGGTAAAAGTCGAATAGTACTTAAGTAAGGTTTTAAAAGCAAAATAAGGGATATGATATGTACTTTAATTATTAAGAGTACAAGTATTCATTATCAGTTTTTTATTATGAGCATTCAAACATACATGTATTTTCTATTTTCTTGCTTCATCCTTCAACTCTACTACATCTCCAAGGTAAATATTGTACTTTTTACTCCACTACATTTGTCTCTGACAGCTTCAGTTACTTTTCAGATTACAGTGTTTCATACCCTTCCTGTCCAGTGAAAACCACGTATCTCCAAATGTGGTGATTTTGAGTTAACGTACTTTTTGCTTTACTTCGCTTTTTTAATAATTCAGGTACTTTGCAGATTTAGATTATTAAAACAAAATATGATCAACAAATAAAACATGATGTAATATTATAGGAAAAGACAAAACTTCAGCCTGGGGTGAAATTTTTAAGCTACTCAGCTGTGTATGAAATCATTAAAAAAAAAAAAGAGCTCCACCTTTATCAACTGAAACATTAAAGTGATCAACATGTTTTTCCATCAACAATCAAACGTTAATAATATGATTCAGAATTATTCTGAAATGGTCCGAAACCAGTCCTGTTTGTACTTTAAATATATTTCCATGCTCATGTTTTTGTACCTTTACATTAATAGACGGAGCATTTTTTGCAGTGCAGAGCTGCTTGTCTTTACTTGATGACTCTTCAGTGGAAACTGGACTCCACTGAAAAGCCTTTGTTTAAATGCAGCTAAAGCCTGATTGACAAAGTTTGTGCAGGCAGACGTCCAAACACAGAGAGGATTAATAAAAAAGGACAGAAGATAAAACACAGATCCTCAGTCTGCATCGCACGCACACACACACACACACACACCCACAGTCGTGTTTCTGTCACTTCAGGGGACTTTGCTTTGACTTACATTCATTTCCTGGCTTAAGACTTAACCATAAGTCAAGTCTTCACCCTAAAATCTCCGTCTTCACATTGGGATGTTTTGTCCCCATAAGGAAGGTGACTGTGTAAACACACTATGACATCACTCATGTTTTGCTGCTTTACAAGAAGCAGGTATGTTTCTATCCAGACGATCATATCACTGATACACGAGCCGCCGGGACGGCGACATCATCGCTCCCATAATGTGACCTTTGTGAAAATAAATGTTTGGTTTGTGAAACGAGGATCTATTTCCTGTTTATATTTGTAGCTCAGAGACTGGATGACACAACGTATGTGTCTGTTTATCTTGTTGGACTCATCGTAGTCACGAGTGAGTCCGTCAGGGTTTTTGCATGAAAAAACTCTGCTGCTCACATTTTGATGATTTAGTTCACAGTAGTTTTTCTTCTTAACTTCAGTGGGATTATTACATCTTGTTTCAATGGAAGGAGAAAACCTCACAAAGTCTCTTATAAAAATATCGATGTCTTGCACATTTTCTTTGTCAAGAAGGTTTGAACGACCGTCCTGCTTTCAAAATCCCACTGAAGTAAAAGTACTGAAGAATGTGAGAGCAGCATGTTCCTGCTGGAGCCTCCAGGTGTTTGAACTACTTCCTATCCAGTCAGCTACTTTAGTCCAGTGGTTCAACCTGAGGGGTCGGGCCCCTCCGAAGGGCCACCAGATCAATCTGAGGGGTCGTAACAAGCTCGGAGTCGACCCAGATGATTGTTGACTGATCAGCTCATGTTCAAGCTTCAGTGAAACAGCAGGAGACTGAAAACACTCGCTGCTGAGCTGTGGAGCTGTTCACCACATGTATGAACACATTTTTATCAATGAATCTATAAACTGATCTGATTATACTGAATCACCAGTGTCACTGAAATCATCAGTAGCTCGGAGCCTGGTCACTGAGAGCGCCGCTGTCAACTCAGCTGTGATTCACACTGCGACGTTTCCCCATTAAACACTTATCAAAAGCCACAGAAACAATCATATAACTCATTTGTAAAAAAAAGACGAGGTGAGATATCAAAGTTTGAAACTGCTGCTGAACTGAAGACGGTCGAATCAACACTGAACGTGTGGCTGTGTGAATGATAATCATGTGTTCACTTACTGAAACTGTGACACAGTTTAATACACTATTCAGGAGATATTAACCACAAATATATAATAAACATATTTCTGCAGGGATTAAAAAAAAAAAAATCTAATATCCAGCTTGTTGTTTTCATTAACTGCTGTCGTCCACATCTTGTTCCTGTGTAACAGGATTAAAAATGACGGCGTGAGTTCAGAGGAGGGAGGTGATGAAGCTTGTCCTCCATGTTGAACCGTGTCTCTTCTTTAACCCCACAAACCAGTACAATCCAGTTCATCTCCTCCAGGATGAGAGATGTCGTGGAATTGTAATGAGATGACCTCTGACCCCCAGGCTGATGAATATCAGGGATTACATGATAATCCACATCTAGAGGGAGGCGGGGGGGAGCAAACCAGAGAGCATTCTGGGACGCAGCGGGCCTGCTGGAGCATGCTGGGAAATGTTCTGAGAAGAATAAATCATGACTGTAACCGTCTCACCAACTGGTTCCGCTTCAGCAGCAAGATTGACACCATAGATGAGGATTATCCAGATGATTAAAGGGGCAGTTCAACAATTTTAAACATAAAGGTCAGTTTACTAGTCACATGGGGGAGAACTCAGTCTGTATGAACAGTTATAAAATGTTTCAGTTTTAATAAAATACTCCTGATGATGTCATAGTGATGTCATCAAGCTGAAGCAGGTATGAAGTCTGTGTTATGAACTGGGAATGTAGCAGTTGAAAGCTCATTCTTTAAGAGAAAAAAAAATCTCACCTCAAGGTCCCTTTAGTGGCTGTTCTGGAGTTTTCAGTCACATGGTCTTCATCAGCAGATGGAGCTTTGCTCGGCCGTCACAGACGGAGACGCTATGAAGTCATTCAAATGAGCTTCAACATCTCCAGCAGGAAAATGACTGACAGGAAACAGTTCACTGACACAGGACGAGTCTGACTTTAAATACTTTAAGCACACTGATCATATTTAGGCACTTTTTCTTAAGTACAGTTTTCAGTGCAGGACTTGACTGCTGGACAACAGGAGACGAGACATGTTGTTGTCACGATTGTCGTGGCTGAAGTTCACGTTATGTACAAACAGTAAGTGTTGTTCTACTAGATCATGTCAAGCCAAACGTCTGTACTAGAAGTCAAGCAGCTTCCGGGCTAATTGACAGCGATGGCAGGCTGATTTCAAGCTACATCTCCTGACTAACAAGGAAACGTGTTTTCATCCTCCTTCTGTTTCTTATTTACATGAAATATTGTTCTGTGTTCACAGGGTTCGGGGGCGATGAAGAGCCGATGACGACGGCGGCCTTTCATTTCGTTTTGTTTGAAAACCCTAAGCCTCCTTTGCAACTTAATTTCCTGATGGTGCTGGGGGTTAACATGGTTCAGTGGAATCTCTCTCGCAGAAGAAATTAAACCAAACTCCTGGGGAATTGCTCTGCTCTCTCAATTTGTGGCCGATCGCCAGGGGACCCGTGCAGCAGGGCAACTGATAACTCACCCTTGATTCAGCACAAACAGGCTGCTCAAACACTCGTTAATTAACTCCCGCTGCAAATCCCAGCCTTATCAGGTCTCCCAAAGTCTCCTTTAAAATGCTGCCCAACTGTATTTCATGAACACGGCACGCTGATGTGAGCTTTGCTTCATTAGGCATTCAGGCGTTGTTTGTGCTGTTCCTGTCTGTCTCCTGTTTCTCATAATGGAATGAAGAAAGAGAGGAAGTCCGCCGAGCGTCGATGGAGGAAACCCTCAGAAAGGAATCAAATTATATGGGCCAGGTGTCCTTTTACAGTTATTGACGAGCTGCCCTCTCGGCCCCCCGACTCGGCTTACAAGCTGCCTGACGCATCGCGGACAGACGGCGTCTTCGACAGAGTTCAGCCTCCTGGACACAAAGACACACAGTCTGAGGGTTAAAGAGGTTTTAAAGTTAGAAGGAAAAAATGGTTTTCTCATTCTGCTCTTTGTAGTTTTGATTTTTGTTGTCAAGGTTTTGAAAATAAAGTACTCTACTGAAGTACAAATATGAGGTACTTTACTGACTTTATACTTCTACAACATTTTAGACTGAAATATTCTCATTTTATTCCACTGTATGGGACTATACAGGACTTAGTTTTCAGATTAAGATTTTACATAAAAACTCAAGTACATTTTAAAATGTTGTGATTCTTAACCTTTCTGGCCTTCGACCCTTTACAATAAAGCCGTGTGTTTGAGCTCCTTGTCACGTTTGGACGTCTGTGAGCTGTTAGTCGTTCCACCAACATTTCACTTCTTCTCACATTTAAATCATTTTTGAGGAAAATGACCCAGTGTTTCATTAGAAAGCAATGATTCGACCCCTCAGGTCGGCACCATTGAACTAAACCAGCTGACTGTATATAAAGTAGTTCAAACTAGCGCCACCTGGAGGAGCTGCAACAGGAACATGCTGCTCTAACGTTGATGCATCAGAATTAACAATCTAATAATGTGACAGAGAATCAGACACAGGAGAAGGTTGACTTTTACTTTTGATGCCACATTGACATTTACTCCTTTAAATTATTTTAATAGTATTTTTAACATTGCGGTTTGGACCGTTGGTTGGTGTTCACACTGCAAAAGAAACAATGACAGCAAATGGTTTCTGGTAGTGAAATGAGTCCAGACAGCATCTCATTAACGTTTAGATTTCTCTTCACTAACTTACAGTTATATAATATCTGGGAAACGTCAGCACACCAGGAGCCACAATAATCTCTCAGAAGTCTTAATCTCTTTCTGTGTCGCTACCTTTAGACATCTAATCCCGCTCATGTCTTGTTTCTAAATATCCTTTGAGTTTACTCACTTTCTTTATTCCTCTGTGTCAGGAAAAGAAGGATAAGAAATCTCTGCAGCCCAGCTGTTTTGCAGATGTTTGAATAAGTACGTTTTCACCTCAAAGCAGTGAACGAGACGGGCCCTCGACCAGACGGTCCAACCGCGACCGCCACACGCGTCTGGATGTATTTCCAAAGCTAAAATTTCACATTTGGATGTGAGTAATTACAGTAATTAATCGTCACAGCTCAGCTTTGTTACAGTTGTTCTCCTGCTGTTTGTCACTATTAAACTTTACGACCATCTACTGAAGATTTTAAGATGTACAGCATTTAATCTGCCAAGGCCACATGTTCTGTCTTGTGTATCCGCCTCATGATTCCTTCCTTGGCTCATGTTTCATCCTTTCACCAAGATTTATAAAACTGGACCAGTGGTTTTTCTGCAATCAAACAGACAAACAGACAAACAAACCAGGCAACACGACCATAATTATCCAGCTTCACTCTCGCTGTGTGATGATGATGTTGAAGCTTCACACGGCTGAGTGAGAACAGTTCGGTCAGTTTCACGGCAGAGTTTCTGTTTTTGATGAACTGGCAGCGACGTCCTGTCGGTGTTTTCTACCTGAACAAGCCCGAGTCAACAGAGACTGAATCCATCCATCAACACAGAAAACAAACAGAGCAACAACATACCAACAGTGAGCGGTAGTGTGAGTGTGAGTGTGTGTGTTTACTGTGCCACAGTAGATGTATGTGCACAGTATATTTCCATAGCTTCATTAGTGCCTCCTCTGATAATTTTTCCCGTTTCTATTCTCACGACTTGCTCTCATGTAAATCAGGTCGTCTGTTCTCTTTTGTCACATTTTGTTATGTGAGTCTAAA
Source organism: Holacanthus passer (assembly GCA_025331565.1). Lineage (NCBI taxonomy): Eukaryota > Metazoa > Chordata > Actinopteri > Pomacanthidae > Holacanthus > Holacanthus passer. The sequence continues at coordinate 3,568,757 of JAFREQ010000026.1, forward strand.
AATCGTTTAAATGAATTTTCCCCTCATTAATCTCTCAGTGCTCCATAACGAAAATGTGAAAACAGGATTTTAGAAATATTTGCAAATTTATGCGGCTTGGACGACAAAGAATCAAGAAGAAAATTCCAATAATAAATATATAATAAATGTGACACAATGAATGGAGTCATTTGCATAATGAGTGGGCCTGATGATATTTGAAGTACAACTTGCTGCAAATACTTTTTTACACAAGTAGGAATATGAGTAAAGGACTTGACTATTTTTTCAATTAATTAGGTAAATTGTTATTATTATTAAAATGTTTTCTAGCTGCACTGGGCCTTTCTGTTGTTGATGTTGTGTATACATACGTTTTTGGATTTTTCCTTTTCTTTAGTCAGTTAGATAGATTTCTTTGGTGCATGAACACGGTCCATCCAAAGTTCTTCTCTCGTCCCATAGTTCAGCCTTTTCTTCGAACTGAAATGGACAAACTGCAGGAATTCACTTTCTCTGCAACACTGACTTTGATTAGCATCCAGCGGCTAGCTTGAACCAAACCATAAAGCTGTGAAGGATAATACAGTTCAGATTCGTGCTCGAACGTGTGCGACGGTGAAGTTTTTGGTGTAATGGTGGCGATTAAAGTGATTACCTGACTGCAAATATGGTGGGTGGTACCTGCTCAGGCCTGTGTGATCTGACCAATCAGAGCAGACTGGGCTTTGAAGGAGGCGGGTCTTAAAGAGACAGGAGCCTAAACAGAGCGTTTCAGACAGAGGGTGAATAGAGGTGCTGCAGTGATGGACAATATGAGAAATACAATGTGTTTTTGAACATTAAAGCAAGTAACCTGTTCTTGTAGACGCCCCAGATAAAAGTGTTAATATGACGATGAGCATAATATGACAAGTGAACAAGTGAGTGACTTCAGACCCGGTGACAGACTTCAAGTGTCTTTCATTACGACGGGGTTGTGCGCTAAACGAAGTAAAGATTAAAGCTGCCTCATCCACTTCCTCCTCACAAACCCAATCATGAAGCAGCCGCTGCTTTTTAAACTATCGATAAACCCGTTCATAGATCCACACGGTCGAGGGGCAGAAATCCAAAGACAATTTCTTCCCCTCGTTTAAATCCAGTTAAAAGAGACAAGCTGCGTACTTAGCCTTGATTCCCCCGACTATCTGTGGGTTTGAAAAAAAAATCAATAACGTAGAGGAAATTGTAGAGCAGAGAAATTAGAGCAAAGAACAAGAGGAGAAGAGCTGCTGATTGGAAAAAAAAACACAAGAGGAAAAGGTCAAGAAGGACGAAAAGATGGAGGAGAGGAACTGTGCTGAAATCGAATCATTCCCCCGAGTTTAACAAATGAGCTGTCGAACTGTGTGTGTGTGTGTGTGTGTGTGTGTGTGTGTATCTGTGCATGTGTGTGTGTCTGTGTGTCTGTGCATGTGTGTGTGTGTGTGGTTCGATGGTTCTGCTTCAGGCTCACAGTTTGTTTATGCAGGAAAAAAACCAGCTGCCTCTTTCCCTTCACACATGTTGGTCTTTATCTACCTGTGAGGACCTTCGCTGATGTAATGGATTTTCCAGCCCCAGTGGTGAAAAGTAACTAAGTAACTACATTTACTCAAATACTGTGCTTGAGTACAGTTTTGAGGTACTTGTACTTTATTTGAGTTTCCATTTTATGCTACTTTATATTTTAACTTCACGACAGTTCAGAGGGAAATATTGTACTTTTTACTCCACTACATTTATCTGATAGATTTGTTACGAGTTACGTTGAATATCAAGGTATTACATACAAACTAAATTACTCAATTTTTAAAATATGATGCATTATAGATTGTAATAGATTCATTGTTATAGATTAACCTGCACAAGAGTAAAACCCATAGCTACAATTATCTTCATTTTAAAACAACATTAAATGCTGCTTGCACAATATGTAATAATAATCCAACATTATAATATCACACTGACAGGGGTCATTCTGCTGCCTAATGAGTACTTTTACTCTGAGGTATTGTTTTTTTTACTGAAGTCAGAGATCTGAACACATCTTCTACCACTGGCTCAACAAGCCCAACTTAAACCCTCTCAACTTAATGCTGAATCCAAACCGAATTCTAACCTTAACCTTAAGAACCAGTTGTAATGTTCAAGCAGCCCATTGGAAGTAGGACCTGCCAAATTGTTCACACGTTGCAGAAATGTCCTCACTACTATGGTTTAAAACTGAAATTGGTCCTCACAGAGACAGCAATACAACACACACACACACTGAAAAACAAGAGAATGGAAACGTAATTGCATCACATGCTGCGTCTCCTCTGCAGGAACGAAACTGGACTCCTTCATGTCTCATGTTGGTGTAACGTGACTTTACTGTACTGGACGAGTTAACGTGTGAAAAACCAGGTCGTTCACAAAATCAGCAAAGACACAGTTCTTTATGATCAAGATCCATCACTGCTGCCGCTGATGCAATTGATTAAGAAACTGGAATATCCAGCTACAATAACTCGTGTTAATTATTCATCACAATCATGTGGTCAGAAACAACATGAAAACGTATTATCTGCCTGTTCATTCTCATTCTCACCAACACTGAGCTTAGCAATGAAAACAGAAACATACGGACGAGGCGATAACAAAAAGATAAGATAAAAAGTTTTCTGGAAAAAGTAAACAGGAATAAAAAATTCATATTCAGCTTCTAAAAAATGTCCTAACATGAAAGGCAAGATTTAAATTTAAAGACGCTTTCTGACTGTTAGAGCTTAAAAAACTAATAACATTTCATCAAAAAGATTATTCAGATGTGACATTTCCTCTAAATGTTGAGGACTTTCTGAAAATACAGATAAAGCTCTCCTTTGATAATATGAGCTGTGAATTTCTGACTCTGCTCACAGATTTTCATGATGCATATTAAACAGTGATGATCTCTGCTTCTCACCCACTTACTCCCTCTTGTGTTCTGTTTCTATTCCTGTAGAGCAGCTCTGAGTCAAAAAGTCCTTCAGGAATCAAACAAAACCACTGGTTTTACATGCGACTCGGAGCAACACGGCGGCCACGATGATACATCTGACAGCAACCTGGAAATATGACAAACACCTGCAGTAATATACACTATAATACCGACTTAGTACTCGTGTATTCCAGCAGCCCTCGACCAGCTTCAGGCCCATTATCCTGCTACGGAGGATGTTCATCCACTCAGCACCCACATGCAGCACTTTGGCCTCTTCTGAGTTCATGAACCAGCTCAGAAAAGAACTTTCCACCACCGACAAAACTGTCAAAGCCCATTAAACACAAGCACAGACCCCTCACAACAGTCTGCTGTTACTTCTATCACTTAAATCACTATATAGTGATATTATATTGTTAATCATGTATATTATTATTCTAAATTCATAATTCTTGGGACTCATATGACAAATACACAAAGAAAACTTTGCCAGAAATCACATGTAAATCGCATCAAAATAAACATTTCAAAGTCATTTGTAATACTGAGTAAAATTAAGGGTTTTCTAAATCAAATCTCATTATAAACCTAAAACTGTTCTCGTGTGATGATATAAGGAAAAACTTTATTTATTCCAAGGGAAATTGTTGTTCAGTACAAAGTAGAAAAGAGTACAAGTACAAAGAGTGCAAATATCAAATATGAAATACCAACTACATCGTAATATACTGTATATAGAATTTGAAATGTCAATATCAATCATTTAATATCAATTGTTTCCTATAATTGACTCAAAACCAGTGTTTATAATTCAAAAGAATTGTAAACAAAACTACTCGATATGAACCAACAAACTCTGTTTATTAAATCATAGACTCGAACATTTTGAGATTTGGTCGACTTTAAAACTTCTGGTAAATGATTGACCAAGTCTCTCATGTTCCGTGTCATATGATGAATGTGTTACAACAGGGATACTACAATAATAACTTTATTTATATAACACCATTGAACACAAAGTTACAAACTGCTTTATAGCAAACACAAACTATAAAAGTGAAAAAATAAAATATAAAACCAGATGGAGGTTACTGGGTTTGTTCCACTGCTCAGGGCCTCGATAGCAAAGGTCCAGTCAGTGTAAGTGACGAGTCCAGGTTTTGGATCAGTTAGCAGGGCTGAGGATCTCAAACAGTGATCAGACTCGTACTGAGTTATGAGATCACAGATACAGAGCGTCTCCATTCAAAGCTTTGAACATGAGCAGTCAAATCTTAAAATCAAATCTGAAACTGACAGGCAACCAGGCCAACAGCAGGTTCTGTATCAGCTGCAGTCTGGATGTTTCTCCTGCTGATGCCAGAATACGATGTGCTGCGACAGTCGAGTCTGGACGAGATAAAAGCCTGAATGACCTTTTCTAGATCTGCAGATGAGAGAAATGACCTGATCTCGGTTAAACGTCTCAGTTTAACGAAGCAGGACGGCATCACTTCAGTCACCTGAGCATCAACGACAAGTACTTTCCAAGCCTTTTCAACATTATTAAATAAGGCTCCCAGACTAGAAGAGAGAGCATTAATATTTCTTATTAGTAATGATAATAATGATAATGTTATATTTGTGCTGTTCTGCTGTTTTTCATATTTTTCTTTATAATTAAGCCTTGCAGAATGTATAAATAACAAAATAAAATAAATATATGAAAACATAAACCCTTCATTTCTCCAAAAACAAACTGTAAAGATGAGAAACTGAAAGTCTTTTCGCACTACGTCACGGGAACGGAATCTCAACCTCTCGCGATACTTGGCGCAGCTATAAAACCCCCGCGGCCTGTTCTCGCTCTTTTCTTTCTCCCTCTTAGCGGTGAAGGTGCAACAGTGATCGGTCGTCCCGAGCCCGGGTTCATCCGACACCCTCACCAACCAAGCTGAACTGAGCTCAACCACCACAGCAGCAACATGCCTCCCAAATTCGACCCCAACGAGATTAAAGTTGGTATGTTTTCAGAGTCTAGTGGCTAATAAACGCAGAAGTTTGTTCACAGCCAACATGGAGTCGTTCCGGCGGCTTCCGGCCTGTGAACGGCGCCGAGAAACGGTAAAGACGGGACACAAGACGAGACCAACTGAGAAAAATATGTGACTCATTAAATGTCTGCATGCTAAATTGTTTTTATCAGGTGAAATTTGATTGATTTGTGGCGGGTTTGATTAGGCAATTGGTGACTGGGGCGGATTACATGTGAATCCACGTGGGATGGGTGCTAGCTAGCTGCTAATCGGCTAACGTCAGCTAGCTTAGCCTCCAGGTGTTGAAGAAATGTCAGAATTAATCTTTGTTTTGAAAGAGTTAGGATTTTTTTACGGTTTGATTTATGAACTGATTCATTTTTGTAGTTTGAAGTAATGATTTGTGATCTAATTAATATCTTGCTGGATTAACATGCTAATTTGTAAGACTTGATTTTAACTTTGTGTCAATTAGATGTAATATTTTGAGTCCCTCCATCCTCCCCTGATTTATCAATCAGCAGGATATTGATTACAACAGTTCTGATCATTTACTGACCAAGAACACAAATTTTCAGGTTTTTCTTTTTGAGGATTAGATTCTTTTGTTTCATTGAACATATTTTGGTTTTGAACTGTAACAAGAAATGCAAAGTCACTTTCAGCACTGGGACTTTGTAGATGAAATGACAACTTAAAAAAAGTGCCATTAACTGGCACTGACAGTGATCATTAGTTCCAGGTGTCACATTATACTGTGGGTAAAGTGTACGGTCGAGTTTGTGGAGCAGCTCTAAGAAATTGGCAAAATTTTTGTTCAGTGGTCTTAAAATACCAAGAAAGTTGATATGCATCATTGAGGTTTATTTTAAAGAAATGGGAAGTGAGACCTGACAACAGAAATAGCTCGATTCTGTTCCTGCGGGCCCCAGATACAAGCTTCCATCACTATCTGATCAGATGAGGCTGTGCAATAATTTACTGTTTCACCATTTAACAAAATTTAATGGTTCAGTGTTCCTACATGTAGATATTGATGCCATTAAGATAAGGTAGTCCTTTATTGTCCCACAATGGGGAAATTTAGAGATTAACAATTTATTACTTTCTGTCACATGTAATTTTTTCCCATACATTTACCATATGTTGATGATCTGTATCTGAATATTCCAATGCAATCAGGACTGTCATGAGCACACATAGGATTTTAGCTGAAGGGTTTGTACAAACCTACACACATTAGGTAAATCACTTTATATATGATGAATCCTCATAATTATGAGCTCTGAAAGATGTCTGGTGACAAGCAGGTTGGATCTCAAACAAACATGACTGACTGTTCTGAATCCAAGCTGTAGGTTTTTTGGTCAAATAGTTCTGTGATATGTAGCAGTTAAAAATATTGGCAGTGTGATGCTGTATATAGATGTTGACTAATTGATCATTTAATTACCAAATTAGTGTTAACACCGATGGAGGCAACAGTTACATGGCTTTTGCATACAGTGTCAATGTTTGGTCTCCTGGAATCATTTCCTGATAATCCAGGCATGTTAGTCAGTTTTTGAAATTGCAAATGAATATTATGAAAGCTAAGAGCTGCAGGACAGGATTCATCTTACAGTATAAACTATTTAAATCACTGCCTCTGTATGAAGCTGTCTTGTATCAAGCCTGTTCATAATCATCTGTCTGTGGGTGTTTGTGAATGTGCATGTGTGAAGAAGCTGCATCACATGAAGCCTTTAATCAGGTTGTTCTTTTTCCTGCAGTGTACATGAGGTGCACAGGAGGAGAGGTTGGCGCCACCTCCGCCCTGGCCCCCAAAATCGGACCTCTGGGTCTGGTGAGTGTGAAAATATGCATCAGTGTGAATCAAATCAGCCTCCCGCCACTATGCCTGTCTGTCACAGTGACTGAGTATAATCCAGTGGAGGCTCAGAGTGACCCAGCTTTAGGAAACAGGGCTGCCCAAACTAATGGACAACTCTGTGCCGAAAAGTCTGGAACACAAACTGAGGCTCCTGTTCACTGTTATCCCTAAAGTTTATCACCTTAAACAATTGTTTTTTTATATTTGTTTAGCATCAGTCTGAGTGAAGTCAGTCAGATCTCAGTTTTCAGTTTCCATCTGCTGATCTCTTCTGTCTTTTCTCACCAGTCTCCCAAGAAAGTTGGTGATGACATTGCCAAGGCCACCGGTGACTGGAAGGGCCTGAGGATCACCGTGAAGCTGACCATCCAGAACAGACAGGCAGTGGTACGTATTGGGTCAGGGGCCAAGCATCTGCAGTGTGAACTTGTCTGTTTCACTCTCAGGTCTTCATTAACTCCCAGTCAGCTGTGAAATGAATGCTGAGCTCTGTGGAGGCAGGAGAATGACTTGACTTGTGTTTTTTAGGTTGAGGTCGTTCCCTCTGCTTCTGCTCTGATCATCAAAGCTCTGAAGGAGCCTCCTCGTGACAGGAAGAAGGTCAAGAACAGTAAGTGACTGCTGCGTTGTGTGGAAATCACTGCAATACAAAAGAATAAGGCTGAAGTGGATTGACTGCTTTTCTTCCCTTTCTAATTTTCCAGTCAAGCACAGTGGCAGCGTGAGCTTTGATGAGATTGTGAACGTTGCTCGCATCATGAGGCCTCGCTCCATCGCCAGAGAGCTCGCCGGTAAGACTTTAAACATCAGACATTTATTGGCCTGTTCATGTCTGTCACTATTGGATATTCTTCCCAGCCACTCGTTTGTCCATCCTTTGATAGTTGGCGTGAACCACTTAGCCTCCCGCCACTATGCCTGTCTGTCACAGTGACTGAGTATAATCCAGTGGAGGCTCAGAGTGACCCGGCTTTAGGAAACAGGGCTGCCCACACTAATGGACAACTCTGTGCCGAAAAGTCTGGAACATTTCATTCACCACGTTTAATTTTGTCCCACTTCAGTTTGAAACTATTTCACCTGGATTTTGTCCATGAATTGGTAGTAATTTTTTAATCAGACTTTAAACCCTCTCAGCTAGAAACAAGCTGTAAACACTGCGAATGATGTCTCTTGTATTATAAATAAGACATTAAGTGGATCTGCATATTTTCCCCTTTCAGGAACCATCAAAGAGATCCTGGGAACTGCTCAGTCTGTTGGATGCATGGTCGATGGACGTCCTCCCCATGACATCATCGACGACATCAACAGTGGCAAAATTGAGTGTCCATCTGAGTAAACTGAGGACATGAATAAAATTTTCACAAACTCTGCCTTGTGTTCAATCTTGTGTTTTATATTTTTACACAATTTAAACTTGACTAGAATGAGTGATGTGTGGAAACACTGGTTCTGTATTTTGAGATGATACAATCTTTAGTTATAGAATGAAAATAAACTCCATGGCCAATTATGAGTTTACACATAAATGCATCAGTACTAAAATATAGAAATGCAGAAAACACTGCATTCTAAATGAAGTGAAAATTGGAGTGAAGGACTTTCACCTGTAAGACCAGATTTATTTTGGGACATGAGCAAAGGAGATCTCTGGTAATTTAAACTCTTGATACTTCTACATTTAACTGTACAATTCTATATGGGCCTGTTTTCTTAGTTACTGAATGTTTCATAGAATGTTTAAAGTGGTTCGCCAGCTTTGAATTAAACTCTGGATTGGTCATGTACTGTTTGAAAGCAGGAGCCCTGATCAACTGGAGTCACTGAAAAAGAACTGGTGGATGTGGCTGGTGTCTTAGATCAATCACGATTTGGTGCAGTTTTCCTTTTTATACAAAATATTTATTGAAAATCTTAGCCAGTCATACAATTCTACAAAAGTATAAATGGTTCAAAACAGCAGATAAGGGAAAAAGACCTACAAACACACTTTTTACTGGATATGAAGTAATGTGATAAAACATCAGTTCATTACAGCCATCACTTTTAGAATCTTTTTTTAGGTGCAACTGATCTCAGACATGATGCTTCCAACACAGTATTTCTCACATTTCGTCATTAACAGTTTGGTACAAGTGGGACTTGTATTTTGTCAAATAGTATGTGTGTCAGTGCAACCCAGAAGCCCAACCGTGATCCTACATTCACAACTGACACGTGATTTCGTACCAAAAGCTTCAGCGTCAAATTTCAGGTCACTGTATTTTTGATGTCCGATTCATTGATCAAGAAGTTTCTGATTTAAATCCAAATTTTACTCATCTTAGACTCTGTTAAGTTCTTATATGGCTTCTTGTGTTTAGACAACGTTTAACATTTGAAAACTTCTTCTGGTAAATTAAAAAAAAAAAGGTATTTATAAATCATCACAGAGACTCTAAATGTGCTTCTTTCTAAACATTTCAAATAAGCCCTTTTCAGAACTGGACGCTGGTCGAACTGTGTTCTCACTCCCTCCAGTGGTAAACGGATTGAAAAGCATATTTACCAAAGTGAAGTAGTTCAATGAGGACAGATCAGAGCCAGAATCTTTGTGTTGGACTGTGTCACTAAACACTAACTACTGTATAGTATTGACTGTCAAGAAATCCTGTTACAGAAACAACAGAACAGTGATTGTATCAAAATTATTAAAAATACAAACTGAACCAAGACAAAGATCAGAAGGTGAGATGATGTAATTTGACTTGTGGTTTCTTTGTGCTTTGTTTGTTGTCAGGTTGGAAACAGCAGCTGTGCCTCCTAAAAAAAAAAAAAGCTGGACTCCACAAAAATGTGACCTCACCTCTCATGAGTTCATCGCTGCTGTGCTGTAAACCTGGATGTTGTGATTCATGGCGGCTCTGCGATGACCAAGCGTCACTTAAACGCCTCACGTCCAGCCAGTGATAACCTCAGAGGAGGTGATGGGAGAGCGTTTCATTCATCAGTCATCAGAGCTTCGTCAGTTCTCCACCTCCTCCTCTTCTGCTTCGTTCTCAGCGTCAGGCTCCTCCTCCATACGCTCCTCCTCCTCCTCCTCTTCCTCCTCCCTGCTCTTATCATTCTCAGAGTCGGTCTTCTTCTCTTTATCTTTGCGCTTTTGCTCAGACACCTCCTTCTTTCCTTTCTGGCCTTTCTTATACACTGTTGAGAACAAACAGCAGACATTAAATGACTTGAAGTTCATTATATTTTACATCTCGATTTGTAATTGCTCCTTTTTAGGGTCCAGTGACACAGATGGATGTGAGGGGTTTGACCTGAAATGGAAACACCTGTGTTGAAATTGAGGGGAGTCGGGGACAGAAGAAAGAGTGTGGACTGAGTTGTGGTTTGAAGAACAAATGTCTGCACATGCAGTCAAACTAAAAAGGATTGACGACTAATATGAACTTGTATTTTGTGTCATAAAATGTGTCCTAAAATAAAGATTTGCTAAAGGCACTGACCGTCCAAAGCTTCTCTGAGAGGCTCCAGGAATCGTTCAAACTCCATTTCCTCCATCGCAGCCAAAACGTCTCCTGCATTCAGAGTTTTCCGCTTGGCTTTCATGGCAAAGTTGTTGGCACTGCGACAAGATAAAGAGAAAAAAAATCTATGGTATAATGGATCATTCTTAAACTTGACAATTCACAGTTTGGAAAGTTAGAACAAGTTGATTCAGACACTGCTTCTTTCTTCTGTGTGAACGTGCTCCATCATGACGCCACTTGAATCAAACTGAAATTTGTGAATCAGTCCTTGGACTGTTGAGTTTTTATTCTCACCAGGATGTTGCATACAACACGAACACACTGGCAGCCTGGGAAATGGCTCTCCTCGCTTCCTTTGACACGTTCACCCCATCTGGGAGCTGTTGAGAAAACAAACGGTGCGGAGGAGTTTATCTCAAAGCTGCAGCATAAAAGTTCACTTTTATCAGAAAACACAGGCAGGCTGAGAAAAAAAGGGTTAGTTACTCAGGGACGATAATGTCTTCACATTAAGGAGAAGATTGAAAAAAATATGTGTGGTCATTTTTAAGAATAAGTATTAGTAATTAAGTAATAGTAACTATTCCAAGGACATGAGTTCAGTTTTGAGTGAAGATTTACACTGAGAGCTGCTTTCTGTATGATGCTGCATGTTTCTAACAGCAAGCAGCCGTGTAAATAAAACTGAAGATATTCACACTGTTAAGGAAATCATTTCAGAGAAAGCTCAGAGGGAAATATTGTACTTTTTACTCCACTACATTTATTTGACAGCTATAGTTACACTCCATATAAATAATTGTTCAAGGCTAAAAAGGACAGCAGTTTTTATATTATATAAAAAATATAAAAATAGCAAGAATGAGAGAAAAGTGCAAAAATCTAGATGATCAGAACTTTATTTTCTCTCTTCTTCTCCCATGAATCATGTGTCGACCCCTCAGATTTATCTGGTGACCTCTGGAGGGGCCCGACCCCGCAGGTTGAACACCTGAACTGAACTAGCTGACTGGATATAAAGTAGAACAAACTAGCGCCACCTGGAGGCTCCAACAGGAACATGCTGCTCTAACGTTGACGCTTCAGAGTGAGATATCTAATAATGTGACAGAGAATCAGACACAGGAGACATTTTACTGTTGTAGTAAAATGATGGATGCGGGACTTTTACTCTAGTTAAGTATTTGTACACAGTTGTACTTCAGTAGAGGCTCCTGGTTCTCACTCACCGCCTCCTTGATGATGCGGGTGATCACCGCGTTGGGAAGGTTCAGGTCTTCAGGTCTTTCTGCCATCTCACCCCCTGATCACCGAGTCCTCACCCCGTGTCCGTCTGTCTGTCCCGGATTAGCTGACAGTGTTGTTAGCCGGAGCTAACTGCAGCAGCTAGCTAACGTTAACCGGCTCGTTCAGCTTCCCGGTGCTGTTCAGCTGTCGTTAACGTCAGTCTCTACCTGAAGTCTCCAGTATTGATCTGATCGATCGGTTTGGCTGATTGATCGGTGGAGTCTGAAGCTGCTCGCGTGGCACCACAAGCGATTTGTTTTGAGACGTTTCCCGCGAAGCTTCCGAGCACGCGCCCTCCGTCCACTTTCAACTCTGACCTCTGACGTATGCGTGACGTAAGTAGCCTGATACGTTAACATTAAAAATAATATCTCAATAATAGAAATTAATAGAAAAACAGTTAATCAAAATAAATAAGATAAAATGTAAACTATTAAATAATGCATTCATTGTTTTATTTACAAGGTTTTGTTGACTCAAAACAGGTTTTAATTTGACAGTAGAGGAAGTATTCGGATCCTTTACTCGAGTAAAAGTACTAATACCACATAATATATCAGAATACACTCTTCTCTCATTAGATTCACTCATTCACGTAAAAGCTGGATTTTCCTGTTGGAGCTCATTTTGAACTATTTTGTATAAAACTGCAACTAATGATTCTTTTCATTCTGGATTCATCTGCTGATTATTTTCTCCATCGATCGATTGATTGTTTGGTTTGTAAAAATTCTGAGAGAAATGTGGTCACAATGATCCAGAGCCCAAAGTGACACCTTCACAATGTTGGTTTGCTCCAAGCAACAAAACAAACCTGCAAACTATTACAGACACATTCAGATCAGTCAAAGGAAAAACAGCAAATCTTCACATCTGTGAATCTGAAACCATGAAATGTTTTTAAATGAAAAATGACTTAAACAATTATCAAGATGATCACAATTGATTAATTGATCAATTTACTGCTTGTTTCAGTTGTACTTGTGTAATCTAGTTTAATTTATAACAAAACATCATATTTTACTTCATATGTTTTATCTGCAAAAGTCTATTTTTGGTACTACATCTGTCAGATAAATGCAGTGAAGTAAAAACTACAGTATTTCCCTCACAGATGTGGAGGAGCTGAAGTAGAAAGTGGCATGAGAAGAAAATACTAAAGTACAAATACTTGTGTAAATGTACTCAGTTACTTTCCTCCTCTACAGAACAATGAGACGATTATCAAGATTGTTGCCAATTAAATACCTGTCACTCAAATAATCGACAAATAGAAAAATATAGAATAACAATAATAAATATGATCCCAGTGTTTACTTCTGTGATGACAGACTAGGTTCACCTCAGTGTGTTTCTTCAATATTTTGGACTGTGGACACAGATGAACTGTCCCGTCCATTAAACGCACACTGACAAACTGTTGTACATCACAGTCAAGAGGCCACACTGAAGTGATTCCACTCACATAGTCACATGATATTTTCAGCGTACAGATGAATATTAAAAAGCCGGACTGGGCAGACCTCCAGCTCGGCTCACACCTTCATTACGAACCGAGAGGAGAAGGTCAGGGTTTGTTGGGGGAAAAGGTATTTAGGTGGTTTCCATAGCAGCCGATTCCTCACACATGCAGCAGGAGATGCAGCCCACACATTGTAAACCACCGTGTAGAGGAGGGCCATGCAATGAAAGGCAAATCTCTACGCCCACCAGGTTCAAGCGTCTGTGGCTGTTTCTGGGCAGCTCTCCAGGATACGAAAGTTTCCTCGGCTCAGTTATCTGTGCTGCTGGAACAATCACGGCTGCAACACAGGGAAACATGTCCACAGACTGCTGCACATGTGAGATTCCCAAAATGTCAAACTGGTTTATTTTGATGATGTAATTGTTTTTCAGTCAATGTTTAAAGTTGTGGAGGGGTTAAACAACAATTCACATATATGAGTAAATCCATAATGTTACACCTGCTCTGTTCACAACAGCCCTAAGTCATTTTTCATGTACACTTTTTCAACTGTCAGGTTCAACAGTGTTATGATACAGTCCACAAGAGAACATTATACAAACAGCTTCAGGTCTTTTACTTAAGTAAACGTAACAGTACCTCAGAGTAAAATTACTCCAGTACAGGTAAAAGTCTCGAGTTGAAAATCTTACATAAGTTGAAGTACAGATGTATCAGCAAAATGTTTTCAAAGTGTCCAAAGTAAAAGTTCTCATTAGGCAGCAGAATGACACCTGTCAGCGTAACATTATATTACTGGATTATTATTGTATTACTGTTTACAGCATTTTATGTTGTAGCTAGTAAAAGATAATTGTACCTACTTTTTATACTGTGGGCAGTTTAATATATGACATTTTATCTATAATCTGAAAACAGATCTGTTAAATGAAACTGTAGAAATTGTGTATTAATTGTTTTTGTTTTCAGTCTTCATCCACTGAATTGTGTCAGAGGTTTGTCTCATTGTGACCGGTGGTCAATTCAAAAGTCCTCACTCTAGATTTAAAAAAAAATATCAGTTAACATCCCATAAAACTGACAGACGTTCTCTCAATGGTAAACATCAACTGTTTCAAATGGCGTTCAGATCAGTCAAACAGTGAGTCGCAGTGATTATCAGTATCCTGCTGGGATTTGGTATTGTTATTTGTACATTTTCTGTTTCATCTAATTCTTTACTTGACACCCAAGAAAAGTTAAACTGTTGTGATTTTTAAGGTTTTTTTGTGATGTCGCTCTCTCTCTCTGCCTTCGTGCGGTTGGTTCGGCCTCCTGACTCAGGAGCCAGCGGGCGGGCTGGGTGGAGAGGGCGTCAGGAAAATACCTGCACCTGGTTAGTTTAGGCCTTTCTCTTCTCTTCATCCAGGCCTCCACCAGCTGGATGGGTTACAGCTCTGTGTTTTATTTTCACACATCACTCACATTTTTATTCATCCACACACTGTTCATACATTCATTACTGACCCAGCTGACGAACATATAATTGATCTGAAGTTGACAGTAAATGTCATTTTAGAAACTTCATAACAATCATGTGATTAGTCTCTCAGCTATTTATCTGTAAATGTGCAATATTGGTGAATATTTTACCTTCAGCTGCATTAATTCCCACAGACCTCTGGTGTATTAAACTTTGAGGTTGTGAAAACAAAAAGGCTAAGGTGCTATGACCCACATGGTCCTGGGTTCAAGTTATTCCTTTATTAGTCCCACAATGGGAGGGACCCTCTGCTGTACACTTGGAGTCGAAGTAATATGAGAACACTATAATAACTCAACACTTTAAAAAAATTATGACGTAAAGCAAAACATTTCATCATTAAGTGTTACAGATTTTTCAGTTATTCAGTTTCATCAACCAGGAGATGATACACCTCGGCCTCAGTAATACTCGTACTGTGATGACCCTCCGTGTATCTGTGGATCACATATAGCCTTGTGCTATATGTGACCTCCAGCTGCGACAAACACGCACATACTGGTGAGGATCTTTACAGCTGCCTCATAGAAAAAGCATGTTTGTTTCTGACGATGTTCAAAACTTTTAACAATAAGGTGAATAATAGGCCACATAATATAAAGTCTAACATCAATAATGGCACAACGGTGGCGTTCATAAACTAAAACTGGTGCTATAAGGTATTATTAATATACGGTGGGGATTCACTTTAAACAGTTCGACTCAGTTTGTAGAGTTACCTCCTGTCCTGTATAATACAGAATCATCCTGTACTGAAAAATAAAATGCACTCTCTCTCTTACTGAGTCAATACAGTATTGTCCTGTATTTTCATGCACAACCTAACAAACACCTGCAGCTCAAGTCCACCTGTAAAAAAAGAGGTCTGAATGGCAGACCATCAGTCCTGTCAGTGGGAGTGAATACAAGACAAACTGTACAGTTTACCATGGAGGATTTTCAGTGGCAGCGATACTCAGCAGTACTCAGCAGGGGAAGACGTCTGAGCAGTGCAAGGAAACAGGACACAGAGTGGAAACCCCTGATTCATGATGCCCCAGACTTCCCCACAATAAGTTGTTGTTGACTAATATGTGTATCTGTTCTTAGATGACAGTGTTCAGAGTCATCGTGATACTTAGCTGTGCTGTGCCGTTCTCTCAGATACACAGTCGACAGCTCTCTGAGGATGTGTGTGGTGTGTGTGTGTGTGAGAGAGAGACATTTAACCAATAACACGCTTGATGGAAATTACTCTTCTGAAGGCTCAGCCACCTTCATGAGAGGTTCTGGACTGAAGGTTAAAATGAGATTTATTTTATAATACCTACTAATACTCAAAGACTTATTGATTCTTTATTTCCCTCTTCCTTCTTTATATTGATGTTGAAAGTAGCAGACAGACAATGTTTAAACTGATCTCTAAAAAGCACAATTTGGTGCATAAAATTTAACAGAGTGCAGAAAATAAAGTGAGTCCGACTCATCTCATGGGGGACGACCTCCAGACCCCAGACTGGATTTGGGTCCCCTGTCATGGGGTCCATGTCCTTATTGCTCTGCATTGAAGGTGGAAGCTCTCTCAGCAAGTTAAAGTCAGAGGATAAATCAATGATGTAGAACAATTTGCAATAATAATAATAATAATAATTATAATGTTCTGCAGAGAAACAACTGAGTGTGTTTACAAGCTGCAGAGACAACAAGTGATGAGTGAACATCAACACAAAAGTGCAGTAAAGGTCTGGATGTGGTTCTGTTTCCTTGTTCCGGCTTGTTCTGCTGAGGTTTAAATGAGGTTCTGCTGAGGTTCTGCTGTGTGCAGGCAGAACCTCACGCTGTCTGCTGGATTCTGAAGGAAGCGTAAAGAGGTTTGTTTATGCAGCACTACTTTTGTGTACATCCGACAATTACTGGCACCAACTAACGTAACGATTTTCGACCTCTGTTTTAAAATAAACTACGTAAAGTCGACTATCAGGTCCAGCTTTACTGTTTCAGACTGAATCCTCGGGTCCTGGTTCTCATTTTGCTCCTGACCGACGACACGGATCGCGTGTTTGCGGGATCTACTTTCTTCGGGATGGCCGTGCTGCGCCTTTCTCTCCTCTCTCCTGTGCACGGCCGCCATCTTGAATTTTAATGTTAATTTCTTAAAAAAAATGTGTTTCCTGTGATATTTTCGTTTGGGGTGTCGTGCCAAATTTGGATTAGTTTGAAGGAGGGGTGTTTTATTTCGTGACTGTTTTACAGAATCACCCAGTGAGTATCCCGTGTGTTCGCTGTGCTTGTGTTGTCGGACTCCAGACATTTAACGCTGCCAGTGCGTGAAAATGCTCCAGCTCTCTGCTATTTAACTGTTAGCTTCATGATAAATAACATCACCTGCACCGAGACGCCGCCTGTTCACCTGATCTGCTGGACACCGTGGATCGTATCTACAACGGTATCGACACGCAAACTAACTTTTTAACTCGCTTACAAATGGTAGATTTAGCCTGTTAAGCTAGCTAATGGCTTCCACATCAAACAAGCCAAGCTAACGCAGTGTATGCTAGCCGCCGTTAGCTGCTGTGCTCCGGTGGTTTGCAGGCAAGTAGCTCAACGTTAGCTAGTCAGCGCTGGGACATGTGTGCAGCTAACTGTCGACGAATATTTGGTGCACATCCAAGTCAGCGTTGCGTCGTTCATAGGAGAAACGGTAACGACATTGTGTTTGTATGAAATCGACTTGTGTTGACGGTGTTAGCCGACGGTGAACGAAGCTAAGTTAGCAGCCTGCTGAAGTTAAGTTTGATGCTAGCTGGCAGAGCTAACAACTAAGAAGTGCGGTCATATTAGACGGTTAACCGTGTTTGTAATATCAGGAGAGGAGCTTTAATACACTTTGACCAGCGGGGTTTTATTTGTTGAATGTTAGCAGCTTGTATGAATAATGGAGCAGCCGCTTGAGATGAGTGTGGTTATGGTGAGATGAGTGTTTATGGTGGCGATACTATCGTTATATATCATCATCATCACCGTGTGTCACCATCTTTGTAATATTCTGTTCCGGTGTTTGTGTTGAGTTACAGCTTAGATGCTAATGTTTGGAGGCTGGTGGGCAGCAGCAGCCTGCTTGCCGGACATTGTCGTGGCATTTTGCCGGTGTTTGCTGCAAGCTAACCGCCGCGGCCGAGCATCTCCCTGGCGTCGCCTTCGCTGTTAGCTCCGTGCTAACGAGCGTATGGGTGGAGAGACAATTAGCAAACAATGCGAGCTATATTGATAACTCGGATACAATCTCGGCCTCAGCTGTCGGTGTGGCCTTCCGGGTTTCCACAGTCTTTACTGATCCCTGTGGTTTGTTGTGTTTGATTGTGGTTAACTGGAGCTTTTGAGCTAAAAAAGCCGAACATTTTATGCATCGATTACAAATGAGATGATGCTCGTAGCGACGCATTTGCTCTTTTAAAACTATATTAGTATAACAGAAGTATAAACATTGTATGCAATAATAAATATGAAGATTATCCTCAGGTGATTATATGATCCATAAATTAACAGAGCAGCACTTTATATGTTTGTCTGATCGACCAAAGACGTTTCTGTTGCACTTGACAGTAAGCCAGTGCATTATTTGGGGTTACCACTAAGCGGCGCTGCAGGATCATTTTAAACTTGTTCCCTCAACACTGCCTTCCTGTGTGTCTTAAACCTATGAGAGTGTAAACAACACCAACCATCAGTGTCTGGTGCTGGTCACATTTTGCACTTCAGCTACTACCAGTCGTATGTTTTAATGGTTGTAGAATATTTACTGGGTGACGGCTGTGACTGGTACCTCACTACAGGTAGACCTCAAAACATTGTCCAATTTATCGGGCAGAGTTGAATGCACCATAACCAAATGTTGTTTGGAGACTCCTGCACATTTGTGAGAGAGATACAGTATTTGCATTGACTGCACTACATGTGTTCTATCCCAGTACGTCCACAGGGCATTTCAGTGCAACCTCATCTACATTTAGAGCCGTCTACTCATGATCACACAGATGCACTTTAGTATTAAGTGTGACCAAAGTATTCATAATTAAGAGTATTACTAATTCATTGAGAATCGTTTCATTTCTCTTCCTCTGATACATGATGAATAGATCTTGTTAGTTTGTAAGTGGCATAATAGTCATTTTTGTTTGTTTGTTTTCTTGGCCGTCTTTGAGCAGGCAACACATCCACCTGCCCATTTTCTTTCCATTTTGTTTTGTGTTTCTTCAGTCTGTGTAAACTAATTAAATTTCTTGGCTGAGCATCTAGTAATGTTTGTTGGTTTTGTTCATCCTTCAGGTTTCAAACTCTAGACCCCAGTCTTCCCCACTCAAGAGTGTTTCTTCATCTCGGAGACTAAATGCAACTGGACCAGGGGGCTTGTGGGCATGAAGTGGCTGGGCGAATCCAAGAACATGGTATTAAATGGCAGACGACACGGAAACAAGTTGACCAGCGAACAACCTGTGAGCCAGAGCCAGACCCGTTCTCAGCATTCACAGCGAGCGTCCCTGCGCCACAACAAAAACAGAAACCGAAGATGTAGCCGCAGTAAGTTAAATATGTTTATCATCAAATGCATGGATTCTAAGTCAGTCGCATAGACTAACATCAGTCTGTGTTTGGTGTTTACAGGGTTTAATGCAGCCAGTCTGGAGGCAGAGAGGCGCTATGTGCCCTCTTCAGGAATGACTGCCAAGGAGTTGTGTGAGAATGATGATCTGACTACGAGCCTCATCCTGGATCCATACCTGGGCTTTCAAACACACAAAATGAACACCAGGTCAGCAGATTCATCACAGTGGAATTGATTTTCACGAAGCCTTTTCTCATTCATACAAAAGCACTATAGTTGTTTTGTGCATAGTGCCTTCCTCTTAGATTATGTCATATTTTATTTCTGATTTTCACATTTGCTTTTTTTGGGGGGGGGCATTAATGTCGCTGCAGATTTCGGCCAATTAAGGGACGACAAGAGGAGCTGAAGGAGCTCATCGAGCGCTTCAAGAAACATGACAACTTGGAGAAAGCTTTCAGAGCTTTGACATCTGGAGACTGGTCCCGAAATCTTTTTCTCCACAAGACGAAAGCTCAAGAAAAGCTTTTCAAGCAGCATGTAAGAATATTATCTGAGCTCTAGCCTTTTTTCCTCCTGCATCACAGTTGACCGAACAGTCAGATGACTAAGTTTATGTTTGCACAGGTGTTTGTGTATCTGCGGATGTTTGCTACGGACAGCGGGTTTGAGATTCTCCCTTGTAATCGATATTCATCAGAGCAGAATGGAGCTAAAATTGTGGCAACAAAAGAATGGTGAGGACATAACTCAATGTGTTATTTCTCTTAATGAGTGCACCACTAGTCAAAGCACTACTTTCATTAGCCTTCACCTACTGAATGAATTTAACTGTTCTAAGATTATCTTTGTTTGAACTTCTCTGTTGTTTCCACCATTGATGCATTTAATGGCCAAATATTAACTGTGTTACCCTGCACATATATAGGCTGTTCTGGATTCACGGCAGCTGTATGACTGCATTCGTAAAAGCACTTTGACACAAGCTCGTCCAGCCTACTGTTTGTTTCATGTCTAACAAACATTTCTACCATGTATTGTTTCACAGGAAAAGAAATGACAAGATCGAGTACCTGGTGGGATGCATTGCTGAGCTTTCAGAGAGTGAGGAAAACATGCTGCTCCGGCATGGGGAGAATGACTTCAGTGTCATGTATTCAACCCGAAAGAACTGTGCGCAGCTCTGGCTGGGGCCAGCTGCGTTCATCAATCACGGTATTAGTCCTTCCAGTCTCCAGTGATTGGGTGTTGTTAGTATTTTAACAATATAATGCAATGCCTGAATCTGGCGAAGTGCAAATCTTTCTTTTGTATTTCCACTAGTCCAGTATTCTTCACAAGGATACTAATTCCATTGTCTTTCTTATGCCACTTCTTTTCTCAGATTGTCGACCAAACTGTAAGGTAGGTTCTTTAAAAGGCCTCTTAAGAAAACAAATAAATAATTTCATCAATTGCTGGTCAGTATGGAAGCTCAGTAAATAAACACATTTTTATTATTATTATGTTTTGTTCAGTTTGTATCGACAGGACGGGACACAGCCTGTGTGAAGGTTTTGAGGGACATCGAACCAGGAGAGGAAATCTCATGTTACTATGGAGATGGTTTTTTTGGGGAAAACAATGAATTTTGCGAATGCTACACGTGTGAACGGTAGGTGTAACAACAAGTAGACTATAAACATAATAAACACATACAGAATGTGCTGAAGGTGTTAACTATACAGTAGGAGTGTGTACACATTTGGTGCAAAATAAGTAAAACAGTAAGCAAATTAGTAAGAATTTCATAAAAATACGACCCATGGGGTGCAGATAAGCTGTCTTGAGCCATTTCATGAAAAGATTAACTTTACACAGTATTATTCATTCCCAAGTAATGCTAAATTATTGCTGCAGCAATTTCTTCACTCCACTTTTGAGTGATGCTTTATCTGTTAAATTATTTTGTTGTTGTGCAGACGAGGCACTGGTGCTTTCAAATCCAAAGCTGGACTGCCAGTGGAAGTACCGGTGATCAACAGCAAGTACGGGTTGCGGGAAACAGACAAGCGTCTCAACAGGCTGAAGAAGATGGGCGAAGGAAACAGGAGCTCGGATAGTCACTCAGTAGGCTCCCACACCGATGTAGACTCTCAGGAAATGCCAAAATCACATCAATGTAAGAGTCCCCTAAAAACGTAATCTGTCTCTTCATGCCGTTGCCATAGTTACTGTAGGAGTTCAGATCCCAACTCAAAACTCAGGAACAGAGAAGGAAACCCATGTGGCAGTACAGTGTGGTAAAGGTAGCATTTCACTAGTGTGCTGATATAAGTCCAATATAGCTGGGCAATATGTAGATTTAATACTGTAAAATGATGAACGATCAGTGTCTCATTCTTGCAATATATAAAGTATGTAAATATGTCTTGATTGCACCATTAGTCATTCTCAATGGAGTTGGTTTACTAATGTTTTAAGTCAAAAATATCCTATTTGATTTTGTAAAAATCACCCAGGCAACTTATGTGTAAGATGCATTTCTGCAAGTGTTATAAATATGTAATGTGTAACATTTTTATCTTTTCCAACCAGCTGCCAGAAAAAGAACATCATCATCATCTGGCCTGAAGTATAAAAACAGGACTCAATCCAGACAGACTTTGTCAAGAGCCCTTTCTACCTCATGTTCAAAACAAGGTCGTGTAAACAATAACAGGGTACCAAAGAGACTAAAATCCCAATCCAAGCCTTCACTAAGTAAAGTCCAGTTGCGGAGTCGCAGGAGGGGTGCAGAGCCCAAGGCGTTGGCCAAAGGAGAGACTTGCCAGCTGGGTCTCAGGGACTCAAAGGTGTCGCTATGTAAAAGTGTCACCGTCAAGAAGGAAAAGGATGGACAGGAACTGGTGCAGCAGACACTAGGCCAGCGGGGCTGCCTCACTCGTCATGCTGCCAAGGAAAATGGCAATCTACCGCATGTGCAAAGCAGTGAGGGCAGCCAGTGCTCCACGTACAGAACTCGCAGGTCCACAAGGACCCTTGTAAAAGCCCAAGAAATGGCAGCTGGCATTAAGCTGGAGCCCAGTGCTATGGACGGCTTGAGCCCAGTCCCTGGTGGAGTGGTTATTAAAACGGAGCCAGCTGATATGGAGGAGTACCTCCACCATGGAGTCGGACTGGAGCAGCCGGCATTAGACGCTGGCTATGCCAGAAGAGGCTCGTGCACCAGGCGGAAACGGCTGACGCGGCTCAGGACCGAGCGGACGATTAAGTGCGAGGACTCGTATGGTGAGCCATTCATGCCGGTGGCTGCTGGCCACACCACTAACTTCTCAGACTGTGGAAACGTGCTGTTGAGCTTTGCTGACCGACACAGGGACTACAATGGGGTTGCCAATGGCAGCAAATCCCTCCGCAGGGACAAGGGTAAAAGTAGCTGCCGGTCACAGGACAAGGGGAAGAAGAAGCGCCGGATCACACGATACGACGCTCAGCTGATCCTGGAGAATAACACAGGCATCCCCAAACTGACACTCCGCCGGCGGAGGGACAGCAGCAGTAGCAAGACCAATGACGCCAACGATCCCATTGGCTCCTCCAACCTCTCTGCCTCTACGGTCAACTCGGCCTCTTCCAGCAAAATCAGCATCAAGTTCAGCAAGGACCACGATAAGGACAAAGGCAGCTCATACATAGCCAAACTGAATAACGGCTTTGCCCCTGTGGTCCACAGTAACTCCACCAAGCTGAAGATCCAGCTGAAGAGAGAGGATGACGTGCGGAGAATATCCCAGACAAAGGCGGACCAGATCTCCTATAACGGGGACGTAGGTCAGAGCCTGGAGGCCAGAAATGGTGGACATCGGACCCAAAAGGTCCTGGCGGACCCTTCATCTGAAGAGGACGATGACGAGGAAGGGGAGGAGGAGGATGATGATGATGATAATGACTACTTCGACAATGAATTCGAAGACGATTTCATTCCACTTCCTCCAGCAAAGCGCCTCCGACTCATTGTGGGTAAAGACTCCATAGACATCGATATCTCCTCCAGGAGGAGAGAGGATCAGTCTCTGAGGCTCAATGCATAAGCTGTGGAGCTCATCACTTCCACCTCCCCCTGTAAATAAAGATGAATCGCTAATCAACTGTTGTGTTGATGTAAAAGAAGTACAGTAATTTAAAAACAAAAAAAATTGCTGAAAAATTAAGAATCTGAATGAACGTTACTAGAGGGTGCTGTTGACCTAAAACAAATCTCTGTTATTCACTGAAGTTGTGTTCATCATTCTCATTTCAAGTGTAATTTGAGTTCTTTATAAATACAAATTACATTGATTCAGCAAAGTTTACTCACCCGGTTCATTTCTCTGGCATTTTATCTGCATACTATGCGAATTGTAAACTGCAGGAATTTGCCAAGTTTGTCCTCCTATTGTTTCTGAAAAATCTGGCCGGATCCTGAGTGAAAAACAAGAGTTTGTTTTAAGTTCAACTATTCCTTTAAGTGAATGCACTTGTTATATTCATAATCGACATGGATATTGTAGAAAGTGTACAGTATGGTGACTATCCCCTCTGTCTCATAGGCAGGTTTTTATTGAACTTTTTATTTTTGTCTCATAGTTTGTAATTTTTGTGTGGCAAACCATGCTGAACCTACAGCATGGTGTGGTTGGTCCAGAGGCATTATGAGATCAGTCAGTCAGTTCATTTGGATTCAGGTGCCATGTTGTCATTATCCCAGTAGTTTTCCTGGTAAAGAACCACGTGAACTTCACTAATTCATTGTTTGTCAGCATTATTTACTATGTAAGTTAATCACATGTCTCTCTTAGAGTTCAGTCCTACAATGTTAAACCTTTCAGCAAATCTGTGCTATTATGTTGTTCATTGAGCATCATAGAAAGAGTTGTTGAAGCAGAATTTACAGTTTTATGTATATCATGGATTTAACATGCACCAAAACCAGGTTAATGTGTTGCACAACACTGACACAAAACCCACACGAGATAATAAAATCATACTGAAATGGTGGCAGTAACAATGTGCATGTTGACCTACAGTGTGTGTTCAGTTTGCCTGCAGTTGTCACACATTCATGACACGAACGATAAAATGGAGTTGCACAATTTCTTTTCCCAGTGAATTGACTCCCTGCAGTTTATTCAGGGCGCTGTAAATAAATAAATTAATTAAGTTGCAGAATTCCAAGAAATAAAAGCACACAAGGTTTTGTAATCAGTTGAGAAATGACCGAGACTTAAAGGACCAGTGTTGTTTTTTGTTTTTGGAGCTACTGTATAATGGTAACATGGCACACGCGATCGTTCGACCCTTTTAAACAACTAGACAGCAAATCAAACCAAATCCACAAACTGTGTAAAGGGTACCTATATGCTTTGAAATCTCTAAATCTGAAAGTAATGTACAGAAAGACTGGCTCCTGTCCCTCAGCTCAATTCTAACATTTATTTTCTCTCAAGTCCAGTCTCACCTTTTCTTTACCTGATCTGATTTGTGGAAGCAAGTTAACAAATGTTCATTGACACTAGAGGGAGGAAAATCACATTGTCTGATATGTTCTCACTAGCTTAGAATCTTGAATTCTTTTCTCTATGGTGCTACTTTTATTTCCTTACCATCTGTTTGAATTTCTGTCCTGTGTGACTCTTCATTGGTAGATGGTGGCAGCATTAACTTTAAATAGGCCCAAATTCTATAGAAATACACATCAGTAATAGACATTTTTATGAGTTGTGTCTGTAGCTTTTTAAAGTTGTGTTTTTAAGTTTTATTTTCTTTACAGGAGCTCATATACTTTCAGTTTTTAGTTTGCAAAAAATTACTGTCTATCCAACAGCATTAGGTGCCTTAACAAAGAGCTTTTTGACACATTTAGACCAAATTTGTTACACAACTAATCAATGAAGAGTGAAAATGCTAAGCCATCTGCTTCCCCCTTGTAATATGGAAACACTTAACACAAGCCCACCGTCAGTCCTTCTGTATATTATTTTATTTTTGTTGTGTGGAAGTAAATGAACTGTTCAACGGATCAAGGGATCAACTGAGGCTGAATGTTAACCCACTATTCCTGTGTTAATATGTACTGTTCATATCACCAGCAGCTAATCGCCGTTCTGAACCTGGCTCAGTCTGTCCTTCCCCTTCGTCGGACGTCTCCATCCTACACTGTAAACTGTTCCAGGTGTACCGTCTGTGTGGTCTTTGTCCAATAGACAGCTGTCAAGATTTCCAATTGATTCAAAAAGTAAAAGAAAAAAAAGCAAAACAAATGTGAATAGTTTGCGGACATTTTAGCGTGTTGCGTGGGTAGTGGGAAACATGTAAAGAGAATTAAAAATGGGCAGTGTGTATATTGTCCAATATGTAAATCATGTGAACACATCTTGTACTTATTTAACAGTTTTGAATACTTGAAAACTATATAAAGTTTCTTTGTGACTCTTGTTTCCTGAGCCTGTTTTGAGGTCGTCCTCATCGTGTCAATATGTAATGTTTATTAGTGTCTGTCATTCAAGTAGTGGTTGGATCTTACAGATATGGCTTGTTAAAGTCTATATTTTCTTATTGTCAAGAAAAAAGACCAAAACCAATAATGTGTTATTCCATCTGTCAATGCTGCCTGACTTCACTCCCATATGTGGTGCTCAGCCCCACGTTTTCTGGTTTCTAGTGACAACAAATCTTTAAAAACAACTCACAAATGTATAGTTTCATATAGTTTCATTTCAGGGCGCAGTCATTTCCTCAAACAGCTGCTCACTGTGTCCAAAGTTACTCAAACAGGAGGAAATAGTTAATTTGTTGGAGACTATTTTCAGTGGTGGATGAATCCACATTTGGTCTCTAGTGAGTCTTTGTGGCAGCAGGATGGTGTTTGTGGGACACACAAAACACTTGAAGATAGAGTCACTGATTTTAGTCTTTTCAAAGGTTTGACAATAAGAACAATATAAAGCATCACCAGACTTATCCTTTAAATTCTGTTTGTAAGGAGAAAGAAAGCAGAAAGTTGAAAGCTGAGTTGAAACAACTTCAGTAGGTTCAGTTTTGAGAATCTTTTTATTGGACTTCCCCTGAGTCCAACTGTGCAGTGATTGACTTTCAGTAATCAGGACCAATCAGATCTCACAGCTGCTCTAATTCATATTTTTGTATTAACAATGGATGAAATGACTAATGTGAAAGGTTTGAAGAACCCACAGATAATTATCAGCTCAATGTTTTAAGGCAAACTTACTGTTTTGATTCACTCTCTCGTGAAAGCAAGAGAACATTTCACAGCTTAAGAGCGAGTCTGTTCTGTGACCCCGTCTCTATGAGACTTTCAGCACAAACCTCGGAGTAAATGCAAATCTCACTTTTAACCAGCGGTTTTGCATCTTTGCCTCCAAGTCTTCTTCCTTCGCTGTCTGTGCAGGACAACAACATCAAGGCTCAGATGTTCACACAGTTCTATATTTTAGATTTGTAGACTGTCCAGGTTTTTTAAAGAGCAGTACAACAAACAGTCCTGCTGCTCTGTGTGTCTCTGTGGAAGCTGTTTGCTCAGACCACAGTCAGACTGTGGAAATACTGGATTTAAATGTTGTTTCTCTCCAGGCAAAGACGTCAAACAAAATCCTGGATCAACCTTCAAGCTGCTGCTGTGAAGAAACACGCACATCTTTTTTATTATGTCAAGGTTGCACATGTTAGCTGGCTAGCTGGCTAACTAACAGCTAGCTGGTGAGGGCTGTGAGTTTTTGATTCTAGAGATGTTCAGCAGAGGAAGAAACAACTCTGAGGATCAGAAAGACACACAGAGTTAAGCTAACAATGCTAACAATGCTAACAGGCTCTTGCTTTGATGAGAAATAATCCAAGTTCACAAGCTAACATAGCCAGATAGCCTTGTTATGCTAAAGTTTAAAGACTGTCCTTGAAACTGACATTATGAAATTAAAACAGACTTTTGAATAAGAGTATTTATTTATCCAGTATAACTTTTATTTTCACAATAAAACATTAAAATGTTATTTAATAAGAATGTGTTGAGTTTGAATAATTGAATCAGCTATTTCACAAATTATTAATTGATATATTTTAAACAATTCATATAATCATATGATTTTCACGCTGTCATAGTAACAAAAATAATTTATTAGCTGTTTTTTCCCAAATTTATCACCAGACGTCTACCCTTGACCGCATTGATTGTCAGCCAATCAGCAGCGTCCTACCACAGCTGTATCCAATCAGATTTGACGGAGCTCTATTTGAAAGCAGCTCGGCTCCGTGTTGTTTATCTGCTGAAGTCGGTTTTCTGCTCGTTGAACTTTGCAGGTTGGTGCTGAACTAAATCTCCGTCTTGTTCCTTGAAGTCACAGTTTGGCCTCGTTCAGGACATTGTTCAACATGTCGTCTGTGGAAGTTCGTGCTGCGGTGAGTAAACTGAACTTATTCCACTGTTTTATCTCCTGCAGTTTGTTGTTAGTGAAGCGGCTGCAGTTAGCTTCCCTAGTTAGCATCGTTAGCTTCCCTAGTTAGCATCGTTAGCTTCCCTAGTTAGCATCGTTAGCTAACACCGCCGCTTGCTCGGCTCTTTGTTCACCTGTGCTTTTCCAATTCAACTCTCTACTGAGTGTTTGAGTTGTGTCCTTCCTTTGTTTCAGCAGCTTCCAGCCGCAGAGAACCCGGTGAAGATGAGTAAAAGCACAGCAGCAGGTCTGAGGAGAGCTGCTCTGGGAGAGATCACCAACTTTCCTGCAGCAGCAGTCAACACAAAGGTAACGTGATGGAGGAACAACAGTTTGTTTCACCTCTGATCAGAGCTGTGAATCGCATCATGACCCGAGAAACACGTGGGCACGAGACACAGCATATGGCCAAAAGTATGTGGACACCTTTAGCCACAAAGCCCAGATCCTTTGGGCAGCATTCCCAGAAGAGTGGAGGCTGCTGATTAATGATCAATCACATGTGTAATGTTTGGATGTTGACATGCCTCTGGCCTTGTCATGCACACTTAAAGATTACTACAGTTGGACTAAAGTAACTGTTCTTTCGAATCTAACAAACCATTTCTGAATAAAGCTGCATCTTGTTTCCTCAGAGGACGGGACGAGCCAAAGCCTCATCTAAACCATCTTGTGCCCAAAAAGCTAAAGTCAGTGCGGTCCAGGTGGCGCCTCCAGTCGTCCAGGTCCAAGCACCTGCAGAGCCCGTCCCACCGGCGTCAGAGGAGTCGGCCGACGTGTCCATGAAGGAGGAGGAGGAGCTGTGCCAGGCTTTCTCTGAGGCGCTGCTCACTGTGGAGGACGTGGACGAGCAGGACGGAGACCTGCCGCAGCTCTGCTCGCAATATGTCAAAGATATCTACAACTATCTCCACGTCCTGGAGGTAATTTATTCCCTCCGTCGTTCAGACTCTCTGCTCTCACCTTGTGTTGTAGTTTGTCTTCATCGCCGTCTGTCTCCACAGGTGCAGCAGGCTGTACGAGCCAACTACATGCAGGGTTATGAAATCACCGAGCGCATGCGAGCTCTTCTGATCGACTGGCTGGTCCAGGTTCACTCCAGGTTCCAGCTGCTGCAGGAGACTCTGTACCTCACAGTTGCCATCCTGGATCGTTTTCTCCAGGTAAGAACAGTGTGAATAGTTTTTTCTCTCTGGTGTTGTGAGCTGTGTGAAAACCTTCCCCCTCTGCTGCAGGTCCAGCCGGTCTCTCGCAGAAAGCTGCAGCTGGTTGGTGTGACCTCCATGCTGGTGGCCTGTAAATACGAGGAGATGTACGCTCCAGAGGTCGGAGACTTCGCCTACATCACAGACAACGCGTTTACGAAGTGTCAGATTCTGGAGATGGAGCAGGTGGTTCTGAGGAGCCTCAATTTTCAGCTTGGACGTCCTCTTCCATTACACTTCCTCAGACGGGCTTCCAAGGTGGCCAATGTGAGTTACCGCATGAATCTGGTGTAATCTATTTAATGTTGACTTGTCTTTTATCAAGATCATTTTAACCAATGATGTAAAAATCTGTATCAGTTCTCTGAATGTTTCAGTTTTAGCCCAAGCTGCAGTTGTATCTAACAAATTTCATGTATTCACAAAATACAAATGATTCATAAGTCAGAAGATCTGTCGGCCACTTGTCTCTGGTAGCTTTTGCTTCAGATTTATTTCTAATTTTCCAGGACACACAACCATATTAGGCCTTTGTTGTGCTAAAATGACCACTGGCAAGAATTTGTGAAATGTTTGACTGCAGTTGTTTGTCTCAGTCTGATGTAGAGAGACACACTCTGGCCAAGTATCTGATGGAGTTGACCCTCATCGACTACGACATGGTTCACTATCGGCCCTCTGAGATCGCTGCCGCCTCCCTGTGTCTCTCCCAGCTGCTGCTTGACGAGCTGCCGTGGGTGAGTTCGATGGAATTCAAGCGACTGGTTTCACGGGTGTCACCTGCTGTTTTAGCAGAGTTGTGTTTAATTGGTCTCCCTGTCTCGTCCCAGTCTCCCACACAGCAGCACTACTCGACGTATGACGAGGCCCATCTGAAGCCGATCGTGCAGCACATCGCCAAAAATGTTGTGATGGTAAATGAGGGGAAAACAAAGTTCATGGTGAGTTGGCTGACAACAAGCACAATTAACTCCTGGTTCTGTGTCAAGAACAAATTAAACTGAAACACTTTGTTCCTCTGCAGGCTGTAAAGAACAAGTACTCGAGCAGCAAACTGATGAAGATCAGCCTCATTCCTCAGCTGAAGTCGTCCGTCATCAAGAACATGGCAGCTGCTCTACTCAAGTCTTAAGGGGAATTTTTTACATTTCATCAGAAGACATTTCTCTTGCACTTTATTTTAGATTTGTATCAATCGTGACCTGTGGAGAAACGCTACAAGCTTTTAATAAAATGTTTTTATAATTTTGATCCAAGCTTGGTGGTTTGAGAAATCTGCACTTATTTCTTTACATTAATTTCTCTAAACTAGATTTTACTCTGGTGCACCTTCATGTTTCACAGCCTGTCAATCAATCCTGAGCTGATGAGAAGCAGCCTGGTTTTAAATCAGTTTTCAGCAGCAGTCTTGTGAGATGATGGCAAAACATTCTGAACACCAAACCTTTCTCCCTTGGAGTGGACATTTGTTAATACAAGTGGGTTTGAACCGATGGACTTGGTTAAATCATCTGTGGAGCTTCATACTGACTGCAATGACCAATTCTACCTCAATGTTTGAAGCAAGTGTCAGATATGTGTCTGGGTTTTTCCCTGATTTTCACATTAGGATTTAGTTGTCTGTATACTATGCAATATTGCACCTGCAGGTTGTGGCATTTCATGGTATTTGGTTCCTTTTTTGCTTCTGCTTTGTAAAGATTGTGTTTTAGCTTCATTACCAAACTCTGACAGCTTTGTTTTGTGTTGAGTGGTACCAAATGTTCTGCAGCATAAAATCAATAAATTTTGGGATCTGAATACTAATGACCAGCTGTTTTGCTCATTGAAATTGAAAAATTCCTAACTTGCAGTATCTCAATAGTGAAAACCAAACTTTTTTTTATACGCCATTAAAACAAGTGTGTGAAAATGGAAGTACATTTGCTCAACTGTACTTAAAAAGTATTTCCATTTTATGCTATTGTTCCATCACATTTCACTTTTTACAACACTGCATGTATTTTACACCTGCAGACACTTTGCACACT
Organism: Holacanthus passer; assembly: GCA_025331565.1. Lineage (NCBI taxonomy): Eukaryota > Metazoa > Chordata > Actinopteri > Pomacanthidae > Holacanthus > Holacanthus passer. Next base: position 3,599,690 of record JAFREQ010000026.1, read on the forward strand.
CAGGTGTTTTCAGTCACCCCAGCTCATTAGACCTGTCAGGAGTTTGTTGGGTGGAGCGAAAAGTAAGTCCACCACAAAGGTACAACAGAAGGGTGAAGACGCTGATAAGGCAACATCAGTGAGGGTGTTTATGAACTTTGAATTTATATACAAATTCTGATACCTTTAAAATGTTAGATTTAACTACACAACAATATTGAGACTAGGGTTTGATCCATCTCGACCAGATGCAACATTAAAATACAATTATTTGTAATTGAATTGGCAATAAGTCAATATTTAACACTGACTGGCTCCACTCTCCATAAGTACTTATCATTTTTCCAAGACAAATGGGTCAACTCACTTCATCAGACCTCAGCGGACAGAAAAAGTGATCTGACTTGTCTGCGAACAGGAGAATTTGGTGCTCAAGGAATTTAATTTTCAACACCATAATGAAACCAATCACAAGTCTGCCGACAAGTTCATGGGTTTTCCTGTGTGGCCCTCGATCATATGATTCCCGCTCAGTCTCAATAAACTGTGAACCTCAGATTCATACAACTTTTTCTACATATGTAGTTATACTCTAAGACGAGGCAGACAGAAACAGACTGGTGTGTAAAACCAGTGGATCTCCCCTTTAAGTAAATGATCTGAGGACTTCTGACCCTGAACATCTGACGCTTCTTTTTGTGGGTTTGCAGAATAAAGAAATCGGGCCACTGGGCTACGACGTGACTCCAGTGAGAAAAGAAATCCTGGTTGTGAGTCAGAGCTCAGCAGCTCACACAGGGTCGTCAATCCTGAGCGTCACTCATCTGTCATCAAACCATGTGAAGTCCAAAGAGCCACTCAGAAACTGCTTCTTCAGTCCCGTCTTTGTCCAGCTGTGCTGGGACGACGCGTCTGTCCTCTGTGATCACAACTGTACGTTGATGACAGGCGAGGCTGCAGAATAACGCCATTTATTATCAGCTCATGCTCCCTCACACGCTGCACTGACTGGATGTGCTGTGGTGTGTGGAGGAGCATTGTCCTCTTCAGACTGACCCTGACTTCACCACCCTCCTCCTCCTCCTCCTCCTCCTCCACACAGACAGGTCAGTCAGTACTGGATGATGTGAGCTGCTGAGGCCTGAAGCAGGACAGGACTAATATTAAACTGCCATCTGAAAACACAGGACACCAACGCCGATGTTACATCTTCATTTTATCTGCAAATACAAAGTGTTTTAGCGCACTGTAAAAATACTCTGTTACAAGTAAAGGTCCTGCATTGAAAATGTTACTTAAGTAAAAGTATGTAAGTAGAATGATGAAAATGTCCTTAAAGTGTTCAGAGTATAAATCTTCTGTCATCACAGAATTTTCCCTCCTCATTCATGTAAAAGCAGGATTTTTCCTGTTGGAGCTCATTTTGAACTATTTTGTTCAGAACTGAAACTAATGATTCTTTTCATTCTGGATTCATCTGCTGATTCTTTTCTCCATTGATTGATCAATTATTGAAAACAGTGAGGAATGTGGTCACAATGATCCAGAGCCCAAAGTGACACCTTCACAATGTTGGTTTGCTCCAAACCTCCAAACTATTACGGACACACTCAAATCAGTCGAAGGAAAAACAGCAAATCTTCACATATGAAAACTATGAAATGTTTTCACTGGAAAAATGACTTGATGCTGATCAAACTAGCTGTAATTTAATACATTTCTTGATTAATTGATTAACGGACTAATGGTTTCACCTGTTCTTGAGGAGTCAATCACATTTTAACTCTTCATGTGTTTTGTCTGCAAACATCTAAATTTGTAAAGTAACTAAATCTGTCACATAGACAAAGTTAAAACTACAATATTTCCTACAATATATATAATATATATAAAACTACAATATATAAAGTGACATGAGAAGAAAATACTCAGCAGAGTACTTGAGTAAATGTACTCAGTTACTTTGCTCATCTGCTGAACAGTGTGTTTTAATCCTCAGTGCTTCTGCTCTGCGGGGATTAAGGGGTTAACAGAGGGCCGTGAGTCAGTTCCAGTCTCGGCCGCCAGGGGGACCAGAGGAGACCAGAGGAGACTCGGTTCAGAGCTTCACTTCAGACTCGCTGCTTTGTTGTTCAGTCAGACCAGGACTAGGACCAGACCAGGACCAGGAGCAGGACCACAGTAGGACCAGAGCAGGACCAGAGCAGGACCCGCAGAGACCCGCACTCAGACCCGCAGAGGAGCCGCAGAAACACGTGAGTCTCGTCCTGAATCTGCTTCTTTATTTGCGCCTGATCAGGTTGTGATCGATCATCGGTTCATCGATCGATCGGTGTTGAGTGAAAGCAGCCTGGTTCTGACTCGGTTCTGGGTCTGGATGAGCGGATCAGGACTGATGATGTGGCGCCTGCGGATGATTTATGTTTGTGTCTCAGTGAAGCTTCATCAGACCACTTGTTACTCTGAGCTGCCGAACCTCGTTCACTTCACCGTCAAACTCAAACACTCGTGTTTTAAATCTCAGACAAGGACTTTTGATCTTTTAGAGGCTCTTGTTAGAAAATCCACTAAAACATGTAAAAAGATCACGTGAATGAGTCAAAGTTTGTGAGGACTTTAATAACTTATTTAAAGCTTTGTGAGACAAACACTGTTGTTCTGCTCGCGGTAAAAACAGCCGTTTTTTGCATGTAATTTGGTGCAAACAGAAACTGAAGGTAAAGTTCTGTTGATGTTGACAGATATCTGTTCTTGTGGCCTGATCCAATCAACGTCCAACATTGGGAGCCAGTGTTTGATCATTTTAATCCCATAAAGGTTTAAAGGATTCAGTGATTCAAGGAGTTGTTTTCCAACCTTTCATGATTGTGACCTTTAAAACCAAGCAGTCTGACCCCCTGTTACTGGCTGCATGTGTCTCCAGACCAGTTCAACCACACTCTAATCTTCTCCTTTATTTTAATTTCAGAGGCAAATGGGCAAAGATTAGAGGACAGGTCTGAAAATTGAACATAATTTAGTGTTAACCTGTTTTGGTTTAAACCATCTGGGAGACTGAAACTCTCTGAACCCTCCTCAGTAAAAGTTTCCCCCAGAGATTCAGCTGAAGAACTAAAACATATTCAAACAATAAGATTAAATGGAAGAACATGTGCAGAGAAAATGGAAGTCAACTTCAGGACCTTCAGGCTGTTTGAGTAGTTCATGATGGATTAATCATCAATCAGGTGTTGCAGCAGCACAAAGACAAAATAAACACAGGTACGGATCAGATACAGACAGAGAAGTAATCAAGAAAGCAGTAATCAATAAAGTATCTAAGATATATATGTACTCCTCCTATATTATAAAATTACTACAGAATACCACCAGTACAGTAAGTCTGCAGTAACCTGGCTGATTTATCGGTCTTGTTCTCTTACCTGTCTGCTTTCAAGCTTTATTCAAACTGACTCTGATCTTAATGGATAATTCTGATTTTCATGGTTCTGGTTGTCATCTCTGTTAGTAGGTTAGCAAAAATGTATTGATGCATTTCCCAGAGGTGAAGGTAACATCTTCAAATGTCTGAAGCTGGAACTAGTGACCAGCTGGACTTTTAAACCTTTGATCAATTATCCACACATCAGTCATGGTTCCAGTCCTGAACTGTTGGGGAACCTCCATCGCTGTGTTTTGTCAGACTTACACAACGTCCAGCTCTTCTCCTGCCGACTGAGCCGTGGCCCCTTTTTCGAGCTGAGTGGGACTGTTATGTGTTTATGAGCTGGTCTGTGTTACAGATGGGAATGTGGGTCAGTGTTGTGCATGGTGGCATCACCGCTCAGTCAATATTTCAGCCTTCTCCCCCTCCCGTCCCCCCTCCCGTCCCCCGTCCCCCCTCTGAGCTCTCCCATCACTGGATCCTTTCCTCAACATGCGGCTGTAAATCAGTTCAGCTGCAGGTCGAGCGTCTCTCTGACCTTAATTACCTTTCAATACACCAGAACAGAAACGTGTGTCTTGTTGAAGAGGAAACGTTGTTCTGGAGTTTGCAGCTGTTTGCAGTTAAAGCTTGGACAAGAAGCCAGACTGTTTTCAGAGTCACCTTCAAGAGCTCTGGACCAGTTTGGCTGCATGCTGGGATCCTAACCCAACACTCAGACATGGAAGAAGTATTCAGATACTTTACTGCAGTAAAAGTACTAATGCACAATGTGGAAATACTCCACTACTGTGTCAGTGAACTGTTTCCTGTCAGAGTTTCTCTCTGGATTCTTCTTCCTGCTGCTTTAATGTGTCTGAGTCATTTTCCTGCTGGAGATGTTGAAGCTCATTGAACGACTTTATATCCTGTCGATCGCTTTCATCTCCAGCAACGATCATCAGATTGTAGAAGATCATCATGTGTTTGTAGCCTGGTCGTCCTGTGAGAACCACGTATCTCTACAAAGCTTCATGAGAAAAACAGCCTGTTTTCAGCTTTGTGTCGATGCTTTTTGATCCAAGAGGCTTTTTAAAGAGTCGATTCAGCTTCAGAAGGAGGAGAGTTTTCTCATGAAGGAAAACTTCATTCATTCAACACCAACACATCTGGAGATACGTGGTTTTCACTGGACAGGACGGGGTGGAAAGATTGTAATCTGAAAAGTAACTAAAGCTGTCAGACCAATGTAGTGGAGTAAAAAGTACAATATTCCCTCTGAGATGTGAGAAGAAAGTTGCGTAAAGTAGAAAGTAAAGTACAAGTACCCTGAATTTGTGCAGTACTTGATTAAATGTACTCGATTACATTTCATCTGCATGTTTACAATGTGGAAAACACAGTATCTGTATCTTGATGAATACAGTGTGAAGTTAACAGCAGAGCCTCGCCCACTGCGACGCACGAGCCCATAACCTGTTTACCCTGTTCAGCGAAGTTGCCCTGAAGGTAATTATGGGTTAAAATAAGTTAGAACAATTTGAGCTGCTCACATTTCTCCTCCACAAGAACACGAGAGACTGGAGTGAAGGTTTGCTCACAAATTGAAGGTTGTTGCTGTCAGATGAAAAGTTAGTTTTGTGAATTTGGAGTTGGAAAAAAAGTTGATGAATATCCACAGCCCACACAAGGATTCAACGTGGATTCATCCGCCTCTGAAAATAGTCCCCAACAAACAAATGATTTCCTCCCGTTTGATAAAAACTACAGAGAGATGCTGTTAAAATCGGTTTGTGAGCTGTTTTGAAAGATTGACGTCTTAGAATGAACTTGGAGCTGCGGGCGCCAGACAGGAAGTCAGGAGGTGATGACAGACGGACGAACACATTGTTGCCTTTGTGTTTTCTCGGATTTGACGACAAAGAAAACTAGAATATCATCAGTCTGATCCTTTTTATTTGAAGTTAACAAAATGAAAATGATGCTGACTCAGGCTGCAGTGAAGGATCATTTTCATATTATAATTATTCATCTCAATTAATCATCATGTCTTTATAGACCAAACGATTAATCAGCTAACAAACAGAGAGAATCAGCAGATTGATCGATGAGAGAAACAGCCTGAGGTGATGAGTTTAAGGGGAAGAGTTGTTTGTATCTACTGTTTAAAGACAGACGCAGTAGAAACACAGCAGAGCTTTCTGACTGTTTACATGCTTCATGTTGTGGGAGTGAGTTTGGCTCTAAACAAGCATCAGATTCGACCCCCCCCCTCGCCGCCGCAGCGCCGCCTGCAGACCTGCAGTTCGCTCCCTCAGCGGGAACAGAGCTGTCTGGGAGGCCCAAACTGGTTTTGCCACGAGCGGTCAAATGTTGAATTAATTATGGTGGGTGGGGTTCATTTGCTGACAAGCTCAGGCAGAACCTCTTTGTTTTGGTGACGCCCCCCTTTTCTTCCAATCGTGCTCCCACAATCCTCAGCAGGAGTTACTGACACACGACCCTGAAGCGTAGATCAGGATCGTCTCTGTCAGATTGATCTTTCTCACCTCCATGTCACCAAATGAATACGTTTATTCTGTGAGTTTTAAGAGTTTTGTAAATCCGACCTGTCAAATGAACATCACTAAGATCGAGTGAAATATTTCATATTAATAACATCAATGTGCAAGTGCTCAGATTAAAAAGTAGAAATACCACAAGGTAAAAATCCTACTTAAGCAAAAGCACATCATTTTTACTCCATTAGTATTATGATGTATGAATAAACTGTCCTGCAACTGTTTGATATTATCATATACTTCATAATTAATAATAATTAGATAATTAGATCCACAGGACGATGGTCGGACGGTCGCTGTTTGATAGTTTCAACAAGATAAGAAAAGACTGATTTTGAATTTAAATATGTCAAATGTGAAAGTGTGACGAGCATTTTCTGCTGTTTTCTGTCGTTTTACAGACCAAATGATCAGCCAAGAAAATAGCTGGTGGATTAGTTGATGATAAAAATAATCAGAAGTTGTTTTCAGGCCAGATATGAGCAGACGAAGCTTTAAATTGAGCGTCTGTTTTCATATTTGTGGATTTGTTTCTCTTCCTTGTCAGCAGTATTTTCGTATTATTTTGTGTGGAGTTTCTCTCCTCGAGGTCAGAACTGGTCTTGGAAATGGCTTCATATTGTCTGAAAGGCAGCAGAAAGGTGTCGGGTGTCTCTGAAACAAGGTCTCACGGTGAGAAAAGGGCATCTTTCAAACGGCCGTGGCTGTTTTTATTGTGCAGAGGAAATGTAAGGCAGCGGCAGCATGTAAGGCTCCGTGTGTCGAGTTTCCTCTTTTGTTGCTGCAGAGAAAGTTGCGTCTGAAAGCTGCCGTTGTTGAGTGGGAGCCTGCGAGGAGGCGGAGGGAGAGTTTACAGGTCGTGTGATCGAAGGAGTGGGTTTGTTGTCAGGTGGCAGAAGATGTGGAGGCAGCGTGTGTGTTTCCCGTGAACTCGAGCCGCAAAGATGATCCGACAGAAATTAATCAGCAGCCGTTCTGATAATCGATCGATCATTTTTGTTATTTTTCCAAAAGAATTCCAAACAATCGCTGCTTCGAATGTGACGGTTTTCTGCTTTTCTGCATCAGATCTGATAATAAACTGAATATTTTGAGGGTTTGGATTGTTGTCAAATAAATAAACAGTTTGAACACATCATCTTCGGCTTCATCATCAGATTCATTGATAGTGAAAGTAATTATTAGTTGCATGATCAGAATGTAAAACCTCTTGTGTTCCTGCTGTAAAAATACTTTAAAGCTGCACATCAATATTTTCATAATAACGATGGATTAAATTACTGTGGATGACGTGAAAAGTGAACCCACAGAGAATTCTCAACCGAGTGTTTTAGTGTCTTTCAGCTCATTGTTTTAGTTTTCTGGCCTGTAGCTTTAAGGTTTTCTCTGCCAAGAAATCCAAAAACTACTTCTTCTTTGCCGAGGAATACTTACTTAATACTTACTTACAGTACTTGACTCCTTGTAGGAGCAACAAGCTGCTGTTTTTAGGTTGTTCATTCTTCCGTCTGTAAGAAATGTGAAACGTCGCAGAAACGTCTTGAGGGAATTTCTTCACTATATAATTTACATTATTGACTGGAATCATAATCAAACTCACTTACTAATACCTTTAATTACATTCCTTCACAGAGATATATTACGAGTTTGGACGGACATGGATATGAACTGTTGACTCATTGGTGAAGGCAAACAACCACGAGGCAGAAATTCTAGTTCCATTTGTTTGAGTACAGATTTAACAAGTGAGACACATCATGTTACTCAGTGAACTTCAGACATGTTGGTTGGTGCGTTTCTGAACTTTAGACGCCGCTGTTTCTTCCTGTTTCTTGTCCTTAAGCTCAGGTGGAGACCTAACACACAGATACTGGACTTACATTCATCCGGTGGCCAGAGACACGACTCGACGTGATTAGTCAGCTTTATAAAATGTTGTTTTCACTGTGGTGCTGAAATATGTGTCATCAAGCTTTCAACAGTTTCTAATAGCTCTGTGTACAACTTTGTAATAAACAAATCTGACTGAACAACCTTCACACCAAGTCCTTTTTGACACCTCAGGTGTTACAGCTGTTGCAGTTATGGTCTGTCTGAGTTGTGTCCAGCAGCGCACTCCTCTCTGTGGGAAGCCAGTGAGGGATTTTGCCCTGCTGCACTGGTGACTGCTGGTTGGTCATGTTACAGTCACTGGTAGAACTGGGATGATGGCATGAACCTCCCTCAGCCTCCCCGGTCAATGTTCCCCAGAGGTCCCTGCAGCGGGTTGTGATCTTTGAGCTTTCGAGGTGTTGGTGTATTTTTGAACTTTGAACTTTGGATTGTGTTTGAACTGAACTAGCTGTTTCCCATTGCTCCAAATTTATACGCTGAGCGAGTGGCTCCGTAATCAAAGCACAGACACGAGTCGGCCGATATTAAGTTTTAAATGATAAACACGAGCAGAAGCGTGAGATAAACCCTTTATTGTTCGTCCCCGCTGTCCTAATATGAGATTTAAATTTCAGGCTACAAATGGATTCGGAGCTGTTTATGAGAAGGGACGAGGGACGAGTGGAAACAAAAGGTTTATTGTTGTTGTTGTTGCTCTTGCTCCTCCTGCACATTTCTGCATGAGTCAAAGAGGGAAGCGACGTGGACGAGAGGACAAGCGACGCTGGATGGAAGACGAAACGCTGTCACCTCCACAGAGACCCGAAGGCTTCGTCACTCTGAATTTCAAACTGTCAGATGAACAAGCTGGGAATTTTCTTACAATAACAACAATGTGCAAAAGTTCAGCCTCCTCGTAAATTTCGTGATTTCATAGTTTATATTGGGATGTAATATTGTAAAAGAAGGTCATGACAATTCCTCAGAACCCAGAGTGAGACTGAAAAATGCCTGTTTTGTCTGGCTGAGAGTTTAAAACCCAAAGATGTTTCATTTCCTGTTGTATTTTACAAAGTCCACCAGCAAACTCCCAGATATGAGAAGCTGGAAGCAACATGTTTGGTATTTATGTTTGAACAATTACTCACATGATTCATAGGTTGCCAATTGACTTTCTCTTAATTGAGTAATGAATTGATTGACTAAACTGACTGATTCAAATATGTCCACTTGGATTCCACTGTTCTGTGAGGTTTTATAGAACAATTTATAAATCAATAATTTTATAATGAAAATGATCATAACTTGTCAAACCTGGCGTTAACTGATCCTGCGTCTAATAAAGACACTTTTGGGGAAACAATCACGCTGGAGTGTGACATGAAGCAGCTCAGAACAAAGGAAACAGGAAGCTGCTTCATGTTCACTGTGATGGATTGTTTCAGTCTGTGGACGCTTTCTTTCGTCCCTGCAAGAGGAAGGAACATCAGCCTGCAGCTGAGCAGATTCATGCATGGAGGACACTGCTCGCTGTCATGAGATGGACATTTTACACCTCATCAGTTTGATAAACACGACGTCCGGCTCAGCTGCATTTTCTCTGCAGGTGCGTGTAAAACAGGAAACATCTCAAACACACAAACATCCAACTGAGACGCGTAATGGAATGAAGGAAAACAACGTCATTACCACAAGATCAAGATGGAGGCGAACTCACAACAGGAGGCTCAGCGTCTCTGCAGACTCTGTCAGTTAGTTCTTATCTGCTCATTGGTTTCAAGTCGTTCACTTATGTCTCCAAACATGTTCTTTACTCTGCACTTCACTGCTTCTTACACTTCTGCTTCGATGCTGAATTTCACTTTGTTGTCTCCGTGCTTGTGCGATGACAATAAAGCTGAATCTAAACTAAGTCTAATTAAACAGTTCCTTAGAGAACTGAAAAAGGGAAATGAGGACATGAGATACCACAACTCTGAAAACGGAAACACCACCTTTGAAATAAAGGAGAAATATTTGACTAAAATGAAACGGACATGTCGTAGATACCTGAGGAACATTCGGTGACTCACTAAGATGTTTCCAGATGCAAACAATAATGACACAGTGAGATATTGTGGACCACAAGTTTGGGATCATCCTCCTACTTTGTTTGAGTCACTTGATGTCTTTGATTTTTATGTATTTATGGCCTGAACGTGTGGTGTCAGCCGGAAACCAGATACAGACGGTGATAAAATGCGATATTGTTCTGCAACGAGGTGCTGAAGTCAAAACACAACACTCACAAACCTTGACCCACTTTAACAGTTTCACTCTTGGATGTGAAGTCGCGCGGAGATCCAGAGCTCAGAAAGAGAAACCTGCTCTTATCCTGCCTCGACTTTCATTGAGGCCTGTTGTGTCATTCAGCAGCTCCGAGCTGTGAGTTGTTGTGCCTGGTACAAACGGAGGAGGAGGAGGAGGAACATAAGACTGATGGAGGAGAGCGAGCGTTTGTTTGTTTCAGAGTCAGAATGAAACCAAAGGCAAAAAAACCCTGCGGCTTTATGATAGGAAGGTTTTTTTATGATCTGAATGCTTGTTTCGGTCACTCAACAATAATCGGTGTGTTTTCTCTAATAATCCAACCGACATGGCTTCATTTAGAAATCAGACAGTTGGATGAAGATCATTTAAACTCTTTCGCTTCTCCATCCGTCTTTTCGTTGGGTCAGAAATCCACACTAAACTTGTCTAAATTGAAAATATTGTCCTGACTGATTAAAGTCATATGACAGATAACTTTTGCTGTGAACGCTGAGTTTGATCTGTTTCGTGTCTCTGGAGTCTAAAAGCCGCTCGGACCTCGACTCCTCTCATTCTTAACTACAGTCCTGCTGCAAACTTCCTCTCGCTTGTCGTCAAAGTTGTAATTTAGTCACACATCTGTATAATTACTGCGACACTTTGGCTCCTCTTGTCATTTCAAATGTCTTGTGTCGGATAAAATCCAGATGACCCCTCATTCTGCACGATGAACATCAGTGTCGGCTCTTCTCTGGTCCAGAGAGAGACGCCCATTATCTCTGACAGTAACTGGAACTAACAATGATCCTTCAACTAAAACAAAGTCCTGACATTATGACATGATGGATGGTTCACAAATCATGCTACACCTTCACCACCACCCAGTTGGAGCTTGTCTTCTCTCCCCACCTGCGAGATGTCATCAGGAAGGAGGTCGTTGGGAAGACGTGTGTGAGACCGACTGTCTCATGTCGGGAAAAACCATCAGAAAGAAAAAGTGACTCAGTTCTGCATTTTCACTTCACTCTCACTTCATCATGTTTACAGGTGAAGAGACTCTGTGCTCCGATTGGTCACCCAGCTACACAAAATACATCAGTGGATGCACCTGATTCCTGTTTTCATTCGACACCCTGACTGACACCCTCAGTCTTCTATACTTCAGTCTGAACCCGGGATTAGATGCATTTATTCTGACCTTTTGAGAGCTCAGATCCACCAGAAACACATGAAGCATCTGAGTGAACACGACTTCAGAAAGAGCGAAGGAGAGACGCTGGTTCTTCTCTGACGAAGAGACTGAAGAGCTCAGTCTTGTGTTGAAGTGTTTTCTGGTCATTGTGAGCCGACTCCGTGTGTGTGTGTGTGTGTGTGTGTGTGTGTGTGTGTGTGTGTGTGTGTGTGTGTGTTGGGAGGGTGACGGCCGCCTCACTTCAGCACACAGCAGTCAATAGAGCGCTCTGTGTGGAGGCGGTTCCCTCTGACCGCCGAGGCAGGTCACAGCGGACAGACAACCCAGATACAGAGTCTGTGTGAACTGGGTCAAAACTTCTGCTTCTGTTTGCGTCCGAGAATCATTTTCATAACATCGTCCGTCTTCTCAACGGCACGTTCGTGACACTTGCTGCCTCTGTAATGAGCTCCAGACCACGGCGAAGGTTCTCTGAGGGAATAATTAAGATGGCATGTTTCTATTTCTGTTCTCTGACTTGTTGCACAGTTTTGGTGCTGCTGTGAATCGTATGTTCACTGTGGTTTGATATAAAGTGCATTTCAAAAACATGTCATATTCAGCGTTAGTATATAATAAGTAAATCGAAACATCATGTACATTCCTGAAGCAGACGAGTTTTTTCAGCAGCTGCAGCAAAAAGTGTCTCCGTGGCAATTTTAAGAAAAGCTTTAGTTTCAGGAGCCTTTTGCTGTTTTTAAAACCAGGAATAAATTCTTTTGCCTTCTTTACGTCCTCTGGAGGAGCAGCGAAAGCACCGTGATGTAATTTAAGTAATATAAGTATAAGTTTGATGATATTCTATATTCTGTATTTTTCTTGTCAACAAACCAGTGAAAAGACCAGAACCAACATTGAGGGGCAGCGAATCTCGTGCGTGCATCCAAAGTCTGATCCGTGCCAACGAGCGCCGCTGTTGTCCAAAAGCTATTGAAACCACATTTAACAAATTCCTTCAAAGTGACACAATGAAATTCATCCCCACAAGCCTCTGTGATAAAGTGACTTCTTCAGGCTTCGTTGTGTTTTCTCGGTGCCGTTTCCTCCTCCTGCTGCAGTTTGTTCCCATGATTGTACGTTTCATTCAAAAACGAGTTTTACTGAGGAGGAGAAAAGTCTTCGGCTCAGCTCGCGGCTCGTTCACAGTTTATTCACACATACATATTTGCAGATGTCCTGTTCTTTTTACTCCCCTTTGGCATTTTGTTCACCATCGTGCAGCATTTTGTTCCATAAAAAGTTAGTGCAGAGGGAAAATCAAGCCCTCGAGCGAACAAGCTTTCTATCTGTCAAACAGCACGCTCATAAACGTCTTCGCTTTGCTCCGACAGGAACTTCACACACTTTATTGAACAGATATATTTGTGTCACCAGCTCGTCTGTAATTAATGACAAATTTTTTTTAAATTGAGGATTGTGGATTAATCCGCTGCTGAAAATAGTCCCCAGCAAATGCGCCATTTTGTGCTGTAGGGCAAGAGTTTGTTAAAAACTACAGTGACCACCTGTTTTAGGTGATTGGGCCTTTTTACCAACTGTATTCGTGAGGTGTTTTTAAAGATTTAGACTGAAGAATATGACCTTCTTTATCTTTCAACTGTGCATGAAAATCACAAATTCTTTGCTTTGACTTTTTCATCCATGCATCTTTTCTGTTTTAAGCCATTTTCTACAGTGAAATCATTACCCAGCAATTTCCCCTGAGTTTTAGGCTTAAAAACAGGCCTAAAAACCTTCAGTGTAATTTGGGGGTTTCAGCCTTAAAATGCAGCGTCTCTCCTTTCAGACTCCTCTGTGCTGTATCGGAGGCCGACCTGCTCCTTGTTAAGGTTTCATCCTGCTCTGTTTATAGTCTGTAATACCTTCCATCTGGCTTCGCTCCGACCCTTTGCCAAAAATGTCTTTTCCATTGCATATTCTCTTCCCCCTGTCGTCCCTGCAGGTGCCCCCTCACCCTCCTTTTAAACTGGCACAGGCCGAGCTGTAACAGTAACCCATTTACAGCCATGGGAATGTGGGTCGGACGCACGGGCACGGCGCTCACGCCGCAGGGCTTCACCGCCACGAGGAAACATTGAGCCCGGCCTCCATATTTCACCCAGATTGTCATAGATTTATTGGACAGTAAGAGGCCATTACTGTACGGAGGGAGGAGGAGGAGGAGGAGAGGAGGAGGAGGAGGAGGAGAGGAGGGACGACTGCAGGGAGGTGGAGAGAGGATGGAAACGAGAGAGAGAGGGGGAGGGAGAGATGCTGCCTTCATGTCAGACTGGAGGTTCTGTAAATATGAGCCACCACACATTTTAATGGAGTTTGACGTGTTCTTTTTGTGTTGGATTTGATGAGTTTTACTTGGGATCGTGTCTAAACAAATGATCTGTTTTCTGCACTCAGATAATAATAATAATCAAGTATTGGCAGCAAATTGTGCTGAAATTGTCAAAGGTACTTCTCATGCAAAGTGTCATGTTTATTCTGTATTACTGGAATTTTAGTCCAATTCATCACCGTCGAAGCAAATACGCAAATACTTACTATACAATACTGACTACAGCTGTCAGATCAATGTAGTGTAGTGAAAGTGTGAAGTTGCATGAAATAGAAATACTCAAGTAAAATACAAAAACCTCAGTTTTGCACTTAAGTACTTGTACTTGAATAAATCTGCTTCATTACATTCCACCAGTTTTATCTTTATACGTCTTAAATGCTTCTAATCTGCAGATATTAAAAAAACACTTTGAGTGGAGGTCAGATTAATCTTCAAAGGACAAAATGTCATCAAATTCAAATACTCCCATGTGCTCAGACTGTGAAGCTCATATATTCCAGCGATATCGATGCATTGATTTGCTGTCGATGTGTCTGGATGTGGGTCACCGAGCGCCGGGAAGCGTGAGAGCGGCTTCCACAGCGTTTGGCTTCTCCTCCTTCTGCGCTCAGAGATTGAGGTTGTGATTGTACTGGTTTTGTGGGTGTAATCCCGGAGGATTTGAGCCCCCCCAGTCCGGATCATGATCAGCCAGGCCGGCTTAGCCCCAGAGGTCTGTGGGTCTATGGCATCTGTCACCGCTTGTTCGCGTCAGGCTCGTCCCCACAGCCGGCGTGGATCCATGGCCTGAACGACCTGAACGACCTGAACTCTGCTTTAATCCGACTCTTCTGTCTCATGTTCGCAGATCCAGCATCATGGGGAAAGGCTGCATAACAGCGACCAAGTACTTCCTGTTCCTCTTCAACCTCATCTTCTTTGTGAGTATTTCACCTTCGCACCGTTGTGCCCTTAAAGGAGAAAACACAGAGCTGTTCTCCATGAGGCCTCATGTCGAATCACACTGACATTTGTAATAAAGCTAATTAGAGTAAATTCAGTCCTACAACAGACGACACGACAGACGACCATCAATAATGTTATAATGTGATATTGTTGTTTAATATTTCTGTTTTTAGTCTCTAATTATTATGATTTTAATTATTATTATGTAATTTTAATATTTTTAAATAGTTTTGTTTTGACTTTAGTAAAAAATATTTGGATTTTTGTGTTTTTCAAGCGTAACTCGCTGTAAAGTGACAGAGTTGAGTTTTATCGACGGCTTGAAGGAACGAGATGTCGACTCTTCGTTCATGTTCTCTTTCTGTCTCTGTGAGTCTTAATTACAGAGCAGATGAAGTGTTTGTGGCCTAGTTAACAGACTGATAGTCTCTCGTTTCCTCTCCGACTCTTCTGTGGAAATGAAATCTGTGATC
The DNA here is from genome assembly GCA_025331565.1 of Holacanthus passer. Lineage (NCBI taxonomy): Eukaryota > Metazoa > Chordata > Actinopteri > Pomacanthidae > Holacanthus > Holacanthus passer. The sequence continues at coordinate 3,614,775 of JAFREQ010000026.1, forward strand.
TGAGGTTAAGAGCTTAACAACCTCATACACTCAGTGTGTGTGTGTGTGTGTGTGTGTGTGTGTTCCTACACATATGAGAACTTGTAGGAGAACAAAGTGGGGAAATTTGTGATCATTGAGTCATTTTTTCCTCAGAATTTGTCAGCAAACTTAAATTTTTAAAATTTAGTGACTTTTGAATTTAATTGAGCCACTTTTATATTTAGAAGTTGCATAAAGTTGTATTTTATGAGACTGATATCAATAATCTACATCCCTGGATTTGACTATTTGAGTGTCTTGAAGTCCTTGAAAAATTGACTTTGCTCTTGAGACTCAGCTCTTTAAGTCTCTGGTTTTGACCTGGTAAAATCCTCGGCTGCTAAAAGACTAAGACGTGACGGTGACACAGAGGCTTTGCGGAGCTTCACACCTGTTAGTCAGAGGTTTGTAAAACAAACAGATCTAATTTTAATGAGCAGCGTTCAGAGAAAATTTGAACTTTCCCTCAACGACTCGACACTTTGACCAAAAGACTTAAAATTGGTTTGAATTTGAACTCAAAACATTTTCAAAATTTTACCACAGCACCTTTTTGTTGAGCGTCTCAGTTTGTGCGTCTGTGCTGATGATGTTCAGGACTTGTAACTGAATCTCTGTGGTTTGGAGTTTAGTTTCCTGTCACTTCTCTCAGATATCAGCCGGATTTTTCTGCTGCTTCACAAAAGGTTCTTCAATGATGAATCAGCTGGAGGCTTCATTTGTGAAGCAGCTGTAGGATTTCAAATGTATACTTGTCACATTCATGGAGCTGTTAAACAGCAAAACCACGTCTACAGAGCGTGAATATGGAGAAATGTTGGCGCTATTTGATCAGAGGATTGAATGAAATGCCACAGGGAGGAATAGTACGAGCAGAAAGAGCCACAGCGAGATGTTTGATGAAGACATGCAGACACTTCAACTCCTTTTAGCTTCAGAATCAGCAGATATTTACAAAAATCAATGATGCTGATGAGGTCAAACATTAAATATATTGTCTCTGTGCTGTCTTCTGTTTTATTTGTGTGTGTGTGTGTGTGTGTGTGTCCTCCAGCTGTGCGGGGCCGTCATCATGGGCTTCGGACTGTGGCTCCTCCTGGACAATCAGAGCTTCATCGTGGTCCTCAGTAAGTGCCTGTATCAGATTTAATGTGATTTTCCTTCCAGTGAAAACGAAGAACGAACAGACTGAATCGTTCAGAGTTCATTTTCCTGATGATCGCTGATAGTTGGCAAGAGGTTTGATCCCTTTTGATGTGTACTTCATGTAACCTGAATGTTTTTATGAGTCCGTTTCGAGAGATGAGTTGTAATTATCACCACGGTCAAATCAGCTTTCTGTGTCCGTCGGCGTCGACTCTCCCGGCTGGATTCCACCGCCATGAAACTAAAGCACAAACAACACAATCGGCCAGTATGTTTTTTTCCAGCGGAGCCTTTTCTCTGATCCACTTGTAGAGCTCATGTAGGCCAACAGAAATGGAGGCGTGATTAAAAGAGGCCAGGTCCTGGCTGCAGGCTCGAAGTGTGTGAGGATGTGTCTTTAAATGTCTGTGAGAGAAAGAAGAAGAAACAGGCAGCTCAGAGATTCGATTAGTTGTTTGTTTGTTCAAACTGAGACACGATAAACTCCAGATGAACACGTAGATGAGTCGACCATCACTGAGCTGCACAAGTCAACCTGCGTGCAAAGATTAAACTTTTACCAAGAAATCCGTCGAGCAGCTCCTGCAGCTCCTGCTCTTTGTTAAAAACAGTCCTCAAATCCAGTAATGGTGGATTTGGTTGTTTCGTCTCCTTCGCTTCGAGCTGATAACAGACATTCCTTCATTGTGTTTATCAGTCACAGTGACCTTGATGAGAACAGAGACCAACATGCGTCTGTGTGTGTTTTCCACCATATGAGACTCTTCAGTTAAACACAAGTGTCCAGCAGGTTTCTGTCGTCGCGACTGTGTTTCAAAAAAGAAATTCCTTTAAGCTACAACAAGTCTCTCACTCTCTGTCTCTGTCAGCTGCTCTGGAAAGACTCATTCAAATCCATGAATGAACAGTCTGAAAAATGAAAAAATGAAAAATGATCACAAAGATGTCAAAAATTAATTTTCTGTCAATCAACGTATTTATTGATTACACTAATCATTTCAGCTGTACTTGTACAAACTGGTTTAATTTATAACAAAATATGTTTTATAAACTCTTCAGTAAAGTGACTAAAGCTGTCAGATAAATGTAACGGAGTAAAAGTACAAAGTGACAAAAAAAGTAAAGTGCATGTACAGTACTTGAGTAGATGTACTCAGTTACATTTCACCACTGTTGGTAGGTTTCCAATTTCCCCCAAATGTTTGAACTCTGTCCTCTGAAATCGTAACAGTGAGAGTTTATCAGCCTGAGAGAAAAAGAAAGAGACGACCAGTGTCAGCGAGACAGAAAAGGCTCAGAGACGACTGAAGAAGTGTTGATGCAGAAATATAGAGACAGACATTGAGCTGGTGTAATAGAGCGACTGTGTGTGTGTGTGTGTGTGTGTGAGAGAGAGAGAGTGCGCGTGCTCTCGGACCAGCGAGCGTCACTGAGGACATTTGTCCCTCGTCCGTGGCCTCTCTGCAGGTGTCCTCCCATCAGACACTGGCTTCTTTCTGCTCCGTCCAGCATCAGCATGCATCACATCAGCCCAGTGCGCTCACCGCCTTACTCATCACTACACACACACACACTACATCACCGGTCTGTCCGAGCCGGGAGGAGGGAGCACAGATGAGTCCGGGGATTTCATCGGGGTCGAGGATGTGCTCATGCGACGCGCCGAGCGGAGGGTTAAAACCAACAGTGGACAGTTTAGCTTTGTGTCTGCACATAAATGAGACGTATTGATGCTCAATGGAACATTTCATAAAGCGAAGCGGTGGCTCGTCGCAGGCTCACACACCATCACGGTGGGTTGGAGGGTGAATCGATGAGTGTGTGTGAGAGATGAAATCAGCCTGGAGCCGCTGTAACCTGACTGAACAAAGACTGAGCTGAGTCACAGTGAGACCTCATTTCTGCTGTCACACATCAAACATGTGGAAAACACACATCTGCCAAATATGACGGGATCAGTTTATTATGGTCGACTTTCACAGACTGAGCTGTGAGGTGAAGGTCACGTGACCAACAGGTGTAGCTGGAGTAGCGCTATCTGCTAGCGAGCTAATCTGTTTGCATGTTTACTGCTCGTTTACAGGTGTTGGTTATTACAACATGATCTTATAGAACAAACCGGCTGTTGGTTTCACAGCTGTTGAGTTGCATGATGGGAACTGTGGGGAGGATCCAGTATTTTTGGAACTTGACTGAAGGTCAGGATGTCGATCATTCCTTGTTTAAATATGTTTCTAAATACGTCTCTACGTTGTTATATTGTGATAAATACAAAGTTTTTCATATCGTGACACTGATTTCAACCGTGTTTTTAAAAAATCAGTTCAATTAAATCTTTGTGAGAAACTCAACACGCTTGAATTCCTGATTTCTCTAACAGGAAGTGGTGCTGTGTGTTGATGTCCACGGTTGCAGGTCGACCATAAAAACATATGCGTGTGTGTACGGGCAGATAAACACACACATGCAGGTTGTCACTTCCTGCCCCCCCTCAGCCTAATTTTCCATCACAAACTCCCTCGTTTGTCTTCGTCTTGGTTTTGAGCTGCGTGCCCTGGTTCACCGATCCCCCCGGGGGTATCCCATGATTCCTTGAGGCCAGGAGGATTGTGCGAGGGGGGTCCGCTCTTTAAAATGCTGGCAGACATCAACATGCTGACGTGTTCCTTCCAGCCTGCTGCTTTGTGTTGTGCGACTCGATGCCTTGAACCGAGTGAACCTGGCTCTCAGTTCTCGATGAGTCACGCTCCATCGATGAAGAGAGTTCCCCAAATCCCAGCCGGGGCTTTGAGTTGTAGCTGCGGCCTTATTTTAGCTTCCTGCGTTACGTTGGATCCTGATCACTCAGCGTGAGCAGAGGAGTGCAGCCACACATTTGCTTCTGATTTCACTTTTGATGTAATGTTGCTGGACTGGAAAGTTTGTGTGGTGTCAGTTTTCAAGTTTGCAGAGTTCAGATTGCGACATCACTGCAGCGACTGTGGCTTCACCCTCTTCTTCAAGGCGTCCAGAAGATCCTGCAAAACTTTGACCTCAAAACCTGTTAAAATACATGTTGGTCAAACATAAATCATCCACGGCTCTTTGTCTCCTGGTTGTGATGAAATGAGTGTTCCAGATTTTCTGATGACATGTTTCATTGCATTTGTAGATTTGGCTTCTCAACCTTGAACGCTGTCAGTTGTGTATATTGGATTACACACAAGCAGGAAGTAGTGCTGATTAAACCTGGACCTCTCTGTGGTCACATGTTTAGTCTGGATGAGCACATTTCTAAGAATAAATTTGAATTTTCACAACAAAAAAATCTATATGTAGATTTATATTTGATGAAATGTTGGTGCTGCAAAAACGTCAACACGTGCTTCAGGTCAGTTGTGAGATAACTGTTGTCCTGTTTAAGCTGAGTTTCTCATCTTTCCTTTCAGATAACTCCACAGCTGTAAAGATCGCCTGCTACATCCTGATTGGAGTCGGAGCTTTCTCCATGCTCATGGGCTTCCTCGGCTGCTTGGGGGCCATTTATGAGATCCGCTGTCTGCTCGGCCTGGTGAGCCTCCGCTCTTGTTATGTTTGTTTGGACACGATGGTGAAATCTGCAGGGATGGAATATTTCCTGTGGATAAGAAGGATCAAACTTCTAAAGGACCAAGACGAGCTCCTGCTTCACTTCACAACACGACCTTTTTAAATAGCGTAACCCAGCGGAGCATGAAGTCAGAGCGTTCAGTCACTGCAGCCGACAACAGAGCTGGGATAAAAACTGAAGGCTACAATTGCACAATCCTAATTTGATGCTGCATTTGTCGTGTTTCAGACAGGATGGAAAGTTGTTCTGTACAACTGAACAAACACTTTAACCTGCAGATAAGAGAACACAGAGAAGTTCAATAGTCAAAAGAGAGAATTTAGCAGGAAGTCACTGTTTTCTGTGATGCTTCATTTCTCATTCATTGCAGTTGTGGCTACAAACATAACATGAATAATTAAAAATTGTATTCAAACTGTATTTGTGTGACGAAGTTCAAGTCCCGTTCAAATCTTGGGCTTAACACCTGTCGTCTGTCCTCAGTACTTCACCTGCCTCCTGCTGATCCTCATCGCTCAGATCGCAGCCGGCGCTCTCATCTACTTCCAGAAGGATGTGGTGAGTGATGTCACTTCCTGTTCGCGTGTCCTCCTTCCCATCGCCCCGCAGCTGTCTGGTCGTCTCACCTTGAAACCAGACGTTAACGGGTGATTGTGACAAATGGAATGTGGAGGTTTGCAGCACACCTGTAAATGATGCACCTTCGTCCTCTGATTGGTCGCGTTCACACCCACAATGTGTCATAACCTGTGCTGTGGTTGTAACTTCACAACATCACATGCTGTGAAACTAACTCTCCAACAAGTGCACCAGTGTTACCAAGAGTCTGACATGTGGTTGATGAACACCAGCAAACTGAAACTGAAACTGGCACTGCTGTAGCGCCCTCTGGTGTTTCATCTCTGACATGTTACAGATGAACAGGGAGAGCAGCAGAAAAGGTGCCAAAAAAACCTTCTTTTCTAATACTAATTTATAAATGTCTAAAGTATTCAGATTACACTCTGCTCTGTTGTAATCTGTCTGTTCACCATGACGCGTTTCTCAGCAGACATTTCTTTATTTTGTCGTTTGTTCCAGGTCAAAAGCTGCATTTTCATAGTCTCCTTCCATTTTTCAGCCTCTCAGTCTCCTTTTACCTTCATTCGTACATTTTCTTTTCAGAATGTCCAGGACGATTTGAAGATGTTTTACATTCGTTGAGAAAGTTCTACATATTATCAAAATGTGACTCAGCTCATTTCAGGACAGGGACACGACTCGTCGGTGAAGTCTGTGAGGTTTTTGGTGAAACTGTGAACTCACAACCTCATAACTAATAATTAACACAGGAGAAACAACAAACACTGAAACTTTTACTTGTTCTCAGGTTTTCATCCAGTCAAATCACGTCTCAGATCTTTGTGATTCAATAAATAAGATGTATGAGTATTTAAGTGACGCCTTGACAGCATCATTCATCCCCCTTTAAAAAGAACGAGTCACAACAAACTTATAAGGACGAGTTACAACCAGGAATAGAAGCTCGGTTTGCTTGAACAGATCCGAGCTGTTGATGATCGACAGAGATTGAAGTGAGCTGCTTCCCGTCGACCTCTCTGTCTGTGTTAATGGATTATTTTTGACTGTACAGCAGAACTTTAATATCCACTTCTGCACACTTTTATTTGCACATTTTGTCTGCACTCAGCTCAGAGTCAACACAGACGGCCAGAACAGTTTTTATGGATGTTGCAGTAATTAGCTCCAATGCAAAACATCTGTGTTTCCCTGAGACCTTACGTTGTGTTTACGTCATACGAGGCACCGTAATCACCAGTTTCCAGCTCATAAGTACCATTTGTGTCCGTTGTAATTACGACTGGGTTTTTCCTGAAAGCTTCGACATATTCAGCTTGACGCTCAGTAATAAGGAGGTGCCTGAAAATGTAAACAAACAGACGCCTCCCGAACCAAAAGGCCAAAACCAAAGCAAAATTTTGTAAATGCACTTCATTTCTAATCCTCATGCAACCATCCTGAGTCGTCAGGCGACATGAACACGAGTCATTAACTTTACTCTGTGTGCTGTCGTCTGAAACCGATGATTTCCTTTATTAATCTGTCGTTGATGATCTCAGGACGTAGTGAAAATAGCTCATCACAATTTCCTGTATTCAAACGGCTTGTTTTGTCCAACAGCCAAAGATGCTGCGGAGAAGAAAATATTCACATTTGAGAGGCTGAGAATTTGTTTCTTTTGCTTGAAAAATGAAATGAAGTCAGTTGCTGCTTCAGGTGCTTACGATCCCACATTTCCTGTTTTTATCACTATTGTCGCTTTCAAAGAGCAAAATGAGAAAAAATAAGCTTAAAAATGATGATTCAACTGTGAGAACTGTTCTGTCCACATCAGCACTTTTACCTGAATGAAGCTGAGCCTCCTGCTCCGTCAAAGGATTTATGGGGAATGTGACTGAAAAGTGGAGACGCCAGCTGGACAGTCAGACGTCTTACAAGTGAATGGATACTCACACACACACGTCTACAAACATGGCAGGATTTGTTGCATTTCTATGGTTCGTTCAAGCAAATAGAAAAAAAAACTGGGCACAAAAAGTCAAATCTCTCAGACTCACTGATCCAGATGTTCTGGATGTTTGAAGCATCTGAATAAAATGAGAAGCCTCAGAAATGAGGAGTTTGGTTCTTCACAGCGCCGACAGATCTGAACATTTGTTGGAAGCTCTCGGACCGATGCTTCCTGCCAGATAGAGGTTAATGAGGCAAAAACCTCCTGCTCTGAAAATACAGTGAATCTGCTTTTCCAATATTCAGAGCTGGAGTTCAGAGGAGGCCTTGAGCGTCCGATTTGGATCAGTTCAGACACTAAAGGTGTTTGTGTTCAGCTCCGGATTGATCTGGATGTCCCAGAATTTTAGTTTTTACACATCTGGCTGCCAAATTCTTCACAGCAAGAATTCCCAGCTCGTGCCAGACGACATACCAGAGTCATGAGACAGAATGGTGATTATTCAGGAATTCAAGTGAAACATGGATCTGATAAAATCCATCAAATGTTGTTAAATATCCAGCAGATTCCCTCTGTGTTAAGGAACATTAAAGTTTTTGTTTAAAGATAAACTTAAAGGAGTAGTTTGACAATTAGATGAGAAGATCAATCCCACTCTCATGTCTGTCTCATATAGAAGAAGCTACAGTTTGTTTGACATAGTATAAACTTGTCTTTGTACAGATTAAACCAACAAGATACAACATGTTAACTCCTGAGCTTTGGGAGCTCATAGGCAGTTTTTGTTGGACAGAGTCAGGCTAGCAGTTTCCCTTTGTTTCCAGTCTTTGTGCTAAGCTAAGCTAACAGGCCGCTAGTTCGAGGTTCATCTGACTCATGTGACTCAGCTTCATGGTGGAAGAAACACTTTTATAACTGATTTTAAATGTGTGTCTTGATAAAACATGATGCGAAGTTTCATCCCAGATCCTCGGCTGAATTTGGACACAAGAGTATCTTTGATGTCTGTGAATGAAAGCGACGCACATTTTGTGTAAGGAGCTAACATGAAACATGTCTGACTTCAGTTTGAGCCAGTCGAAGAAAACCTGCCATCTTCACATGGCTGAGTCTGAATTTGCATCAAGCAGCAGCTAACTTTATCACCACAACTGTTTTCTTTCAGTTAAATGGAGAAATGTCCAAGATCGTCACCAAAGTGCTGGACAACTACCCTGGAAACAACTCGACCACGGAGCAGGCCTGGGACTTCATCCAGAGGAATGTGAGTGGGAAGCACTGATCTGGGGTCAGATTTATTTAAGTCTTATCTGTTCTGTCCAAAATACAAACTGCTTTTATGCAAATATGAATATGAACTACACACGTCACGCTGTTCAGTACAATCTGCAACACACAGGCCTCAACAAACATCTCATTCATAGATTGATGCATGAAAATAAATAAATTGCACAAATGCAAACGTGCATTTACAAACTGGAATAAAACACTGTTCATTTTAACAACAGCAAAGCAAAACGAGTTAAAACAGCTAAACTTCCTGTTTAAACACACAACTTTCATTTTATATGAAAGGGAACAAAATCTAAAAGCACATTTACTTCCTTACAAATATTTTGGCCACACTTGAAGAACGTAGAAAAAATTAGAAATATAACACAGGAAGTGTTTGTCTGTACCTTCAAAATAAATCTCACCAACATGCAAACCTGCACATCAGTCCATCAGGAAGTGTGTTTGTTTCGGAGGACGTGCTCAGATCAAACAGCAGCGTCGTCCCCTGCAGACTGTGATCTGGTCCTGGTCTGTCTTCACCGTCCTCTCTGCTGGTTGTCCGTCCTGTCTGTAGATGGAGTGCTGCGGCTGGACCGACCGTCTCGACTGGAGCGGTAACATGGTGATCGTCAACAGCTCCCAGCTGCTGTTCCCCTGCTCCTGCCAGAACATCTCGCTCTCCACCGGAAACTTCTCCGACAGCGGCTTCTGTGAGGCTCAGACGCCCGACTGGCCCGTTTACGACGTGGTAAACAGTGTTTTCTGTCGTCCTGTGGCCTGTTTGCCATTTCTGCCTCCGCTGCTCATTCACTCCTCTGATCTGCTGTTTGTGCTCAGGGTTGTGCTGCCAGCGTGGAGAGCTGGCTCCTCACCAACATCGGGGTCGTGCTGGGTATCTGCCTCGGAGTGGCTCTCATCGAGGTACAGCAGCTCCATCGCTCATAAACATGTTGTTGTAAATCATAGTGACTGAGAGCTCCGAGCTGTCAATCAAACTGTGGTGCAGAACAAACAACCAGGTGAAGAGGGACGGTCACAAATCTGACTTCCTGTGGTGAGGCAGAACAACCTCAGAGCTGTGTGATGGCAGATGTGAGATTTTTGCATGAAATCAAAAGCTAAACTTTGACTTTAGTTCCTGCTTCATACAGTTTATTTCAGCAGTTCATTAGATTAAATTGTGAAACTTGCTGATCACACAGTAAATATAATAACCAGATTATTGATTATTATTTTATCAATTAATTGATTCATTGTTTTGGTCGAAGAATTGGTAAAAATATAGAAAAAAATTCCTTTTACAATTTTCTAGAGCCCAAGGTGACATCATAACAAAATTTTTAAAAAATGTGGTTCAATATCATAGAGGCCTGAGAAAACCAGTAAGTGGAGACCAGTGGATTGTGTTTAGAAAGTGACAAACCATCAACTGATTTATTTGCTCTATTTTCAAATTGATTATTCAAGCTGGATATAGTTTGATAATTGTGTTGAATGTTCAAAGGTCCGGTGTGTTTGATGCATCAGAGGACGAGAAGAGAGAAATTCATAAATGAAGTGTTTTTCTCAGCTGCAACTCAAACACAGCGTGATGTTCCTCCACTGTCATACACAAACTGATCAGCTCAATCACATCTGGTTACTTTTCATTTCTGTGATTGTTAGATAAGTTTGCATTATATTTGTTTTATTTGCTCACAGGTGTAAATCTAAACGTGTGTGAGCTCAGTTTAGCTCCTGCAGGTGTCACTGTTTCTTTACTGCACAGATGAGATGTAAAACACTGTTATAAAGTGATGAAGTGTTTGATGACTGTGTCGTTTGTTCGGCAGCTGCTGGGGATGATCCTGTCCATCTGCCTGTGCAGGAACATCCACACGGAGGATTACACCAAAGTGCCAAAGTACTAAAGCTCGTTGGAGGAAGTTACCTGGTCGAACTGCAGATGCACAGAAACACAGAGAGAACGAGAAGGAAAGAGTCAAATAATTCCTTTTTCCCCGCCGTGTATTTGGTGACACATTTTGTCCAAATGTAAAATAATGTGTTTACTCTATATTTTATCAGATTCTTCTTCTTTTGAGGCACCTCCATCTTTTTTTATTTCGTGTCAGTCCAGTTTGTTTGGAGCACTTTAGAGACTTTTGGATCAGAGAGCGAAGCTGATAATGTTTGAACCTGAAAGTAAGAAATGATGGATGAGGAGAAAGAGTGAAATTTGAGGTACAAGCTCTCAGGCTCAGTTTACAGTGTCGCTGATGTTTCTCTGTAAATTATCGCTTCACGGTTTTAGTTTCCCTAAAAAATCTGAAGAGAAGTCATGTTTATTGTAGTTTGAGAGATTCTGATTTGGACAACTGGAAAATCCACCGAGTGTGGTCTGTGTTCTTTTTATTTTTATACACCAGCTTTTGAGTTATTGTGAAATGTTTTTAGTACTTTGTATATAATTTTAGTCTTTATTTGTGTGAATTTGAATCCAAAAATACTGCCAGTGTTTCCTTTAGCAGCTGGTCTCTCCTTTTTAAAAGTCGGTCGTTTTCTTGTCTTTGTTTTCTGGTTTTCTTTTTTTCTTGTTCTAGTAATAATAGAAATAATGAGGTACTAAAGAGGAACATTTATGGTTCTTGTTTTCTATCACTCCCAGTTTACAGTTTGTCTGTGAGGACAAACGAAACGAGACTTTTTTTAAATGTAGCTTTAAGTTCGTGTTCAAGCCCCTTTTTCTACCCACTTTAACCTGAAACACAAGCGTTTGAGGAACGAAATGTTTCTGTTAACCACATTTGAAAATATGTGAATTTAAAATATGAGGAAAGCGGATTATTTTGGAGCAGAAGAAATATTTTTGGGGGAGATCCATCTGGGAAATGAAATTTGTTTATACGTAAAAATCATTTTGAAATTCATTTATGTGCGATTTTAACTTTTAGCCGAGATGTTGTTGTTTTTATCATGTACAAATCCAGCATCCTGTTTTCTTTTCCTGTACAGTCTGTATGAAACATTCCATTAACCTTTATAATAGTTTCTAAGACGCAAAGGGTTCGTATGTTTATAACTAGGTGGACGTCTGGTAGCCGGCTGGATTAGTAAGTGTGTACTCACAACATTCATTATATTTCATTTTGCCAATAAACTGAATACAGTAGTTTACTTGTTGTTTGTTTTAAATCTGTTACTGAAGCAGGGAAACGCTTCCTGTCGTCCAGCTGCCGCCTTAAAATCCTAATGCTGCAATAATCAATATCAAATATCAATAATCAAAGTGTTCACGACCTGCTGAGCAAACACACACACACACAGAGCAGCTGGTGAACAAAGTGGAGACTTCAGCAGCTAAAGAGACAGAAATGTCCTCAGGAGGAGGTGGAGACCAATCACTGAGCTCAAAGAGGGACAATACAGGACTTAGATTCTTCAGGTGGCTCCACCTGCTGGATGTGGCAAAAAATGAGTTGTTGCAGGTTTAAATGAATCATTTCTATATTGAAAATGTTTCAAAAACGAAGAGCTGGAGCTCACAACACACAAAAGCTTCAATAGAAAAGCTGAAGTTAGAAAAGCAATCGCTCAGTGGCAGATTTGCAGTAGCTATAATTTACCTGTAGGTGGCGCTGATTTTAGGCCACTTATGTCACTCACACACACTTTAATGCATATTTACTCTGAGGCTGATTATTTGTATATTCAGTTCTTGTAGTTGGTCTTTGCTGGTTTTTATTGTTCTGCTCATCATGTGTTTTTGTTGTCTCAGTATTTTTACTCATAAAAACTGTTTGTAACGATAAAGAACAAACATTTACACGACAACTGCTGATGAAGATCAAAAGCTCCGACACAGTTAATAAACAGACCTCGAGGTCAGATTGTTTGTTTGTATAGAAACACAAAATACATGAACAAACAAACAACAAAAGTTACACACATCCTGCAGTTTCTGTCCAAACCACTAGAGGGCGGCGTCACTACACAAACACCAGACATCAGTAACAAGCAGGAAGGGACAACAGAGACAGGAACTGAGTTGTAGTGCAAATACACAGACACACACACACATATATAGCCGAGTGCAAAAGATGCAGAAAATTGCACAATATTTACAGGCTGAAAGCAATGTTTTTAACTTCACAGTGTAAAATACAAATGAAGGCAGGTCAGATATTCTTTAAACATTCTTCACTAAAGGTTTAGGAGAGAAAAGAGATGCAAACTTCTCAGGACGGAACGCTGTCCATTGTTTTCATTGAATCAATCCACTGAGATGAAAAACAGATTTATTAGACTAACTGATATTTTCATGATGTTTGTTTACATCTTTTTTTTTTTTAATTATCTTGTGACCCCTCAGATTTTGATTCTGGACGGCCCCAAACTAAGAAACACTGATTTATATGCTGCAATTGAACCAATGGATTAAAGGAACAATACGTAAGAAATTTAGTTTAAAACATTCAAAAATTAACTACAACTATCAACAGAATGTGAAGAAATAACAGTTTTGAGGTTCTGTCAAAGACTGAAGTCATCAGGCTAAATCACTTCGGTCAATATCTCTATCTTGTATAACTGTGACATCTTTAACACACACACACACACACACACACACACACACACTCAGCTTCATCATGTTTTCAGAGGGACACTCCCACGTCCAGCCAACACACACATCCAACTGCTGCCCGGAGCTAAGTGTTCAGAGATCTGTGCCAAAACTCTGCATGCGTTATCCTCCACACACACACACACACACACACACACACACACACACTGACTGCTCCCTGTGGATCTATGGGAGGTGTATGAAGAGCTGAGGAGAAGCTACTTGATTTTCTTCAACTGATCGACAAGTTAAAAGCCTTGTTGTTGTTGCTGTTGTTGTTGTTGTTGTTGTTGTTGTCATTCGTGCTTTAATCTTTCCACCCACAACAAAAGCAGCATGTAGGAAGTGCAGCGTGTTGGACCGCTCAGAGTCTGCAGCGGCGGCTCTGTGAGGTCGTGTTGAGTGTGTGACTTGTTAGTTTTGCAGGGATCAGTAAAGTGATTCGATCATCTTCAGGGGGACACGAATCTGGGAACCACATTTTAATGACAATGTATCCAAAAATTGTCGAGACATTTCATGTCATGGTTTTGGCTTTTAGTTTAGTTATTTCCTGTTTTATTTTGTAGGAGTGTGTCCTCAGGCGTGGCTCAGTTGTCTTTACTTCCTGCCTTTGTGTTTTTCCCACCTCTGGGATCACTGATTGTTTTCACCTGTTTTCTCCTGGTCTGTTCAGTCTGTTCTCTCTCTGCCACTTCGTCCTTGTCACCTTGTGTCAGGTGTTTATTCCTCGTGTTCTTGTGTGTTTGGACTTGTTGCTTTCTGTGATGAAATGAGTTTTCATGTTCAGTGTGTGTTCGTGGCCTGTTGATTGATTATTGGGCCGAATGTGGCCTCTTTCCTGAAAACACGCTGAGCAGGAAAAGACTAAATAAAGTCAGATTCAGTTCAGGGTCCAAACTCACTCGATCACATCAGACGTCCTTCAGCACAGACGTGAGAAACAACAGCTGACAGGAAACAGGCAAGACGCTTAGCGTGTGTGTGTGTGAAGGTCTGCTCACACACACACACACACACACACACACACACACACACACAGTCCAGACCAGTGAGATCACCATCAGCCATGTTAAGCATAATGTAATTTCAGCTCACAATGAGGGGCGTTGAACGCTCACAGAGGAAGTCATTAGCGACGTGGATGTGAGTCTGTGTGGGGTCGTCGCTTCATTCATAACGTTGGCGAGGACGTTCAAACTGTCGAGGCTCCTCTGGTGGATTTCTGCTGCTTGAAAACGTTCAGACAGGAACTCACAGCAGCACTTTTCATTCAGGTTCTTTCCTTCACAACACGACGGACTCAAACTCGTAACCATATAATAGATCATTATTCTGCGCGATGAAGACTTTAAGCATATTTAGATCAGTTGGTAGGATGTTTTCAAAAACATTCAGCAAGACAAGAATTCATGTTATATTTATTCTCATAGTTTTGGTCATCAGACAAACGTTTAAATTATCTTTGTGACGAGGCAGCGACGACACGAGTGTTTGATCTGACGGTGAAATGATGGTTTTAAACACGGCCTCCAGTTTCACTCCGTTATTTAAACCACATATCTGGAAGTGAAACAAGGGTTGTTTCTGATCATACAACGACAGCAGGTCGACCAACCGTGAATCACTGTGAAATCAGGAACCAGCTTTAAGCTTCAAATTTGGGTTTTAATTAGGTTTGTCTTCAAATGAGTGGTTTGAATATTTGACTTATTTAGAACTCTGTCGGTTCTGTCTTTGTCTCCTCTGAGCTTCTCAGCTCCTGGTTTCTCCTGCATGTACAGGAGGCGATGTAGCCTGGACTTATTGACGTAGCTGTAAATGTCCACATGGTCTCTCAGGTGTCTTTCCAACAGCAGACAGAGTGTTTGTTATTCTGTGTGTGCAGAGTCTTCCTCCTCCTCCTCCTCCTCCTCCTCCTCCTCCTCCTCTTCCTCAGGTACTACTTCCTAAGGTTCTGACTGATGTGTGTGTGTGTGTGTGTGTGTGTGTGTAACTAAGTACTGTAATACCATAAGGATGAATTTGAGTTGTTTGTACTTTACCTGTCTTTTCTTTTCATGCAATTTTCTGCTTCTACTTTCTTTTAAGTACATTTTCCTGATTCTACTTACACACTTTTACTCGAGTAACATTTTCAATGCAGGACTTGTACTTGTAACAGAGTATTGTTACAGTGTGATATTAGTACTTTTACTGAAGTAAAGGATCTGAATACTTGCTGCATCACTGATTTTCAGCTTTTGTTTTTTCCATCTTGTTATTCTGAACCTGGTCGAGCCGTCGGGCTTCGCTTCCCTCCATCAGCTGGCGGCGAAGCATCAACACTGACAGTGAATTCATTCATTTTTTAAGAGCTGGACGAGTGTCACATACCATCACACAGCTTCGATGGCTATGAAGGTTTTATTCTCAGAGTATCCTGAATATGTAGAATATTTGTCTCTGATCATATTATGGCCTTTTGCTGTTGTATCACTTATGTGGGTGAGAAACACTAAAGATAGAAACCAGGTGCAGAAATTATATTTGCCTGAAAAAGTGATGCGTTACTTATCTAATGATGATGATTATCTATCTATCTCTGAGTGTTTGGGACACGAATGAAGTAGTGAGGTGGATTTTTGCTGCCGGAGATGTTAGAGAAGTTTTAAACTTCCTTTTGGCCATGAAACTGTGTCTCTGTTGTGAACGACTGAGCTGCAGTGAATCACATCTGTCTGCAGCTGTTGTCCATGAAGTGACCATGAAGGAGCAGCTTCAGGCTTCTCGGGGCCACGTTTCAGATCTTCAGAGGCAAACTGCTGCTCAACGCACGTTTTCAGACGAGTGCACTTTCAAACCAACATGGTTAAAGTAAAGTAAATTATGATGTCTCATTAATATTCGATTTTCGAGGAGGTTAAAGAAAAGTTCCTTTCTGCAAGACTCAACAGTTCAGGTGCCATTAAATACTTTTTTTTCATCAAATTAAATTCAGTGTTTCCAGAACTCTTTCAATCACAACATCTCTCAGACACAAATCTACCCCCCGCTTGTGTCGAGCCCCAGCGGGCGACCTTTCCTTTCCCAGAGTCCTTCATGCCTGCAGCTCCTCCGGAGGCCTGTCAGGGTTCATCCATCAGGCGCCTGCGGCCGGGGATCGCCGCACCCGTCACATGTGACGGGGGAACACGCTGAGGTAATGGACAGCGACAGAGCACGCTCCGGCCCGACTCACGAGCCACCGCTCCACGTCGCTCCGACCGAGCAGGCGAGGAGCGTTTCTTTATATCTCTGAGAATGTCTTTCTTCAGAGGACAAGATGCAGCCAGAATCTCAATTTCACTGCCTGTAGACGGCTGATGTGAGACAGACAAGCTGTCAGGCTGGATGGCAGGTGGTGAAATCAGACGGAGAAAAGAGTCATTTGTATGCAGGGTGTATTTTTGTTTGACTTCTGAGGAAAAGGCTGAAATGTTTCATCTCGTCTTCTCGGTCTGACATTTCTGTTCTCTGAGTGGAAACAGCTGCTCGGTTTGTCCGCACCGTGTGCTCCTGTGCATTAACCATATGTTGTTATGACCTTGACACCGAGACGCAGCCGGAAACACACAATTCTTTACATTTACAGTCTCTCCGTGTTTAATTTACTTTAAATTATCACAAGTAATAAAAGTGAGTATCAACAACAAAAGTTGAGCACCTCAGAAGTTCATAAGACAAAAAGGTAAAGAATGAACTTGATCACTGATTATTTTAACATTCAACAACTACAGCTCCCATGAGTCTTTGCCACATCAATCAACATTCAGCATTCCAAACAATTAAGATATTTATACAACTGACATGAGAAATATTAGAAATGTTCCACGTTGACTGACAGTCGGCTGGATGGATAATTCAAGACATGAGATAGATATCATACAAAATCAGCCTCCATCCAAACATGAACACAAGGTCAGTCTGATTATCGACATGAAGAAACGTGAGGCTGAGCTGACAGTTCCACGTCGTAGAAACCTGATCAAACATTCACAACGAACTCTGGCAAATATTCATGTGTTTTGTCTTCAAGAGCAACGACGAAGAAGAAGTCGTGTTAGTCTGTAGCTTCTTCTCCAAAGCAACATGAACGTCGTCGTCTTCAGAGCCTCCATCGCACTGAACTAACGACAAAATATGCGGATATATTTTTAATGATCATTTTTATTTTTGTCAAATTAGTCTCAATCTCTCCACAGACTGGTCTCGAGGAGTAACCTGGACGTACGAGCACTGAGGCTTCACTGCTTTTCATTTTAATGAGCTTGATCTTTGAAACAAGCAGCATTTTCATCGTCATGTTTGCAGCTGACTTTGGTTTATTAAATTAATATTGAATTATGTTTTTTCCACGAAGAGTCGAGCGCTTTGCCGTTTCAGACAAACCTGAAGTTTCCGTGCAGAAGCGGCCTCGGCCTTTGTGCTCGCAGTGAAAGCTCCGCCGTTCCGAGCTGAGATGAATCCCAGTGATGTGTTATGGTTTCCCTGCTGTGACTGGCTTTCTCACCCACTGAGAGACCAGGAAGTCTGCTGCATTATTTAAGACTCACCCTCAAAGTCTCTGAGCCTCTGAGCCCTTTTCTCTGAGAGCAGAAATCTGTTAATCTGTGTTTAGAGACGAGGTGAAGAGAGAAGGTGAACGAGCCTCTAAACCGAAGATGTGCATGAGCGGGACCACCCATGGAGAAGCTGCCGAGCGGAGGCCTCACTCGTCTTCGTGGCCGTTCCCGAGCAGACTCGAGCTCCCCGCCGTCCTCGACACGTTCTGCCAGATGGCGTTCTTCTGTCAGTGCAGGGAACAGAGGTGGACTGTTCACAAAGCTTCTCTGCAGCTACGCCAGATCAGATATGATGCATGTTGCAGTTTGGGTTATGGCACAAAATTGAAGGAAGAAGCAGTAAATTTATTTAACACCTTTCGTACATTGCGGATCAAATGTAAAACTGATTAGAGAAAAATAAATGAAAGGGTGGAAAACAGGGTCCAATATTATTTCAAATAAGATCAATAAAAATAAACTTGTGGTCAGATAAAGCCAGGATACATCACAATTTAAACTAGGAGTAAAACTTCAGAATCATTTCTAAAAGAGACAGGAAGTAACCAATAATATCAAGAGGTTGCAGGTCAGATGACAAAAACACAACATGTGACAGACGACTGTAACATGTGGCTGAAATGCATCTGAATTCTGGCTGCGTGGAAATGATTCATCTTTACATTTAATAAAGAAAATCATCCATCATCTGTAATCTGCAACTGTGATAGAGAGGAAATGGATTATAGATGAGTCAGCTGCTGACACAGGACATTTAACCTTATTAACAGCTTTATTAGGAGGAAGCGTGATAAGATAAGATAAGATAAGATTTTCCTCTCATCGTCCCTCAGTGGGGAAATTCACAATTCATGAGATGCTTCTTACAGAGATTCTGAGTTTACACTGAGCTCATCGTGTAAACTGCCACAGAACGAAATGGAACAATCCACAAACAGACACATGGACGTGAAAATGAAATCAACCTTCTCATCAAACTTTCAGCATGAAAGCAATTCTTCCCAAAACATCAATTATTCTTTTAGAGGACGACGAGACAAGAGCGTTTCTTCTATCACACGGTCTCGCTCTGCTCTATCAATGACTGATGATTGATTAAACTTTCTTTCCATTTCATTAACTGATGTTTTGTCGTTGTCTCATAAACTGATTGTGGATTAAATCACTACTTTAGATGCAAACATCCGAACAAGCCAAAAACCTGAAATCAGGCCGGAAGCACGGAGGCTTCAGAAGGTCACCTCGCCCTGAGGCGTCACGGCTGCACCGACCCATCGAGCACATCTGTGGCAGCCAATTAGAGCTTCAGCAGCGTCAGTGAAAACACAGCGAGCTCCAACCTTTTCATCTCCGCCCTCGTTTCAGATTCTCCAGTTGTTTCCTGTGTGAGAGGAAGCTTCCCTCATTCGACACAGCAACCTGAGCTGAGAGCGAATCCACCATCAGGACACCAGGAAGGAAGTTTTAATGTTTCTGATAGAAAAGAGGTGCTTTATGAACAGCTTGTATAAAAAACCTGCAGACGCACACAGGTGTTTTCAGTCGATGGGTGGAGGCTGCAAATCTTCAAGTTCAAAACCAGCACAGTCCCAGTTTGACCAGGTTTAATGAACTGACATCTCTCATCTCATCATCTCAACCAATAATCATATAAAAACAATAATAACACGATATTTCATATTATTAATCTGAATCTGCAAAGTAACTTGTAGCATGAATAACTTTATTGAATAAATGGTAAATGAAATAAGTAACAAATGATTATTGGTTTTATTTATAATAAGTTCAGTTGAATTGTCCTATAAAGTAGAAGAAAATGGAAATACTCAAGCAAAGTACCTCACATTTGTATTTAAGTACAGTACTTGAGTAACTTAGTTACTTTCTCTTGTCCTCTTTTTCCCCCTCACCTGTCCCGGAAGTGCTTTTATTTTGAAATTGTAAACCGGATTCTGTTTGTGTTTGAGTCTTCGTCTTGACGCTGGGTTTTTTTAAAGGATCTGATCTGATCGAGTCCACATCGAGACCCGGACCAGGACTGAAGCTGCTCGTCTGTCTGCGGGATTTATCAGTTTTTCTGGAGACTTTTATTTTCTGCTTCGGATCACTGAGACGTTTTGGAGGAAGAATCTGATCAGTAAGTTCAAACTGTGTCTGTTTTTAGTGTCTGAGGCTCCAGATTCAGTTTGTTCTGTTAAAAACATGTTGGAGACTAAACGAACCGTTTTCACCTCATTTAACTGATGAAAAACTAATTTTTAGTGTCAGTTCACTTGATTTGAATCATTGATAAAAACAACAAAATTCAACTTTACATTCATTAAAACATAAAAAAATATAAAATGTGAACAAGATTAATTTGGATTATTTTTAGTAACTGCAATTAAATAAAGATCAAGTTGATCCAGCTGATAAAACACATTTTAATCTGTAAATTAAAACTATATTCACTGTATTGATTTTGAGTGTGTTTGAATGTTTATGAGATTTAGATTTATGTTTTTATCACATTAATCAGTTTGTACTTTTATTCCTATTAACTATAAACTGACTGATGAACCAGCCTGATCGATATTATCGTTCGATATTTGATTTTACGATATTTTGTGTCTGACAGGTTCAGACAATAAAAAATACTACATATACTGTTTGTTTGAGGTATTTCAGAGACAGAGTACCTGAGATTACTTCAACTCTGTCACATGTCGGCTCATGTTTTTGTCAGTTTTCTCCAAAGTTAAAGGATCCTCATCAAACATGTTTGTTTACATCATGTTGGGCTGCTGCTTGTTTTCATTAGCAGTTAAAGGCGCAGTGTGTGGTTTCTGCCACTAGGGGTCTCTCAATCAAAACAATAACAAAAGACTTAGTTCGAGCAGCAGCGTGGCATCATGGGAGTTGTTGCCTGCATTTAGTCACGTTTGCCGACTTTTTCCTCTCTGATGAATCATCTGCTGTTTCCCCAAAAGTTTCAGCGACTCGAGGAGGAAAAGGGGAAACGACGCCACTGACAGGTGACGAAATGAAACGCGCCATTAACTTTGAATAAAATGAGGGATTTGTCCACACTCAACAAAATACTGTACACAACATAGATCGAGTTGTTTTTAGACATTTTAATGAAGAGATTTTCGACTGCTGATCCTTTTATCAATAATGGCTGTTCAAACCCAAATAAAGTCATTTTACTGTCGCACGAGACAAAGAAACGCAGTAATTCTTCACAGTGAAGAAGCTACAACGAAGACATGTTTTGTGTTTTTGTTTGAAGAGAGACTCAGACGGTGAATCAGTCATTAAGATCGTTGCAGATTAATTTTCTGTTGATTAATGAACTTAATTTTTCAGCTTTAATGTTGATATGTTTATGTTAAAAGCTGAATGTTTTTCACTCTCAAATATCAGTTTCAGTACGAGCCAACGAGTGCTCAGACGTATTATCTGAATTCATTTGAAATGTATAAATACAGACAATATACAAATATAACATATGGTAGGAATATTATAGGAATATGACAAAGGTTTGTCAGTTGATTGTCAGAGTTGATGAGTGATGAGGAGACAGCAGATTTAAGGTTAAGGGATTTTTCAACACTAAGGGGTTTTGAACCTGTAAATAATCAGAATCCAACTTAAATGTGTGTAAAGTGAAGATAATGAGGATTCAGAGCAGCTTGTGTGACTTGTTTTCTCTGTGTGTGTGTGCAGGACAGAAAACCACCTCCTCTGTTGATAACTCAGCCTCCAGTTATATTTATAGAGCAAAATAAAGTCTCCGAACGAGAGTCGATTCTCTGGCACGACGTCCGGTCGAGAAGCCAAACGAGCATTTGGCTGCTGTTCGCCGCCACTTTCACACCTCGTGAGTCTGAGCGACACTGAAACTGACCGTTCAGCTTCTCTTCTCCGAGCTTCGGCTGCCAGACTCGTATCGGGAGACTTTTCTGTGCGTTGTGTTTGAATCAGTTTGGCTCGTTAATGTGACCATCTGCACCACAAACATGTTAGAACAGGATTCAATGTACCACCTGAACAACTCGACAGTCCAGATCGGCCGAGCCAGAAAGAGACGTCTTTTATTAGTTTACTGACAAGATTTTGTTTTTATTGTCTTTTTGATGCAATTTTAATGTTTTCTTAACGTCTTATTTTCACTAAAGCACTTTGAATCTCCTTGTGTCTCAATGGTGAAACTTGACTTATATGTTCACAAAATCAGAAAAAATCCCCCAGATCAGATTTAAAAGCAGCAAATCTTCACATTTGAGAGCTGACAGAAATGACAGTGTTGTTCTGTCTGTCCACTTTGGTCCAGACTCAGATATCTCAACAATTATTGGATGAATTACCACGAAATTTTGTCCAAACGTTGCTGGACAGACGAACTTTAGCGCCACCACGAGGGTGACATTGTTGGTTTGTACTGAATGTATAACCATGAAGTTTGTCCCCCGGAGAATTATTGTGCTAACTTGGATGATGATTTCATGTGGCGCCATCATCAGGTCAGAGCTTTCAATTTTGTCCAGTATTTTGGTTTATGACCAAATACCTGCAAAATGAATGACTCTTCCATGAGCCTCAGCTGGACGTTGACATTAATGTCTTCATGATTCTTTCCTGATTCTCGCTTCGTCTCGTTCGTCCGTTCCTCTCGGTCACTTCACCTCCACGTCCCGAAGGTTCAGGTCGAGTGGAGGCCGTCGACAGGCGTCGTGGCGAGTGGAACCGCGGGTCCATCTGTTCCTCCTCTTCACGTGCAGCTCTGAGCCACTCGGTCTATTTGTGGACGGCAGCGCAACGGCTGCGTCCTGACAAAAAGGCCGAGGAGCCGCGGGGGGACGATCCTCCGGGAACGGCAGCTACTTTACTTCCATCCTGCCAACAGAGCGTCTTCAGGGCGAACTGAGGGACGAGCGCTGACAAACAGAGACGTCTGGTGTCGTCTGAGGAAAAATCAGGCCGTCGCTGTCTGAGTTTGGGCGACAGTGATGTTGGTTCATCCTTTTTATTTGACAAAGTGAAAATTGAGCAAGCGGAAGGAAGTGAAGCTCTATGATGATTATTTTCCTCCTCAGTTTATTTACAGTTGTTTTCTCAGTTCAACATTAGTTGTTTAAAATGTCAAAAAATGGTCAGAAGTTCCCAGAGGCCAAGTGATAGATTATTGCAGATTCACTTTCTGACAATCAGTTTCAGCTTTATTCAATTGATGGAAAATTAGTTGACAATATTAATAATCGAGTCGTCTGTTATGAAGCAAAAATGTCAAACTTCCAGCTTCTCAAATATGAGTATTTGCTGCTTTTCTCTGCTTCCATGTAAATTGAATAATTTGTGACTGTTTGAACAAAAGCTTTTGGAAAACATCAGCTCTCTCACATTTTCTACCCCAAACAATGAATGGATTAGTCCGAACATTATAACAGATATAATCCACAGAAAAATAATCTGAAGCTATTTTAATAATCCATTGATGTTTAGTTGATGCTTGTGAGGCCTTAAAGTAACGTGAGCCATCATCACAGGTTCTGGCCTCGATGTGGATCTGAGACCAAAGTGTGATTTTTATCTTCTGGATTTATGTTGTTTGAGCAGAAGAGAAGAGGAAACAGTGTAACGAGTGAAAAACAAGAAAAAGTCAAGAGTTTTCTGTGTAATAATTTTATCCCTTCAATCATCTGGTGACTCCTCAGATTTCAGTCTGCTAATGAGAAACTTTGACTGAGTGTTAATGAAAGAAGGAAGAGGGTCGTTTCCTTCGTTTGCTGATTGAATTACCGGCCTTTAACAAAACCTGTTCTCCTCAAACACGCTGCGGACACATAATGCTAATGTCCCGGGGCTCTTTCAAAGGTTTCCAGTTTTAACAGGATTAAACCCCCTCAGAGTGAATTAAAAAGCAGATGGTCCGACCTCCACAGCGCGACCCCGGCCCCGAACTCTGCTCCGTCGCAGCTTCGCTTTTCTGTCTCAAAACTCCTCCTGAGCTCTTGTGAGTCGACCATAGAAAACTGTTCACTGTGAACATCTTAACTGAAGCTGTGTGAGACGTATTTAAGATAAAACACTTTTCTAAATCTGGCTTACAAACAGCTTCACAGTGAATTAAAAATGGAAGATGAAACTAAATTTAAACACAAAGAGGAGATTTTAGCTTTGAATAATCAAATGAAATAAAGACAAATCAGGACAAGTGGGAACATCAGTAAAAAGCTCTCAAAATAAAATTCAAATAATCAACATAGTTTAGCTCTTTAGATGTTTATGAGACAGGAGAGTGAAAGCTCAACTACCATAAACTTTAAACACGGAACAACCAAGAGTGGATCAAAATGAAAAAGTAGTGAAAAGGATTTCACTGTCATTAATATTCATACAGCCCTGTCGACAGGGGTTCATCCTCTCAGGACCATGAATGTCTCTGCAGGATTTCATGTGAGACTTCAGTCTGGAGCAAAGTGGTGGACGGACTGACGGCTGATCGTCGGAGGTTCGATCCCCTCAGTCTGCACGTTGTAGCGTCTTTGAGCAGATACTGAACCTAAATTGCCCGCGATGACTCTTCCATCGGTGTGTGTGTGTGTGTGAGTGTGAGCGGGTGAATGCTGGCTTGTGTTCATGCTTTGAGTGGTTGGTAAGATTAGAAAAACACTATTTAAGTGCAGCCCATTTAGCATCTTCCACATTAGCGCTGCCAACACGGCTAAAATCACGAAGAGGTTTGAATTTGCTGCCACAAGCAGCAACGTGCATCAAAGCAGCTGGACTTCATTCGGCTGTTTTATCTGAGCGCCGAGTTAATGGCTGCTGATGCTTCGACTTGTGGTTTGTGGTGAATTTTAATCACAGCTGTCTGCGTCGAGGGTTAGTTTGGAGTCATGCAGCAGACATTTTGGACTAATCGCGGTTCAGCAGCTTCTTGACTTTAGTGCTGACTGTGCATTGCAATTACAGTCAAGATGTGAGGAAACAGCTGGCGGACTAATATTTAGGATTTTGTGATTGGAAATAACAGACGTGACATGTTTGCCAAGGTTCAGCTGGGAATCACCAGTCACTCCAGGGTTTAGAGGCTGAATTTGGAGTAATTGAGTTAAAGAATTTAAAGAATCCAACCATGATTTATTTTTACTTTGCGTTCAGCGCGGTGGCTCTTAGTGCAGCTTCTCTTCTTATTGAACACAGAAGATGTAACACGGTGGCTACATCACGAGAGCTCTGGGCACGAAGCCACTCGTACACACGCTCAGCACGTGGGAGCCAATAATTGAGAACAGAAAGAGGATTTTAACGAACGCTCGAGTTTATTCTCCCAAACCTGAACCAGATGGCCTCGGGCTGTAATGACGTTTCTTTTACAATTGCGGCGAGAGGGACGTGCTCCCCGTGTGGTCCCTGCTCGCTGCGTCGCTTCGTGCTTCGTCCGAGTCACATCATCTGCGTGGAAGGTAGATCTCAGTCACACCTGGTGCAGAGGTTTCACTCGGTCGGCAGCGGTTCAGAGAAGCGAGCGTCGGGATGAGGAGAGGCGTCGTCCTCCTCCTCCGCCTCGGTGCAGGACACTCAGCTGCTGCAGAGAGTGGGCGCCTCGCTCTCCACCTCTGCATCCACCTCTCGGGCTGCCGGTGTAATTGGGTCTCTGGAGGATTACGTGCCCACCTCCGTGCTCGACATTTTCACTTTCATCTTTTCAGGTTCGGTTTGTCGTCGAGCGGCTGACAGCTCAGATGGCACCGAGGGCTGAAGTGTTGGCAGCAGTTGGGAATAATTCTCTTTTCATCACGCTTCCATCAGGAGTGAAGCTATTCTTTAACTATCAGATAAGATGTTTTAGTTTGAAACCGGCTCTGACAGCGTGTCGGAGTTTGATTTTCTGGGTCTGTGTTGTAGGTGGTTGACAGTTTTTCATACTCCCGCAGCTTTGATGGAGTTTAATAGCAGCGTTTTTCCTCTTTGCCATCAAAACTTCAGTCTCTTGCTCTTAGTGAAAGTTGCTGTGGAGCAATAACGTTGTCAGCTGCGACTCTGTTGATGCACACATTAAAAAGACAGAAGCCGTCGTCTCCTTTGAACTTGTGTTCAGCTCCGATCTGCGTCTCAACCCCATCATTAAACCCTTCAGAGACAAAAACAGTTATTCAGGTCTCCCAAAATGTTCAGTTGGTGCAGGATTAGTCACCGTCTCACCTCATCTGCACATGAATGTGAGTCTGCTTTTTTCCTCGGCTTCACACTGAGGAAAGCGGGGAGAAGGGCTTCTTGCTGTGTGGGCAGCGCTGCTGTCAACAGATTTGGAAGGTCGTCCACATCCGTGATTCATGAGCCTTCTGGTCTGCTTCATGGGCACAGCTGCCGGCAGAGACCTGTAGCTGGATCATAACACCGCGTCCTGCTCAGTTATTGAACTCACCCAGGATATAACATTGTTAAGTTGGATGATTGAAAAAACCTTTGAGACAAAGTTGAGCTACGTTGTATGTAAAAAAAACTTAACTTATATGTTTACATTATATATATTTGGAAGTGTAGATGACTTTTATTTTGAAATATTTGACGGAAAAGTAGCTTCTGCGGCTGAATGCAGGAGATGAAGATGAATCTCGCTCCAAAACACGATCGAACTCAAGACTGAAAGAGGACAAATTAAACATGGTTTTACTGACACTGAAGACAAACAGCACTTTGTGGCCTGATACAGGATCTGTGAGACCAATATTAATCTAAATACACCACATAAATATACATTTTTACATAGTTGTGACCAAGATTTGCTGTGAGCATTTTTGGACAAACGTCCAAATGGAGATGTTTCTGAATTACCTCAAATATATCTTTAGTATTTCAGTGCTCAAATTTCTTGTTTCACATGTTTTTATTGTGAAGAGTTGGATCATACCTGGCCTATAGATAAACATGCTTCCTTTTTAAGATAAGATAAGATAGTTCTTTATTGAAATTCGGGCATTGCAGCAGCACAGGACAGACAGCACACAAAAGAATACAATAGATAAAGGTATTAAAAGTATATATAAAAAAGTATGTGCAACTAAAGTTTTTCTTTTTTAAGGCAAGAAAAAAATGGAAGAACAAAATCACAGTTTGCAATATCCATGAAGTGGTCGTCATATCAATTATGAACAGAAGAAAGAGTCACATCACAGAGAACAGAGTGAATTAATTTAATCATAGAAATAATAACAGAATAAATCTTCATTTGTTTCTGTCAACTCAGCCGTAGTTTAACATCAGGCACTTCTTTCTTCCTCTAAAATCTCAGTCCACGAGATGAGATGTGTTGTTGAGCTACCTGCAGTCGACTGATTAACACTCGATCAGCTTCTGTCTCCACCCTCAATATTTTCCACATTAATCTCAATATCCACATCAGAAGTTCTGAGTTGGGACACAGAACAGAACTATGTACTAATGTCACGTCTGTTGAGCTACATTTATCACATTTCATATCATTTCATATTCATCAGCCTTCAACTATTGGTAACAAGTTAAAATTGGCTCCAGTTATTTGCAGTGAGTTTTGTTCTTTACTTTCCAATAAAGCTGTGTTGAATTGGCCTGTTCTTCTTATCACCACCCTCATTATTCAGCTTGTTAACACGTCATGCTGTAATGAATCACTGTTTAAGATTCCTGAAAAAGTCTGAATTACTTCTACTTATCATCACAGGATTTTAATGTGATCACTTTTTCAGCCCTGAAGCCACTTTTCCAACGTCCTCATGTGCTTGTTTTCAAGTGTGTTGAGCCTGTGAGAGCTCTGTGAGCAGCTCATGAACAATCTTCAGCCAGCACTTCAAACAGTTTGGATCTTTCACATGAGAGATTTCTGTCTGTGTGTTTCTCTCAGAGCTCTTCTCGCTGGTTAGACGTGGGAGCAGCTCAGCTCAGAAAGGTGACATCATGCGAATCTGTGCACCGACTTGTCAATACTCGAATCAAGATGTGATGAGAGTCGGTCAGTTGTCAGGTCACTGTCAATCAAATCTGATCAGACCACCAACATCAGTCCTGATGAAGCAGCTCAGTGAATGTTAGATAATGACTGAGGATGTTTTTTTAACCTTGATTGTTTTACATTAATGAATGAATATTCACGTTACATAGAAATACTTCAGATTTGAAGTCAAGTTGGGACGAACTGGCCTAAATCACATTGGTTAAACTCAGATATAATCTCTGCGTCCTAAAGCTGCCTGTTTGCTTGTTGTCTGATCCAAACTGCTTCAGTTTTCTCGCCCAGAACGAGCTGGAAACAATCGGCCGGTCACAGCGCTCACAGATCTACGGTGGCCCACAGGGGACAGTAGTCCTGCTGAGTCTTAAACAAAAGCTCTGTCCACAGTGACGTGCGAACAAAGAGAGCCCTGAGCACTGAAGGATTAGTTTGTCCACTTTTTAATCTTGCTGCAGTTTTGTCTGCACGTTATGAGCTTTTCACGCTGCTCCGCTCCGTCACGACTCTCCTCGTCCATCCTCGGCCTGTTTACAAGTCTGCGAGATTGTGACAAATAAATCTGCAGATTTGAATCACGTATTGAAAACAAACAAAAAAACATGAATCATGAACTGTGAATCATGTAGCAGAAAAACACTGGGCATTAACGCGATGAATCAGCCTCATTACTGAAGTATTTTTGCT
Organism: Holacanthus passer; assembly: GCA_025331565.1. Lineage (NCBI taxonomy): Eukaryota > Metazoa > Chordata > Actinopteri > Pomacanthidae > Holacanthus > Holacanthus passer. Next base: position 3,643,164 of record JAFREQ010000026.1, read on the forward strand.
TTCCTTTGGCCGCGGTCTGATCTGTTGTAGGAACAAGAAGCATCGCAGCAACATCATCGATCATGAGTTTATTCCTGCTCACACGAGGCGGCGGCTGCAAACGGCTGGATGTTAGATCAAGGCCGACTCGTCTCTGCTTCTGTCTACAAGGAAAACTCTTGACTCATGGCTTAAGAAAGATGTCAGACTTGCAGGGTTTAATGTGTTTAACGAGACCTGCAGACTTTATCATCTCATCTCATCTGGTGTCACATCTTTGTAGGGATTACTTTCAGCTGAGAGTCATAATAAGAAATACAAATCATGAGAATGAAAAGGATATAAATGTGACAAGAACATGCTGTTAGTGTGGTTAAACATGAACCGAGAAACATCATCATCATCATCATCATCAAAGAATAATAACCAGAATCAAACTATAACCCGCCAGTCATTGAACGTGGTCCCTGACGACAGGTGGTGTTTGTCATTTTTCAGAGCCTTAATGTGAGTCATGTTTTCACAGGTGATCGATGAAATGATGTAGAACTCAAACCTCTTTTTTTCTCTTTGCAGCTGATGTAAAGCAGCACGAAGTCAAAGACCGAAAACTCTGTTCTCCCACCAACGTTTGAACCCAAGAGCCATTAAACAGGTACATATGGTACGATGCTTCCTGCTGCTTCTCGTCCTCTCATCCTCCACTTCAGTGTCGTTCATTTCACCCAAGAGCTTTGTGTTTGTTGGTCAGAGGGAATAAACTTGGTTGTGGACATTTAAAAAGCACCAATAACTCCTGAGCCCTGAAGTGTAGAGGCAACATTTTTGAATCCTTGGATTCCTTGTTTCAGGCCTGATAGTCAGACACTGCGCTCACGTCAGCTCATTTCTTGTTGGAAGGTGTTTTGTTTTGCCCAGATCAGTCAGTAGTGAGCGACGTATTCTTGCCAGATATCATCAACAATGAAAACCATCAAGCTGCAGTCGTTTGGAGCAGAAAACATTTTTTCACGATGATCAAAGAAATATTCAGATCTGATCATTTTGTGCAGCTGCTTCATTCTCCTTCCTGATTTTCACTTTTTGGGGCCGTTTGTTCCATCGTTATTTTTCGTGCATGTGTCCAGGTAGCAAACCGTTTATGTAGGAAGATGAGGTGTGTGTTTCAAATCCGCCCACAAAGCTCAGCTCGGCCGATGTTTCTACAACCAGGGGAAACGAGTCAGCGAGCACAACAGAGGTACAACAGACCCGTTGGAATCAGTGAGCACGTCTGAGCTGTGGGCAGTGATGGAGAGGTCCGGAACCAGGAACCAGGATCTGTTCACTCAACTGTTCGACCACGGTGAAACCACGTTTAGATGAGCCTGAAGCAAGAAGGTTATTCAGCTGCAAATATACACTCAGTTGCCAGTTTGTTCGGTGAATTCAGTTGAAACTAATGCAGATATTCGAAACAACTCCAGTTAAAACACAGCTGAACACCAGAATCTACAAACACCAAAATGATCAGTTACTGAACTTTATTCCTTCATGAAAACAGGACGTTTATCACAGGACTCTTGTATTATGGGTCTCTATAAGTAATATTATAAAGCGTTCGGTCTGGATGCTGTGCCTTCAGATGGCTTCTGTTGTGATTTGGTGCTATACGCAGATAAAATTGAATTGAATTATTAAATATTAATTTGTGCTGCTTTACTGGAGATATAAACTCTGTGTGCTTCGAATTGTACAGACGTCACCTCGCTCTGGTTTCTGTCGTTCGACTGGTCTCATTCAAACTGATGTGGCTGCTCGCTGCAGTCGGATGTGAATCCCCACGGACGTCAGACTGATCAAATTAAGTCCAATTAAAACTAATTTATTTCCACTGTCAGTCTTTGATGTTCACGAGCTCCGTCGACTTCGACAGAAACACGTCGCTTCGTCTTGTTTCCAGCAAATGTTAATGAATGCGGTTTTAGCGAGCGAGCCGTTGGACTGACCGTGTGCAAAGTGTCGGTGGATGTTCTCACTGTGGGTTTTGAACCACCTGGTGAAAACAGGCCGCACACGCAGGCACATGTGGTCGCGCCCACGCACTCACGCACACACGCATTCAAGTGTTATAGTGTGTGACTGCGGCAGATGGAGAGATCGACTGTTCATTCTTCAGTCCATTACATTTAAAAAAGGTTTCACTGTATCACTAATGATGTAAAATCATATATTTATCGTATATTTTCCACTGTCAAAACCCACTTATGTTTAATAATAGTTTAAATGATGGATTCTTTATTTATTGATTCTAATGTGAAGAAGAAGCTGAAGCAGGTCAGACTGAGCTGAAGCTTCTGACTGAGGTCGTTCTCATCACAATAAGGAACAAATGCACTAAAGTGGCTTCATCCTTTAAAGCCTCAGTTTGATTTCCCTCAGAGAAGAAGATGCTGAAGATGTCAGCATTTCTAACAGCTGCAAACCAACAGGCTGGAAAAGCACAACCCGCGGCTCTGACTAAAACATGACATGTTTGCCAACATTGACTCCACAAGTATTTTAGGTTCGTGTTAAATAATTAAACTCTGAATTTTAAAGACTATTTTAAGTTACAACTTGTCCACTTGTACATAGTCAGCACACATCATTTCATCATTCTCACCTCAGTTCAACTGTGAAAACAAAAAATCATCTCCACTCGTTAAAGAACGTCACAAAACAGCTCAAATTTGGAAGATTATTTTACACAAACTATCATTAATTCTTGTTCTAACCACATTTGATTAATGCAAAATAAAACATAGCCTCTGAATAAAATGTGGATCATATTTGTGTGAGGCACTAAATTGTTGAGGTTATAACCTTTACGGCCTTTTACAAAACTCTGCTGCAGATGCAACAATAGAAATATGAAGTAATTCCCAATAAAAAGAACCTTGATTTACCATCTAATAATTAATACTTTGTCTGCAGAGAGGCGACAAACCGGTATCATACCTCGACTGTTCAGAGGTCAAAACTCAGATATGTCAGTAATAACAGCAGGACGGACAGGATCGACACTGTAGAAGGTTCACACATGAACCATTGAACTTTCTTATAGCAGCTGCTGAGGTGGAGCTGATTCTTGTCAGACTAATGGAAGGAAACTTCAGGAACACGCTTCATTTTTTCAGAGAGACAGATGAGACAAACGCTGAATGAATAATCGCATTGAAGCTGCTGAGACGACACAGGACGTGACGTCATTCAGATTTTTATGACCCAACTTCTAATGTAGACTGTAAATGTCCTTTCGCTAACGCTGCTGTGTCCACAACAGGTTTCACTGCATTTAACACCACTGTCGTCAAACTAAATCTGAAAGTAAAAATACATCACTTTATTTCTACTTTGCAGAGAAAAGATAATAAATGTTGCTCTCATACATTTTCCATGATGTATGTTCTCAGCAGCAGCAGCCTGAGATTCCTCTGAGGGATTTGCTCTTCAGGTTTAAATGCTGAGTGTTCAAGTCACCTCCACAGCAGCGACTTCTGCAGCACAGCTAATGAGCAAAGTGAAGCCGTGTTGACCCAAACTGGTTGGAGTGCCTCGCTGAAGAAGCTGATGATTTGGCTAATTAAACTGAAATTGCAGGTGACCCCTCGAGAGCCTCGTTTTCTTCTCGCTGCTCCGCTTCTGTGCCTCCACATCTGTTTAGCATTCAGAGCAGGAACGTGAGTCCATATGGACGTTAGAGGCTTACAGCAGCTCCGCCCTGAGGGACGCCCCAACCTTTCTGCTTTTATTTAAAATGCATCTCAGAGCTGCTCCAAAATCAAAGTGTGTGGAAGAAGATAATTTGACGTCTTCCCTCTCTTTATGATCATGAGGCCTGGTGGCAGGTTTTCATATCATATCATAAAAAAAACCCTGAGGTTTGCTTTGTCCAAGAGCCTCCTCTCCCCTTATTTAACCAGTATTTCTCATCTTCATTCAGTCACTTTGAAGGAGCATTTGTTCATTCAGTTTGGTAAGAAACTGATTCAGTCCGTCAGTAGCTTCTCAAGTCGACAGACGGACTTAGAGATAGAGAGAATTTAAGGATGTTGAACTCAGATGATTCTTGATTTTGTGTCCACAATTAAAATCATCCGGCGCTGGTTATTTAGAGTTTATATAACTTGATTTGGTTTTTCAAGGCTGTGTGATATTTTAAAGCTGCATTAGTCAAAAAACAGACGCACATCCACCAGATTACAACGTCATTAGTCAACAGTTGTCTACTTTAATGTTGAGCAGACACAGACTTACATTAACATCCTTTTTGAATTGTGTTTGTGTTCACTTGCCTTTCAGCTCCAGTTGAAAATATCCAGCTCTTCATCTTTTAATGGAATTTGTCGACAATTAGAAAAATATGTCCAGACTTAAAAATATTAGGTAGTGCATTATAAAATAATCCCTGGAACAGACTGAACATTAAAAATTGATTATTTGTAGTCAAACAGTGGCTTTTTCCCAAAGTCCATAAAACATATTTATTGATGCTCAGTCACAGTTATCACAGTTCGTGGTGACGAAGTATTTGAACCCAAACTCGTGTGTCATTATATTCACAATATCAGAACCCGAACAGACAAACAACCTTCCTGAGATCATCGACATCATGGAGTTTACATCGTTGCCTCATCACTGATGCAGAAAGATCGAATCCTCCGGGTTCATCCTCGTTCACTTCTGTCTCTGTCTCTGATGGATGAAGACGATCACTTCCTCTGATGTCACACGCTGCACTTCCTTCCTCCTCTCTGTGATTTATTGGACGGAGCGTCCTGTCGCCGGCGGCCGATCGCTGCAGGAGCAGTTACACTCGCCGGCTGTGGGATTCACACTGGGATCCTGTTTCACTGCTGCAATATGCTGACTGTGCAGTTCTCCACGCTGTGGCCGGGTGGCGGTGTTGTTCATGCTAATGGAGGTGTCATATTCAATGAGCGTCACCGTGAACGTAAAACTGAAGCCAAATATTTTTTGCATCAAAATTAATGTCTGTATATGGATATTTAAAGGAACAGTTCACTGAATCTTTTCCTACTTATTACTTGATTAATTGTTAATTATATAAAAGGTGTGTAAAGACAAGATATATAGAAAAACCCTATTTATGGTTTTAAATGTGCAGTGTAATTGTTTGAAGACATTTCTTTGGAGCATTAATCACGCTTTAAACCAAAAACTGCAAAAAACTCAGATACACTATAAATATAGTTTTCCTCAGAAGAAACATGTTTTTCTCCCAATCCTGTTGATCAATACCTGATATATCTGTCACACTTTATCGTGACAGACGCCACCTGGCAACAAACACGGCAGTTTGAGGTTTTTATGTTTGTTCATTGTCTGCATTTATAAGCAGCAGTCAGTCAGTGAGGAGCTGGTGAAGATGTTCCAGTCAGGAGCTGGTGGAGACCAAACGTTAAAAGGAGAGAGGACACCGGACTCACGTTCATCAGGTGGCCTGAAAATGAACGCTAATCAACACTGCAGTCATTTTATCAGATAGTCATAGTAAATGAAGTTTTCACAACACACGCAGACACACACCAGATGGTCATACGTATACATTTCCAGCACCTGAAGTATCTGCAGTTCAGGTCCACAGGAAACAGCTGCAGGATCATCGAATCCAACCACAGCGATTCTCCTCGACTGCCGAGCGGAGAGGGAATTATTTGTGGCCGTTCTCTGTCTGGCTGCGTGAAATTACCCATCTGCCCCCAGACCTATTTTTGAAAGGAGCCACAGCTGCTAAATGGGACCTGAGCACCACTCTGTGTTTCTGTGTGTGTGTGTGTGTGTGTGTGTGTGTGTGTGTGTTGTACACACTCAAAACACAACATACAGGAAGAAAAGAACCTGCACGTCTGTAACAGGAAAAACCTTTTTCACTGATGCTCCATAAACAGGCCAGAAACCTTTTGATCTGGAATCTTTCACCATCGAGCTTCAAACATGTTTCTAATAGTTCAAGTTTCGTATCACTTCAGTCTGAACTGAAGGTGCAGTCGGGGTTAAAAGCATCACAGGGTTTATTCCTCCGCCGCAGTGTTCGACTGATTCAAAAGTAAAAAGGGATAAAAGACTGAATATTGTCGTGTGAGAACAATTTGCCGACTGCAGTTTCTGTTTCCATGAAACCAGCTTTTGTGCTCAGAAGGTGCAATTCTGCTCCCCTCGTTTTCTTTGAACACAAATTACAATCGCAAAGAAGAGAGACGCCCAAATGCGACGAGCCGTTTTGATTACAAAGAGAGAAACAGGCCGATCGTTGTGATCACAAAACAACTTGAACAATTTAAGATGAGAAACACTGAAAGAACTGTTTGTGATTAGAAAAAGATCAGTTTTCTTCAGACGAGGAAAACTATCGAGTCTCTTGTTTGGTGTGAGATTTGTTCAGGCAGCGTGAGAGCGTGTTGGTAAACCTCTATACTGTTAACTAGAAATGTAAAATCATGTTTTATTACTTGATTTCAGTGTTTTGGGACAGTTACAGTAAAACCTGTCATTGGGAGTCATGCTGACTGATATTACAGCAAACATGGGAAGAAATGACAGCAACGTAGATCTGTGTTTGTTTCCCACTTTCTAACTCGCTGCTGCTCGTCTTCTGTCCTGCATCACTTTTCATACGCCAACATTATCAGTTCTGAGTTTGTTCTTCACTGTGTGAGAGAGTGAAAAGTGTTTATTGAACATTGAACAGTCGCTGCTGGTTATCGTCTGTGAACCTGCACAGAGAAAGTGATGGATTAGTTTATACAACCTGTCTCTTACAGCTGTGCATCAAGTGTTTGCACCAAGTGTTTGCACCAAGTGTTTGCACCAAGTGTTTGCACATCTGTAAAACAGAAGCCTGACAGAGCAGTTCAGGATTTGTTCGTTGGGTGGAAACTTCTCCAGGTGATTCTTCCACATCAGGTTGTGGAGACAAAGAGTCGAGTCGACCTGCTGGAGCTGGTGGAGACTTCACAGCGTTGTCTTCATTATGTTAGAGAGACTGTCTCTGAGATCTCTGATGCACCTGTAACCACACCCAGCAGTGATGTCACGGTGTACCGACACGGTCTGGAGTACACGTCTACATCACTGCAGCAAGATATGAAAAAACACACTGAAGGTCAACAAAGAGCAGGTTTTATTGGCTCATTGACGTCTGCTCACGGTCGGAGGGTGACTGAGTCCTTTATGTCAGTACAATGTGCTTTCTTTGTTCTTTCTCAAGTGTCGCAATGAAAATCCTGCTGCTGCTTTTCTGTTTGTAGCTTCACGTGTGGTTACGTAATTTTAATTTGCAGTAGTACAAAAAAAACAACAACACTGAACACACACACAGTAAATGACGAAGTACATTAGTGTGTAATAAATGCTTAAATTTAAATCCGTAATGTTGAAATATGAGTGTTTCGTTTGATTCACTAAAGAGAAAACAGACGTATTCCATGCAAACTATTTCAAGTCACCGGTGGAAAAATGGCCATTCTTTCTTTTTTAAACCTTTTTAAGAAGACTGAGCGGTGAAGACTTTAATGACAGCAGTTAGCAGGAGAAAATTACACCCTTACACTTCGTACGTGTTTTCACTCACAAAGCCTGTCAGACTCCAGAAAGGTTGATGTTTGAAACACAAGAGAGTCCAGAAGTTCTACAGATTAAAACCACAGCTGGTGTCAATTTTAACATCCTACACTGTTTTTTTCTTGAACAGCTGTTTTTTGGATTTCAAATTGAATCATGTAATTATAATTATAGTAATTTAATTATGATTGATTCGGCCGTGATTACTTTCATTTATGACCCCTGTTGGTTTAATCAAGACGCCTGTTTCTGCTTTTCCCTCTTTGTAATTATGGCAGCAGTTTTGTGATTGCAGTAAATGTGACTGTGATTTTTCTGACACCATCACAATGTCGGTTGTGTTTTCACGTCGTGTTTTTTGACAGCTCTTCATGTGTTCGTGTTTGTTTTTTCTTACGTCCGCTGTCTGTCTTTCTTTGTTCGTGTCATAATCACAGATCTATCTGCGTAATTGTAATTCCTGTGTGATTGTGCTGACGCGAGTGATTGACAAAGATGTGCTAATAATGTTGAGTGCATGTGTAGACAAATTCCCAACGCACCATACGTGCCCTTATTTTATTGACCCCGACCTCACCCAAAGAGGCAGCAATTACCCAGAGTGCACCAGTCATCACAAACCCTGTGTTTAATTGCAGCGAGAGAAGAGCGCCGGGCGTTTTACGTCATTAAACTAAAAGCTCCACACAGAGCAGTCAAATTAGCTGTAAATACACATTCACACGGCCGAGAGCGGAATCAGACAAAGAGCGAGATGGTAAATAAGCAGGAATTACTGGTGTTAACTGCTTCGTGCACGGTGTTGAAAGGGAGCAGCAGAGGACAGATGTTCGTTTCCAGAATCCACCGGGAAATCAATCCGAACTTTAGCCGACACATTTCTTTTCCTCGACGAGGGCGGCAGTTTGCTTCAAGCTATGTTGATTTAAATTGTACACTGAAAAATAGAGATGTCAAAAAATGTCAGTTACAAAATCTAATGACATCGAGCTGCACTGAACAAAGACTGACGAATAAAAGAAAATGATTCTAATTTAAAGTTCACACAACTGTATCATCCAACAAGTCCAGATCAAACAAAAACACCGAACCAGCCGGATCACGTCGTTCACGTTATGATGAAACGCTCACGGGTCTCTGGTGTTAAAGTCTTGTCGACCTCCTCCCTCTGACTGTGATGCTCGATAGTGACGTCGCCTGATTGACTCTTTTTCTCTCGATGAGTATAATTACTGCGTTAATACATCAGTATGAATGAATGAATACTTACCTGAGCACCAAATGTAGATTAATCCGCCGCTGAAAATAGTCCCCCAGAAATGCACTCATGCACTATTGAAACATTACGTCTTCAGTGGGAACCAATGAGCTTGAAGCTGAGAGTCACAGACAGGAAGTCAAAGTATTGAGAGACACATTAACACATTGTCTTTTCGTGTGATTTGTTGACAATAAGTAAAACACAGAACAAGGAAGCAGAACATTATCATTTAAAATGCCGAGACAATGAACATGAAATCCGTCTCTCGGTTAATTTTGCAGTTATCGGACGAAGCCGCTCGCCGCCGCCTCTCGTGACAGGTGGCTGTATGTTCGCTTTAACTGGTAAACACCATCAGGGACCATAAGTGCACAGTTGGTCCTCTTCACACCCCCGCCGATGGCCCCGCTCGCACCAACGCGTCCTCGCCAGCGCCGGCCAACGTCCCTCCATGTGTCAAATGATCCCACGGGGACAGGCTGTCAGTGTCAC